>JAUIMM010000108.1:14412500-15018331 GCA_031769625.1 Taudactylus pleione
TTGTCCTCAAAATTTTACACACAATACCCCATAATGACAATGTGTAAAAAGTTTTTTTGAGATTTTTGCAAATTTAATTTAAAAAAACACTAAGAAATCACATGTACATAAGTATTCACAGCCTTTATCATGAAGCTCAAAATTGAGCTCAGCTGCATCCTGTTTCCACTGATCATCCTTGAGATGTTCCAACAGCTTATTTGGAGTCCAGCTGTGGTAAATTCAGTTAATTGGACATGATTTTGATACATACACCTGTCTATATAAGGTCCCACATTTGACAGTTCATGTCAGAGCACAAACCAAGCATGAAGTCCAAGGAATTGTCTGTAGACCTCCGAGATAGGATTGTCATGAGGCACAAATTTGGGGAAGGGTACAGAAAAACATCTGCTGCTTTGAAGGTCCCAATGAGCACAGTGGCCTCCATCATCCATAAATGGAAGAAGTTCGGAACCACCAGGACTCTCCCTAGAGTTGGCCGGTCATCTAAACTGAGCGATCGGGGGAGAAGGGCCCTAGTCAGGGAGGTGACCAAGAACCCAATGGTCACTCTGTCAGAGCTACAGGATTTCTCTGTGGAGAGAGGAGAACCTTCCAGAAGGACAACCATCTCTGCAGCAAACCACCAATCAGACCTGTATATTAGAGTGGCCAAATGGAAGCCACTCCTTAGTAAAAAGCACATGGCAGCCCACCTGGAGTTTGTCAAAATGCATTTGAAGGACTCTCTGGTCTGATGGGACAACGATTGAACTATTTGGCGTGAATCCCAGGCGTTATGTTTGGAGCAAACCAGGCGCCGCTCATCACCAGGCCAATACCATCCCTACGGTACAGCATGTTGGTGGCAGCATCATGCTGTGGGGATGTTTCTCAGCGGCAGGAACTGGGAGACTAATCAGGATAGAGGGAAAGATGAATGCAGCAATGTACAGAGATATCCTGGATGAAAACCTGCTCCAGAGCGCTCTTGACCTCAGACTGGTGCGACGGTTCATCTTTCAGCAGGACAATGACCCTAAGCACACAGCCAAGATATCAAAGGAGTGGCTTCAGGACAACTCTGTGAATGTCCTTGAGTGGCCCAGCCAGAGCCCAGACTTGAATCCGATTGAACATCTCTGGAGAGATCTGAAAATGGCTGTGCACCGATGCTTCCCATCCAACCTTGATGGAACTTGAGAGGTGCTGCAAAGAGGAATGGGCAAAAATGTCCAAAGCTAGGTGTGCCAAGCTTGTGGCATCATATTCAAAAAGACTTGAGGATGTAATTGCTGTCAAAGGTGCATCAACAAAGTATTGAGCAAAGGCTGTGAATACTTATGTACGTGCAATTCCTTAGGTTTTATTTTTTTCATGAAATTTGCAAAAATCGCAAAAAAAAATTTTACACGTTGTCATTATGGGGTATTGTGTGTAGAATTTTGAGGACAAAAAATAATTTATTCCATTTTGAAATAAGGCTGTAACATAACAAAATGTGAAAAAAGTGTAGCGTTGTGAAAACTTTCCGGATGCACTGTAGGAGAGAGTAGCCCAGTTGGCCGATAGTCCAAAATCTAATAGAATGATACCAATTTTTGGAAACTGTCAAGAATAGTCAGGACTGAAAACTTTCCGGATGCACTGTAGGAAAAGTAGCCCAGTTGGCCTATAGTCCAAAATCTAATAGAATGATACCAATTTTTGGGAACTGTCAAGAATAGTTAGGACTTCTCCATGATTGTATGGACAGTCAGGATGTATGTCCTACTTCATGCTGCTCTTGTCCACCTGTGATAGCAGCTTCCAATATGCTTTAGTTTCTGATGTGCTGAACTGCACTACAGAGCAGCAGCTCACATCAGTGTGCCACAGAGTGGATAGTCTGTGCAGTGCACTTGTAGCATCATCATTTGGGGTCAGTGGCTCTCTGCTCAGAGTTCGTTTCAACTTGGAGCTCTCCTTCACCAAGCACCGCAGCAGATAGGAACCAGTTGGGGAAGAGGTAGCACTGAACACCACTATAGAGATGGCATATGATGCCTTATAGCCCCTCCTCCATTCTTCCGTTAACATATTAGAGAAGGGGAGGGATGGCCCAAGAATAACGCCTGCAAACAGGCCTGCTAAATTCATGAAACACTCCAGCCTTAGGGGCCTATTCATCATTGCTAAAATATAGATGGAGGTAATTAGGTTTAGAACTCACATGGAGTTCTACCTCATTACCAGAGGAATTCATCATTCCTCCTCTCCATAAGTATCCATTCCGAAAAGCTGTCATTTTTGTGATGACAGCTCTTTGGAAAATAGATACTTTTCCGTGCCTAGTCCTACCTTACCGCAGATGTAATCAGTGCTGCGCAAGCGCCGTTCCGTTCACAGAAGCGGCGCATGCGCAGCACTGATTACGGCTCCAGTAACTGAACATAAAATTCTATGTCCCTGCATTATTTTAGTGTTGATGAATAGGCCCCTTAGTGTCCTCTTTCTACCATACACACACATTCCACGGTAATTCTATATCCAGTATATATAGAACAGTTGCGGTGGAACTACATGTTCCAATATACCATACTCAGGGCGCATCTATCATGGGTTCAGGGGGTCCAGCGTTGCACAGAGATCCAACCAATTCTTCACTGGGGAAGTCTGTACAACAACCCCCCGATCCAACCCATACTCATCACAGTGAGGGGGGAAGGTTGTGGTGGTTCTGCACAATAGCACCGCTAGCTCTTAAACACCCCTTATGTCAGTGTTATGACATTATAGGATATGTCAAAAGCTATCATGGTAAGAATACTTTCAACTACATTTTAAATTTTTTAGCATTTTGTTTTTCGTTTTTAGCATAGTGATTTACATAGACTCAATATATAATTACTGTGGTGGAAACAGGCATCAGTTCTATATCAAGTCTATATAAATCTGCAAAAACAAATCAAGTTGTTTTAACATTTTATCTTTAGCTGCCTGCAATAAATGTGTTAAGGCTGGTACACACTAGACTATGTCTAGTGTGCCCGACCTCATCAGCGACAGGACCCGGCGGGGGTGCCGGTATCGGCAATTGCATACACACTTGCTGATGCTGACAGTGACAGAACAATGGCGGGGGCCATGCTGCATTCGGCAGCATAGGCCCCCGCTAACGATATCCTTGATGATGCGTGGGAGCGCACATCGTCAGCGACATAGCGGGTACACACTAAACTATGTGCCCGATATGTCGTTCCGATCCGCCAGATCGGACGATATATCCTCTAGTGTGTACCCGGCTTAACACTACTCCCTAAGAAAAGTTATTAAGCTCTGGTTTCACACACTGTCTGGGTTGGTCGTGTCCTTTCCACTGGCTAACCATGCCTCTTTCAGCAGTAGTGGCATTTGCTATTATATAGGCCTCTACTATTATATTTAACAGTGTGACATAGTAGTAAAGTTTCAGGTAAGTGGACAATGGTGAAAAGAGGGGAAGGCCAATTAACAAGGGGGAACATTTGATAAAACAAAGCCCTGGGGCAAAAGAATGCCCCAACAAGCACATACACACATTCACAAACAAAAACCCACAATAATGGGATACATGGGGCAAGAAATGGAAGGTGGGGTGTTGGAATGGAGAAAGGTTACTCTAAACAGATTAGTAAACCAAAAACAAGTTTATTCATCCAAGGCCCAGGATAGACTAATTTATGGAAGGTAACATTTTTTAGTTGATCTATTGATCATATACAAGTATTTATATTTAACTGAATACATCCAAATTAAGTGTGAGGCATGAGGATACCAGGGATGTGTTTAGCTCCTTTATCCCTCCCATAGGACTGGTCTGCCCATAGCTGTGTTTCTCCTGGCTGTTCCCGATACCTCAACATGGGCTAAATAAATCACCTAGGCAAATAGTATTTGAAATACATAGTCATTTTTATTAAGATGCACAACATACAAATGGAGCAAATTTGCAAAAAATACAAGCGGCTTTACCATCCTGCAATTACACACTCCTATATCTCACCAGTGCCTTTGTCTCAGTCACTTCCATGTGCAATTCAGCTGCTGAGCTATACGATACCAATATGATAGGCACTGAGCTCAATGTCTTCCGGCTTTTGGTGGCTGCACTTAGTAGATAAGTCGCAGTAAACCTTTGTTACATT
This sequence comes from Taudactylus pleione, assembly GCA_031769625.1. Taxonomy (NCBI): domain Eukaryota; kingdom Metazoa; phylum Chordata; class Amphibia; order Anura; family Myobatrachidae; genus Taudactylus; species Taudactylus pleione. The sequence continues at coordinate 14,416,649 of JAUIMM010000108.1, forward strand.
GTGACCAGTCCAACCAAAGCTATAATGTCAGCACTCTCCAGGAAGATCCTGTCTCACATCACAGGACTCTCAGCTCCTTGCAGGCACTATGTGGTGTGTGGTTCCAGCATGTCTGCTAAAGCAAGATGCTGCCTGCATACCGATGCAATTTCATAAGGCATATTACAATACAAAAGACATGTTTATATGATTACAAAATACATCTTTACACAATAGTAGCATACATACAAGGTCACCACAATGCAAGCAATGTTAAACACAGGTGTTTTTTTTTATGAGGAGGTGTGTCCAGCTGTTAGTATGGTAGATAGACTTATTTTATGTATTCAGGGAGAACCACAATGGCTGGAACACTATATGTGGAATATACTGGTCAGAGGCAATAGTAGTGTGCTAACAAGCAAATAGTATAGATAAATGGGTATTCTTGCAAAGTATATTTAGTCTAATTGCAAACACAAGCAGCATGCATAACATCATCTAAGCACAGTCCAAGGGTCAGGTACACTAGGTGACAGGGTAGAAGGGTTCAAGACACAACAAGATCAGTACATGGGAATCAGAGAACTGAATGCACAGCGTAATGCCTAGCAGCTAGACTGAAACAACAAACTAGCCAAGGCTTGCTAGGACATCCTCTTATATTATTATTATTATTATTATTATCATCCTTTATTTATATGGCGCCACAAGGGTTCCGCAGCGCCTGACAAAGTACAGAAACAAATGAGCACACAAGACAACAGCTATTAACAGTACAGACAATGCAGTGCAAGTACATGATTTATATACATTGCTGCATAACACCTAAATAAGCAGCAGGGTGTCAGTAATCAGTTTTAGGTGCCATTGTGAATGAAAGTAAAAGTAAGGCAAGAAGAAGCACGTGAGGAAAGAGGGCCCTGCTCGCGAGAGCTTACATTCTGAGGGGAGGGTCAGACAAACAGGGGTGAAACAGATGGGCTAGATAGTGAGGAAGGAGCATAGAGTAGTGGGTTAGGATGAGCGCTGGAAAGCATTGAGGAAGAAGTGGGTCTTGATGGCCCATTTGAAGATTAAGAGCCAGGAAGCCAAGTGATGGAGGAATTTTGCAGGAGCCGTAGTGTCAGAGGGGTAAATCCAGGGTTTGGTGATGGCTAGGAGAATCCAGGCATTGCAGATGAAGTGCTCATGAACGGAGACCAGTTTATTATAGACAAAACTGGCTTTCCAGAGGGAACAGGAGAGAGGGACAGAGTTAAGAGGTGAGAGGAGAATGAGATTATTAGGGTTGATGCAGTGTGGAGGTGATACTGATCTAGAGAAGGGGAATAAGGAGTGTGGGGTTATGTGGCTGGCTTCTGAATGAGGAAGGGTGACAGCGGGTGGTGGGTCAGGTGGAGGTTTAGTGTGGTGTGGGGGGGGGAGAGGATAGGTAACTTGGAGAAAAGAGAGGGTGCAGAGTTTAGTGGTGGTGCAGCAGGACCATGGTGGAAGAGAAGTGAATAATACTGGAGTTGTGGGAGATGCAGTTGAGAGACTTATATGTGATGAAGAGAGACAGAGGAGGGGGAGAACGTAGAGGGGACTATGGATGGAGAAAAGAGGTGAAAACTGGTGGTAGGGGAGAAAATAATGTAGCGGCTGAGTGAGGGTGGAGTAGAATAAAAGAGACATCGTGTAGATGAGGCGGTTGGGGGTGAAAAAGTCAGTAGTAGTAATGAGTTTGAGATGAGGGAGCAGTACAGGTCAAAGGTCAAAATCAGATAAAAGAAAGAACAGTGCTGGAAGATGTAAAGGCACAACTACAAAAGTAAATTATAACCAAAAAAGGAGTGTAGAGCTGTTAAAGTAGCAAGACTTGAGAATTAGTCTAAAGTATGAATATATATATATATATATATATATATATATATATATATATTAAAAAAAAAAAAAGGTATAGGTGTGAAACAATGGTAGATACTACAGTAAAGATAAATTGACAGTGGTATTGGAATGATTTAAACAATGTAGAGAAGAAACGCAAACATACAAGTATTAAATGTTCAGTAAGCAGGTAGTTGCTTGCTGTGCTGAAGCAGGGTGTTGTGAAAAGGTGGGTCCAGGTTATAATGGAAGCTGGTGGCTGAGTAGCAGGGTTTCCAGAAGCTCAGAAGATCCTTTGCTTTTTTCCAAGTTATAGAGAGTTCTTTTAAAATATTGTCCTCCTGTCTTCCTCCTGCTTAACTCCTGACTAACTCTTGAAGTTATGCTGTATATGTAGTCCCACTTAGAAAAAACCCACTTTGAAATAAAACCTAGCAGCCTTGTACAAGCCTAAAGCCTTGTGACCTACTGATTATATAGTTAAGCATAACATGTGTAGTCACTGATGACACCCACCCTCATTACCCTCACCCACACCAGATACAAGTCATAAAATTCTAATACAAACAAGCAAGGCCAAAACAGCATCCCATGAAGCTAGGAGATAAGATCTGACTATATAATTAAATTTAAAGTTACTCTGGTGTTTACAGATATTAAATAAAGACAGTATACCCAGCAAATCAGAGAATTCCAGACAGCATTGGTTTTCTATAATAGGTGCCTGGTGCAAATATATGATTACCCAGCAAAACAGAGAATTCCAGACAGCATTGGTTTTTCTATAATAGGTGCCTGGTGCAAATATATGATTACCCAGCAAAACAGAGAATTCCAGACAGCATTGGTTTTTCTATAATAGGTGCCTGGTGCAAATATATGATTACCCAGCAAATCAGAGAATTCCAGACAGCATTGGTTTTTCTATAATAGGTGCCGGGTGCAAATATATGATTACCTGCAATGGAAGAATGGAAAAATCCGTCAAATCATCATCCCTCACTGATCGCAGAGGATATAGCTAGTAAGAACTCCTGACTAACTCTTGAAGTTATGCTGTATATGTAGTCCCACTTAGAAAAAACCCACTTTGAAATAAAACCTAGCAGCCTTGTACAAGCCTAAAGCCTTGTGACCTACTGATTATATAGTTAAGCATAACATGTGTAGTCACTGATGACACCCACCCTCATTACCCTCACCCACACCAGATACAAGTCATAAAATTCTAATACAAACAAGCAAGGCCAAAACAGCATCCCATGAAGCTAGGAGATAAGATCTGACTATATAATTAAATTTAAAGTTACTCTGGTGTTTACAGATATTAAATAAAGACAGTATACCCAGCAAATCAGAGAATTCCAGACAGCATTGGTTTTCTATAATAGGTGCCTGGTGCAAATATATGATTACCCAGCAAAACAGAGAATTCCAGACAGCATTGGTTTTTCTATAATAGGTGCCTGGTGCAAATATATGATTACCCAGCAAATCAGAGAATTCCAGACAGCATTGGTTTTTCTATAATAGGTGCCGGGTGCAAATATATGATTACCTGCAATGGAAGAATGGAAAAATCCGTCAAATCATCATCCCTCACTGATCGCAGAGGATATAGCTAGTAAGAACTCCTGACTAACTCTTGAAGTTATGCTGTATATGTAGTCCCACTTAGAAAAAACCCACTTTGAAATAAAACCTAGCAGCCTTGTACAAGCCTAAAGCCTTGTGACCTACTGATTATATAGTTAAGCATAACATGTGTAGTCACTGATGACACCCACCCTCATTACCCTCACCCACACCAGATACAAGTCATAAAATTCTAATACAAACAAGCAAGGCCAAAACAGCATCCCATGAAGCTAGGAGATAAGATCTGACTATATAATTAAATTTAAAGTTACTCTGGTGTTTACAGATATTAAATAAAGACAGTATACCCAGCAAATCAGAGAATTCCAGACAGCATTGGTTTTCTATAATAGGTGCCTGGTGCAAATATATGATTACCCAGCAAAACAGAGAATTCCAGACAGCATTGGTTTTTCTATAATAGGTGCCTGGTGCAAATATATGATTACCCAGCAAATCAGAGAATTCCAGACAGCATTGGTTTTTCTATAATAGGTGCCGGGTGCAAATATATGATTACCTGCAATGGAAGAATGGAAAAATCCGTCAAATCATCATCCCTCACTGATCGCAGAGGATATAGCTAGTAAGAACTCCTGACTAACTCTTGAAGTTATGCTGTATATGTAGTCCCACTTAGAAAAAACCCACTTTGAAATAAAACCTAGCAGCCTTGTACAAGCCTAAAGCCTTGTGACCTACTGATTATATAGTTAAGCATAACATGTGTAGTCACTGATGACACCCACCCTCATTACCCTCACCCACACCAGATACAAGTCATAAAATTCTAATACAAACAAGCAAGGCCAAAACAGCATCCCATGAAGCTAGGAGATAAGATCTGACTATATAATTAAATTTAAAGTTACTCTGGTGTTTACAGATATTAAATAAAGACAGTATACCCAGCAAATCAGAGAATTCCAGACAGCATTGGTTTTCTATAATAGGTGCCTGGTGCAAATATATGATTACCCAGCAAAACAGAGAATTCCAGACAGCATTGGTTTTTCTATAATAGGTGCCTGGTGCAAATATATGATTACCCAGCAAATCAGAGAATTCCAGACAGCATTGGTTTTTCTATAATAGGTGCCGGGTGCAAATATATGATTACCTGCAATGGAAGAATGGAAAAATCCGTCAAATCATCATCCCTCACTGATCGCAGAGGATATAGCTAGTAAGAACTCCTGACTAACTCTTGAAGTTATGCTGTATATGTAGTCCCACTTAGAAAAAACCCACTTTGAAATAAAACCTAGCAGCCTTGTACAAGCCTAAAGCCTTGTGACCTACTGATTATATAGTTAAGCATAACATGTGTAGTCACTGATGACACCCACCCTCATTACCCTCACCCACACCAGATACAAGTCATAAAATTCTAATACAAACAAGCAAGGCCAAAACAGCATCCCATGAAGCTAGGAGATAAGATCTGACTATAATATAATTAAATTTAAAGTTACTCTGGTGTTTACAGATATTAAATAAAGACAGTATACCCAGCAAATCAGAGAATTCCAGACAGCATTGGTTTCTCTATAATAGGTGCCGGGTGCAAATATATGATTACCTGCAATGGAAGAATGGAAAAATCCGTCAAATCATCATCCCTCACTGATCGCAGAGGATATAGCTAGTAAGAACTCCTGACTAACTCTTGAAGTTATGCTGTATATGTAGTCCCACTTAGAAAAAACCCACTTTGAAATAAAACCTAGCAGCCTTGTACAAGCCTAAAGCCTTGTGACCTACTGATTATATAGTTAAGCATCACATGTGTAGTCACTGATGACACCCACCCTCATTACCCTCACCCAAACCAGATACAAGTCATAAAATTCTAATACAAACAAGCAAGGCCAAAACAGCATCCCATGAAGCTAGGAGATAAGATCTGACTATAAAATTAAATTTAAAGTTACTCTGGTGTTTACAGATATTAAATAAAGACAGTATACCCAGCAAATCAGAGAATTCCAGACAGCATTGGTTTTCTATAATAGGTGCCTGGTGCAAATATATGATTACCCAGCAAAACAGAGAATTCCAGACAGCATTGGTTTTTCTATAATAGGTGCCTGGTGCAAATATATGATTACCCAGCAAATCAGAGAATTCCAGACAGCATTGGTTTTCTATAATAGGTGCCTGGTGCAAATATATGATTACCCAGCAAAACAGAGAATTCCAGACAGCATTGGTTTTTCTATAATAGGTGCCTGGTGCAAATATATGATTACCCAGCAAAACAGAGAATTCCAGACAGCATTGGTTTTTCTATAATAGGTGCCTGGTGCAAATATATGATTACCCAGCAAATCAGAGAATTCCAGACAGCATTGGTTTTTCTATAATAGGTGCCGGGTGCAAATATATGATTACCTGCAATGGAAGAATGGAAAAATCCGTCAAATCATCATCCCTCACTGATCGCAGAGGATATAGCTAGTAAGAACTCCTGACTAACTCTTGAAGTTATGCTGTATATGTAGTCCCACTTAGAAAAAACCCACTTTGAAATAAAACCTAGCAGCCTTGTACAAGCCTAAAGCCTTGTGACCTACTGATTATATAGTTAAGCATAACATGTGTAGTCACTGATGACACCCACCCTCATTACCCTCACCCACACCAGATACAAGTCATAAAATTCTAATACAAACAAGCAAGGCCAAAACAGCATCCCATGAAGCTAGGAGATAAGATCTGACTATATAATTAAATTTAAAGTTACTCTGGTGTTTACAGATATTAAATAAAGACAGTATACCCAGCAAATCAGAGAATTCCAGACAGCATTGGTTTTCTATAATAGGTGCCTGGTGCAAATATATGATTACCCAGCAAAACAGAGAATTCCAGACAGCATTGGTTTTTCTATAATAGGTGCCTGGTGCAAATATATGATTACCCAGCAAATCAGAGAATTCCAGACAGCATTGGTTTTTCTATAATAGGTGCCGGGTGCAAATATATGATTACCTGCAATGGAAGAATGGAAAAATCCGTCAAATCATCATCCCTCACTGATCGCAGAGGATATAGCTAGTAAGAACTCCTGACTAACTCTTGAAGTTATGCTGTATATGTAGTCCCACTTAGAAAAAACCCACTTTGAAATAAAACCTAGCAGCCTTGTACAAGCCTAAAGCCTTGTGACCTACTGATTATATAGTTACGCATAACATGTGTAGTCACTGATGACACCCACCCTCATTACCCTCACCCACACCAGATACAAGTCATAAAATTCTAATACAAACAAGCAAGGCCAAAACAGCATCCCATGAAGCTAGGAGATAAGATCTGACTATATAATTAAATTTAAAGTTACTCTGGTGTTTACAGATATTAAATAAAGACAGTATACCCAGCAAATCAGAGAATTCCAGACAGCATTGGTTTTCTATAATAGGTGCCTGGTGCAAATATATGATTACCCAGCAAAACAGAGAATTCCAGACAGCATTGGTTTTTCTATAATAGGTGCCTGGTGCAAATATATGATTACCCAGCAAATCAGAGAATTCCAGACAGCATTGGTTTTTCTATAATAGGTGCCGGGTGCAAATATATGATTACCTGCAATGGAAGAATGGAAAAATCCGTCAAATCATCATCCCTCACTGATCGCAGAGGATATAGCTAGTAAGAACTCCTGACTAACTCTTGAAGTTATGCTGTATATGTAGTCCCACTTAGAAAAAACCCACTTTGAAATAAAACCTAGCAGCCTTGTACAAGCCTAAAGCCTTGTGACCTACTGATTATATAGTTAAGCATAACATGTGTAGTCACTGATGACACCCACCCTCATTACCCTCACCCACACCAGATACAAGTCATAAAATTCTAATACAAACAAGCAAGGCCAAAACAGCATCCCATGAAGCTAGGAGATAAGATCTGACTATAATATAATTAAATTTAAAGTTACTCTGGTGTTTACAGATATTAAATAAAGACAGTATACCCAGCAAATCAGAGAATTCCAGACAGCATTGGTTTCTCTATAATAGGTGCCGGGTGCAAATATATGATTACCTGCAATGGAAGAATGGAAAAATCCGTCAAATCATCATCCCTCACTGATCGCAGAGGATATAGCTAGTAAGAACTCCTGACTAACTCTTGAAGTTATGCTGTATATGTAGTCCCACTTAGAAAAAACCCACTTTGAAATAAAACCTAGCAGCCTTGTACAAGCCTAAAGCCTTGTGACCTACTGATTATATAGTTAAGCATAACATGTGTAGTCACTGATGACACCCACCCTCATTACCCTCACCCACACCAGATACAAGTCATAAAATTCTAATACAAACAAGCAAGGCCAAAACAGCATCCCATGAAGCTAGGAGATAAGATCTGACTATATAATTACATTTAAAGTTACTCTGGTGTTTACAGATATTAAATAAAGACAGTATACCCAGCAAATCAGAGAATTCCAGACAGCATTGGTTTTCTATAATAGGTGCCTGGTGCAAATATATGATTACCCAGCAAAACAGAGAATTCCAGACAGCATTGGTTTTTCTATAATAGGTGCCTGGTGCAAATATATGATTACCCAGCAAATCAGAGAATTCCAGACAGCATTGGTTTTTCTATAATAGGTGCCGGGTGCAAATATATGATTACCTGCAATGGAAGAATGGAAAAATCCGTCAAATCATCATCCCTCACTGATCGCAGAGGATATAGCTAGTAAGAACTCCTGACCAACTCTTGAAGTTATGCTGTATATGTAGTCCCACTTAGAAAAAACCCACTTTGAAATAAAACCTAGCAGCCTTGTACAAGCCTAAAGCCTTGTGACCTACTGATTATATAGTTAAGCATAACATGTGTAGTCACTGATGACACCCACCCTCATTACCCTCACCCACACCAGATACAAGTCATAAAATTCTAATACAAACAAGCAAGGCCAAAACAGCATCCCATGAAGCTAGGAGATAAGATCTGACTATATAATTAAATTTAAAGTTACTCTGGTGTTTACAGATATTAAATAAAGACAGTATACCCAGCAAATCAGAGAATTCCAGACAGCATTGGTTTTCTATAATAGGTGCCTGGTGCAAATATATGATTACCCAGCAAAACAGAGAATTCCAGACAGCATTGGTTTTTCTATAATAGGTGCCTGGTGCAAATATATGATTACCCAGCAAAACAGAGAATTCCAGACAGCATTGGTTTTTCTATAATAGGTGCCTGGTGCAAATATATGATTACCCAGCAAATCAGAGAATTCCAGACAGCATTGGTTTTTCTATAATAGGTGCCGGGTGCAAATATATGATTACCTGCAATGGAAGAATGGAAAAATCCGTCAAATCATCATCCCTCACTGATCGCAGAGGATATAGCTAGTAAGAACTCCTGACTAACTCTTGAAGTTATGCTGTATATGTAGTCCCACTTAGAAAAAACCCACTTTGAAATAAAACCTAGCAGCCTTGTACAAGCCTAAAGCCTTGTGACCTACTGATTATATAGTTAAGCATCACATGTGTAGTCACTGATGACACCCACCCTCATTACCCTCACCCAAACCAGATACAAGTCATAAAATTCTAATACAAACAAGCAAGGCCAAAACAGCATCCCATGAAGCTAGGAGATAAGATCTGACTATAAAATTAAATTTAAAGTTACTCTGGTGTTTACAGATATTAAATAAAGACAGTATACCCAGCAAATCAGAGAATTCCAGACAGCATTGGTTTTCTATAATAGGTGCCTGGTGCAAATATATGATTACCCAGCAAAACAGAGAATTCCAGACAGCATTGGTTTTTCTATAATAGGTGCCTGGTGCAAATATATGATTACCCAGCAAATCAGAGAATTCCAGACAGCATTGGTTTTTCTATAATAGGTGCCGGGTGCAAATATATGATTACCTGCAATGGAAGAATGGAAAAATCCGTCAAATCATCATCCCTCACTGATCGCAGAGGATATAGCTAGTAAGAACTCCTGACTAACTCTTGAAGTTATGCTGTATATGTAGTCCCACTTAGAAAAAACCCACTTTGAAATAAAACCTAGCAGCCTTGTACAAGCCTAAAGCCTTGTGACCTACTGATTATATAGTTAAGCATAACATGTGTAGTCACTGATGACACCCACCCTCATTACCCTCACCCACACCAGATACAAGTCATAAAATTCTAATACAAACAAGCAAGGCCAAAACAGCATCCCATGAAGCTAGGAGATAAGATCTGACTATATAATTAAATTTAAAGTTACTCTGGTGTTTACAGATATTAAATAAAGACAGTATACCCAGCAAATCAGAGAATTCCAGACAGCATTGGTTTTCTATAATAGGTGCCTGGTGCAAATATATGATTACCCAGCAAAACAGAGAATTCCAGACAGCATTGGTTTTTCTATAATAGGTGCCTGGTGCAAATATATGATTACCCAGCAAATCAGAGAATTCCAGACAGCATTGGTTTTTCTATAATAGGTGCCGGGTGCAAATATATGATTACCTGCAATGGAAGAATGGAAAAATCCGTCAAATCATCATCCCTCACTGATCGCAGAGGATATAGCTAGTAAGAACTCCTGACTAACTCTTGAAGTTATGCTGTATATGTAGTCCCACTTAGAAAAAACCCACTTTGAAATAAAACCTAGCAGCCTTGTACAAGCCTAAAGCCTTGTGACCTACTGATTATATAGTTAAGCATAACATGTGTAGTCACTGATGACACCCACCCTCATTACCCTCACCCACACCAGATACAAGTCATAAAATTCTAATACAAACAAGCAAGGCCAAAACAGCATCCCATGAAGCTAGGAGATAAGATCTGACTATATAATTAAATTTAAAGTTACTCTGGTGTTTACAGATATTAAATAAAGACAGTATACCCAGCAAATCAGAGAATTCCAGACAGCATTGGTTTTCTATAATAGGTGCCTGGTGCAAATATATGATTACCCAGCAAAACAGAGAATTCCAGACAGCATTGGTTTTTCTATAATAGGTGCCTGGTGCAAATATATGATTACCCAGCAAATCAGAGAATTCCAGACAGCATTGGTTTTTCTATAATAGGTGCCGGGTGCAAATATATGATTACCTGCAATGGAAGAATGGAAAAATCCGTCAAATCATCATCCCTCACTGATCGCAGAGGATATAGCTAGTAAGAACTCCTGACTAACTCTTGAAGTTATGCTGTATATGTAGTCCCACTTAGAAAAAACCCACTTTGAAATAAAACCTAGCAGCCTTGTACAAGCCTAAAGCCTTGTGACCTACTGATTATATAGTTAAGCATAACATGTGTAGTCACTGATGACACCCACCCTCATTACCCTCACCCACACCAGATACAAGTCATAAAATTCTAATACAAACAAGCAAGGCCAAAACAGCATCCCATGAAGCTAGGAGATAAGATCTGACTATAATATAATTAAATTTAAAGTTACTCTGGTGTTTACAGATATTAAATAAAGACAGTATACCCAGCAAATCAGAGAATTCCAGACAGCATTGGTTTCTCTATAATAGGTGCCGGGTGCAAATATATGATTACCTGCAATGGAAGAATGGAAAAATCCGTCAAATCATCATCCCTCACTGATCGCAGAGGATATAGCTAGTAAGAACTCCTGACTAACTCTTGAAGTTATGCTGTATATGTAGTCCCACTTAGAAAAAACCCACTTTGAAATAAAACCTAGCAGCCTTGTACAAGCCTAAAGCCTTGTGACCTACTGATTATATAGTTAAGCATAACATGTGTAGTCACTGATGACACCCACCCTCATTACCCTCACCCACACCAGATACAAGTCATAAAATTCTAATACAAACAAGCAAGGCCAAAACAGCATCCCATGAAGCTAGGAGATAAGATCTGACTATATAATTAAATTTAAAGTTACTCTGGTGTTTACAGATATTAAATAAAGACAGTATACCCAGCAAATCAGAGAATTCCAGACAGCATTGGTTTTCTATAATAGGTGCCTGGTGCAAATATATGATTACCCAGCAAAACAGAGAATTCCAGACAGCATTGGTTTTTCTATAATAGGTGCCTGGTGCAAATATATGATTACCCAGCAAATCAGAGAATTCCAGACAGCATTGGTTTTTCTATAATAGGTGCCGGGTGCAAATATATGATTACCTGCAATGGAAGAATGGAAAAATCCGTCAAATCATCATCCCTCACTGATCGCAGAGGATATAGCTAGTAAGAACTCCTGACCAACTCTTGAAGTTATGCTATATATGTAGTCCCACTTAGAAAAAACCCACTTTGAAATAAAACCTAGCAGCCTTGTACAAGCCTAAAGCCTTGTGACCTACTGATTATATAGTTAAGCATAACATGTGTAGTCACTGATGACACCCACCCTCATTACCCTCACCCACACCAGATACAAGTCATAAAATTCTAATACAAACAAGCAAGGCCAAAACAGCATCCCATGAAGCTAGGAGATAAGATCTGACTATATAATTAAATTTAAAGTTACTCTGGTGTTTACAGATATTAAATAAAGACAGTATACCCAGCAAATCAGAGAATTCCAGACAGCATTGGTTTCTCTATAATAGGTGCCGGGTGCAAATATATGATTACCTGCAATGGAAGAATGGAAAAATCCGTCAAATCATCATCCCTCACTGATCGCAGAGGATATAGCTAGTAAGAACTCCTGACTAACTCTTGAAGTTATGCTGTATATGTAGTCCCACTTAGAAAAAACCCACTTTGAAATAAAACCTAGCAGCCTTGTACAAGCCTAAAGCCTTGTGACCTACTGATTATATAGTTAAGCATAACATGTGTAGTCACTGATGACACCCACCCTCATTACCCTCACCCACACCAGATACAAGTCATAAAATTCTAATACAAACAAGCAAGGCCAAAACAGCATCCCATGAAGCTAGGAGATAAGATCTGACTATATAATTAAATTTAAAGTTACTCTGGTGTTTACAGATATTAAATAAAGACAGTATACCCAGCAAATCAGAGAATTCCAGACAGCATTGGTTTTCTATAATAGGTGCCTGGTGCAAATATATGATTACCCAGCAAAACAGAGAATTCCAGACAGCATTGGTTTTTCTATAATAGGTGCCTGGTGCAAATATATGATTACCCAGCAAATCAGAGAATTCCAGACAGCATTGGTTTTTCTATAATAGGTGCCGGGTGCAAATATATGATTACCTGCAATGGAAGAATGGAAAAATCCGTCAAATCATCATCCCTCACTGATCGCAGAGGATATAGCTAGTAAGAACTCCTGACCAACTCTTGAAGTTATGCTGTATATGTAGTCCCACTTAGAAAAAACCCACTTTGAAATAAAACCTAGCAGCCTTGTACAAGCCTAAAGCCTTGTGACCTACTGATTATATAGTTAAGCATAACATGTGTAGTCACTGATGACACCCACCCTCATTACCCTCACCCACACCAGATACAAGTCATAAAATTCTAATACAAACAAGCAAGGCCAAAACAGCATCCCATGAAGCTAGGAGATAAGATCTGACTATATAATTAAATTTAAAGTTACTCTGGTGTTTACAGATATTAAATAAAGACAGTATACCCAGCAAATCAGAGAATTCCAGACAGCATTGGTTTTCTATAATAGGTGCCTGGTGCAAATATATGATTACCCAGCAAAACAGAGAATTCCAGACAGCATTGGTTTTTCTATAATAGGTGCCTGGTGCAAATATATGATTACCCAGCAAAACAGAGAATTCCAGACAGCATTGGTTTTTCTATAATAGGTGCCTGGTGCAAATATATGATTACCCAGCAAATCAGAGAATTCCAGACAGCATTGGTTTTTCTATAATAGGTGCCGGGTGCAAATATATGATTACCTGCAATGGAAGAATGGAAAAATCCGTCAAATCATCATCCCTCACTGATCGCAGAGGATATAGCTAGTAAGAACTCCTGACTAACTCTTGAAGTTATGCTGTATATGTAGTCCCACTTAGAAAAAACCCACTTTGAAATAAAACCTAGCAGCCTTGTACAAGCCTAAAGCCTTGTGACCTACTGATTATATAGTTAAGCATCACATGTGTAGCCACTGATGACACCCACCCTCATTACCCTCACCCACACCAGATACAAGTCATAAAATTCTAATACAAACAAGCAAGGCCAAAACAGCATCCCATGAAGCTAGGAGATAAGATCTGACTAAATAATTAAATTTAAAGTTACTCTGGTGTTTACAGATATTAAATAAAGACAGTATACCCAGCAAATCAGAGAATTCCAGACAGCATTGGTTTTCTATAATAGGTGCCTGGTGCAAATATATGATTACCCAGCAAAACAGAGAATTCCAGACAGCATTGGTTTTTCTATAATAGGTGCCTGGTGCAAATATATGATTACCCAGCAAATCAGAGAATTCCAGACAGCATTGGTTTTTCTATAATAGGTGCCGGGTGCAAATATATGATTACCTGCAATGGAAGAATGGAAAAATCCGTCAAATCATCATCCCTCACTGATCGCAGAGGATATAGCTAGTAAGAACTCCTGACTAACTCTTGAAGTTATGCTGTATATGTAGTCCCACTTAGAAAAAACCCACTTTGAAATAAAACCTAGCAGCCTTGTACAAGCCTAAAGCCTTGTGACCTACTGATTATATAGTTAAGCATAACATGTGTAGTCACTGATGACACCCACCCTCATTACCCTCACCCACACCAGATACAAGTCATAAAATTCTAATACAAACAAGCAAGGCCAAAACAGCATCCCATGAAGCTAGGAGATAAGATCTGACTATATAATTAAATTTAAAGTTACTCTGGTGTTTACAGATATTAAATAAAGACAGTATACCCAGCAAATCAGAGAATTCCAGACAGCATTGGTTTTCTATAATAGGTGCCTGGTGCAAATATATGATTACCCAGCAAAACAGAGAATTCCAGACAGCATTGGTTTTTCTATAATAGGTGCCTGGTGCAAATATATGATTACCCAGCAAATCAGAGAATTCCAGACAGCATTGGTTTTTCTATAATAGGTGCCGGGTGCAAATATATGATTACCTGCAATGGAAGAATGGAAAAATCCGTCAAATCATCATCCCTCACTGATCGCAGAGGATATAGCTAGTAAGAACTCCTGACTAACTCTTGAAGTTATGCTGTATATGTAGTCCCACTTAGAAAAAACCCACTTTGAAATAAAACCTAGCAGCCTTGTACAAGCCTAAAGCCTTGTGACCTACTGATTATATAGTTAAGCATAACATGTGTAGTCACTGATGACACCCACCCTCATTACCCTCACCCACACCAGATACAAGTCATAAAATTCTAATACAAACAAGCAAGGCCAAAACAGCATCCCATGAAGCTAGGAGATAAGATCTGACTATATAATTAAATTTAAAGTTACTCTGGTGTTTACAGATATTAAATAAAGACAGTATACCCAGCAAATCAGAGAATTCCAGACAGCATTGGTTTTTCTATAATAGGTGCCGGGTGCAAATATATGATTACCTGCAATGGAAGAATGGAAAAATCCGTCAAATCATCATCCCTCACTGATCGCAGAGGATATAGCTAGTAAGAACTCCTGACTAACTCTTGAAGTTATGCTGTATATGTAGTCCCACTTAGAAAAAACCCACTTTGAAATAAAACCTAGCAGCCTTGTACAAGCCTAAAGCCTTGTGACCTACTGATTATATAGTTAAGCATAACATGTGTAGTCACTGATGACACCCACCCTCATTACCCTCACCCACACCAGATACAAGTCATAAAATTCTAATACAAACAAGCAAGGCCAAAACAGCATCCCATGAAGCTAGGAGATAAGATCTGACTATATAATTAAATTTAAAGTTACTCTGGTGTTTACAGATATTAAATAAAGACAGTATACCCAGCAAATCAGAGAATTCCAGACAGCATTGGTTTTCTATAATAGGTGCCTGGTGCAAATATATGATTACCCAGCAAAACAGAGAATTCCAGACAGCATTGGTTTTTCTATAATAGGTGCCTGGTGCAAATATATGATTACCCAGCAAATCAGAGAATTCCAGACAGCATTGGTTTTTCTATAATAGGTGCCGGGTGCAAATATATGATTACCTGCAATGGAAGAATGGAAAAATCCGTCAAATCATCATCCCTCACTGATCGCAGAGGATATAGCTAGTAAGAACTCCTGACTAACTCTTGAAGTTATGCTGTATATGTAGTCCCACTTAGAAAAAACCCACTTTGAAATAAAACCTAGCAGCCTTGTACAAGCCTAAAGCCTTGTGACCTACTGATTATATAGTTAAGCATAACATGTGTAGTCACTGATGACACCCACCCTCATTACCCTCACCCACACCAGATACAAGTCATAAAATTCTAATACAAACAAGCAAGGCCAAAACAGCATCCCATGAAGCTAGGAGATAAGATCTGACTATATAATTAAATTTAAAGTTACTCTGGTGTTTACAGATATTAAATAAAGACAGTATACCCAGCAAATCAGAGAATTCCAGACAGCATTGGTTTTCTATAATAGGTGCCTGGTGCAAATATATGATTACCCAGCAAAACAGAGAATTCCAGACAGCATTGGTTTTTCTATAATAGGTGCCTGGTGCAAATATATGATTACCCAGCAAAACAGAGAATTCCAGACAGCATTGGTTTTTCTATAATAGGTGCCTGGTGCAAATATATGATTACCCAGCAAATCAGAGAATTCCAGACAGCATTGGTTTTTCTATAATAGGTGCCGGGTGCAAATATATGATTACCTGCAATGGAAGAATGGAAAAATCCGTCAAATCATCATCCCTCACTGATCGCAGAGGATATAGCTAGTAAGAACTCCTGACTAACTCTTGAAGTTATGCTGTATATGTAGTCCCACTTAGAAAAAACCCACTTTGAAATAAAACCTAGCAGCCTTGTACAAGCCTAAAGCCTTGTGACCTACTGATTATATAGTTAAGCATAACATGTGTAGTCACTGATGACACCCACCCTCATTACCCTCACCCACACCAGATACAAGTCATAAAATTCTAATACAAACAAGCAAGGCCAAAACAGCATCCCATGAAGCTAGGAGATAAGATCTGACTATATAATTAAATTTAAAGTTACTCTGGTGTTTACAGATATTAAATAAAGACAGTATACCCAGCAAATCAGAGAATTCCAGACAGCATTGGTTTTCTATAATAGGTGCCTGGTGCAAATATATGATTACCCAGCAAAACAGAGAATTCCAGACAGCATTGGTTTTTCTATAATAGGTGCCTGGTGCAAATATATGATTACCCAGCAAAACAGAGAATTCCAGACAGCATTGGTTTTTCTATAATAGGTGCCTGGTGCAAATATATGATTACCCCGCAAATCAGAGAATTCCAGACAGCATTGGTTTTCTATAATAGGTGCCTGGTGCAAATATATGATTACCCCGCAAATCAGAGAATTCCAGACAGCATTGGTTTTCTATAATAGGTGCCTGGTGCAAATATATGATTACCTGCAATGGAAGAATGGAAAAATCCGTCAAATCATCATCCCTCACTGATCGCAGAGGATATAGCTAGTAAGAACTCCTGACTAACTCTTGAAGTTATGCTGTATATGTAGTCCCACTTAGAAAAAACCCACTTTGAAATAAAACCTAGCAGCCTTGTACAAGCCTAAAGCCTTGTGACCTACTGATTATATAGTTAAGCATAACATGTGTAGTCACTGATGACACCCACCCTCATTACCCTCACCCACACCAGATACAAGTCATAAAATTCTAATACAAACAAGCAAGGCCAAAACAGCATCCCATGAAGCTAGGAGATAAGATCTGACTATATAATTAAATTTAAAGTTACTCTGGTGTTTACAGATATTAAATAAAGACAGTATACCCAGCAAATCAGAGAATTCCAGACAGCATTGGTTTTCTATAATAGGTGCCTGGTGCAAATATATGATTACCCAGCAAAACAGAGAATTCCAGACAGCATTGGTTTTTCTATAATAGGTGCCTGGTGCAAATATATGATTACCCAGCAAATCAGAGAATTCCAGACAGCATTGGTTTTTCTATAATAGGTGCCGGGTGCAAATATATGATTACCTGCAATTGAAGAATGGAAAAATCCGTCAAATCATCATCCCTCACTGATCGCAGAGGATATAGCTAGTAAGAACTCCTGACTAACTCTTGAAGTTATGCTGTATATGTAGTCCCACTTAGAAAAAACCCACTTTGAAATAAAACCTAGCAGCCTTGTACAAGCCTAAAGCCTTGTGACCTACTGATTATATAGTTAAGCATAACATGTGTAGTCACTGATGACACCCACCCTCATTACCCTCACCCACACCAGATACAAGTCATAAAATTCTAATACAAACAAGCAAGGCCAAAACAGCATCCCATGAAGCTAGGAGATAAGATCTGACTATATAATTAAATTTAAAGTTACTCTGGTGTTTACAGATATTAAATAAAGACAGTATACCCAGCAAATCAGAGAATTCCAGACAGCATTGGTTTTCTATAATAGGTGCCTGGTGCAAATATATGATTACCCAGCAAAACAGAGAATTCCAGACAGCATTGGTTTTTCTATAATAGGTGCCTGGTGCAAATATATGATTACCCAGCAAATCAGAGAATTCCAGACAGCATTGGTTTTTCTATAATAGGTGCCGGGTGCAAATATATGATTACCTGCAATGGAAGAATGGAAAAATCCGTCAAATCATCATCCCTCACTGATCGCAGAGGATATAGCTAGTAAGAACTCCTGACTAACTCTTGAAGTTATGCTGTATATGTAGTCCCACTTAGAAAAAACCCACTTTGAAATAAAACCTAGCAGCCTTGTACAAGCCTAAAGCCTTGTGACCTACTGATTATATAGTTAAGCATAACATGTGTAGTCACTGATGACACCCACCCTCATTACCCTCACCCACACCAGATACAAGTCATAAAATTCTAATACAAACAAGCAAGGCCAAAACAGCATCCCATGAAGCTAGGAGATAAGATCTGACTATATAATTAAATTTAAAGTTACTCTGGTGTTTACAGATATTAAATAAAGACAGTATACCCAGCAAATCAGAGAATTCCAGACAGCATTGGTTTTCTATAATAGGTGCCTGGTGCAAATATATGATTACCCAGCAAATCAGAGAATTCCAGACAGCATTGGTTTTCTATAATAGGTGCCTGGTGCAAATATATGATTACCCAGCAAATCAGAGAATTCCAGACAGCATTGGTTTTCTATAATAGGTGCCTGGTGCAAATATATGATTACCTGCAATGGAAGAATGGAAAAATCCGTCAAATCATCATCCCTCACTGATCGCAGAGGATATAGCTAGTAAGAACTCCTGACTAACTCTTGAAGTTATGCTGTATATGTAGTCCCACTTAGAAAAAACCCACTTTGAAATAAAACCTAGCAGCCTTGTACAAGCCTAAAGCCTTGTGACCTACTGATTATATAGTTAAGCATAACATGTGTAGTCACTGATGACACCCACCCTCATTACCCTCACCCACACCAGATACAAGTCATAAAATTCTAATACAAACAAGCAAGGCCAAAACAGCATCCCATGAAGCTAGGAGATAAGATCTGACTATATAATTAAATTTAAAGTTACTCTGGTGTTTACAGATATTAAATAAAGACAGTATACCCAGCAAATCAGAGAATTCCAAACAGCATTGGTTTTTCTATAATAGGTGCCTGGTGCAAATATATGATTACCCAGCAAATCAGAGAATTCCAGACAGCATTGGTTTTTCTATAATAGGTGCCTGGTGCAAATATATGATTACCCAGCAAATCAGAGAATTCCAGACAGCATTGGTTTTCTATAATAGGTGCCTGGTGCAAATATATGATTACCTGCAATGGAAGAATGGAAAAATCCGTCAAATCATCATCCCTCACTGATTGCAGAGGATATAGCTAGTAAGAACTCCTGACTAACTCTTGAAGTTATGCTGTATATGTAGTCCCACTTAGAAAAAACCCACTTTGAAATAAAACCTAGCAGCCACAGGGAGAAAAAACAAAGGTACAGGTAGTAGCTTGCACTGCAGCACATGTGCAGATCACATCCACAACTGCAAAGGTCCATCACAAGTAAGTCAGCTTCCTTCTCAGCATGAAGGCAAAATTGCAATATTGTTGTGGCCAGGGGCATAAATACAGGAGACAATAGAAGATGGTCGCCTCCAGACGCCATCCCTGATGGGGGCACACTGACCTCCTCCATTACTCCTGGTTCTGCTTTATGTGCCCTAGAGCATGAATAAACAGGAAGGCCAGGGGTCATGTGCTGTGGTCCTCCCTCTCCTAGAACCCCCACACCAGAGTCCAATCCCATTCTAGGGATAGAGCTACTGCAAGAAAACCACACGGATGTACATAAAAGGAGCAGGACTGGAGTATATGGCCCCTCACAGTTTGTTGGTACTTCCCCCTCACACACTTAGGACCTGCTGCCTCTGAGCGAGCAGAAAATAGCAAAACGAAAGACCCTAATCAGCAACAGGTAGTGCTTGTGTGCTGTGGTGTTGGTAGTTAATTGGGAGAGGAGTGTGTTTATGGGTGCGGCTAGTGTGTTGGAAATTAATGCAGGGGGTGGGGTAAGTGCACATGGGTGCTCCTGGAGTATTGATAGTGAATGCATTGGGAGAAGAGTGTGTGTCTGGGTTCTGCTAAGGTGTTGGTAGCAAATGCAAGAGGGGTTCTGCTAATGTGTTGGCAGTGAATGCAGGAGACAGAGGGCCTGGTTTAGAGCCGCTCGTAAGCGGCCGCTCGTTCGCTCCGAGCGATGTTCGCACAACTGCGCATGCATATGGGTTGTAATACGCATGCGCGAACCAGTCATTGCGGTCGGAAATTGTGTGCTCGCAAAATAGCGAGTGCCTGCTAATTTTAGTGACAGAATGAGGCGTTTGTGGGTGGTAACAGGGGAAGGTGCTTGAAAACGGGGAGTGGAGATCCGAACGCAGGCGTGCCAAACGGTCAAAACGGGCGTTTTAAGGGTGTGCATAATTAACAAAGCAGCGTCATCGGCCACGTCACTTGGTTGTTTCTTAGCCTGAACTGTTCGCATGATTGCGGTAGGAAAATCCTACCACAAGCACTGCAAGCAGTTCATACGCCTTTCGATGTACTCGATTAATCAAATAAATAGCGGAGATGACGTAGTATGAGAGCGGCCAGGGGTCGTCTTTACAAAATAGCGAGTGTATATTTCGTTCGCTCGCTCAGACATAGAGGTGTCAACAGACCGCAAAATTGAAATAGCCGGCCCCTTTTTCTGAATGACCGTTCGCAAATAGCGTCCGGCTCTAAATCAGGCCCAGAGTGTGTGTCTGAATGCTGCTAAGGTGTTACTAGTGAATGAAGGGGGTGGTCTGTTTGGGTGTTGGCAGTGAATGCAGGGGCTGAGAGTGTGTCTGAATGCTTCTAGGTTGTTAGCAGTGAATGTAGGGGGGCTGGTGTGTGTCTCGGTGCTTCTTGGGTGTTGGCAGTGAATGCAGGGGGAGGAGAGCATGTGTCTGGGAGCTGCTGGAGTGTCTGTTGGAAGTCAATACATGGGGAGGAAAGTGTGTGCCTGGGTGCTGCTGGGGTGTTGGAAGCAAATGCAGGGGGAGGAGTGTGTGTGACTGGGTACTGCTGGAGTGTTGGTAGTGAATGCGAGCAAAAAGGTGGAGGCACCAACAACTATTTCGCCTCCAGGCTCCTTGTATGAACGTATGATCCAGGTTGCGACCCATATTGCTTTGCCAGGTGGTCAAAATAAGTGGCATAGTTTTCAAGTGGGCAGCATAACAATGCTGACCAAAACAGGCTTTCTGGAACTAGCAAACTAAACCCCTATTTTCAAGTTTTTTTACAGCTACCATCTCATCACAGAGAAACATAGTAATTTTCAGTGGAATTGGTATGCAGGGGGCATCCGGCGGTTCAAATCCCGACGCTGGAAGACCGGCACTAGAAGATTCTGACAGTATTCTACTATCCCTAAACCCTAAACCTCTCCCCGCCCCTAACCCCCCCTCCACGCACCCTAAACCTAAATCACCCGGGGGGGTACCTAACCCTAACCTCCCCCCGGGGATGCCTAACCCTAACCCCGCCTTCCCTAGCCTGACCACAACCCTCCCGGGGGGCTGCCTAAACCTAAATCCCCCCCCAGGAGTCCCTAACCTAACCCTCCCCCCCTGCGGCTGTCTGCACCCGCCACCCGGCTTACCTTCATTCGGTATGCCGGGCATCGGGTTCCCGACGAGAGTTGTCGGAATTTCGACGCCTATCATTAGTCCCTTGTCGGGATATGACAGTCGGGAAGCCGGCGGTCAGCATTTCGACCATCGGCTTCCTAACTACATACCCATTTTTCAGTAACCATGATATTATGGGATCTATTCAGCATCAGTGTCGATATTGGTCTGAATATTTTCAGACAACACCAACACAATGTTTTTCTTTTTCTCTACAGTTTTCCCTGCAGCTTTCTGAAAATACTGTCCTGCATTGCACATCTGTATATATATTTCTATGTACACTATATATATCCATACCCGGCACTTGTGTGACTAAATCATACTTGCCGACTTTTCTGCCCCCTCCTCCAGGCAGGGATAGACAGGTTGGTCTAGAATTGGTGTTGTGGCCACGTAGGTGGGCGCAATCTTGGCCCCCGCGTCCTGCTATACAATGCCGAGAACACAGGCATTGTATAGTGGGGGCAGGACTACAATGACGCGATTCAGTAAGAATCATGTCATCGGTCCCCCGTACAGCCCACTTGTGCACTGTAAGTGGGTTGGCTGCAAGGGGTTGCGAATGGCTGATGGAGGGAGGTGTGCGGGTAGCTAGAGGGGGGTGTGGGAGACTTGCCCTCTTTTTCGGGCGGCTGGGAGCACCACCCGATTTCTGGGAGAGTAGACAAGTGTGCCTTAAGTTCATATTACTACCTCCCCCACACGCACCTCTGTCTCCCAGGTAGAATTTCCACAGGAGAACGTGTGGGGGAGGAAGCAATATGAATGCAAGGTAGACAAGCACAGGGAAGAGGTTAGAGAGCGGCCTCGCACTGGCTAAATTGATACAATGTGCCAAAGGGAAAGAAGAATCACTCAGGTTTGGTGACCAGGCAGTTATTCTTCTTTCCTTTTACCCCTCTGGTGGCTGGCTACAACCCCTCAAGAGGCTGTTCATACCCTTTTAGCTTTGCGCTAATGCTGATCAGTGACCTGCTACACTGCAATCGCCAGGTGGGCCCTTCGTGCCCCAGTCCAACACTGGCAGTGGGAACAACAATAAGTTAATGTACTACTAGAACTCCTTCGTCTGCACATGGACACTCTTTCTTTGGGGATTTGCCATTCGCTTTCCAGCAGGACGAATAAGGACTTACCCCTCTTTTTCTGGTCATTGTTAGAGAAAATTATTTATGCAACACATGATTTTCGCCAAATTAAGGTCAGCACCATGTTGATGATTTGATAAAAAATAGATTTACACATTGTACAGTATGGTTTTTTTTTCCTTATATGGAGAATACCAGACTGGATTATGTTGTAATCTCCGCCTTGCTGACACTAACATGAGTATATATTCTGTTTATGTGTGTGGTATTCTCACCTCTAAGGTGAGTAGTGAATTTACTTATTAGATTTATTTTGTATATTATATACATTTTTATTATCGCAGTGCGAGTGTGCGAAGAGTCCACTATGACTACGCAGACCCATCACAGAGTGATTGACAGGAAGTACCGTTTGGGGGTGGTGACGGGTTGATGGTCGGCGAAATGCAGGCGTGCCAGTGCGTTTGAACCAGGGTTGTCTTAACAGCAGAGTGGGCCCTGGGCAAAGCAATTCATTGGGCCCCTACCCACCAATTCACGGGAAAAAAATGTAAATGGTAAATAAAAATTAAACCCTCCTGCATGGCCATCAGACCTCCCACACATGCAGAGAGACTCTGCCTGACTGGCTTGAAGCCAGCGGATGAAGTGAAACTGGGACTGAGATGAGTACTCATCACTGAGGGGGATGGGGTGGGGGAGGTTAGATCAGAATACAGTGCAGCGGCGGCCGGCTTATAAAAATATCACAAATTTACCAACTGCCCGTAGCTGCAGGGGGTGGGTTTACGGGCCCCTGCAAGCTTCGAGCCCTTGAGCAACTGCCCAACAAGCTCAATGGAAGAGATGGCCCTGGTTTGAACGCCGTTGCAGGGGCGTGCATAAATTAGCCACTGCGATGCCATACACAGCTTGGGCTTTCACTGTGTGCGATGAGGTTAGCAATTCCTGAGTAAGGTCAGATCTTGTGCAAGTGTGCGTGAGGCTGCGATGGTACTCGATGTTACCAATGTTTTTGCAGTCTTGCTAAGTATTACGGATGTGTATAAAGTAGGGGTGAGCGGGTTCGGATTTCTGAAATCCGAACCCCCCGAGCCCCCCCGATCCGAGTCCGATCCGAGTCAGGCTCGACTTTTCCCGCCTGACTCGGATCTGAAATCGAGGCAAAACGTCATCATCCCGCCTTCCGAGTCTCGTGGGTTTTGGATCCTATATAAGGTACCCTCGTCGGCGCCATTTTCTCACTCGGCTGTGGACAGTAAAGAGGGAGGGTGGGAGTTAGGGCTGTGTAGTGTAGTGTAGTGCTGCTGTTGTCCACTACTTCAAAGTCCATAGGGGCTGGCTGTGTTGTGCTGTGCTGCTGTTGTTAATAGGGGCTGTGTCCACTACTTCAAAGTCCATAGGGGCTGGCTGGACTGTGCTGTGCAGTCAGTTCTCCATAGGGGCTGTGTCCACTCCAAAGTCCTGTGCAGTGTCCCAGTCCTAAAGGGGTGCTGTAGTGTTGTCCAGGGGGTGCTCTGTCCATCAGGGGTGCTCCCCCCAAGTGCTAAAAAAATAATATATTTTCTGTGTTTGTGAATTGTGTGCGCAGTAGCCGCACGTGCATCAACAAAGGAGTGCCAAGCGTGCGCCGGTGTCATAAGTAAAGGGCCGGCTGGCTTGACCGTTAAAGGGGGCTGTAACCCCCAAAGTACACTCCAGTCCAAACCAAAAAAAAAATTATTTTCTGTGTTTGTGAATTGTGTGCGCAGTAGCCGCACGTGCATCAACAAAGTAGTGCCAAGCGTGCGCCTGTGTCATAAGTAAAGGGCCGGCTGGTTTGACCGTTAAAGGGTGCTGTAACCCCCAAAGTACACTCCAGTCCAAACCAAAAAAAAATTATTTTCTGTGTTTGTGAATTGTGTGCGCAGTAGCCGCACGTGCATCAACAAAGGAGTGCCAAGCGTGCGCCTGTGTCATAAGTAAAGGGCTGGCTGGCTTGACCGTTAAAGGGTGCTGTAACCCCCAAAGTACACTCCAGTCCAAACCAAAAAAAAAATTATTTTCTGTGTTTGTGAATTGTGTGCGCAGTAGCCGCACGTGCATCAACAAAGTAGTGCCAAGCGTGCGCCTGTGTCATAAGTAAAGGGCCGGCTGGCTTGACCGTTAAAGGGTGCTGTAACCCCCAAAGTACACTCCAGTCCCAACCAAAAAAAAAATTATTTTCTGTGTTTGTGAATTGTGTGCGCAGTAGCCGCACGTGCATCAACAAAGGAGTGCCAAGCGTGCGCCTGTGTCATAAGTAAAGGGCCGGCTGGCTTGACTGTTAAAGGGTGCTGTAACCCCCAAAGTACACTCCAGTCCAAACCAAAAAAAAAATTATTTTCTGTGTTTGTGAATTGTGTGCGCAGTAGCCGCACGTGCATCAACAAAGGAGTGCCAAGCGTGCGCCTGTGTCATAAGTAAAGGGCCGGCTGGCTTGACCGTTAAAGGGTGCTGTAACCCCCAAAGTACACTCCAGTCCAAACCAAAAAAAAAATTATTTTCTGTGTTTGTGAATTGTGTGCGCAGTAGCCGCACGTGCATCAACAAAGGAGTGCCAAGCGTGCGCCTGTGTCATAAGTAAAGGGCCGGCTGGCTTGACCGTTAAAGGGTGCTGTAACCCCCAAAGTACACTCCAGTCCAAACCAAAAAAAAAATTATTTTCTGTGTTTGTGACTTGTGTGCACTGTGGCTGCATGTGCATCAACAAAGGAGCAGCGCCAAGCGTGCGCCTGTGTCCCATAAGTAAAGAGCCGGCTGGCTCATTTCTTAAAGGGTGCTGTAACCCACAAAGTGCACTACTCTCCAGCAAAAATAAAAAAATATTTTCTGTGTTTGTGTGCGCTTTAGCCACACGTATATATCAATATAACATAAATGGAGGACCAAACTTTCTCCGATAAAAATAAAATAGGGAAAGATCCACTTCCTCCTAGTGCTATTGCTGCTGCTGGGAGTTGTTCATCATCCCAGAGAGGAAGTAGGAACATCACTACTTTTACTAAACAATTGACCCTCCAACAGTCCCTAGCGATGAGGATGAAGTACGACAGCAGTCATCCTGAAGCAAAACGTATAACTGAGGCCTTGACTGCTATGTTGGTGTTAGACGTGCGTCCGGTATCCGCCATTAGTGCAGTGGGATTTAGACAATTGATGGAGGTAGTGTGTCCATGGTTCCAAATCCCATCTAGATTCCACCTGCATCCTCAAAGCAGCAGCGACAAGCGTGCGTCTGTCTGTTAAAGGGTGGTGTAACCCTCAAAGTGTGCTACACAATAAAAATATTCTTCTTTTTTTTCTGTCTTTGTGAATTGTGTGGGCTGTAGCCGCACTTGCATCCTCAAAGCAGCAGCGACAAGCGTGCGTCTGTCTGTTAAAGGGTGGTGTAACTCTCAAAGTGCTCCAAAAAATAAAAAAACTTTTTTTTTAATGTGTTTGTGACTTGTGTGCGATGTAGCCGCACTTGCATCCTCAAAGCAGCAGCGACAAGCGTGCGTCTGTCTGTTAAAGGGTGGTGACACCCTCAAAGTGTGCTACACAAACAATAAAAATATTGTTCTTTTTTTTTCTGTCTTTGTGAATTGTGTGGGCTGTAGCCGCACTTGCATCCTCAAAGCAGCAGCGACAAGCGTGCGTCTGTCTGTTAAAGGGTGGTGTAACTCTCAAAGTGCTCCAAAAAATAAAAAAACTTTTTTTTTAATGTGTTTGTGACTTGTGTGCGATGTAGCCGCACTTGCATCCTCAAAGCAGCAGCGACAAGCGTGCGTCTGTCTGTTAAAGGGTGGTGACACCCTCAAAGTGTGCTACACAAACAATAAAAATATTGTTCTTTTTTTTTCTGTCTTTGTGAATTGTGTGGGCTGTAGCCGCACTTGCATCCTCAAAGCAGCAGCGACAAGCGTGCGTCTGTCTGTTAAAGGGTGGTGTAACTCTCAAAGTGCTCCAAAAAATAAAAAACTATTTTTTTAATGTATTTGTGACTTGTGTGTGATGTAGCCGCACTTGCATCCTCAAAGCAGCAGTGACAAGCGTGCGTCTGTCTGTTAAAGGGTGGTGACACCCTCAAAGTGTGCTACACAAACAATTAAAATATTGTTCTTTTTTTTTCGGTCTTTGTGAAATGTGTGGGCTGTAGCCGCACCTGCATCCTTAAAGCAGCAGCGACAAGCGTGCGTCTGTCTGTTAAAGGGTGGTGACACCCTCAAAGTGTGCTACACAAACAATAAAAATATTCTTCTTCTTTTTTCTGTCTTTGTGAATTGTGTGGGCTGTAGCCGCACTTGCATCCTCAAAGCAGCAGTGACAAGCGTGCGTCTGTCTGTTAAAGGGTGGTGTAACCCTCAAAGTGCGCTCCACAAGCAATAAAAATATTCATCTTTTTTTTTCTGTCTTTGTGAATTGTGTGGGCTGTAGCCGCACTTGCATCCTCAAAGCAGCAGCGACAAGCGTGCGTCTGTCTGTTAAAGGATTACATCGGTGACAGCATCCAAGTAGGCATGTCAGACAGTCCGTACCTGTACTGGCAGGAAAAAGAAGCAATTTGGAGATCCCTGTACAAACTGGCTCTATTTTACCTGAGTTGCCCCCCCTCCAGTGTGTACTCCGAAAGAGTGTTTAGTGCAGCCGGGAACCTTGTCAGCGAAAGGCGTAGGAGGTTGCTTCCACAAAATGTGGAGAAGATGATGTTCATAAAATGAATTATCAACTCTTCCAGGGAGACGAGCCTCCAGAACGTACAGAGGGACCTGTGGTTCCAGCGGGGACGAATTAATACTCTGTGAGGATGAGGATGTACACACTGAAGAGGGTGAGGAATCGGTGGATGAGGAGGATGAGGATGACATCTTGCCTCCGTAGAGCCAGTTTGTGCAGGGACACATTAATTGCCAGCTTGTTTTGTGGGGGCCCAAACGAACCAATCATTTCAGCCACAGTTGTGTGGCAGACCCTGGCGCTGAAATGATTAGTTTGTTAAAGTGTGCATGTCCTGTTTATACAACATAAGGGTGGGTGGCAGGGCCCAAGGACAATTCCATCTTGCACCTATTTTTTTTCTTTGCATTATGTACAGTTTGGGGCCTAGTTTTTCAAACTGCCATCCTGTCTGCCACTGCAGTTTCACGCCTAGATGGGTCACGTGTTTGTGCCGCCCACTCATGTCGCTTAGCATAGTCATCCAGCTACCTCGGTGCAACCTCTTGGACATAAAAACACTATTGTGAGGTGTGAGGTGTTCAGAATAGACTGGAAATTAGTGGAAATTAAGGTTATTGAGGTTAATAATAGCATAGGAGCAGAAAAACCTACAAATTCTGTGATTTTAGCTGTTTTTATGCTTTTTTTCAAAAAAATACAGATCCAAAACACAAAACCCAGAACCCAAAACACGGAAGGGTGGTTTTGGCAAAACCAATCCAGATCCAAAACACGAAGAAAGATCCAGATCCAAAACCAAAACACAAAACACGAAAAGTGGCCGGTGCACACCCCTAGTATAAAGTAAAGGAGGCTTCCTTATGCTAGGCTGCGACGGAATTGTGATTGCAATCATTAGCATATCTGCGCAGTGAGACTGCATGCATAATTGTTATTGCGATCGCAATAGCAATCCTTACTGAATAAGGCCCTATATTCCATGGCTACCCGGTGTGCTGGCCCCTAGCTTCAAGGTGAATTGTTGGAGACGCTATGCTATGTTTTCTCCAATATGCCTGGCTGACTGTAGCTCCTCTAAGTCTGCAGATAAATCCATGGAAATGGATCTGGACCCCAAAGAACAAAGTAGCAAAGTTACTGTACATACCATCAAATTATGATGTCCTTAAAGATTTAACCCATTGCTCTTTTTTTCAGCTGTTTCAAAGCTCTGAGCTGACTAGCACTTCTGCTGCATACTGACCAGCCACCATAATGTACGGTACTTGTGGAAAGTGCTAAGTGTGCTGCAAGCTCTTGCAGTAGATGGTTCCCCTAAAACTCCTTTTACACCAAAGTCCCGGGTCTGTCCTGGGATTAGGAACACGTTTCCAACCCGGATCAGACCCGGGACAGACCACTTTCACACTGCGGAGCCAACCCGGGTTATGCCTGGGTCGGCACCGCTCACACCAGATCCGGTTCTGCCAGGGTGGTCTTCTAGCAATACAATGGATGCTTGGATTTGATGTAATCTCCAAATGCCACTGAAGCAGCACAATCAGGTAGCATGCGGCACCCACGACCCGGGTCATCGTGACCCGAGTCACACCGTTTACACTGCAGGGTGACACGGAACCGACCCATGCCCAACCCTGCAAGCTAGCTATGTTGGATCCCCGCGTCACTGGACCCGGGTTGGTCCGTTTACACTGACAAAAATCCCAGGTTGATACGCGTTCACGTGCAAAAACCAGGGATTTTCATGTCAGTGTAAAAGGGGTAAGTGTCTTGAGCTCTTTTATAAGTATTCAGTTGTTCTACATTTCTACAGTGATAATAAAAAAGCCATATGGCAACATCTTATGCTGGGCACACACTGGCCGATATATTGGCCGTTCAATTGAACAGCCAATATATATCGTGGGCACGTCGGCAGGTGTGTACCAGCAATACGATGACGTTCACAGACATATCGTGTGGGCTGTGCAGCACAGCTGATGACGGATATATCTGCAAATATATTGGCACATCATGCTGGTTGTACAGGCGTTCAGGCGACCGTCAGTACACTTGCTGCAGAGGATGCCCATGTCTGACATCACAACTGGGTGGGCACATGTAAATGCCCACCCAGTTGCGACATCAGGCACAACACATCGGGCCAACGATTGGTAATTGTATGCACTTACCAATTGTCAGATAGGACTGATAGGAAGGCAGATCGGTCAGACAGCCAACTCGTCATCCTACTGAGTACCCAGAAATGCAGGGGAGATTCTACCAGAATTCTTAAAGATGGGAGGAAGTCCTAAGCAGCCATAACCTGTAGAAATGACTGGTACCCCAATCTTATCACATGATCTGAAAGTCTTGCTATGAATAACAACTGACATTTTTCCGATTATTGTTCAGCGGTCCCCTGAAAGGGGTCTCAGCCGGGTCGCACCCAGGATGGACGCATGAACAAAATCCTGGGTGCGACCCGGCATAGCAATGTGAAAGGGGTATAACTGACTATGGAATCGGCCAGTTGGTCTAGTGGTGATCGCCCCTCTAACAGAAATACTAATTAATACTGCAGATAATGTCAGCAGTTATACCACTACAAGGACCTCCGAACCCTTTTAACAGGACCTATATCCATTGCTAATTTGGTCCCCATCAGTATTTCCACGGAACTAGTATTTGAGCTGGATATCTATTTACTTATCTCAAGGGCAATATATTACACTCAGCCCCACATTGCAATATTGCCATAAGGCTTATTGGAGACAAATAATTTTTATCAACCTATAACTAACTGCTGACTTATCTATTTTAAAAGACTTCCGTATGTGCTGTTATTTATGAACTCTATTTACAGCCAATATAAGTGTTAGGCAGGTGTGGAAAAAATGATGCAGAGTAAGAATGCTTTTACAAATAGAAGTGTTAATAGTTTATTTTTGGCAATTAATGCAAAGTTAATGAACAGAAGAGAAATCGAAATTGCCTTCAAAACAGCATCAATTCTTCTAGGTACACTTGCATACAGGGAGTTTGTTCCAAACGGGATGTAGTTTACAGACCGGCGGACTAAATGCCGTCGGCCTATATCCCGACAGCAGAAGCCCGACAAGGGACTTTAGCTAGGCTTCAAAATACATACGCCTATCTTAATCCCGACGCCGGAATGCCAAAAGACACTGGAACGATAGAGGTAAGTCCGGCCGTCCTTTGCACTTAGCCGCGGGGGGGGTGCGGGGGGGGGGGTTGGTTTAGGCACCCCTTGGGGGACTTAGAGTTAGTCAACCCATGGAAGGTTTAGGGTTAGCCTAGGGGAAAGGGGGTTAGGGTTAGGCACCACTGGGGGAGGTTAGGGTTAGGCACCCTCCCGGGAAGGTTAGGTTTAGGGTGCGGGGGGGAGGGTTAGGCACCCCCTAGGGGGACTTAGGGTTAGGCACCCCTAAGGGAGGGTTAAGGGGGGAAAGGGTAGGGTTAGGCTACTTACATGCACCGTCAGGATTCTCCTCTGTCGGGCTATCGGCGTCTGCATTTCATCCCGGCGGCTATTGACCCCACCCGTTCCCAACGACAGAGCTAACCACAGATCTTCTGTGAATGTAGGCTCAAATCTTTCTGTCTCTTCATGTAATCCCATACAGACTCGTTGATGTTGAGATCAGGGCTCTGTCATACACGCACGCAAGGGGGGTTTCCGAATACCTAGAAACACCCCCTGCACACTGATCCATCCACGCAGCAGACAATTTGTTTTTTCATGAAGACACCTGTGGCCTAATCGGAGCTCAGATCTGGCCGCATATTGAGCTGCTGCAGCAGCTCCTCTCAAGGGCCATTGTGGAGTGGACCTCCCGAGACCCAGATCCAGTGGTAGTACGTGACAGGCACTGAGGTGAGGGCTGCTGGCAGGAGTGCTGCAGTACATCGCTGTTCCAGACTTACAGATCCTCTCTGGGCTGGGTTCCTGATAATAATCGTGTGAGAAGCAGCTTCTGACCTATCAGATCCTCCCAGAAAGTCCCTTCAGAGAACCCTGCAAGCAACTCTGCCATAACAGCCTACTCCAATATTCATCACCAAAGGATGGTGATGTATCATTCAGGTGCAGCAGATTGTAATATTTGACTGTAATGCCTTGTGTATTCACTTGATATTCATTTTATTATATATATAATAGATTATTGTTTCACTTTGCACCATTATAAATAAATGTTAGTAGTTTGGATATTTTGTGATCTATCTATCTATCTATCTATCTATCTATCTATCTATCTATCTATCTATCTTTCTCTCTGTCTGTCTATCTATCTGTCTGTCTGTCTTTCAGCCCTCTTTTAGATACTAAAGTATCCTCTGCACAGGTTTTTAATCAAGATGCATGAATAGCTTGCTAAAACAAGCATACGACATTGTGGTCTGTTACAGGTCATACCTGTACGTACGTATTATTTCCTCACATCCCTGCTGGGAGGGGAAAACAGGAGCAGGGTTAGATAGACTGGAGCTAGGGGTTAAGAGAGATGTAGAGAGACAATAAGCTGCATATTTACTAAATATTGGATATTAGGCCCGATTAATTATAATTTCTCATCTCCACTATTTGTGGCAATAAGAAATCACAGATCTCCCCAGACATACAATTAATCACCCGCAGGGACAGTACCTGCAATGTGATCATTTAATTTCTCCTTCGGGAGCCAGGCTGTCCTGCACTTGCGTGCTTTGCTGACCACGCATGCGTTGCAGTGATTGCTGGGCAGGGTCCTGGAGGAGCCCTCTTCTGGTCATTTCTGCGGAATGTAAACCATAGGCTACAGCAGCTAACGCCATCTTAAGTATTCCGGATCTTGATAAATCTGACAGCTTTTCGGTCCCCATAGAAACCTATAGGGGCTGCGGCTGCTGTCGGAAATGGAAGGACTGCAGCAGATTTTAAAATATCTTTCATAAATTTGGGGGATCCTTAATTTGGTGGATATGGCACTAATATTATTTGATAAATAGGCCCCTGAGGGAGGTTAAATAACACAGACATGAGGGAGAAGAGAAGGGACACAAGAGAGATAACTGGACACAGGAGAGGCAGGTGTTAGTAATAGCCTTTATCATAAAAGTGTCCCAGGATGCATATTTACAGACATTATATAAATATATAACAGAGTAGGAACTGTGATGATAACTGCTGTGATACTTGTTAAATACTGTAGGTTTCCCCTTGCAAACATTTGGAAACCCCCCTCAGGAAAACCTACATTTGCCTGTATCTGTGGCAGCCATATCATCACTTCCAGGACTCCTTGTTCTTCTTTACGCTGCAGATAGTTCTTAATGACATTGGCTGTATGTTTGGGGTTGTTGTCCTGCTGCAGAATAAATTTGGAGCCAGTCAGATGCCTCCTTGATAGTATTGCATGATGGCCTCTTCCTCTCAACTGCGGCGGGTGGTTTGCGATACCCCATGGGTCACCTTAGCCGGCCGATGGTCCGCAGAGTATATAATGCTGCGCTGGACAATGCAGCTTGGATACATAATGCAGCAGGGGGCGTGAAGCCCCCTGCTGCATTACCATATCAGCACAGACGGAATAGCTAAGCTGCTTGCGAGCAGCTTAGCTCTTCCGTCTGAAGCTGAATCAGGCCCTCAGTTTCTTGTTCTCACTTAGGACTCTGTGTATTCTAATTGTGCAATACTGGGGTTCACCTGCAGAGAGGTTTGACTACATTACCCACATGCATCAAGCTCCGGAAAGCGAAACTTTTTGGAGCTTTTTCCCAATAGTCAATACCATCGATAGATGGCGATGCCTAATACAAGTCTATGGGCTTCTCACCAGAGACTTCTCCGAGAGGTATCCAATAGGACGGTCGTGCATTTGCAGATGGACTCCTGGGTCATAAACCCAGTAAATCCTCACGCCGTAAAGGACAGCTTTTATTGTGAGAGCTGTCTTTACAATTTTAATAGCAGAACTTCAGTGATGGGATGCATTGCATTCAAAATGATGCATCCCGGCCTTGTATGTCTATTTTGTGCAAACTTCTCTGTAAACACTAGAGACTGTTGTGTGTGAAAATCCCAGGAGACCAGAAGTTTCTGACATACTCAAACCACTCAGTCTAAGACCAACAATCATTTAGATGAATTCTGAGATTCCTAGATCACGTGTATTCTGGTGTTGGTCTAAATAATAGCTGATCCTCTTTTTTTTTTTTAAATATCTTTTTATTATATCCAAAATTCAGTACAAGTTACATACATACAAAAATTGTTACAACAAATGTATATCTTGCATTATAAAGAACATATATATGCAATAAAGTACATACATTTTATGAAATATTGAGTATCTGAACTTTGTCTTTTTTATTTTTTATGGGGAAAAGAAATAAATTTAAATAATAATAAAAATACAATAAAATAAGTAAAGTAAATAAAGGTAAAGAAAATAAAATATAATGAGAAGAAAATAAAAAATGAAGATGAATTGTCTTACAATCCTCATAACATATAATAATTATATATTCTATTAGCTATTCCTCAATAAGAATAAGTCCTACAAAGTGATATCATTATGTACCGATCCCATCCATCAAGTTATTCGTGTCATTCGTCTCATCAGAGACCAAGTGGTATTGTCAAAAACTTTCAGAATATTATCGGATGTAGTAATGGGTAAAAAGTCTAAGTATATTTCCCATTTCAAGATAAAGGACTTGACTCCCCTTTCAATATCAAAAAGAGCAGCGCTTCTATCAAAATATATTACATTCATCAATTAAATTTTCAACATTTCTAAAGACGGGACTCCCCTTGATAGCCAATACTGTAAAATATTTTTTTTTGCTAGGGTTATAATGGTCGTTAATAATGGCAACAATGTATTTTGAATTAGATTTGGAGCCCAGGAGGAAAAATCTGCTAATAGGAATGCTTCCCAAGAAAAAGGAAGATTGCTGTTTGTAATCTGTTGGACCAAATTATAAACTTTGTACCAAAATTTCTTGACCTTAGAGCATTGCTATGTATTATGAATAAAGGTACTAGAAGATGAGGGGCATTTTGGACAACAAGCAAATTTAGGGTCTGAGTTGGTAATTCTGCTCCATTGTGCTTGGGAAAGATAGGCTCTATTAAGAAATTTGATATGAATTTCTGGGAGTTTAGCTGATTTTAGCCATTTTAGGATTGATGGGAGTTGTTTCATGGTTCTGTTGGAAAATATAAAATCAGGAAAATCCTGTGACCAAGCAGACCATACTTA
Source organism: Taudactylus pleione (assembly GCA_031769625.1). Lineage (NCBI taxonomy): Eukaryota > Metazoa > Chordata > Amphibia > Anura > Myobatrachidae > Taudactylus > Taudactylus pleione. The sequence continues at coordinate 14,451,533 of JAUIMM010000108.1, forward strand.
GTTTATACCATAATTTATTGGCATCTTGTATCAACAAGTCATTATACATATAGCACAGTTTAAATTTTTGAGTAGAGGCTAGCGTGAATACTGAATAAATAGGGGTTAGTGAGTCATGATGTAAGAGCAAGTCATACGAGCCAAAATCTACTTTACTTTGGATATAATGCCTGACCTGCAGATACATATAAAAATGTGAATTGGGAATATTGTACAGGTCCCTAAGCTGCTGAAAAGAGTAAAGATTGCCCCCAGGATCAAACACGTTCCGAATGGCTGCCAATCCCTTTCGATTCCACAACAGGTAGAAAGAATTTGAGAGTGAGGGGGAAAAATCGGGGTTACCCCATAATGGTATGAATTTGGTTTTGCTGGAACTTGAACCAAGACTTTTATGTATAAAAGACCATGCCCTCTATGTGTCCATAAATAATATATTTTGAAGAAACCCTTTTGGCAATTTAGAACGAAGTAAATGGAGCAATGCTGCCGAAGCATAAGATTTAAACAGTTCCTCTTCTAATAGTTGATTTGTAAAATTAGCTTGACCTAGACATCAGTCCGAGGCATATCTAAAGGCAGCCGTGCAAGAGTGTGTGAAGATATCCGGAAGACCTAATCCCCCTTTACTTTTAGGTTGAAGTAACCGAATTCTAGCAATTCTAGGTTTCTTAAGGGTTCCATAGGAATCGTTGAAATGCCTTTGTACATCTAGAAGTGTCATTTTTGGATAGGAACAAGGGTATCATTTGAAGCGGATACATCAGTTTAGGGAACAAAATATTTTTTATAACCACCTCTCTCCCCAATAACGAAAGTGGTAGTGACATCCAATTCTGTAATTTCTGTAAGAGTTTGGTTATAATTGGATGAAAATTAGCATTATAGATTTGGCGAATTGATGATTTTATAATAATGCCTAGGTATTTTAATTTAGACGCAACCGAAAAAGCTTCATCTAATAGCTGATCCTCTTGACCATTTCTGCATACTTTTATGCATTGAGTTGCTGCCATGATATTGGTGGGTAAGATATTTACATCAGCAAGCAGCTGTATAGGTAAAGAAAATGTAGTCTCCTTGGTGCATTAGAACAGAAAAGATAAAATAATAGTTATATTTACACTGATTTTTACATGCGTTATCTCACCACAAAATAATGGAATATCTTAAACCTTCTCTCTTAAGAGTATCACACTATGTGGCAAGGTCATAACTAGACCTAGGCCGACCCCATAGCAACAATTTCACGGCTCCCCTAGGTCCCCGCCCCCCCTCTCGGTCCGCAGCCCCCCTTCTCCCCCCCCCTCTCTCCCCGACTTACCTCCGGTGGTCACGTCCTCCAGCAGTGTGCTGCTCAGGGCAGGCATAACCTCCTCTCCCGGTCAGCTAATCTCTCCTCACTGACTGATGTTGGCCGCCTCCTCCCAGTACCAGTCAAGAGAGAGCCTGAGGCAGAGCCGACCGGGAGGGCAGATGTGCCTGACTTGCGCAGCACACTGCTGGAGGAACGCAACCACAGCTGGCCTGGCACCATAGGTGCAGGAGGAGGGCCGGGCCCCGGGTCGGTCCGGGCCCCATAGCAGATGCGCCCCCTGCTCCTTCGTTAGTTACGCCAGTGCTATGTGGTCTCTGTATAAATAATCATGGTATACCCATGCAGAGCCAGATTAACAATGGAGGGCGTGGGACTACAGCTCCAGGTCTACACATAAAATAGGTCCATTATCATGACAGTATGATGATGATCAATGCCCAACTGGCCAGCCATAAATCGTAAGCATTAAAGTTGTATTTCTTTTTTCTTCACAAAATTATGCAATTTTTCCACTTTTATGTAGTTAGGGAGACATTGGAGCTGATAGTGTAAGGTGTGTACACGCCCACATGGCACTGGCCACACCCACATTGCCCTGATCCTCCACTTCTCACAATAGGTTGTTGATTATTTTCAGCCCTAGGCCCATGTGACCCTTAATCCAGCCTTGCACCCATGATTATTAAAAGTCCGTATTAATGTGTTTATCAGCATCTTTCACTTAATTATGGGTGCTATGTATTAAAGTTATCTTGCCAGACAACAGCACTGATATAAGGCAGTCCTGGCACAGAACTTGGCAGAGTTATTTTGCAAAAGTCATATTGGAGGCTGCGATCTGCAGCACTGATTAGCCTTTTGCAGAAGACATGTGGTATCTCCTACATTAGGAAATTATTACATAGCCTCATGCTTAAATCACCTGGAAACTGCAGTTTGAACACTATGGGGGGGTATTCAATTAGCCGCTAATTGCCGCACTGGAACTAGTCAATTAGCGGGGATTACCCCGAGCGCGAGTCCCCGCAGTCAGACTGAACCTCACAGCTCATAGAGCAGCGAGTTGAAATCTGTGAAAAAAAAAAACAAATCGGGCTCGCGCGGGGAAAGAAAACATTGATTCCGCAGTTTACACGTCTCTGCGTGTGTCCCGATTTTTCGGCACGGGAAAAGACTATTTAGTTTAATAGCTTTTCCCGCGCCACAGGGATTTTGGTCGGCAATTAGTGAATACCCCCTATATGTATTTTCTCTTTTAGCTTTCCACTTCCATACTCCAGAGACTATTGCTCCCATTTATCAACGAAGCATAACCCCTTTAGCACTCACTAAAGGGGTTATGCCAGGTTTCTGTATGTAACAAATAGCGGTAACCTAAGATTACCGCTGTTTGTCATGCATCGCTCTCACCATCTTGCCAGCAATGGAGACCCGGTGGTGCCTTTCCGGCATCAGCCAAGCCTTCCAGGCAATGCCAGGTCCCCGTGTTATGCACATGCGCAGGAGCCCGTTGCTGGCAGCCCAACGGAGGACCCCACCGAGGACAAAGACTTTGCTGGACCTCGCCGGAGGGGTGTTTTGTTAAATACCAATAAATTTTTCATTTGTATCACGGTGATACTAAACGGAAAACTGCACTGGTGTTTAATATCGATAATAAATGGGGGCCTATATTTTTAATTCTGCAAAATTGAGCTGTCATTGCTGGATACTATTTCACTCCTTTCTGGCTGCAAACAATAACTGGTTTGAAATAAGACGTTTTTAACATCACTGAACTGGTCACTATCTGGTGTGGGACCAGGGGCGTAAATTCATCCCAGACGCCTGGAGGCAAGTTATAATTTGGTCCGTCCCCCCCTAAAAAAAGGGAAAATACCATGTAATTGGGCAGGCATAACGGTACACTCCGGTTACATATTTACAACCTTAAGTAGGGTGAATACATTGTGGGCAATGGAGGAGGTGCCCCTTCAGTGCTGGCGCCCGATGGCAGGCGCCTCCATTGCCTCCCATAGTTCTGCCCCTGTGTGGGACTCAGGTCTCTAGCTAGGTACACACTGTGCGATATTTTTTGGTGTGGGGCACAAGTCTAAAGCTAGGTACACACTGTCCAATTTTTTTTATATGACAAACGGGGCGATTTGTTGACAAATTGAAAGCCCCAAACTCTGTACTACACATTATGCAATTTTTTAATAAAAGCTACCGATTGTCCGCGCACCACACTCATTTTGTATATGTCTGCCCACAAGGAGTATGACGTAGTTACGGGAAAACATAGGAAATATGGACAGATTATTGAAAATGCACACATACTGCTCCATATCGGGAAACTGAGGCTGAGATTTTCGGTCTTGACTGACAGATCAGATAATCGAAGGCATGCGTTTCTGGATGTTTTCTAACCATTTTATCGGTGAAACATTGAAACGATCGGTCATACACACTATACAATAAATCAGACCAATCACCTGATTATTGGCAAATCGGCCCGATAATTGTATAGTGTGCACCTAGCTTTACTTTCCAAAAACTAAGGTGTACAGGTAAACAGACCACTAAGTGTAGGTAGCACTATTACCATCTTTCCCCATTTCTTGGGTTTTGGGCTTGGATTTTTACATTTTAATACAGAGCTATATAAAGTGCATTGGAATTACATTACTGAAACTGGAACAATGTATTTGTACTTATCTCATTGTCTACACAGGTGTGGTATGACATATTGACATTCAGAATGTTGACATTCATTACGCCGACACCATAATGTCAGCATGATTTGAATGTTGATATTCAGGATGTCAACATGTTTAGAATTATTATTTATTACTAGTTATTTATGTAGCGCACACATATTCTGCAGTGATTTACAGAGAATAGTTGGCCATTCGCATCAGTCGCTGCCCCAGTGGTGCTTACAATCTATACAGGGGCGTTTCTAGAGAGGAGGGGGCCCATGTGCAGTTTTTTACAGCGCATGCACAAACGATGGGAAAATGGCCGCTGCGGCCATTTTCCAGACGTTTTTACAGGCGCAGATACCGAAGCCGATGTGGGACTCCGGAGAGGTAAGTTTTATGTGTGCAGGTTGTGCAGTGCGGGCCCCCCCTGGACCTAGAGGCCCGTCTGTCCCGCACACCCTGCACCCATATAAATACGCCCCTGAACCTATTTTCCCTACCACATGCTCACACATAGGGGTCTATTCATGAAGCATTGAAGTGTCCTGTTTAGCTGAAAATAGGGCACTTCCCTTCTTCGAGCTACTTATAGAGCAGTGTACCATTGGAGAAGTTTATTACTTCTCCAGCAGTGCGCCTGCTGCTTTATGTATCGCATCACCATACTTTTGTATCATGAGTGCGATTCATAAAGGAATGGAAAGCTCAGCTTTCCGTTCCTCTGCATTCGCCATTTCAGGATGGCGTTAGCAGTGCTGTTAGGGGAGAAGAGCAGCAAAGACAGCTGTCTTCCTGTCTTCTCCCTGTTGTCTCCGCCCCCTTCTCTGCCAGCAGCCAATCAGAGGTGCCCAGGATATATGCACATGCAGCTCTCTGGAGACATCGCAGGGAGGGGCTCCTTTTGGAGCCCGTGTCCCTGCATGTCCCGGATGATACATCCGGCCGTTATAATCGCATTTTGTAATGCGAGGGCGTTACTGACATGCCCTGATCGGATCTCAAATGTGATCATTAATAAATGGGGGCCCTAGTGCGGGAGCCGGGTGTACTACTGTGCACGCGTGGTCTGCAGATGATGGCATAGGCCGGTAACTATTGCGGACTGTAGCCCATAGGCTACAAAGGCGGTGCGTTCGCTAACAGGGGCCAAGTTCCGGATGCTTCGTATCTTTAGTTCTGCTCCAGCCAATCAGCAGCTACCAATCTGATGTTTCTAATAAGGGCTGGTGACGCTTGGCATCGAAACAGCAGAGGAAGAGGAGGAGACTCTGGAGAGTGTGCTCTCCCAACTTGCCTTCTGCTCCATAGCACAGAATCAGAGTGCAGCTACTGTGGGCTCCTGTAACAGCAGTTTATGAGAGGAGCTCACCAGGCCAGGTATCAGGATGTTTCTGACTATGCGCTGAAAAAATGGAATGTGGAGTTGGGACTTGGGGAGCCTTTATTTCCAAATTCACTCTTCCTCTATGTCACTGGATCAGGGGTGTCATTGTGCATGTGCAGTATAGTAAGAGTGTGCATACATACATTTTGCACCTGCATAAACCAGATCTAAGTTTTAGAAATAATTATGCTGGTTGTCGCACCTTGCTGCAGATGTGTGCATCTCATTACACAGATGTGGGAATGCATGTGTGCAGATGTATCTACTTATTTTTTATATATTCAAAAATGGGGCATTTATATGTTCAACTAAAAAAATGTTCATATCCCGACACGAGCGTGTCGGCGGCTGTGTACCCCCAATATGTCTATGAAAGACATCATTCACAGACATAAGCATCTGCTCTGCAACACAGCAGATGGCCGATATATCTGCATATATATATCGGTGCATCTGGCTGTGTGTACAGGTGGTCAGCTGACTGACAGCTCAACTGGGCAGGCAAATTCAAATGCCCGCCCAGTTGTGATGTCAGGGAACACATATCGAGCGGCCGATCAGTAAGTCTGTATAGATTACCTGATTGGCTGCTATGTTCCGTCGGCACAGTGTGTACCCAACTTAATCCTGGGTACACACTATGCGATATGTTGTTCACTCAGCCAATTAACGACATATCGCATAGTGAATGGCAGATGTATACGGATGATATGTCTCTGAACGATGTAGTTCACAGACATATCAGGACGGCCCTGCAGCACAGCCGACAACGATATATCTCTCAGGTATATCAGGTATTCAGCACATCTGGCTGTGTGTACGGGCGACCCGCAGACTGCCCGTACACTTGCCGCAGGGAGCCGCCGACATTGATAACTCAACTGGGTGGGCAAATTTAAATGCCTGCCCAGTTATGATGTAAGCACAGACACATTGAGCGGCAGATTGGTAAGTGTGTATTGGCTTATCAATCGCCCGCTCGTTCTGTGGATCCTTGTGTCAGCAGACAAGTCACCCAGGTGTGTACCCAGACTGAGGGTAATGACAGTAGACCACTATGTAAATAGCTGTAGAATAAGAGAAGAAAAAAAAACTAAATAAATATTATAAAGACTACAAGTATTAGAAATTAAAACAAGAATCACAGGAGACATTGTTAAGACTGTCATTCCGATTGCTCATTTTAGCAAAGGCATAGGCGTACAGTACACTAAATGTGACATAAGTCCCATCTTTGCTAAGACTTCAGGTGCTGCGCTGCCCTGGTAGTAATATAGTTAGACCTTCCCTACATTAAACAGGCAGGCAGTCTGGAAATTACAATAGAAAGCTAATACCACTTTCAGACTTAAAATCCACGCTTCAACCCGACTCGGATCTGGGTTGAAGCTGGGCTACCCCTTTCACACTAATACCCCTTTTACACTGACTTGAAAATCCCGGGTTGATGCACGTGAACGCGCATCAACATGGGATTTTTGGCAGTGTAAATGACCCGACTAGCTTGCAGGGTTGAGCACAGGTCGTTCCAGTGTCACCCTGCAGTGTAAATGACGCGACCCGGGTCACGCCGCATGCTAGCTGATTGGCCGGCTTCAGCGGTGCTTGGGTGAGATCATCTCCAAGCATTCACTGCAACTCCGGAAGACCCAGGTCACTGCAGACCCGGGTCCAGTGTGAACGGTGCCGACCCGGGCATAACCCAGGTTGGCACCGCATTGGGAAAGGGCTCTGTCCTGGGTTGGAAACGTATTTAAATCCCCGGGTCAGACCCAGGATTTTTGGTATAAAAGGGCTATAAAGGAGGACGACCCAGGTTATACCCAGGTCGTCACACTTCACTCCTGCCCCGGGTCTTACAGTGGCTCAGGTCTTTCTAGATTGAGTGGGCGCTTGGAGATGATCTCATCACCAATGCCACTGTCCCCATCCAATGAGTTTGTATTAGGCATGACCTGGGTCATCAAGACCCAGGTCGCACCTTTCACACTCGAGCTGGGTCGTCGACCCGGGTTGAAAGTAGGGATGTGCAGGCTCGGATAGGTTCGAGTTTGCACGTTGAGTAGGGATTTTTCCCTCCAAAAAAACGGAACTCAGAAAGAGGTAAAACGTCATCTTACATGGACGAACATCATCATTCCTGGACTTTTGAACCTATCCGAGCCTGCACATCCCTAGTTGAAAGTCCTTGGAAAAACCCTGCTAGCGAGCAGGGTCACAGACCCGGGACTGTCAACCTGGGTTGCATCTTTCAGGCTTACGCCATACCCGGGTTGATGAGCGCCAAACCCAGGTTTTAGGCTTAAAGTCTGAAAGGGGTATACGGTAAGTGTGTTTATTTCATGGTTATTGGTTTGTGATTATTTCACCATTATTCCTATGAAATACACGACTTCTTTAAAATGACAATTGATACAAATACTCAGTGAAAATAAATTACAGTTTTTATTTATTTTATTTTTTTTGCAATTGATCCCCTTGTGGGTATGTAGCCATTGATCTGCTGAACATTGTTTCCGGTGACTAGTTGTAGAGGTGGTGCAGGTCCACATTCGGTGGCCGGGAGTACAGCAGGCAGTGAGAGACTGTCACTCGGAAGAGCAGCTTGCCCAGGTCCTCGTCGTTGCGTATCGCGAATGCTAGATGGCGCGGAGTGATAGAGGTTCCGGTACCGGAGCCACAGCAAGCGGTGTGCAGCATTTCGGAGGTTAAATACTGAAGTACCGCAGCTAGATAGACCGGGGCTTCGGCATACACTCGGCGTCCGTTGCTCACTGCACACAGGCGTCTGTTAATACTGCGGACTGGGAAGAAGATGCCGGTACGACGGGAGCGCTTCAGGGTCCAGCGCAGCTTTCTCCGGGTCAGCATGGCGGCGGTATGCGGGGGCACTGACCGTCCGTTACACATGTGCTCCTGCCGTATCACGAGCCGGGTAACGTATAACCGTATATATATATGTGAGCGTGTCCTCTGTGGGATCATTAAGGGATACTATAACTCACAGGTTCTCAAACTCGGTCCTCAGGACCCCAAACAGTGCATGTTTTCCAGGTCTCCTCACAGAACCACAAGTAAAATAATTAGCTCCACCTGTGGATCTTCTAAAATGTGTCAGTGAGTAATGAATACACCTGTGCACCTGCTGGGTGACCTGGAAAACGTGATCAGTGTGGGGTCCTGAGCAGAGCCGTAACTAGACTTTTTGGTGCCCTGGCAAAGGTACCTCAAGGGTAAAAACAAGCACTGAAAAGAGTTGTTAGCAGCTACTAGTACATGGGATAGTCACTCCCTACCACAAATGCAATATATAAAAAAAAAAGGAAAAAAGTAGCGCTAACAATAATGAACATATAGCGATTAATTAAATATAAGGTACTATCCACATATATTATATAGCTTTGATAAAGCTGCGCCTGGATGCAGCGAAAAGCGCCAGGATCATCACCTTCCGTCCACTTACCTCAATTGGTCATATCGATTTGGATTATTATCACCTTGCCCAAAGCAGCCTTGGAAAATCTGGGAACCAGCGACTAAAGAAACGCTGGTCATTGGCCAAAGCCAAGCATCCGCTATCCGTGGACCGCGCATATTGTGAGGACCCAATTACCTAACGGATCCATTCAATTGGAAGGGATATTCCTCTAGCGGATACCAGGACCCATTTCCAGCGGACAAGCTTCTATACCATTGTGATATCGCTATTGTTCCCTTATAGTGGACACTAGACCTATATGGACTGGTTGTGGGTGAGATCCTACATGTTTACTTTATATATGTTTTTATTTCATATGTACCAGTACAATTTTTACTGAAAATGAATTCTATTCAATTTTTTTATATAATAAATGTGGATAGTACATTATATTTAATTAATCGCTATATGTTCATTATTGTTAGCGCTACTTTTTTCCTTTATTATATTGCATTTTTGGTGACCTGTGCCGGAAAGGAAAGAGCATTAGCGCCCCCCTCATTTTTCAAATTGACATAATGCACCCAAAAAGGGCCATGGCTTCATGGGGAAGTGCCAGGGAAGATATAGGAGATGCTGGGGATGAAATAAGAGGAAACTACAAGAAAGAATGATAATAAACAGAAATTTGACAGGCCCAAACAGGACCCCCTGACCTGTGGTGCGATGGCACCGGCCGCACTACCCAAGCTACGTTTGAGAACCACTGCTATAACTATAAGGACCCATTTATTAAAGTAAATTCCCCAGAAACTTTAGTATCTGGACAATTTAATAATCACAGGAGATACTGGGGCCTATTCATTAATAAATCACAGGAGATACTGGGGCCTATTCATTAATAAATCACAGGAGATACTGGGGCCTATTCATTAATAAATCACAGGAGATACTGGGGCCTATTCATTAATAAATCACAGGAGATACTGGGGCCTATTCATTAATAATCACAGGAGATACTGAGGCCTATTCATTAATAATCACAGGAGATACTGAGGCCTATTCCTTAATAATCACAGGCGATACTGGGGCATATTCATTAATCACAGGCGATACTGGGGCCTATTCATTAATAATTACCGGCGATACTGGGGCCTATTCATTAATAATCACAGGAGATACTGAGGCCTATTCATTAATAATCACAGGAGATACTGGGGCCTATTCATTAATAATCACAGGAGATATTGGGGCCTATTCATTAATAATGACAAAAATGCAGCGGAAATTATGGGCCTCATAAGGGGGCCCATTTATTAATGATCTCTTTTGCAATGTCATCAGGACATGCCAGTAACGCCCATGATCGCATTGCAAAAAGCAATCCTATCGGCCGGATGTATCATTCGGGACATGCAGGGACACGGGCTCAGAAAGGAGCCCGTTTCCTACGATGTCTCTGGAGAGCTCCCGGGCAGTGTAGGGGGTGCAGCGCATGCGCAGTTCCGTGGACTGCACATCCGCCATAGGTGGGGAGGGTGCAGGTGAACCCCCTCTGCCGGCTAAATATGCGCGGTGTAGCCCATAGGCTACAGTGGCTAACGCCATCTGAAGATGGCGTTAGCTGCGGGGGCCTATATCTGGAATGCATCGTATTCCGGATATTGGTAAATTTGGCAGCATCGCATCCACCATAGAAACCTATGGGGGATGCGGTCCCTCCTTAATACATACGGGGAATACTTAGTGTTTGAGGTAAACCCCCAAAACAAATACACTTTGATTAATGGGCCCCTTAGCAACTAGACATAGGGGCCCACTTATCATTCTAATATTTGTGGCTATATCTGGTTAACCACAAATACTAAGTATCCCCCAAATGTATGAAGGAGGGATCGCTGCAGGTATCTCCGATACCTGCTGAGATCCCTCCATTCCCGCTGGCAGCCGCCTCCCCCATAGGTTTCTAAGGAGGATGCAGTCCCACTGACTGCACATGCGTGGCTGCCATTGCCAGGGGAGGGTTCCTATGGAACTCTCTCCCAGTAAGTTTGGCGATGTGTAGCCCATTGGCTACAATGGGCTAACGCCATCTTCAGATGGCATTAGCTGGGGGGGTCAAACAAAGTTGATAAAATTTGGCAGCATTGCATGCCCCCATAAAATTATGGGGGAAACAGCTACCAGCGGGAATGGAGGGATCGCAGCAGGTATCAGAGATATCGGCTACTATCCCTCCTTCATACATCTGGGGAAACTTCATATCTGTGGTTAACCCCCAAAAACGGGTGTTTTTTGGGGAATTTAGCTGAAAATATACAATGATAAATGGGCCCCTGTATCAAGAACAGGTAGTGTAAAATTCAAGAGAATATGTCTGTCTCCCTTTCTGTAAAGTAAAGGACATCACTAAATGGGACAATATTATCAAATGAATCTGAAGCTGGGTACACACTTAATGATATTTTGAACGATTATCCCGATCCAGACGAATTGGAACGACAAATCGTCTAGTGTACACACTAGGTCAGACGTTGCGCACTCCTGCGGGGTCATCGGTCACATCGTCAGGTCGTCCCTACATGCAGCTCAAACTATTGATGCTACTAACAACCCCATGCAGCGGAATGCAGCAGGGACTGACCTATCGAGTGGTCGGGCATCGGATCTTCTAATGTGTACCGGCCGCCTGATATGTCGGCCCGTTTGCAGGGAGGTCGTCAGTCGGATCGCCGAGTATACATATCGTTTAAAGTGTACCTAGCTTTATAGCCAGTGCAAATATCTGCCCCTTCACAGACATCACATAAAAAATGCGGTCAAAACTCAGAAAATGCAGTTTTCAGAGGTTTTCCCACATACTCCAGACGCATCAAGCTCCGGAATGTGAAACTTTCCAGAGCTCTGTACCCGATAGGCAACGCCATCTATAGATTTGTCATAAACCCTGAAGTCCTCGTACCGCAAAGGATAGCTCTTGTCGGGAATTGTCCTTTGCTTAAAACTACATGCATACAGCGTTAATAAATGCCGCTATGCATACGATCATTTGCGGGGTGAAACGCATTCAAAATGTGATGCGTAATGCATCCAGACCCAAGTTATAAAAGGTGACTTGCATACAGTCAAAAGTGTGGACCAATACTGCTTCTTTATCTGCTTTTCCACCTGTCATTTCAAGGTACACACTTGCTTCGTAGTTTTCGGACCTTCCCAGGGGAGAACAATCCGCCCCCAACTTTGTGGTCACTTCTGCTAACACTTTGATACCACATTGACCGCCGGCTTCCCGACAGTGTAACCTCGTCAATGGATTTAACATAGACATCGAAACACAGATGCCTATGTTAATCCCGACATCGGAACACCGACCACCACCATACCGATCGTCCGCAAAGGGTAAGCAGAACACTTAGCCTGGGTATGGGGGGGTTAGGTTTAGGGACGCCTGGGAGTACTTAGGGGGTATTCAATTAGGCTGCGAAAAGTAGACTTGCATACTGATGATGATGTCATTTTCACGTGTTTCAATTATCCCTGTATTCAATTTCAAAGACTTTTCGCAGCTTCGAAAAGTCTTTGAAAAAAAATGGGGGTTTTACATGGCGAAAAAAAGTGCAGAATCGGGGTTTAGCGGTGCAGGCTTAAAAAAAATAGCCTGCACCCCTGGGAATGTCATTTAAAAATAAACTGTGTCAAAAAAAGTTTAAAAAAAAAATAGGGACACCCCAAAAAATTTTATTAAAAATTTGGGGTGAAAAAAAAAAAGTGGAAACAGTGTTTAAAAATAGGGAAATAGCTTCATGGGTGTTTTGCAAATATGCGGCAGGTATTGTCGAGTAGGTTATTAGCGGCAGGTGCATTTTTGCAGAATTTTAAAAAAAAATTACTTTAGGGACTTAAAAATATGCTAGTGCCCATTTTCATGTACCCCAAATTTGATGGGACCACTTAAAAAAATGAAAAAAAAAAACCTAAGTGCTCTTCTGCATCACTTCTTCAATGTCGGGGAAAAAACACCTGCCGCGGCTATTTAAAACCCCGACTTTCTTTTGCAGGCAAAAACAGGGGTACCCATAGTTATCCCCCATGTCTGGACATCTTTAGGGGTGTCCTACAATTAATTCCCGAAAATTCCCATTTTTTTCGTAGCTCCCAATTCGCCGGGTCCCGTCTTCACTGATTTTAAATTGAATACGGGGATAAAGCGGGCGTACGCCCGATACATTATCCCAGCATGGACTTTTCGCTCCCATATTGAATACGGCTCTTAGGGTTAGGCACCTTCTCGGGGAAGGTTAGGCTAGGGAAAGGGGGGGTTAGGGTAAGGCACTAGGTGGGTAGGTTAGGGGTTGGCACCCCCATGGGAGGGTTAGGTTTAGGGTGCGGGAATGGGGGGGTTAGGTTTAGACACCCCTGGGGGGAGGTTAGTGTTAGGCACTAGGGGGGAGGGAGGTTAGGGTTAGACACCCCTAAAGAGGGAGGAAGGGTTAGAAATAGTTAAAATACTCACCCTGTTGGGATCTTCACTGTTCTGTCTTCCGGCTTCGGTATTACATCCGTCGGGCTTAAGTCCGGGGGCATGTCATACCGATTCCTTCTAGAAGGTACTAGTTAAGTGAAATCTGATTTGTTGCCATGGGCAACATCTCCACTTTTATAAACTCTCACTTTTAATAAATTTACCCCTAAGATATTAGCTGTCAGTTTTGAAAGTGTGCCTAAACACGCAATTTCCTGCAGAAGCGGAACTAGAAGGTGCAAAAAAGCACCAGACTTATATCGCTTTCAGACAGAAAATGGCAACATTTTTCCCGACTTTTGCGTACCGTGTTGTTTTGCCATTCTCTGTCTGTACTCCCCTTCAGAGAGAAGAGCAAATTACCGGGTCAAAAAATTCAACCCGGTAATTTGCTGATTTACATGTGTATTTCTTTTCTCTGAAAGGGACAACCCGGGACTAAAGTCCCGTGTCTCCGACGCTGGTAAATTCCTGGGTCGAAGTCCCGGGAACTTAGGGGGTCACTCAGACCCGCTCGTGAGCGGCAGTACGCTCACGAGCGGGTCAATGTTCCCCCACTGCACATGCGCACGACGGAGGGAGCTCCGTCGTGCGCATGCGCGAGACCCGGCGAGCGACAGGCTCTCCATCGCTCCGGGTCTCGCACCAAAGGGGGCGTGCTGTCGATATTGATTGACAGCACGCCCCCTTTAGTGGGCGTGCCGGGGGCGTGCCTGCCAGATGCAGGCGTTCCCATGGGAACGCCTACCGTCTCAAGCCGGCCCCGCTGACATCACTAGTGATGTCAGTGGGAGTGATTTTGGCTCTGATAGAGCCAAAATCACTCCAGGGCTTGCGGCAGTGAGACCCTACCGCAGGGTCTCCGTCGCAAGCCCGATGGTCGCGATGGTCAAGACCATCGCGACCATCATCATGGACGCTCACTATAGCTGTGGGTGGTAACCCACAGCTATGCAAGCGTCCATGAGGACGCTCCAAAAAAAGGTAGGAGGGCCCTGATTCAGAGCGAGCGCTCTGGTCAGAGCGTTCAGCTCTGAATCAGGCCCTTAGACACGGGATGACCCTTTTGGAATCTCCAAAATGATGGAAAATAAATGTGCACAATGCAGGAAACACTCCTATGAACTCACATCCTCCACCTCTTTAAGTAATTTTAATAACCTAACACTAAACATAAAATCAAACTTATCTGTATGTAAAAGTTCAACTTTCACAAATTTGTTTCAGTTTTAAGTGGGGAATCATTTCGTATACGTAAATAGCTGAATTTATGCATAACATACAGTATGTATAAACAAACGCCTTTATTTTGTCTTCTGAAATAGAGAAAAATAAACGTATTAGTGTGTATTTTAACAGTGAATTATTCTCTGATAACCAGACCATGCCTGATACACGGTGCGATAAAGCAGCCGATCCGACAGATTGGTACGATCTGGCTGCTCTATCGTACCATGTATGAGCATGATATCGGACAGAGCGCGCACATGTGGGGTCATACTTCGCACCCCCAGATCTTACTGCAGGCTAAGTTGATCTGGGGATGTGATGTGCGATACCATGCAGCGCTATGTGGGTGGGGGAGGGGGGAGCCGGCATATCTGGCAGTCAGCCACCCGATCGCACCGTGTGGTGGGATTGCCCGATATGTCGGACCCCCTGTCGCGTCGCACGGTGCATATCGCACCGTGTATGGCCAGCTACTTGTATTCTCACTGTCCAGAAGATGTTAAACTGTATATCATTGAAATCTGTATATTTAATGGTGTTTTATATTGTGTTTACCATTGTGTAAGCTCTATTTGTGTGGTTGTGTGTGCTTAAGATCGTTATACTAGCCTGTACCCGCACTTGTGATTGGCTTGTTTTTGAGGGCAGGCTTGTTTCAAGTAACTGCCTGGAGGTTTAGGATTAGATAAAATAAGTCTCCAAGTAAGAGTATAGTTGCTGGTCCTGATAGGGTTACTATAATATCCCTGTGTCTGACTGTCTTCAAATAAGCCACAGAACCTGTGTAAAGGCCCCAATACATCAGCGACAGCTTGTTTCCCAAACCGCAGTCCAACATGTTGCATTTTCCTGATTTGTTGATCCGACCAAAATATGACCATGATCAGCAAATCTGAGATTTTTAACATGAAGAAATCCACAGATGACGTTTCTGAGGTATATAATCGGGAAGCCGGCTGCCAGAATCCCAGCAGCCGGCTTCCGGACAGCTTTATTCCGCCATGGTTTAAATGACCTGCATCTATATCTAGACGGCGCTCATTTCCCCAACGCTGGGAGACAGGCGCCCGGCATCCCGAACGAGCGGATGCCGCGAGCGGACAGCCGCGGGGGGGGGGGAGGGTTAGGTTTAGGGCACCCGGGGGGGGAATTAGGGTTAGGCACCCCCCCCCCGGGAGGGTTAGGCTAGGGGAAGGGAGGGTTAGGGCTAGGCACCCCCGGGGGGGACTTAGGGTTAGGCACCCCCCCCCGAGGGACTTAAGTTCAGGCAGCGGGGAAGGTGGGGATTAGGGTTAGGCACAGGGGGGAGGTTAGGCACCCCTAAGGAGGGTTAGGGGGGGTTAGGTTAGATTAGTAGATACTACCTTACCACGATCGGGATTTTCAGCACTGCCAGGCTCTGCTGTTTTGTCGGGCTGCCGCTGCCGGGATTCGAACTCCCGGCCATGCGGCAGCCGGGATATCATACCGATTCCGTTGCTGACCGGCGGATCAGCAATTCCAATCAAATTGGGGAATCGGCAGGCAGATGTATGGGGTCCTTTTTTCATATGTGTCCCTAATTAGAGGGATATTCTAGCGACCCTAGGTCCAAACCTTTACAAAATGAACCAAATCTCAGTTTTTCAAAGATCCACTTAGACCTGTGGTTCATAATATTTTAAAGTGCTTGTACTTGTGGTTCATAATCTTTTAAAGTGCTTGTACTCCTTGCGTGTTTGTCATTTTTTTTTCTTGAACCATGTTAATTATTATTATGGATGATAATTTTGTAGCAGACAAGTAAATAGGTCCATAGGAAGTAAGTCTCTTGGGAGATTAAAACTACCATCCTAAAATTAGAAAAATTGTAAAAGCCTCCATCCCAACCTCAGGGAGCACTTTACCAAAAAACATATATATATATATCATCACATCACAATTCATTTAACAAAACATCCCTTACATCAATACAACATTTATCACAATGCAATATAAAAGAGGAACACATACAATGTCAGATTGATCACACTACAACAGTATATAAACCTGTTTGACCAACCGACTAAGGTTGGGACACAATACTGGTGCCAGTGCTGAATTGGAACACTGACTTTACTAGTAAAACTGAGAGTGTATGAAACCGTGTCTCGCACAGCTTGTGTGTTTTGTATCCACAATGGGTAGAGGTACCCCTGGTTAAGAACCCCTATCCTAGACTGTAGGCTTGTTGGTGTAGGGTCATCTTTACCTATTGTTTCATGTTTTTTGTTTCTATCACTATCCCCTCAATGTACAGCGCTGAATACTCTGTTGGCACTTTCGAAATAAAATATAATTTTAATTATTTATTTACTACACACACTATTTGGTTCCTTATTGTTTGAGTTTGAAAGGTAGTGATACATATACCTTGAACATCTGTTGCCAGATCATCCTCCTAAATCCTGCATGGCAGAATGTGTTGGTGTATGGGTTAGTGTTCAAATGTCACTTGGATTAGTCCACAACAGTAAACTGAAGGCATAAAAGTTTATATGCTCCCTAACCTTGTTGGCAACCTGAAGTGACTTTTTGCCACTTTATTCAGGCTCATATTGATGTTAGTAATAGTTTACTGATTTTTGATCAAAAAGGTTTTGATTTCTTCACTCTTCCATCTCGTTTCTCTACGGAGTGCAAGGTAAAATCAGTGATGTTGGTGGTCAGAGAGCAGCCACCTCCTAACATTGGCCTACCACAAAATCAGCGGTTCCCAATGTTTCAGAA
This sequence comes from Taudactylus pleione, assembly GCA_031769625.1. Classification (NCBI taxonomy): domain Eukaryota; kingdom Metazoa; phylum Chordata; class Amphibia; order Anura; family Myobatrachidae; genus Taudactylus; species Taudactylus pleione. The sequence goes on from JAUIMM010000108.1 coordinate 14,468,837, forward strand.
GTGCTAATCCACCTGCGACCACCCTCGCCTCAGACTATTGATTTGCTGTTGCTTCATATTGTTACTGTCCCACCTAAATCATACATGTATTATGTATGTATACTCTTCACTCACAGCCAAGTACTGCAGCAGTAAAATCTAGAGGCTGGCATTGTACTGACTTGCATTGATATTTGCTTGTCCTTGAACTATTATAGAGTCTCAAATCCTTTGACTATTTACCACTATTCTATTCTTTTCCGTGTTTTGGGCCTGAGTCAGAGATGGACGCAAATGCCATCGCAGCTGTGATCTCTCATGGCGAACGATTGCAAAGCCGCACTCAAGCAGCTTTGTAATTCCGTCCTTCCTAATATGCAAATACAGCAGGAGGTGTATGACACCCCCTGCTGCATTTGCAATCCCAGCACTGTGACTGAGGTGGCAGGTTAGGGTCACCATCGCGACCGATGGTGAGGATGGTGGTGGACGCCGCGGCCAGCTGAGTAAGCCTTGGCTTACGCAGACTGGCCGGCTTGCGAGGCCAGGAAACTGCGTCCATGGACGCAGCCCCTGACCTTGCCATTCCTGGAAAACGGGGTTGACACGCCCCATTTCCGGGAACGCCAGTTGTACCCGCACCGCCCCTTAAATGCCTCTGCTAGTCAATCAGGCAGAGGCATAGAAGAGGCTGCGTGCAATCACGCAGGACCTGTTCTGCACATTCACAGAACAGGTCCTGCGCACTTGCAGATCTGCATTCAGCATTGCAGTTACGTGCAATACTAAATCAGCCCCATGGATTGCAGTTGCGAAAATATGCAAATGACTCATCTGCTATCTAGTGCTTTGAAATGCCCACTGAAGGCATTAACACCCACCTCATGCACAAAATCGGAAACCTCAAACTCAGTTAAAGCAGCCATCAGCCTACTAAGTAAGGCTAATTTCTGGATGCCCAGTGGCTAATTTATGGATGCCCAGAAAACCGTGTTTAAATGGTCCGACACACCTGTGGGTTTTTTTAGGCACCCCCCGGCTACCTCCTCCAAATGCTGACTACCTGTCACTCACCTTGCGAGTAAATCCTCTGTATGAGCTTGACCGCTATTCAATCGCTGCGCGTGCGACTTATGCGCAATGGCAAACAATCACTCAATCTGTGTAAATATCGGCATTGTCTCCATCTCTGAATTTTATCATCACTAATATATCTATAATGTGTATATTTTATACTGCTGGCATGTTTTTGTTAGTTAACTGAATATCATTTTCTTTTATAAGTTTATTCACTAGTTTTTGCTGTATCCTTGGAAACAGTTTAATGTTCATTCATCGTAAGAGTTGAAGAAGCTTTTCATAGGTGAGGAAAGTCACTGCATTAACAGGAAAGGCACGGAGACTATTGACTGTGAGTCCTTTCAAGAGCACACTGGCCCCTTCTTGTTTAATGCTCTTGTAAATACAGTCAAATATTCCCCGATATTGGACACCATACATGCCATCCATCTGCAAGCGAGACTTCATAACATCCATTGGGTTTGCAGCTGCCCATCCCACAGTTCCTGCACAGCCACCAGCAAAGAGCATAGTCCATGTGTCTAGAAGCATGAAGAAAACATCAGTGCATCAAATATTGTTGTATCCGAAAAAAACAGTTTGTGAATGGAAACACGTACACTAAGCAGCGAATGGACCCTTTGAGTGTGGAAGTGTCACCTCACACTACCCAACCAATAAGTATGTAGAAATATCACCAAAGAGCTCCTGCGGCACTAGACTATAATCGAATAACTGCGTGATCTTCTCATCCAGGTGTTCTACAACATCTTCTTTACCAAGAACACTCCAAAAGAAGAAAAATAAACAAAAATTGTGTAATACGTTCTAATTTTAAAATAATCGCAAACCAATTCATGGGTCTCCTACCAGAATTAGTGGTCTACATTCAAGGGTAGACACTTGAGCATGTGGGGGGAGCGGATCACACCGTTTTCTATCACGTGGTGGTGTTCCTGTTTTTCCACCCAATTCGTCATATGTCCAGTAAGCATAAAATAAATATAGAATGTCTGATAGTATAATACTGTATGTATTGTACGAAAAATGTCAACCAATTAAAAATAGAAAACAGGTAAGTATAAAGTGGACTCTCACCGGATGGTGGTGTCTACTCAATGGAAAAGTAGACAAAAAGCGCAGTTTTATCAAACACCATTCATCCCCAGGTGGAAAACCTTGTTACACCATCGGATAGGGGGTCTCATTCAGATCCGCTCGCGAGCACTGTACGCTCGCAAGCGGGTCAATGGTGCCCAAGTGTGCATGCGCACGACGGAGGGAGCTCCGTCGTGCGCATGCCCGAGACCCGGCGATCGACGGGGAAGCCGTCGCTCGGGGTCTCGCACCAAAGGGGGCGTGCTGTCGATGTTGAGTGACAGCACGCCCCCTTTGGTGGGAGTGCCGGGGGCGTGGCTGCCAGATGGAGGCGTTCCCATGGGATGTCAGTGGGAGTGATTTTGGCTCTGATAGAGCCAAAATCACTCCAGGGCTTGCGGTCACCGAGTACCTACTGCAGGCTCTCGTCGCAAGCCCGATGGTCGCGATGGTCTTGACCATCGCGACCATCATGGACGTTCGCATAAGCTGTGGGTGGTAACCCACAGCTATGCGTGCGTCCAAGAAGCCGCTCCAATTTTAGGTAGCACGGCCCTGATCCAGAGCGAGCGCTCTGGTCAGAGCGTCCAGCTCTGAATCAGGCCCAGGGTCCCACGGACTCTTGGAACACACGAAAGAAAGAGTGGAATTTGTTTGGTAGAGAACACTTATACGTCACTTCCTACGGAAGTGACATAGGACTCCTTGAAAGCGGGAACACTGGGTTAACTAGTGGTACTGGAATGGCTAAAGCGGATCGGGAATATTGTTTGTTTGAATAGGAATTAGAAGATAGTGGGTCTATGTCTGGTATTAGGAATTACTTTGTTTAATTGAGAGGGCTTTAAATAACAGCTCCCACTATACCTCCGTATATGCCTTGAGGAGGATACAGACTTGCGTATCGAAATGCATTGGCAGGAAAGGAGGAATCGTGGGACCCTGTTCGGTGGTGTGATGAGGTCTATCACCTGGGGATGCCTGGTGTTTGATAAAAAACTGCGCTTTTTGTCTACTTTGCCATCTAGTAGACAACACCATCCGGTGAGAGTCCACCTTATACTTACCTGTTTTCTATTTTTAATTGGTTGATGTTTTATTACAATATATAGAGTATTATACTATCAGATATTCTATATTTATTTTATGCTTACTGGACATATGATGAACTGGGTGGAAGAACAGGAACTACACCATGTGATAGAAAACGGTGTGATCCGCTCCCCCCACATGCTCAAGTGTCTACCCTTGAATGTAGACCACTAATTCTGGTAGGAGACCCATGAATTGGTTTGCGATTATTTTAAAATTCGAACGTATTACAATATTTTTTTTTCATTTTTCTTCTTTTGGAGTGTTCTTAGTAAAGAAGATGTTGTAGAACACCTGGATGAGAAGATCACACAGTTATTCGATTATAGTCTAGCGCCGCAGGAGCTCTTTTGTGATATTTCTACATACTTAATTGTTGTATCCTGATTAGTTGTAATAGTATACTGTGAAAGGTAAAGTTAATAGCACTGTTGAGTAAATATGCAGCAATAATTCGTATCATAGTTGTTCTTAAACTCAGTTCCATTTATAAGAGAGTAAAGACACTGAAACAAAATTGAAAGTGCAGCTCTGGAAAAGTGATTTGTGATCTAGTGGAGCCAGCAGAAATAGAACGTGCATATATTAATCATAATTACTGCTTAGAAATTGGTGCAACAGTAAATATGACATAGAGGAGAAAGGATGTATATGGAGATGAGGTTGGAGATTTAAGGGGTTGAAGACATTGTAGGTGAGAGAGAGAGGAGTTTTAATTTGAGTCTGGATGGGATTGGAAGCCAGAGGAGTGAGTGACAAAGGAGTCAGCAGAGGTACAGTGGTGAGTGAATAAACTGAGGTGGGCAGCGGTGCTGAGAATGCATTGAATAGGGTAAGGCATGAGTGGGGTGAGCCAGAGAGGAGTAATGCTGATAATTGTGTGGATGATAGTTTTATGGGCTTCCAGGATGAGGAAGGACCTGATCCTGGAAGCAGGAAAATCTGAATGTGCGGGATGAAGGAGAAAGCACAGTCAAGGATGATACACTGACAGAGGAGAGGTTGATGTTGTCATCACAGAAGGAGAAGGGTGGAGGAGAGAGGGCCTTGGAAGGGGGAAAGACTTTGAGTTCAGTTTTAGAGATGTTAAGTACGAGGAAGCATTCGGTCATCCATGAAACGATGGTTGATAGATAGTTGTGATGCAGGAGAGGACAGGCGGTGAAAGGACAGAGGAAGAGTGGTAAATTTGAGTGTCATCTACATACACATGGTATTGAAGGCCGAAGGACCTGATGATCCCTCAGAGAGTAGATGCATAGAAGGAAAACAGAAGAGAAGGGAACCAAGGACAGATCAGTGGGGAATACTGAAATAATAATCTCCAGTAGTTGCAAATGCAGGCTACGGTATATACGCTGTTGGTGAAATTCAAAAGATCCATCGGCAGAATAGACTTGAATGTACTCTAAATCAGGCCTGGATTGTTGCCAAACTGCTAATATGAAAATACAGATGTGCCCACATACATCTATCCTCCATGCGCCACGCCACACAACGCTTCAGCTCATTGTGACTCAGTAGTGCCTAGCGTCTTTTCATGCGTCGTCTTACCTTTAAATGGGTCTTATCCACACAGTGATGCGAATATGTAGCACAATAAGCTTCTGCTGATTAAAATGCTATGCAGCATGTCTATGTTCTGTGTGTGACTGCGGGTGTATCTGCATGCTAAACACTACGTTACAGCCGCTGACACTGTAACGTAGCATTTCGCATGCAGATACACCCACACTCGTTCAGAGAACATAGACATGCTGCATAGCACAAGCCGCTTCTGCTGATTCAAATTATATCTGCATCGCTGTGCAAATAAGACTCATTTGAAGGTAAAAAGACGCCCAGCACTACTGAGTCACGCTGCGACTAGAAGGGCTGTTTAACGCGCCAGGAGGCTAGATGTATGTGGATTGTGGACCCATCTGTAGTGAGGTTGATGCTGCATCCAAAGTGTATATTAGTCACATATTCAACCTGTTTTATGATTAAATATTTTGCCTAAGGTATACAATTTGTTTTTCTATAGCTACTCCACTAAAAATGTGCTCCATTTCAACATGAGCATATAACAATACACCAAAACTGAAAACATACATGTAATACAGAGAAACGTTTTTCACCCATCACAGGTGTATGGCTTGTTCATACAGTATAGGGCCTGATTCAGAGGCAGACTCTAATGCAATTGCAGCTACGAAAATATGTTAATGGTTGCAAAGATTACCCGAGCATAAGGAGCCGGCTGCTGCCTTCTTATATGCGTACGACATCGCCTACCCTGCGTAAATATCGATAACATCGACGCACATCGAGCAGCCACCTTGCCCTTGCGGAAGGTCTGAACTGCCAGCCTTGGGAGCTCTTCTGACATGCAGAGCTGCGTGTGTAATCACCGTAGCTAATTTATGCACGCCCATGTAACAGCGTACAAACAGACACTCATGCGTTTCTCAGACCACCCCCATAAACGCTGTCAACCTGTCACTCCCTCTGCGATGGATTCCTCTGTGTATCCGTAGTCTCAATTGTCGAAGCTGGATTATTGGCTGAGACAAGATCAGTTTAAAATTGAATTGCAGCGACACCATCTTGCGACTGGCCGCAAGACGCCATTTTGCGAAATGGCCGCTTAAGCGCCATTTTAGATAAACTCACATTTTAGTACATGTGGCGATAATACCATTAGCATCATGCGAATGCATCTGTGACCATTATCATATGTTACGGCGATTCACTAAAAGCCTATTTCATTACTTTACGTATTATAAAGGATATATTCCAGAAATGGCTTTACAGTATTGCATTAAGCAAGTGGCCAGGTGACAACTGGCTTGTGTAGATAAGCTTCCTGCATAGTGTTTGTTCACTACGGGTGGTCTGGCTAGAATAAATAAGCAAGCTTCCTGCAATGACATGATTTCAAGGGCTGGAGTGTCACCTTAGGTCTGTCTCTTGTAGTTGGGATATTTTGCATTTTCACACAAGAGACTGACAGAGGTATCTTTCCTTTGGACACAGGAAAGGTGGGAGGGCCTGCTGACAGGACATGTAGAACTATCTGGCCCAGCATGCTAAAATGTTAGAGACAAATGCACTCATCTTCATACACACATTAAATATGTCTTTATACCAAACCCTGAATACCCACACATTTCATATTCACTCATAAGGTTCAATAAGCATCAAAATGTATGAATTAAGGCCGTCATTCAGAGCCGTACGCTCTGAGCAGAGCGCACGCTCTGCATGAGGGCCGGGCTCCATTTTCATGGAGCGTCCTCCTGGACGCTCGTATAGCTGTGGGTCACCACCCACAGGCTATACGAGCGTGCTTTGTGATGGCCGCGATGGTCGAGACCATCGCGACCATCGAAATTGCGAGCCGGAGCCTGCGGTTGAGGTTTTCAACCGCAAGCTCCGGAGTGATTTTGGCTCTATCAGAGCCAAAATCACTCCCACTGACATCACTAGTGATGTCAGTGGGCCGGCTTCTGACGGGAGGCGTTCCCGTGGGAACGCCCCCGTCAGGGAGGCACGCCCCCGGCACGCCCACCAAAGGGGGCGTGCTGTCAATCAACATTGACAGCACGCCCCCTTTGATCGGACACAACGAGCGAAGGAAAGTCCTACGATCGTCGTGTCTGGCGCATGCGCACGACGGAGCTCCCTCCGTCGTGCGCATGCTCAGTGCAGACCATCGACCCACTTGCGAGTGGACAGCGGCTCACGAGTGGGTCTGAATCAGGCCCTAAGTTGGTTCAGCTAGTTTAAATGCTGAGAAATAAAGATATTTGATAACTAAGGTATTATACATGATAAGCAAGTTGTGTTTGGTTTTGTTCTGATGCATATGTTTTTTACAGCATCCTGGTGTTATTGGTGGAGAGATTGCATCATGCAAACTCAAGTTATGGATCGCAGAACTTACAAGCAACAAAAATGTTTAAATGTTAGAATGTTACAGAGGGCGTTACTAGAAAGATTCCCCTGCTGTTAGAGGCAGGGAGAGTCTATTTGAACCAGCCTGTTAAATGTGCTGTCACATATGCTTCTCCTCTGGGAACCAATGACATCAGCAAGAAACTTCCCCATTGTCCTGTTTTAGTCTGGGGGGGATAAATATGTGTGCCCGGATTCTGTTTTTTTAGTCCATGCTGAATGCTGTATGTACTGAGGGTCTCTTACTGATGCCTATCTCCGTGTCCGGAGGCGCAGCGTATGTATACTGTACTTGGGTCTGTATGATTTCCTTTTACGCCTAAATTGTGTATGTATCAATTGCGTGTAACTGACTGAACTTTTACCTGAATAATACTTGTGCTTTGGAACCACAGATTCCACTCCTGTCTTTATTTGCGGTCAGGCTGCGTATGTAAATTGGTGTTATTCTTAGAGGTTTATAGGAAGGATTTTAGAAAGGTATAGGCAGTGGTATATAGAGGTTCATTTTAAAATCAACACAATGCAAATGCTGCGGCTTATACACATGTGCAATGGCAAACTGTCGCTCGATCTGCCTGCGTAATCGCCTTTGCGTCCAGCTCTAAATCAGGCCCATAAATCAGTTTTGGAGGCAAAATATAGGCATAAACATCTGGCTGCAAAATCTCAGTCTTACATGTGTATTTTCAGTTGCCCATATCTTAAACAACACAATGTACAATTTGATCATTATCACCACTGTACCTTTGGTGTGTTTAAAATAAATAACCAATACCAGTGCTAGAGCCTGGGCTATTTACTGCTAAATATGTAACCTGCATCAGGTTGTGTCCTAATGGGTTGGTCACAGGAAAACCTACAGCGTGTTCCAATGGGCATTGAAAGATGTGGGAATGCTGGGACTAATAGCTCCACAGCTGCCAGCGTACCCAATGACTGCCACACCTTGCTGGAACTTGTACTTCCATAATAGCATTTCATCTCATTTTAACTTTAAACATAACATATCATCTTACCTGGCATTTCACCATCATTGGTCATCCACTTACAAAGACCTTCATAAGTTAAGAAGTATATGCCAATAGTGGGCACATCCCGTAGAGCCAATGCAGTAGACCCCCTGTAGAGACCCATAATGCCTTCCTCTCTGAATATGCGGACTGCACAGTAAACTGGGCCACGGTATTGAGCCTGGAGATTGCCTGGTTTTGCTTGTAAACCAAATGACTCTGTTTGGTTCTGTAACCTCACTTTAATCAAGTCAACTGGTGCTGTGAAATATACCTGCAGTTGTAAGAGTGAATATATATGTTCAATCATTAGGAAGTGCTCCATTAAAAAGTATACCTTACAATGAAAGATGACATGCTCAGATTAGTAACTGCTATATGTTTGTATATTAAAGTGTGGTGGCGATTCTTGATGTCCCTGCTCCAGGGACACCTCTTCCTGGCTTAATCCCTGCTTCATACTGTATGTCAGAGCTTTTGTTCTGCATTCTTATGTATGACTAACCGGCTTGGAGGAAATCAGCCTTAATCTATATACAAGAACTGATTGCTCAAATGAAAAGCAGTATTATCTGAGCAATAGAATGGCTGTCATTGTGACTCAGGGCAGTCATAAAAGAGAAAATCTACCGAATAAGGGCCTAATTCAGAGATGAACATGATTCCGATGTTTTCGCAAATGGCGATGCTTTTTTCTACTGCGCAGAGAGGTTGCAGAGAGGTTCTATTTGCAAAGTGATTGACACACAGGACTGTTTGTGGGGGGTGGAGACTTAAACGCAGGTGTGTCGCAACCGTTTTCGAGACATGTCAGCCTGTGACTGCGATCCTGTTCACAGTTGTGAAGGCTCCAGCGTCTCATTTCCGACAGCCATTTTGAGTAATCGTAGGGTTTTGATAATCGACTGATCTGCATCCAATGCTGCATCTTTGTACACAAGTGCTTGGATTTGCAAAGCCAGTTGGTGTCTCAATACAAATCCCGGCAGCTTCGACATTTGCATATTTTCCCACAGTCCCTGCGTACCAAGGCGCAGTCCTGACGGGATTTATGTCCATCTCTGAATCGAGCCCTAAAGCTAACAATAAATAAAAAAAGTCAGAAAAAAAAGATGGCAGATTCTCAAACTACTAAATCTTCAGATAAGTAATGAAAAACTTACTTGAACAAAGCCTGAAAAGCAGCCGGCCAGGAAAACATGATGGTTTTTTGGTGGGTTTCTCCAGTCCTTACATGTTGTGCCAGATAAATAATATAATGCATTGCTATATGATCCAAATATTATGGAATTACTGATTGCCACACTGCCCACAGGAAAACTCATTCCTTTAAAAAATCCAAAAATCTAAAATATGAAGAGAAAAGTAAAGTAAGATCAAGTTAACAGGCAGCAAAAAGAAATCCTTCTTCTTTTTTTTTTTTCCATTCATTAGTTCGAAAACAACCGGACATCTAAGCTGACAGCTCAGTACAAAGATCATTTAATGGGATATACAAACTGAAGCTTCAACACCAATATAATATAAATGCTAACTGCTGTGAAGAGAGCATACCTACTGATATTCCCCAAATCAGAACTGCTGCCCATAATCAGGGCAGTTTAAAGGTTTGAAAAAACACTTTATCCTATATGTAGTGGGGGTCACACGAGGACCCCTGCTTTAAGCCTTGAAGTGGTGGGAATCTGCCTGCCTCAGGTGAAGGGTACAGGAAGCCGGGAGGTGGTGGGAGTTGTCCCACCTCCTGCAAAGACCACATGGTGGCCGTGGCTGAACCAGGACTGGTTTAGCCAAAGACACAGAATTAGGTAGGACTCTAGGTGGGACCCTGTCCAATTCTATTGTATTTTTATTGTCCGTCATTAGGCTTGTGCACATTAGGGCCTAAGCACCAAAGCTGATCCTATTGTTAGGCGGGTAATAGGCCTGAGCAGCAAAGGGCGTTGGCCTTATATAGTCGGTGAAAACATTGTGTAGGCAGTACTAGGCTGAGGGCATTAGGCCCCAGATAGACTCTTTGAGTACCATTGTGTAGGCAGCACTAGACTGATTCACCGAGGGCATTAGGCCCTAAATAGTGTATGTTAAATCCATTGTGACTGTTGGCGGCACTAGGCCAAGGCCCTATGTAAGCCTCATTGTGTAGGCGGTACTAGGCCGAGGCGCTGTGGACATTAGGCCATACAGCCACCTTCATCCCTTTATTAGGCAGGCACTAGGCCTGAGGAAGTAGGATGGCATTCGGCCCTGTAGGCTTATCGCTACTTGCCAAGGGCAGGCCTGAGTTGCTCAGGGCACCAGACTCTGCTTTGCCCTGTTTCAGGCTCCTGGTCTGTGTGGGCCCGGTTAGAAGAAAGGTGCTGTGATAGGTATATGATTGTTATTGCCTAGTCTAGAAATTGCATTGTATGTACCAGTTTTGCATTGTTTGAGTAAATGCATTGTGGGGAGCCAGTAGTAGCAGGTGGATAGGTGAGTGCACTACACCCATTCACCCATTCTGGATAGTTGTTGTTCACCAGGTCAGCTAGAGTTAGGGCCCTGATGCATGAATTAATGTATGTAAGTATGAGTAGCCAGGTTGTTGAGGGTGGCACACTCTAGGAAACAGACTGCGAAGGACAGCCATGAAGGTGGGCTGGTGTTTATTTGCAGGTAACGATATTGGATCCATCTATTCATTAAGATGGCAAGGGTACATCCGGTAAGCATATTCTGTGTATTGTGTGTGATCCCCATTCCACCCCCTTTCTTTTGGGCGAATTCGATCTTTTGCATCTCGGTGTTTGGAACAAAATCTGAGGCTAAAAGTGCCATTCACTCCCTCCCAGTGGAGGTCATCCTGCAGTAGCGTGTCTTCTTTCCTTTGCAGGGTCTAAGAATGAGTTTATATGCGCTTTCGACCTGCGTTCAAGGACCGTTGACTGCAGTTTCATCGACAGCCTGAAGCATCGAGTGGCATGAGGAAGTGCCCAACTACTGGCTTTTGCACACCATATAGCCACTCCACTCTACTAAGACTCATCCACTCACTGGTCATCTCTACTTTGGGCTACGGTAACCTCTTCCTATCTGGCCTCCCTGAATCCCACCTCTCTGCATTCCAATCTGTCTTCAATGCTGCTGCTCGACCCATCTCCAAACATACTACATCTGCCTCCTCTCTCCTACAAGTCCTATACTGGCTCCCCTTCTTCAGAATCCAATTCAAGTTTCTCACACTCACTTATAAAGCCCTTACCCAATCCTTTCCCATTTACATCTCTGACCTTCTCTCCCTTCACACTCCAGCCCACCCTCTTCACTTCTTAAATGAATGCCGCCTCTCCTGCCAGCTGATTACTTCCTCCTACTCCCACCTCCAAGATTTTGCCTGTGCTGCTTCCTACCTCTGGAATTCTCTCCCTTTCTCCAACTCTACAAAACTTTAAACGGACTCTCAAGACCCACTTCATCACCAAAGCCTTTCAGGTCTCATCCTAACCTACTGCCCCATGCTTAATGTCTACCTCATCTGGTCCACCCCTGTGTCTGCCCCTCCCCTCTAGAATGTAAGCTCTCACGGCAGGGCCGTCCTTCATGTGATTTTACTTCCCTTACTTATACTATCATCTACTCCTAACTCCCCCATCTACTCCATACTTCCTACAACGGCATCTAACCCTTGGTTTCTGCCACCCTGCTACTTATTTAAATGTGTTATGACAGCAGATGCAGCAATGTTTATAAACCATGTACTTGTCCTGCATTATCTTGTACTGTAAATTACGGTTTTCTTGTTTTTGCTTATTTTGTTTATATACTTTGTTAGGCACTGCGGAACCCTTGTGGCGCTATATAAATAAAGGATAATAATATTCACAAGGGGTGTTATTGGGCTATAGAAATCTTGGCAGCATTCAGAGTCATGGCTGCTGCAGCTACACTGTTCGACCTGCGTGTGTGTCAGATCGACACATCGACAATGCCACCTAAGTTCTGTGCATGCACTGTAACAGCACATGAACAAGGTAATGTGCCCTTGAGGGGACTCAAACCTGAAATGGGCATTTACTGTGGACATTATTATATCTATAGTACCAACTACATTTTGTGTTAATTTAATTTATAGCAATTTATGTTTGCTCATCCAGTTGATACTACATTGTTTATAAGCAATCGTTTTATACATATTTATAATAGTTTACTAGGACTGTAAATGCAGTTGGTTTGACAGCATAGCACTAAATTATTTTATTAGAGGAAGAGTCTGACTGTTTCTATAATTTTCAATGAACTTGATGGTTTATGTATGTCACAGGAGTGCATTGACTTACTATGGGGTGGTTGTCCATTAAGAAGGGCCTCAGTGTGCAGCAGAGCCATGAGCACTGCACTGAACTAGAGAACGTTTATGGGAAGCTTTGCCTCATCTAGGGCCTGAAGCCCCTGCAGGTAAAGATTCATGGGCACTGCTCCCCAAGCCTGCTGACTGACATTTGTGGTGTTGATGGTCTAAGTGCATATGAAGAAGGGGAACCCAGCTGAAATTGCATCTGTTCAGCCACCACAGAAGTGACTGAATAGCTGGTGGCAACAAATGTGCATAAAAAATATCGTGCCACAAGATGGCGCTGGATATACAACCAAACACAAAAAATATATACTAAAGATACTTAGTCCATATGTAATAATTCAATATGAAAAAGGGTCCTTTCAGGCAATCGTTCTTTCAATGTGGAAATCCCAAATGTTCAAGTGGTCTCCGTTTTGTATATAAGAATCAGGCTCTGAATCAGGGCGACCACCCACAGCTATAGCGAGCGGCCATGATGAGGGTCGCGATGCTCAAGACCATCGTGACCTTCGGGCTTGCGACGAGACCCTTGTGGTAGGGTCTCGTTCATCGCAAGCCCCAGAGAGCTTTCGGCTCAAACAGAGGGGCCGCCCCCAAACGGCAAGCGTTCCCTCGGGGAACGCCTCCGTTTGGGCAGCCACCCCCCGGCCCGCCCACCAAAGGGGGCGAGATGTCACTCAACATCAACAGCTCGCCCCCTTTGGTGCGAGACCCGGAGCGACTGATTGCCCGTCGCTAGCCGGGTCTCGCGCATGCGCACGACGGAGCCGGCTCCGATGTGCGCATGCGTTGTGGGCCACCATCGACCCGGTTGTGAGCGCTCAGCGCTTGCGACCGGGTCTGAATCAGGCCCTAAGTATCTTTAGCATATATTTTTTGTTTGGTTGTATATCCAGCGCCACCTTATGGCACAATATTTTTTATGCACATTTATTATTCAGGATTTTGTGAGATGCTAGCTTTCGTGCCGCATAAAAGGCTGCAGATTTTGCGCACTCGTTACATAGCCTCTGTTTTCCTATAGCTGGTGGCAACAACCTGAAGAGCTGAGTACATTACTCATGAGACGTAAGTCAGCTTACAATTGTCCATAAGATCATATTATGTATACCTTCTTTCCCTCTCTGATAGATAGATATATATATATATACTGATTTACCTCCTTACTTACAGCCACATTTGTGAGCTTGGACTATTTACATTGATACCAGCGCTGTCAGGTGATTCCTGACTAAAGTACACTATACTGCAAGGATTTCACTGAGACTTACAGATAAGCCTTTTGTTTTTTTTATTCTATGTACGTTTTAATGCTTTTTGTGTTTGCTGTGTTAGTGCAATAAATATAATTTCAAAAAACATTTTTCACTATGGAGAATTTATTTAATCTCTGCATGCCATTTGATAGCCTTTACATGTCCATGTGAAGATAGAAGTCGTGTACAAGGTATAACCTAGATAAACCTTTAAGAATTACCATCTGGTACACAGACTTTAATATTGGCACTTTACCCTCAGATATGCTGCCTGCCTATATATTGACAATGTATTATTACCCAATATGGCAGCAGGCTTTATTTTGCAGAATTCAGCAATAGGAGAATTAAGAGAATATTGCAGCTGGTTAAGGATTGCCTGTAGTGGATGTGACCCCTGAGGTGGGTGTTTCCAGAGCTCTAACAGGTGCTGCGTATTTGGTTATTTAGGGGCTATTTATATTGTGGTTGCTAGACAGGTAAAGGCGCATATCCACTACACGATAAATGACATCGTTATCGTTCATTAATCATGCAGTGAATATGCCAGCAATGACCAGCGTTGCGCAGTCCCGCTGGTCGTTGTTGGCATCTGCCATCGCCTGGACATGCAGGCCAACTGCCGATATCGACAGGTTGTGCATGTTCGGGGATGAGGGAGGGTGCCTGCATATCGTTCAGTGTGGGCACAATATCCACTGCAGAGTATGATGAACGATTACGATGTTGTAATCATACAGTCGTTCTACACTCGTGTAGTGGATATGCACCTTTAGTTACATTTGGGATGGTGATGCAGTGATCATGATTAAGGCCCCTGCGGCTCGAAACATCTACTTGTGATATTTCTTTATTAAACACTGCCTCTCTATACATGATTGATTGAGATATTTATATATATATATATATATATGTGTGTGTGTGTGTGTATGTATTATGTGTATATATATATATATATATATATATATATATATAATAAAATCAATCTGATACAAAAATTTTAATAATCTAAAAAGTCCAGAACAGAAGCTAATTAAATGGGTACATAAAGACTTCACACTACAGTATCTTTCCTCTAGCAAAAGATAATGTAAGTCTTCATACAATTGTTATATTGGTAGTATATATATATATATATATATATATACATATATATATACATACATATACACAGTATGTAGTGTAAAACGTTAAACTAATTGCTTTGTTCCTAGTGTTCCATTTTAGAGTTAACTTGATTCCCTTTGACATAAAACTTTCCATAAAATAACAATAGCTCTCCCAGTGCCTTATTCAGAGATGGCGCAGTCGTGAAATGTTATTTGTACTGCGCATGCGTCCGAGTCGCGCTGTGCATGTGTGCTGATGGTTACCGCCGGGGGGATGCAGAATGAATTTGGGCTCAGAGAGAGGCAATTTCATTGAGAGTTCCTGGGTGGTAACGGGGTGGCCATCTAGACGTGGGACTGCGTCTTTATTCGCAGTTGCACTGGTACTGGCGGCAATGTTCCGATGGACATTTTGAGCAACTATAGGGCTGCCCTAGTGCCCGATAGTGCAACTTTTTACGCAAAGCGTCAGAATAGCTGCGACATTAGTATAAAGACACAGTTGACCTGCGTAAAAAGGCGCAGCTGCATTAGCATCCACCTCTGTATCAGGCCTACAATGCCCAGATTAAGGAAATGAATCTGCACCTGTGAATTGTGTATTTAATGTGTGTACTGCCCGTTTCATCAGAATTGTAGCAATTATGGAAGTACAGTTGTGCATATAGATAATCAAAAATATGCACATTGCCTTGAGGATGTAACTGGATTCCCTTCCGTCTTACCGCTGGTTACAAAATATCAGGTTTAATGTAATATCCAACTTCTAAAGTGGGAAGGCATGGATGTCATCTTCTAGGTATAAGATTATGCCTTCTGTTATATATACTGATATCATTGTCTTGTGTTTGGTGGCATAATAGCTACATTATACTCTTCAATTGGAGTACACAATATACTTACTGTTTCTTTCTTGTAAGTTTTCACTACGCAGTCTATAATTCCATGATACCTGGACTGTGTCTGTAGGCGAACCTGCAACATAACATTCATAATATTATTATGTTAATGTGGACAGGTTGTAATTTAAAACATATATCTATATTTAGTAATAAACCAGACTGGATGTTACTCTGTTATATCTCACCCATTCAGTTTACGCATTAATTAAACCTGTGTTCACCTTTATTGTGTCTATTGGATGTCCAACAACAAGCCCAAGAGCGCCTGAAAAAGAGCAAAAAAAGGAAAGTAATTTGAAACATTAGATAGATAGAGATAGATAGATAGATAGATAGATAGATAGATATATCTATCTCATATACACAATGATGCACTTCAATGATGCACTTCAGTGCAAAATAATCCTTTAAAGTATCCAGATAGTTATCCAAGATGTATCGGCTGCTTAATCCAAACAGTCCTCTTGCTGGGAGGATTCGAAATTTTCTAAGATATGCAAACAGAATAGGAATAGCGCACTTGTGAGGAAAGTATCAAAAAAGTGGTTTACTTGTAATACTGCTCACATACCTCGAAAAAAGAAACTTTGTACATAGCCCGGTCAGTAGCTCTCATCAGCCGGAGGATTTTTGAACCGCCGCCGCCACAGGAGCCCCCGGATCAAACACTGCTTCTGGATGTAGCAGATGACTTCAGCGTCTCACATCTCATTTCGTCGATGACTTCATCAGGGGGTGTCTGAAAAATCCTCTGGCTGATGAGAGGTACTGACCGGGCTGTGTACAAAGTTTCTTTTTCGATGTATGTGAGCATTATTACAAGTAAACCACTTTTTTGATACTTTCCTCACAAGTGCGTTATTCCTATTCTGTGTGTGTGTATGTGTGTGTATATATATATATATATATATATATATATTATATTGTGATAGAAGCATTGGAAAAGTGCTGGATAGCATATGTGTGTCCCAGATTTCTGAAACAAGAAACACTGTGATTAAACCCTTTGTAAGTACTGTGCTTATGCCTATGTTGAGGTGAGGGCGGTAGGCCCTGCCATATTGAGAGAGGGAATTATTTGTTTAGTTAGTGCCCAGACAGGCTAGAATTTATTTTTATTATTGAGTTTTTATATTGCACAATAAAAATCAGCTCCGGCTAGCTTGTACGAAACCCTGGACTGGTGTGTTGTTTCCTGGACTGGTGTGCTGTTTCCTGGACTGGTGTGCTGTTTCCTGGACTGGTGTGCTGTTTCCTGGCTGCTGTGTGGAAAGAGGTGTCCAACTACCCCAGGAGAGGGACCTTCTCCCCCAATCTTATTACAAGATATATCAGACAATTATACAATAAAAATAAAAGACAATATATTATTATACAAAGAACATAAAAAAATTACCATTAGTTAAACCATGGGCTAGCCAGCAAGAAATATTAAAGCAAATATTTTTCAAGAGTAACTGTTAAGAAAATGTTTTATATCATTCCAGCGACCCTACTACAGAGAAGTCCAACCAAGGAGGAACAGAACTTGTTAATTAGCTTGATCTAAGCAACCGTCAAAATGGGACTGATTCAGATTTGGGAATAGAGTAATGATGCATACACATGGTCAGACTTTGTAGGACGATATGAACGATATCGTTATATCGTCCATGTTTTGGCCCCTTCCAACCCCCAATGATGGACGATGCGCGGGCACGGATGGTTGATAACGATAACGACCATCGCCTGTGCATACAGTCCAACCTGGTCGATATCGACCAGGTTACTATAGGGACCCACGATTATTGATCACGGGTCATTATAGTAGTTTAGGGGCTGGTGATGTGCTGGATGATCGATATCAATCATCCAGCACATGCAGGACAATCAGACGATATCGTTATCGTCTGATCTGACCGCGTGTATGCACCATTAGATAGAACAAGTAACTGTGTACCTGGACAAACCATATTGCAATGCAATGGGTGCAAATACATGTATTTGTTTTTTGCATGTGGGGTTAATACTTTCTGCTTTTGCATGTAGCTCACAAATACTGCACAGCTTTATTTTTACACTGCAAATTAGATGTCAGTTTGGACACACCCCTCCCAAATCTAAATCTCTGCACATTTTAAATCTGCCCCACCTGCAATGCAACATGGTTTTACCAAGATGCATAGTTACTTGCTCTTTCTAAAGGCCCTCATACACTAGTGACTGGCTGTTGTGTTCCTGAGATGCCGGGTTGCAGGATCGGTGAAATCCAACATCAAAATATGATAGTGATTAGCAAATTGGTGAAATTTAACATGCATTATTTCTCCGATCTTCCGAAGGACCACGTTTTCCAACCGGTGGATCGGCGTTTCCGATCTCATTGCAAAGAAGAAAAGAGACTCTGTGGCACTTATAACATGGAGCCGGCCGCGAGCCAATCACAGCTCGCGGAATGGCAACCAGCCAGTCAGCGGCCGCTGCCGTTCCGCGAGCTGTTATTGGCTTGCGACCGGCTCCATGTATTAAATGCCACCGAGACTCCTCTTCTCTGGCTGCTGCCGGTCCATTCCACAAGTGCCATGCGGTACCGCACATCACTGCTCTGGCTGTCCTCTGAGCTCCGAATGGCCCAGAGTCACGGAGATGGCCGAATGTCCAGGTGAGTTTGGGATCTGTTGTAGGAAGGGAGTGCCTAATTTATGTATAATATATAAATATATATGTATATATATAATAACACACATACATGTGGGTAAGTGTTATATTACTTTCTGTGCTGACACTTACACTTGTATGCTTTTAATTTAATATAGCTAAGCACCAGAAGCTTTTTGTGTGTATGTATGTTTATATATATATATATATATATATGTAACTGGAAACAGACAGCGGCACTCAGGGACTTGTGAAAAAAATACAAAAGTGTATTGCACTCAATACATGATCCGACGTTTCGGGACTCACATGTCCCTTAATCAAGGTGTATACATGTAAGAACACTTACTGACCTCATATAGAAAGAAGCCACCACAGCGTGCACGCACCGGAGGAGAAACAGGAAGTCACTCACCAAGTTGCCAGAGCGGCCTGTGTTGATGATGTCACCACGCAAAAAGCGTCCGGTCACTATGGTGATCGGGACGCTGGTGATACTAAAAGTAGAAGGATGATAAAAAATGCAGAAGGTGACAGAAATAGCTGACCACCGAAAGAAAGTCTGTTAAAAAGCCACTGAATCAAGCAGTGAAAAAAGTATATGAAAGAAATGGACGTCTATAAATTACTGGACATAAAAATACATTACAATAAATATAACTAAATACATAACATGTAAAGCATAATAGTACGGAGTTAAGTAGATCAGATCGTATGTAGCAAACTGTCACAAGAAGAATATGTATGTGAAAGTAAATATGAAATATGAAGGTAAGCAATAATCAGATGACCATGAAAAGTAAAGTGTGTGAATGAAAATCGAATGTATTAAGTATGTATGTATACTAGTGCATAAAATGTGAACTAAAACACTAAAAAGCATAAGTGAAAGGACACAAATACGAAATATAAAGTGATAGCATATCAAACTATAAAAAATGTGACCATGTAAAAATGTGTAAAGAAAATAAAAATGAAAAAGTGTAAGTCTACATGAAAAACAAAACCTAGTGTAATGTGTCTATGCAGTGTTGTGATGTGTGTAAACAGAAAATATCATATAACATGGAAATCTGATGAAATGCTTGATGTAACTAGGTCATCAACTAAATTCTAATATAAGCAAATCACTTAAACACATTCCAAGATAACTTCTCATTTAGCCCGTGTGGACTCATGGAATTGAGTTCAAAGATCCACCGGGCTTCGACTTGTAGCAGTTTGCCTGCTCTGTCCCCTCCCCATAGGGTTTTGGGGACATGATCAATCAAAAAATGCTTCAATTGGTTTAATGTATGGCCTTTTTCGGCAAAATGCCTGGCGACAGGTTGTTCTGATGACTTGCCCGAAATGGCCGCCCTGATGGCTGACCTGTGTAAAGCCATTCGTTCCTTCATCATTCTCACCGATTTGCCCACGTATAGAAGGCCACAGGGGCATACAATAACGTAAATAATATGGTTAGAAGTACATGTTAACACATGTTTGAGTTTGTACGTTTTTCCCGAAGACGGATGGTGGAAAGAGGGACCAGTAATCATATTGTGACATGTGGTGCATCCGAGGCATTTGTAACATCCCGGCGGTTTACTCAGAAACGTTGTCTGTTTAGTTGAATCTTGATTATTCTCAAAGCCAGTAATGTCCGAATGCACTATAAAGTCTTTGATGTTCTTGCCTCTATTGTAACATGAAAGCGGTCTATTATTTTTAAAACATGTTAGACTAGTATCCGTAGATAGAATAGGCCACAGGGCTCTAGTGGCTCTGGGAATAACAGGACTGGATGTATTGTATTCACTGACAAAGGGAATGGACGTATCTTGCTTGCGCAACTTGCCGCTTAGAAGGCTGGATCGCGACAAACATAACACTTCTTTTTTGTGTCTAAGTAGCAGATTCAATTCGTAGCCTCTGACCTGAAATCTTCTGACTACTTTGTCAAGAGCTGCTTCTAATTTATCATGTTCACTAGTGATTCTGGCTACTCTGATCATTTGCCATCGTGGTAAACCTCTTTTAAGAGCTCTTGGATGATGACTGTGTGCCCTGAGGAGGGTGTTCCTGTCGGTGGGTTTATAATACACCTCCGTATGTAGCCGACCATTGTGAATGGAAATTAGCACATCCAAATAATTGAGCGATTTTGTATCGACCTGATGCGTAACTTTAATGGGTGACGCTCTGTTGTTAATACGTCCCATCAATTGTTCAAATGTTTGGATCCCTCCAGTCCATAGAATAAACACATCATCTATGTATCTAAAATATTTGTAAATGTGTCTGGAAACCTCCATATCTGAAAAAAACATTTCTTTTTCTTCATAGAACATAAAAATGTTGGCAAATGAAGGGGAGACATTACTCCCCATTGCACATCCACTTATTTGTTGAAAAAAGGATCCATTAAATAGAAAACAATTTCTAGTGAGCGTGAGATGTAACAGGCTGAGAAAAAATTCTAAGTCAACACTATCCATGTTTTCTTGTATCAAAAAATTCCTCATGGCCATTAGGCCCTGTACATGGGGAATGCTAGTGTACAAATTACATATGTCCACTGTGCATAAGATCGTCCCTGGAGGAACCGTATCAATATTCATTAATCCTTTAAGGAAATCGGTGGTATCTTTGATATACCCATCTTGTCTTAAAATTAGTGGTTGAAGTATACTATCAAGGAACACCGATATGGGTTGAAACAGCGAATTGTGTGCAGAAATAATCGGCCTGCCAGGAGGATGCAAAGCATCCTTGTGAATTTTTGTGAATTCCTTGTGAAATCCTGGGGGATCTGCTCTGACTTTTCTATGCATTCCTGTCACAGTAATTACTGCACCTGGTCTCTCCTGTCTGTGAGCACTGCTAGCCCTGATTGGAGTCGCAGGTGTGGTTCTGATTCTCAGAGCTGCAGAGATGAATACTTCCTCTGCATGTTGTGCCTTCCACCACTCAGAATGCTACTGCCAGACCACCTGTCCATATCCACCAATTGCTGCCAGACCCCGGGCATATGTTTCCTCCCCTGATAGCATTCTGGGCCTGAACATCTCGTCTTCCCATGGTGTATGGTTCATGCTGTTTCTGCATTTCAAGTGTACCCCTGAAACCTGCTACAGCAACCCCTGGTGCTTCCAGAAAACCTGCTACAGTAATACCTGGCATCCAGTCATCCTGTTACAGCAATACCTGGCCTGTGCTCTGCTGCTAGTCCTACTCCTGGTTGGTCCCTGGCACTCTGTAAACCTGCATCGTGTCACCCTGCCTTGCTTCCTGCTGTGGATCAACTCCTGCTCCTTTTACCTACCTACTCCCTCCCTGAACCTAAAATTTCCAAACCTACCCATTCCTTCCTGAAACCTGTTATTCCCAATTATCCAATCCAGCCTGCACCTGAGCTCCAACCTTGTCACAGCATTTCCGGATCACCCTGTTTAACCCTCGTCTCAGCTTTACCTGATTTCCCTTCAGCCATTGTCGCGTTATTCCAGTCCAGAGTCAAGTTCCAAGCTCATCAGTTCTCTCCACGTAGCCACCCAGCTACCAACGTCTACCCACGGCTTCCCAAGCCACAACAAGTAGCTTCCACGCTACCATCCGTCTGCAGGCCCATCTACTAGAAACCCGACCAGCTCAGTCAGCCTACCTGCCGGTCCCAGTCCGGTCCCTCCAAGTTCCTTCTGGTCACATTCCAACGTGTCAAGTTTCCAGCTCCAGTCACTCATCACCAAAGGCAGTTCTCACTGCTACCCACTTCTTATAATAAAAGAGCTATTCATCTACATCATCTGTGGTTCCAGTCATGCCGGCCTCCGTTGAAACCCGATCACCACCTGAGACAGGTAACTCGCAGACACCAATTGTGACAGAATGTTCAGGCCCAACGATGGTGGCGAATCAAGCACCTATTAAGGGACTAGATGCTTTCCGTAAGCTGGTCACCCGCTTGGATTCACAGGAGGCCATACAGCATCAAGTGCTACAGCTTTTGAAAATCCTGAATAACCGGCTAGATGTTACCCAAACCTTACCTGAACCCCTAACTACCTTCCATCGACTGCTGGAACAGCTTCAGGCTCTACTCAGCAAAATTTTTCAGCTCATTCCTGAATTTCTTAGAGCTGCCTCTGTCTCGACTAAAACCTCTTCCTTGGAATCCCTAAGAAACAAGGATTCTTCCGAACCAAGTAATGTCCGACATCTTAGTTACCCACGCCCCAAGCTCTCTGTGGCCGAACGCCAGTGGCGCAAAGATTTACAGCTCTGTCTCTATTGTGGGAGTTCTGACCACTTCATTAAAGACTGTTTCCTTTGCAACTCCAGCAGTGGTTCTAAGTGTCAACGTCTCAGTGCCCATTCCGGCTCCAGCCCGGATTCTGCCCGTTCCGGCTCCAGCCCGCTTGGATTCACCGGAGGCCATACAGCATCAAGTGCTACAGCTTTTGAAAATCCTGAATAACCGGCTAGATGTTACCCAAACCTTACCTGAACCCCTAACTACCTTCCATCGACTGCTGGAACAGCTTCAGGCTCTACTCAGCAAAATTTTTCAGCTCATTCCTGAATTTCTTAGAGCTGCCTCTGTCTCGACTAAAACCTCTTCCTTGGAATCCCTAAGAAACAAGGATTCTTCCGAACCAAGTAATGTCCGACATCTTAGTTACCCACGCCCCAAGCTCTCTGTGGCCGAACGCCAGTGGCGCAAAGATTTACAGCTCTGTCTCTATTGTGGGAGTTCTGACCACTTCATTAAAGACTGTTTCCTTTGCAACTCCAGCAGTGGTTCTAAGTGTCAACGTCTCAGTGCCCATTCCGGCTCCAGACCGGATTCTGCCCGTTCCGGCTCCAGCCTGGATTCTGCCCGTTCCGGCTCCAGCCCAGATTCTACCCGTTCCGGCTCCAGCCCAGATTCTACCCGTTCCGGCTCCAGCCCGGATTCTGCCCGTTCCGGCCCCAGCCCGGATTCTGCCCGTTCCGGGCCCCAGCCCGGATTCTGCCCGTTCCGGCCCCAGCCCGGATTCTGCCCGTTCCGGGCCCCAGCCCGGATTCTGCCCGTTCCGGCCCCAGCCCGGATTCTGCCCGTTCCGGCCCCCGCCCGGATTCTGCCCGTTCCGGCCCCAGCCCGGATTCTGCCCGTTCCGGTCCCAGCCCGGATTCTGCTTGTCCCAGTAGGGGACTCCAGTCAGCAGCCCAAGGAGGGGTCTCAAGTCTCGTACCCCAGAAGGAGGTTTCAAGTCTCATACCCCAGGAGGGGGTTTCAAGTCTCGTACCCCAGAAGGGGATCTCAAGTCTGGCACCCCAGCAAGGGGTCTCAAGTCTCGTACCCCAGGAGAGGGTCTCAAGTCTCGTACCCCAGGAGGGGATTTCAAGTCTCGTACCCCAGGAGGGGGTTTCAAGTCTTGCACCCCAGCAAGGGGTTTCTACTCCCATTCCCCAGAAGGGGATCTCAAGTCTCGTACCCCAGGAAGGGTTTTCAAGTCTCGTGCCCCAGGAAGGGGTTTCAAGTCTCGCACCCCAGGAGGGGGTTTCAAGTCTCGCGCCCCAGGAGGGGGTCTCAGGTCTCGTGCCACAGGAGGGGGTCTCAAGTCTCATGCCTCAGGAGGGGGTTTCAAGTTCCTGTTATCAGGGAGAAGTGTCTTGTACTACAAAATCTGATTATGGTTCCTGTTCACCGTCTCCTGCATATATTGTTCCAGAAGATGACAATCTCTGTAGTCTGTTCTCAGCTTTGATTGTTGATGCTACTGTCTCTAGCTCCTCTGAACCCCTTCCAGTCCCATCAGTTGGTCCGAATACCGAACATCTGTCAGCTTCTGTTTTGACTCCTCATAAATCGGAGCATCCTCAAGTCTCTTCCAGCCCTGCACCTGAATGTGCTCCACAGTCCTTGAACACACAGGATTCATCGGATACTCCAACATGCATTTATTTTGATGGGGACTTAACTCAATACTATGCTTTATTGAAACAATTCTTCGGTATGATGAATTCTTCTTTGTCATGTGGAGTCAAGTCTACTAATATGGTAGAGTTTATTATCTCATCTTTTCAGGGTAAAGCTTGGGACTGGGTTGCCCCTATTTACAACTCCAATGATCCAATGCTTCAAAATATAAAGACTTTCAGTGAAGCTGTTGTCAAAGAATTTGGTCCTTACCCTGTAAACCAAAATTCTAGCGAAGTTCTCAGCTCCAAAATATTGTCCGAGCAGTCTGTTTGTGCTACCAAGAATTCTTCCTCCACTCCTCTGAAATCCGAACAAGGTCAAGTTTTCAAGGGCCAGCGTGCCGAATTCCAGGCATCCCAAGAGAGCAGCACTTTTGAATCTGTAACCCAGAACATGACTTGTGCACACACCTCCTTGTCCCCTTTCTGCTACTGTTCCTCCCAAAATTCTGATCCTGTCCTTCCCAGCCACATATTTCCACAGGAGTTACCAGAGATTCCTTGTCCGTTGGTTGGCACAAAACGTTCTCGCAGCAAAAAGAAGAATCGGCGAAGGTCTTGAACTATCTCCCTTGTAGACTTTGCACTCTAAGTACCCCAACAAAATTGAGAATTGGGAAGAGCTTTGAAGAAAGTTTTTTTTTGTTTGTGTCCGGAGTCCACCCATAAAGAGGGGGGTACTGTCACGACCCTGTCTAGTTGTCACCTTTTTTCCTTGAGACTTACCCCTGTCAGCTGTCCCATGGATCTGTGTTTGTAGTTCTCCTGGGGGATCTGCTCTGACTTCTCTATGCATTCCTGTCACAGTAATTACTGCACCTGGTCTCTCCTGTCTGTGAGCACTGCTAGCCCTGATTGGAGTCGCAGGTGTGGTTCTGATTCTCAGAGCTGCAGAGATGAATACTTCCTCTGCATGTTGTGCCTTCCACCACTCAGAATGCTACTGCCAGACCACCTGTCCATATCCACCAATTGCTGCCAGACCCAGGGTATATGTTTCCTCCCCTGATAGCATTCTGGGCCTGAACATCTCGTCTTCCCGTGGTGTATGGTTCATGCTGTTTCTGCATTTCAAGTGTATCCCTGAAACCTGCTACAGCAACCCCCGGTACTTCCAGAAAACCTGCTATAGTAATACCTGGCATCCAGTCATCCTGTTACAGCAATACCTGGCCTGTGCTCTGCTGCTAGTCCTACTCCTGGTTTGTCCCTGGCACTCTGTAAACCTGCATCGTGTCACCCTGCCTTGCTTCCTGCTGTGGATCAACTCCTGCTCCTTTTACCTACCTACTCCCTCCCTGAACCTAAAATTCCCAAACCTACCCATTCCTTCCTGAAACCTGTTATTCCAAATTATCCAATCCAGCCTGCACCTGAGTTCCAACCTTGTCACAGCATTTCCGGTTCACCCTGTTTAACCCTCGTCTCAGCATTACCTGATTTCCCTTCAGCCATTGTCACGTTATTCCAGTCCAGAGTCAAGTTCCAAGCTCATCAGTTCTCTCCACGTAGCCACCCAGCTACCAACATCTACCCACGACTTCCCAAGCCACAACAAGTAGCTTCCACGCTACCATCCGTCTGCAAGCCCATCTACTAGAAACCCGACCAGCTCAGTCAGCCTACCTGCCGGTCCCAGTCCGGTCCCTCCAAGTTCCTTCTGGTCACATTCCAACGTGTCAAGTTTCCAGCTCCAGTCACTCATCACCAAAGGCAGTTCTCACTGCTACCCACTTCTTATAATAAAAGAGCTATTCATCTACATCATCTGTGGTTCCAGTCATGCCGGCCTCCGTTGAAACCCGATCACCACCTGAGACAGGTAACTCGCAGACACCAATTGTGACACTATCTACATAGATTCGCCTGCAAGCTCAGACTTAAAGAATATTTTCAAAGTCAGGCCCCCATACTAACACAATCGCCCTACCGGGACTTTCTCATGACCAGATCAACTTCTACATTTGATCCTGTTTCATCCAACCCTTCCATCAAATCTTTTGTACGTTTACTTGATGAATCAGTTGTCAAGTACTCTTCGGCAACAGTCAATCACAACTATAATTTGTCTAGATCGGAATGGAAAGCCCTAAAAAGCTTGGGTTAGTACAGGGATATAGTAATCCGTCCAGCAGACAAAGGCGGAGAAGTTGTAGTATTAGATCTGTTGGATTACAAAAATGAAATATATAGACAACTCGCAGACAAAAACACGTACAAACCCCTTAAATTGGACCCTACCGTCAATTTCAAATTGGAAGTGGACACTATCTTGGATACAGCCATCCTCAATGGGCTCTTTCCAAATAATGTTGGCCAGGCTCTGAAACAGGACCATCCAGTGGTACCAATACTATTTACTGTCCCAAAAATTCACAAGGATGCTTTGCATCCTCCTGGCAGGCCGACTATTTCTGCACACAATTCGCTGTTTCAACCCATATCGGTGTTCCTTGATAGTATACTTCAACCACTAATTTTAAGACAAGATAGGTATATCAAAGATACCACCGATTTCCTTAAAGGATTAATGAATATTGATACGGTTCCTCCAGGGACGATCTTATGCACAGTGGACATATGTAATTTGTACGCTTGCATTCCCTATGTACAGGGCCTAACGGCCATGAGGAATTTTTTGATACAAGAAAACATGGATAGTGTTGACTTAGAATTTTTTCTCAGCCTGTTACATCTCACGCTCACTAGAAATTTTTTTCTATTTAATGGATCCTTTTTTCAACAAATAAGTGGATGTGCAATGGGGAATAATGTCACCCCTTCATTTGCCAACATTTTTATGTTCTATGAAGAAAAAGAAATGTTTTTTTCAGATATGGAGGTTTCCAGACACATTTACAAATATTTTAGATACATAGATGATGTGTTTATTCTATGGACTGGAGGGATCCAAACATTTGAACAATTGATGGGACGTATTAACAACAGAGCGTCACTCATTAAAGTTACGCATCAGGTCGATACAAAATCGCTCAATTATTTGGATGTGCTAATTTCCATTCACAATGGTCGGCTACATACGGAGGTGTATTATAAACCCACCGACAGGAACACACTCCTCAGGGCAAACAGTCATCATCCAAGAGCTCTTAAAAGAGGTTTACCACGATGGCAAATGATCAGAGTAGCCAGAATCACTAGTGAACATGATAAATTAGAAGCAGCTCTTGACAAAGTAGTCAGAAGATTTCAGGTCAGAGGCTACGAATTGAATCTGCTACTTAGACACAAAAAAGAAGTGTTATGTATGTCGCGATCCAGCCTTCTAAGCGGCAAGTTGCGCAAGCAAGATACGTCCATTCCCTTTGTCAGTGAATACAATACATCCAGTCCTGTTATTCCCAGAGCCACTAGAGCCCTGTGGCCTATTCTATCTACGGATACTAGTCTAACATGTTTTAAAAATAATAGACCGCTTTCATGTTACAATAGAGGCAGGAAGATCAAAGACTTTATAGTGCATTCGGACATTACTGGCTTTGAGAATAATCAAGATTCAACTAAACAGACAATGTTTCTGAGTAAACCGCCGGGATGTTACAAATGCCTCGGATGCACCACATGTCACAATATGATTACTGGTCCCTCTTTCCACCATCCGTCTACGGGAAAAACGTACAAACTCAAACATGTGTTAACATGTACTTCTAACCATATTATTTACGTTATTGTATGCCCCTGTGGCCTTCTATACATGGGCAAATCGGTGAGAATGATGAAGGAACGAATGGCTTTACACAGGTCAGCCATCAGGGCGGCCATTTCGGGCAAGTCATCAGAACAACCTGTCGCCAGGCATTTTGCCGAAAAAGGCCATACATTAAACCAATTGAAGCATTTTTTGATTGATCATGTCCCCAAAACCCTACGGGGAGGGGACAGAGCAGGCAAACTGCTACAAGTCGAAGCCCGGTGGATCTTTGAACTCAATTCCATGAGTCCACACGGGCTAAATGAGAAGTTATCTTGGAATGTGTTTAAGTGATTTGCTTATATTAGAATTTAGTTTATGACATAGTTACATCAAGCATTTCATCAGATTTCCATGTTATACGATATTTTCTGTTTACACACATCACAACACTGCATAGACACATTACACTAGGTTTTGTTTTTCATGTAGACTTACACTTATTCATTTTTATTTTCTTTACACATTTTTACATGGTCACATTTTTTATAGTTTGATATGCTATCACTTTATATTTCGTATTTGTGTCCTTTCACTTATGCTTTTTAGTGTTTTAGTTCACATTTTATGCACTAGTATACATAGATACCGTATATACTCGAGTATAAGCCGACCCGAATATAAGCCGAGGTACCTACTTTTACCCCAAAAAACTGGGAAAACTTATTCACTCGAGTATAAGCCTAGTGTGGGAAATGGCAGCAGCTGATAGTGCCCCCAGTAGTTATTCCCCCTGGTAGTGCCCCCTGTAGTAATCCTCCCCTGGTAGTTCCCCCAGTGGTAATCACCCGGTTTAGTGCCCCCTGTAGTAATTCCCCCCTGGTAGTGCCCCCTGTAGTAATCCTCCCCTGGTAGTTCCCCCAGTGGTAATCCCCCATTTTAGTGCCCCCTGTAGTAATCGCCCCCTGGTAGTGCCCCCTGTAGTAATCGCCCCCTGGTAGTGCCCCCTGTAGTCCCCCCCCCAGTAGAGAGAGATGTGATAAGAATAAAAAAAAAAATCACTTACCTGAAACCCCCTCTCCTGGTCCCGCCGCTATCCGCTCCTCCGGCCGCTTTGCATGGGAGAAACGTCGTCATGACGACGTGTCTCCCATTACCCACTGCGGGAGCAGGAAGATGGCTCCCGCAGTGGGAGCAGCAGCAGCCGCTGAGAGTCTGACAGACTCTCAGCGGCTGCTGATTACAGCAAACACACAGCTGCCGGCTCCGGCGGCTGTGTGTTTGTGCTGTGTAGCGCTGACCGAACTCCGTCCGGTCAGCGCTACACTTCACTCGAGTATAAGCCGAGGGGGTACTTTTTCAGCACAAAAAATGTGCTGAAAAACTCGGCTTATACTCGAGTATATACGGTACTTAATACATTCGATTTTCATTCACACACTTCACTTTTCATGGTCATCTGATTATTGCTTACCTTCATATTTTATATTTTATGTTTACTTTCACATACATATTCTTCTTGTGACAGTTTTCTACATACGATCTGATCTACTTAACTCCGTACTATTATGCTTTACATGTTATGTATTTAGTTATATTTATTGTAATGTATTTTTATGTCCAGTAATTTATAGACGTCCATTTCTTTCATATACTTTTTTCACTGCTTGATTCAGTGGCTTTTTAACAGACTTTCTTTCGGTGGTCAGCTATTTCTGTCACCTTCTGCATTTTTTATCATCCTTATACTTTTAGTATCACCAGCGTCCCGATCACCATAGTGACCGGACGCTTTTTGCGTGGTGACGTCATCAACACAGGCCGCTCTGGCAACTTGGTGAGTGACTTCCTGTTTCTCCTCCGGTGCGTGCACGCTGTGGTGGCTTCTTTCTATATGAGGTCAGTAAGTGTTCTTACATGTATACACCTTGATTAAGGGACATGTGAGTCCCGAAACGTCGGATCATGTATTGAGTGCAATACACTTTTGTATTTTTTTCACAAGTCCCTGGGTGCCGCTGTCTGTTTCCAGTTACTTGTATTTACTTCTACTCCAGAAGGCACCTGGGCTACCTACCTCGGTTGGATTGAGTGCCGATCCGAACATCCGTTTATATTTATATATATATATATATATATATATATATACACAGACACACACACACAACATCTTGTGCTTAGATATATTAAATTAAGCATAATATCTCGATACCTGGAGATGTTTTTTATGTCCTTTAATTAAAACTGATTCATGCATGATAGAGCGTCCCCTTTTCTTTTTTATAATTCTATATATATACAGTCAGGTGCATAAATATTGGGACATTGACAGAATTTTCATATTTTGGCCACCACAATGGCTTTGAAATGAAACAAACAAGATGTGCTTTAACTGCAGACTTTCAGATTTAATTTGAGGGTAATTACATCCAAATCAGGTGAACGGTGTAGGAGTTACAATGGTTTCTATATGTGCCTCCCACTTTTTAAGGGGCCAAAAGTAATGGGACTATCAACTCAAAAGCTATTTCATGGACAGGTGTGGGCTATTCCCTCGTTATTTCATTATCAATTAAGCAGGTAAAAGGTCTGGAGTTGATTCTAGGTGTGACATTTGCATTTGGAATCAGTTGCTGTCGACTCCCAATATGAGATCCAAAGAGCTGTCACTATCAGTGAAACAAGCCATCATTAGGCTGAAAAATCAAAACAAACCCATCAGACAGATAGCAAAAACATTAGGTGTGGCAAATCAACTGTTTGGAACATTCTTAAAAATAAAGAACGCATCGGAGAGCTCAGCAACACCAACAGACCCGGAAGACCACGGAAACAACTGTGGTGGATGACAAAAGAATTATTTCCCTGGTGAAGAAAAACCCCTTCACAACAGATGGCCAAATCAAGAACACTATCCAGGAGGTAGGTGTATATGTGTCAAAGTCAACAATCAAGAGAAGACTTCACAAAAGTGAATATAGAGGGTTCACCAAAAGATGTAAACCATTGGTGAGCCACAAAAACAGGAAGACCAGATTAGAGTTTGCCAAACAACATCTAAAAAAGCCATTACAGTTCTGGAACAACATCCTATGGACAGATGAGACAAAGATCAACTTGTACCAGGGTGATGGGAAGAGAAGAGTATGGAGAAGGAAAGGAACTGCTCATGATCCAAAACATACCACCTCATCAGTGAAGCATGGTGGTGGTAGTGTCATAGTGTGGGCATGTATGGCTGCCAATGGAACTGGTTCCCTTGTATTTATTGATGATGTGACTGCTGAATAAAGCAGCAGAATGAATTCTGAAGTGTTTCGGGCAATATTATATGATCATATTCAGTCAAATGCTTCAGAACTCATTGGACGGCGCTTCACAGTCCAGATGGACAATGACCCGAAGCATACTGCAAAAGCAACCAAAGAATTTTATAAGGCTAAAAAGTGGAATGTTATGCAATGGCCAAGTCAATCCCCTGACCTGAGTCCGATTGAGCATGCATTTCACTTGATGAAGACAAAACTGAAGGGAAAATGCCCCAAAAACAAGCAGGAACTGAAACCATTTGCAGTAGAGGCCTGGCAGAGCATCACCAGGGATGAAATCCAGCGTCTGGTTATGTCTATGCGTTCCAGACTTCAGGCTGTAAGTGCCTGCAAAGGATTTGCAACAAAGTATTAAAAAGTGAAAGTTAGATTTAGTATTGTTTAGTTTGTCCCTTTACTTTTGGCCCCTTAAAAAGTGGGAGGCACATATAGAAACCGTTGTAATTCCTACACCGTTCACCTGATTTGGATGTAATCACCCTCAAATTAAATCTGAAAGTCTGCAGTTAAAGCACATCTTGTTTGTTTCATTTCAATGTCCCAATATTTATGCACCTGACTGTATATATATATATATATATATATAAAATCGTCCATTTGTATGTATGTATGTTTCCAATAAACTCAAGAACTACAGAACTGCTTTTGATAAGGTTTCCACTGAAATGGTCCTTGAGATCCTCCGAGTAACATAGGCTACACACACAACCCCCCCAATCCTTTCTCCTCATCAGGAAGTCATCACAGAGATAACTTACTGGGCTCCTCATGTAATCTGGGGGGCAGAGCATTTGTGTCCCACATTACTTTGAGTGACAGCAGCCAGGCAGCTATTGCTCTGTTTCTCGCCCACCCCTCTCTGCCAGATAGCCCCTTCCATCCCACCTCCTCATTGACTGGCTGTAGTGCTGAGCAGCCCAGGTGGAAGGCTTCCATGAGAACGACAAGGGGAGGGTGACGATTGGCTCCTGCGTCTTGCAAGGTCATGACACCACATTGGAACAGCGGCATGGCAATTGGTTGTAATGCACCTTGTCTAGCTTGGCCGGGGCTCTGGTTAGCTGGAGGAGTGTGAAACCGCTTGTTAATGTAACCAGTTGTGGAAAGATGAGGGCAGGCCGAGTGTCGTTGGTGTCCTGCGAGCGGAGGAACCTGCACAGCCGCTTTTCTAGCTCACAGTCTCCACCAAGGCCCCGGGCCGTATGGTGCTGGTTGCAAGGTGTGCTAGGAGAAGATTGTGCGGTGGGTCTGCGCTGCCTGTGCCCGGGGAGGTGGAGGAGGGGATATCCAGAGCTCAGTGCTGTTATTATGTCTCTTCTGTTTGTTTCCTGGCGCCAGCTGCCCAGAATCTGTGCTCCCTATCAGTCTCTTTCATTTGGATGTTTACGGACCACTGCTGGGGCTGCATCCACCCAGACCCCACCTATGTGCGCTGTTCTTCCTTCCCTTCAAGCATGAGTCCCTGCTTCCAGGGCGACTTCTGTATCCGAAAACTTTGCAGGGAACCTCAGACCGTGCACAAAGGAGCAGACACCCAGGTAGTGATCGGTAGCGCCTAAGGTGCCATCTCCTTGCCATTGAATATAATGAATAATCACTCAGCAATGGTGGGTAGGCACTGCTAGTATATATATATATACCTATATATATATATATATACTGTGTGTGTGTGTGTGTATGTTTTATATATATATATATAGTGCCTTGCAAAAGTATTCACCCCCCTTGGCGTTTTACCTTTTTTGTTACATTACAATCTGTAATTTATTTTTTTTTATCTGAATTTTGTGTGATGGATCTGCACAAAATTAGTCTAGTTTGGTGAAGTGAAATGAGAAAAATATATATAAAAAAGAATCTTTATCAATAAAATTCTGAAAATTGGCATGTGCATATGTAATCACCCCCTTTGCTATGAAGCCCCTCAAAAATTCAGGTGCAACCAATTACCTTCAGAAGTCACATAAGTAGTGAAATGAAGTCCACCTGTGTGAAATCTAAGTGTCACATGATCTGTCAGTATAAACACACCTTTTCTGAAAGGCCCCAGAGGCCCTTAAGCAAGAGGCATCACACCATGAAGACCAAGGAGCTCTCCAAACAAGTCAGGGACAAAGTTGTTGAGAAGCACATTTCTGGGTTAGGTTATAAAAAAATATCCAAATCTTTGATGATCCCCCGGAGCACCAACAAATCCATCATCATCAAATGGGAGGAACATGGTACCACAACAAAGCTGCCAAGAGAGGGACGCCCACCAAAACTCACAGACCGGGCAAGGAGGGCATTAATCAGAGAGGCAGCATAGAGACCAAAGGTAACCCTGAAAGAGCTGCAGAGTTCCACAGCAGAGACTGGTGTATCTGTGCATGTGACCACAATAAGCCGTACACTCCATAGAGCTGGGCTTTATTTAAGAGTGGCCAGAAATTTGCCATTACTTAGTGATAAAAATAAGAAGACACGATTAGAGTTTGCCAAAAGCATGTGGGCGACTCCCCAAATGTATGGAGGAAGGTGCTCTGATCAGAGGAGACTAAAATTGAACTTTTTGGCCACCAAGGAAAACGCTATGTCTGGAGCAAACCCAACACATCCCATCACCCCAAGAACACCATTCCCACAGAGAAACATGGTGGTGGCAGCATCACGCTGTGGGGATTTTTTAGCAGCAGGGACTGGGAAATTGATTTGAGGCAAGGGAAAGATGGATGGTGCTAAATAAAGGGATATTCTTGAGCAAAATCTGATTCAGTCTGTCTGTGATTTGAGACTGGGACGGAGGTTCACCTTCCAGCAGGACAATGACCCGAAGCATACTGCTAAAGCAACACTCGAGTGGTTTTAAGGGGAAGCATTTAAATGTGTTGGAATGGCCTAGTCAAAGCCCAGATCTCAATCCAATTGAGAAAATGTGGTCAGCCTTCAAGATTGCTGTTCACAAGCGGAAACCATCCGACATGTAGGAGCTGGAGCAGTTTTGCCTTGAGGAATCCCAGGGGCAAGATGTGGCGAGCTCATAGAGACTTATCCAAAGCGACTTGTAGCTGTAATTGCCGCAAAAGGTGGCTCGACAAAGTACTGACTTTAGGGGGGTGAATAGTTATGCACGCTGAAGTTTTCTGTTATGTTGTCCTAAATGTTGTTTGATTCACAATATAAAAAAAACACAACGTCACAGTTGTAGGCATGTTCTGTGAATGAAATGATGCACACCTTCAAGCAAATCAATTTTAATTCCAGGTTGTGAGGCAACAAAACATGAAAAGTGCAAATGGGGGTGAATAATTTTGCAAGGCACTGTATGTGTGTGTGTATATATATATATATATATATATATATATACATATATATATATATATATATATAAAGTGTGTGTGTGTGATTTGAGCCAGTGTCTCTTGTCTGCTACCAAAGACAATTCTGGCCAGGGGCCGCTGGTCACTATCATTAAGCACCCGTGGTTGGTCACTGCATTGTCTGCTGTGGGTGGTAATGCCTTCCATGAGGTATTCCCGGAACACACGTGACACAGTAGATCGAAGAATGCTGAATGTCAACACAACATTAGAAATGGAATGTCCCATACGTAGATCACCCACTAACATGCCCCGTTCAAACTCCGATAATTCACTTTGCCTTGCCATGAGCAGCCTAGCTAGTGTTCAAACTGACTCACGTGACGTCACATTACCATTGATGCAGGTTTGGGAGTTTGCAAGACGTCACAGTACGGTGACGCCACCTACCATTACATTTACATACTGCTATCCCATGACTTTTGGCACTTCAGTGTACATTCAATGTACAACTTACCCTGCTTTATATGAGCACACCAGAAGGCTCCTTTCCTCCTCTGCCAATAAACAAACATCACAAACAGCTTTTTACACAAGAATGATCCCCTTTATTCATATAAGCTACAACTTAACAGTCTTTTGGTGCGTACACACCTAAAGATTTTCTGTCCAACCATCCAACTAGTACTAGTTGATTGGTTGGAATGAAAATCTGGTCAGGGATGAAAGCAAATGACAATCAGCAATTTGCTCCCAAATGCCGGAAAATGGACAAAAACTGGTGTTTGAACATATTGTTAGATCAAACATTTAACAAACTTGTCTGAACGACCATTTTTAAAAAAAAATTCTGGCATTTAGGAGCAAATTGCTGATCATCAGTTACTCCCATACCTTACCAGATTTTCATTCCAACCAATCAACTAGTTGGATGATTGGACAGAAAATCTTTAGGTGTGTACCCAGCTTAACACACTTGACAATTATCACAGTACTTTACGATCCATAATTATACACATCACTCTCCTGAAGTGTTTATGAGAACACAAGTCTCTCTATACAGACTGACATAGCTCACAATTGTTAACGTATCCTGGCAATTAACATGCAGACCTCTGGGACAAGTACTTGGGACCTACTTTATAACACATATGAAATGCAAAATTACCTGAAATCCAACCGGCAATAAATTCAGAAGACGGCATTGCAGAAACTCCAGATCCGCATGGATTTTGCTAGAAAAGCACAGAATAAAACGTTTTACAGTTCAAACAAATGACTCGAACTTTGAGTTGTGTGCTGCATAGTTGCATAAGTAACGTTTAACTAGTAGGTGGACATATCAGTTTTAAACGTGATACAATTATGTAGATTGAAGATGATAAATGAAAAGTATATATAACACATTCTACTTAAAAAAGTATGTATACAAAATATTTAGATTATTAATTTTTACATTTCAGAAGGGACATTTTAGGGGAGACAGTCCAAGGTTTAGAAAAAGAAGGGTGGAGACTGACAAGGCAAACAACCAGACAGCAGATAAGATATAAAAGGAAAAATGGAGGAAAACAGGTAAATAATAATCTATGAATAATAATGAAATCAATTAAAGAAGAAGGTAAATTATCAAATCATCCTGTTAAGCTATGAGAAACTAACTATCCATACCAAGTAACTAAGATATAACTGCTTAAGCAGTTGACATATGAGGGTCAAAAGAAAAGCATATGTTATATACGGAATCGGTATGTAATACCGCCGGATGTATCGCCGGTGGACTAAATACCGACGCTGGAAGCCCGAACCATCATGATTCCGACTGGGGCTGGTAAGTACCCTAACCTCCCCCCCAACCTTTGCTTAGTGGTGCCTAACCCTAACCTCCCCCGGTGATGCCTAACCCCTCCTTCCCGCACCCTGGGGTTAGGCACTTGGGGGGAAGGTTAGGGTTAGGCACCCCTAAGGGAGGGTTAGGGGGGGGGATTAGGTTAGCAATACTTACCTTTAGCGCAGTCAGGATCTTCACCTCTGCCGGGCTTCAGCTGTCGGGATTTGAACCGCCGGCCATGCGGCTGGCGGCAATACCAACTACACCCTTGCACAACATATTTCCCAACTCAGCACTATCATACATTACTTCACTTGCACAATATATCTCCCAACTCGGCACTATCATACATTACTTCACTTGCACAATATATCTCCCAACTCGGCACTATCATACATTACTTCACTTGCACAACATATCTCCCAACTCGGCACTATCATACATTACTTCACTTGTACAATATATCTCCCAACTCAGCACTATCATACATTACTTCACTTGCACAACATATCTTCCAACTCATCACTATCATACATTACTTCACTTGTACAATATATCTCCCAACTCGGCACTATCATACATTACTTCACTTGTACAATATATCTCCCAACTCGGCGCTATCATACATTACTTCACTTGCACAATATATCTCCCAACTCGGCGCTATCATACATTACTTCACTTGCACAATATATCTCCCAACTCAGCACTATCATACATTACTTCACTTGCACAACATATCTTCCAACTCATCACTATCATACATTACTTCACTTGTACAATATATCTCCCAACTCGGCGCTATCATACATTACTTCACTTGCACAATATATCTCCCAACTCGGCGCTATCATACATTACTTCACTTGCACAATATATCTCCCAACTCAGCACTATCATACATTACTTCACTTGCACAACATATCTTCCAACTCATCACTATCATACATTACTTCACTTGTACAACATATCTCCCAACTCAGCACTATCATACATTACTTCACTTGCACAACATATCTTCCAACTCATCACTATCATACATTACTTCACTTGCACAACATATCTTCCAACTCGGCACTATCATACATTACTTCACTTGCACAATATATCTCCCAACTCGGCACTATCATACATTACTTCACTTGCACAACATATCTCCCAACTCGGCACTATCATACATTACTTCACTTGTACAATATATCTCCCAACTCAGCACTATCATACATTACTTCACTTGCACAACATATCTTCCAACTCATCACTATCATACATTACTTCACTTGTACAATATATCTCCCAACTCGGCACTATCATACATTACTTCACTTGTACAATATATCTCCCAACTCGGCGCTATCATACATTACTTCACTTGCACAATATATCTCCCAACTCGGCGCTATCATACATTACTTCACTTGCACAATATATCTCCCAACTCAGCACTATCATACATTACTTCACTTGCACAACATATCTTCCAACTCATCACTATCATACATTACTTCACTTGCACAACATATCTTCCAACTCAGCACTATCATACATTACTTCACTTGCACAACATATCTTCCAACTCAGCACTATCATACATTACTTCACTTGCACAACATATCTTCCAACTCATCACTATCATACATTACTTCACTTGCACAACACTTCCAACTCAGCACTATCATACATTACTTCACTTGCACAACATATCTTCCAACTCATCACTATCATACATTACTTCACTTGTACAACATATCTCCCAACTCGGCACTATCATACATTACTTCACTTGCACAACATATCTTCCAACTCAGCACTATCATACATTACTTCACTTGCACAACATATCTCCCAACTCGGCACTATCATACATTACTTCACTTGTACAATATATCTCCCAACTCAGCACTATCATACATTACTTCACTTGCACAATATATCTCCCAACTCAGCACTATCATACATTACTTCACTTGCACAATATATCTCCCAACTCAGCACTATCATACATTACTTCACTTGCACAATATATCTCCCAACTCAGCACTATCATACATTACTTCACTTGCACAATATATCTCCCAACTTGGCACTATTACTTCACTTGCACAACATATCTCCCAACTTGGAACTATCATACATTACTTCACTTGCACAATATATCTCCCAACTCAGCACTATCATACATTACTTCACTTGCACAACATATCACCCAACTCGGCACTATCATATATTAGTTCACTTGCACAATATATCGCCCAACTCAGCACTATCATACATTACTTCACTTGCACAACATATCTCCCAACTCGGCACTATCAAATATTACTTCACTTGCACAATATATCGCCCAACTCAGCATTACATCTCCTCCCCTGATCTCTCCCTCTTGTGTCTCAAGCTGTCTTTCTGCCATTTCATCCTGAATGTCCCTGCACTCATTCAAACATAATATTTCCTCCCCACAGAGTCCTCACATCCCCACTTCTCTCTATCTGTTGACAATATTAACCTCTCCTCTGTCCCATAAGTCCACTGTCTAGGAGTTATCCTCAAATTCTTACTCTCTTTAACACCCCATATTCATGCCCACTCCCATTCATGCCACTTTCACCATTGTAACATTACCAGGATAAGACTATAAACACCCAGGATGCATTAAAACCCATAATCACTCACTAGTCATCTCTCAACTGGACTACTGCAACCTCCTCCTAGCTGGCCTTCCCTACCTCTCTTCACTCCTGTCCATCTTTAATGTTGCTGCTCGGCTCATCTTTCTCTTCAACAGCTCTGCTTCTGCCTCTTCTATTTGTCAGGCCATACCCCGTACTCTACAGAGTAAATTTCAAACTCCTTACCCTCACCCAATCCTTTCCCCAGTACATCTCAAACCTCATCCTAACCTCATCACCCTCATTGCTCTACCAATGACTGTTGATCAGGGGCGGATTGGCCATTACTTTTTGCGGGAAGAATCCCGGTGGGCCGATTGGTTGTGGGGCTGCTTTTCAATTGTGGCCCCGCCCCCCGACTCGCGTCACCCGGCCCCTGTACAATGTGTGTTTTACAGTGTGCCTGCGCGGCTGAGCTTCTCTCGCGAGAAGAGAGGCCAGCCTGTTAAAGCTCCACCCACCCAGCTTGTCCGCCGTCGGCGATGGTGTCATCGAGGGATGAGGAGTGAGGCAGTGGTGCGGGTCCGCAGGTGAGTGACAGACAACTGCCGAAGCCCAGGCTGCCTATACGGTAATGTGCAGGGCTGGCAAATGTGTGTCCAGATGTAAGCACTGAGCACATACCTTCGGGCTCATTACCGTATAGGCAGCCTGGTCGGTGTTAGTTGTGGGGGCTCAGGGGGGATTACCTTCTGAGACACATTGAAGAGACCAGTGCTTTCAGACAGGGGGCTTGGTGTGGGCGGAGCCGCACTCGATGCTGTATGGAAGCACTGATCTCTTCAATGTGTTGCAGCCAGCTCAGCAGATGATTCCTGCCTCCCCCCCCCCGCGTCTAGGTGACATCTATGGTGAGGTCTGGAGGGGACATCTGTGTACAGAGGGTAGTTGAACTGTGTTAGTGGGGGGAATCTATGTATGGGTAAGCGCTGTGTGTGTGTGAGGGGGGGGAGCTGAGGGAGGGGAGTAAAGATCTGTATGTGGGGGGTCTGAGTAAGTGGGGAGAGTGTGGGACTATGCTGCGAGGAGCTGTGATATGGGGGCCTGTGCTATGAGGGACTGTGATGAGGGGGGCTGTGCTGTGACAGGCTGTAATGACGGGTTTTGCTCTGAGGGGGGATGTCATATGAGGGAGACTCTGCTGTGAGTGGGCTGTGCTGTTAGAGGGTCTGTGCTATGCGGGCGATTGTGCTGTGAGGGGCTGTGTTGAGGGGGGTTGAGTTGAGGGGGGCTGTGATGTGAGGAAGGCTATGTTGTGAGGGGCTGTCATATGAGGGCGATTGTGCTTAGGGGGGCTGTGGTGTGGAGGACTGTGCTATGAGGGGGCTGTGATGAGGAGGGCTGTGCTGTGAGGGGCTATGAAGGGGGCTATGAGCAGTGCTGTGAGGGGAGAGGGTTTTGCTGTGCTGTGGGAGGATGCTGTGATGTGGGGAGGGGGTTGACACTGGGAGCACAGAGGAGATGGTTCCGGGGGAGAAGGAGATGGCCCTGGGGGCAAAGAGTAGCTGCAGCTGGACAGTGGGATGTATTGGAGAGACCCAGGAGGATGGTACAGGTTGAGTCTCCCATATCCAAATATTCCGAAATACGGAATAATTTTGGCATGACTGAGATAATAAAACCTTTGGTTTTTGATGGTTCAATGTACACAAACTTTGTCTAAGGCACAAATTATTAAAAATATGGTATAAAATTACCTTCAGGCTGTGTGTATAGGGTGTAAATGAAACATAAATTTATTTCATCTATGTACACAAACTTTGCTTGAGCCACAAAATTATTGAAAATATTGTATAAAATGAGCTGCAGGCTGTGTGTATAAGGTGTATATAACACATAAATGCATTCTGTGTGTATATTGGGGTCCCATTCCCAAGATATTTCATTATGATATGCAATTATTCCAATATACGGAATATTCCGTTATCCAAAATACCCCTGGTCCCAAGCATTTTGGATATGGGAGACTCAACCTGTATTGG
Organism: Taudactylus pleione; assembly: GCA_031769625.1. Taxonomy (NCBI): domain Eukaryota; kingdom Metazoa; phylum Chordata; class Amphibia; order Anura; family Myobatrachidae; genus Taudactylus; species Taudactylus pleione. The sequence continues at coordinate 14,509,965 of JAUIMM010000108.1, forward strand.
AGAATGACAGAGGAATGATGCTGGTGAGATACAGGGGGATGGTACTGGCGAGAACCTCTGTTGCATGTTGATGACATTGGCTTTATTCCTACGCTAACAGGCGGCTTCCGGACCATGTTATCTCCTGCATGAATAGTGAAAACTGACTGAGGACACTGCCTGTCCAGGGAGGATCAATTTCTTCAGAGTTGCAAAGAAATCATATAGGTAAGAAAATACTTATTCACATGCTGTGTTTATTCTCTGGTGAGAGGGACTGGGGGCATATCCATCAGCTCCCGGAGCAGTGGGCATGTCCACAGTATGATGAAAACAAGGAGACCACACAAGGCCACACCCCTTGCCACAAAGCCACGCCCCTTGCCACAGAGCCACACCCACTTTTCGGCGCATAGGGCCTCTTTTTTTTTTTTTTCCAGGGCCACTTTCATTTCCCAATTCGCCCCTGCTGTTGATCCTTATGCCATCAAATTACCCCCTTCCCACTCTCTGCTCCACAACTTCACTCATGCTGCTCCCAACCACTGACCACCTTATCGGACTTTCCACTGCTCTCCATAGCATAAAGGGGTCTCTCACAACCCATTTCTTTATCAAAGCCTACCAGCTCTCTTCCTATGTAATCCTTATGTCCTCATACACTGATTAATCCCTGAGTCACCCCTATCCTACAGATTGTAAACTCGCACAAGCAGAACACTCTTCTCTTGTATACTCCTCCTTGCCTTACTTATACCATCATGTCCTCCCTCCATGGTATTCTTTTTGCTTTCAGTGACACTGCACTGATTTTCTAGCAACCACCATGAATATATTGTTCTTTTTGTAATTACTATGTTTCTATTGTACTTGTGTAAGCACTGTATGTTCTGCTATGCTTGTGTTGTACTTGTGCATGCACTGCATGTCCTGCTATGCTTGTGTTGTACTTGTGCATGCACTGCATGTCCTGCTATGCTTGTGTTGTACTTGTGCATGCACTGCATGTCCTGCTATGCTTGTGCATGCCTGCCGACTTATAAATTCTCCTTCTGGGAGAAGCCTGGGGAGAAGCAGGTGGGCAGAGTTGGGGGTGGGGCCAGCTGGGTCGCCTCATTAAGAACACCCTCCTTGCGAGAATTCGCTGCAAACGCTAGATATCTAAAATAGGGGCGGGGCTAAATTAGTGATTCTCAGAATCAACGTCATTAGGCCCCACCCCCAATACACGGACCCGCCAATCCCCGATATTATTCTCCCCATTCTGCCCACTTCACTAGAAAGTGGGCAGAATGCGGCAGAAGTGTCTACCCTTCTGGGGGTGCGGGGGGGGGGTTACCTAAAAAATCTGGAGGGTAGGCAAATATGTGCTTGTGTCGTACTTGTGTATGCACTGCATGTCCTGTTATGTTTGTGTTGTACTTTTGTATGCACTTTCTGTTCTGCTATTCTTGTGTTGTACTTTTGTATGCACTTTATGTTCTGCTATTCTTGTGTTGTACTTTTGTATGCACTTTAGGTTCTGCTATGCTTATGTTGTACTGGTGTATGCACTTTATGTCTTGCAATGCTTGTGCTGAACTTTTGTATGCTCAATGGACCTCATTCAGCATTGCACGTATGATTATCGGGAATCTGCGCGTGCGCAGTACCCGTTCTGAGAATGTGCAGAACCCTTCTATGCCTCTGCCTGATTGACAGGCAGAGGCATTAAAGGGGCCGTGGCCAGGTGCCGTCCACCATCGCGACCAATTGTCGTGATGGTGATCCCAGCCTGCGACCTCGGTCACAGTGCTGGGATCTCAAATGCAGCAGGGGTGTCAATAACCTCTTCCTGAATTTGCATATTACTAGCGAGGACTGTATTGCAAAGTTGCCTACGTGCAGCTTTGCATTCCGTCCGAAGCTGAATCACCCCCTATGTATGGTGCTGCTGACCTCTTGTGGTGCCCTATAAGTAAGAGTTAATAAAATAACTTTCTGCTCTGCACAAGCTCTGTGTCTCTCATCCACCCTCGCAAGCTGCTACCAATCATAGGACTTTTTGGAGGCTGAATTCACTATGTGGAGTCCACTACCTCATTGGATGCTATGGGCAAGAACTCCTCTTCTAAAACGCACACTTTAGTAAATATACATTACCCCCTGACTTTTATCTTTTATTAAACGAGATACATATTTAGAGGTTCATGTAAGTCTATATGTGGGTAATCACTAAACCTTTCCATACTGTGTATACATACAGAATGCATCCATATTTAGCTTTCAGCGTATGTCAGACTTGTAGCCTTATACATCTGGAGAGGAAGAACTGTGTTTTGAGTCACACACATCTAGAGATATGTCCCACTCAATATACATATGGAAGACTGCAGTTTTTGCAATAGAATTTTTACTTACACTACCGTTCAAAATTTTGGGGTCACCCAGACAATTTAGTTTTACATGAAAACTGACTTTTATTTATCAAATGAGTTGCAAAATGAATAGAACAAGACATTGGCAAGGTTAGAAATTATGAATTTTATTTGAAATAATAATTTTGTCCTTCAAACTTTGCTTTCGTCAAAGAATGCTCCTTTTGCAGCAATTACAGCATTGCAGACCTTTGGCATTCTAGCTGTTAATTTGTTGTGGTAATCTGAAGAAATGTCACCCCACGCTTCCTGAAGCATCTCCCACAAGTTGGATTGGCTTGATGGGCACTTCTTGCGTACCATACAGTCAAGCTGCTCCCACAACAGCTCAATGGGGTTGAGATCTGGTGACTGCGCTGGCCACTCCATTACAGACAGAATACCAGCTGCCTGCTTCTTCCCTAAATAGTTCTTGCATAATTTGGAGGTGTGCTTTGGGTCATTGTCCTGTTGGAGGAGGAAATTGGCTCCAACAAGCGCTGTCCACAGGGTATGGCATGGCGTTGCAAAATGGAGTGATAGCCATCCTTATTCAAAATCCCTTTTACCTTGTACAAATCCCCCAATTTACCAGCACCAAAGCAGCCCCAGACCATCACATTACCTCCACCATGCTTAACAGATGGCGTCAGGCATTCTTCCAGCATCTTTTCACTTGTTCTGCTTCTCACAAATGTTCTTTTGTGTGATCCAAATACCTCAAACTTCGATTTGTCTGTCCATAACACTTTTTTCCACTCTTCCTCTGTCCAATGTCTGTGTTCTTTTGCCCATATTAATCTTTTCCTTTTATTGGCCAGTCTCAGATATGGCTTTTCTTTGCCACTCTGCCTAGAAGGCCAGCATCCCGGAGTCGCCTCTTCACTGTAGACGTTGACACTGGCGTTTTGCGGGTACCATTTAATGAAGCTGCCAGTTGAGGACTTGTGAGGCATCTATTTCTCAAACCAGAGACTCTAATGTATTTGTCTTCTTGCACAGTTGGGCACCTGTTTGTGCTGTTCTCTGAAGGGAGTAATTGACACCGTTGTATGAAATGTTCAGTTTCTTGGCAATTTCTCTCATGGAATAGCCTTCATTTCTAAGAACAAGAATAGACTCGAGTTTCACATGAAAGTTCTCTTTTTCTGGCCATTTGGAGAGTATAATCAAACCCACAAATGTGATGCTCCAGATACTCAACTAGCTCAAAGAAAGGCCAGTTTTATAGCTTCTCTAATGAGCAAACCCGTTTTCAGCTGTGCTAACATAATTGATTTTCAATTGTTTTCTAATCATCCATTAGTCTTCTAACGCGCTTAGCAAACACAATGTACCATTAGAACACTGAAGTGATGGTTGCTGGAAATGGGCCTCTATACACCTATGTAGATATTACTTTAAAAACCAGATGTTTGCAGCTAGTATAGTCAGTTACCACATTAACAATGTATAGAGTGTATTTCTGATTATGTTAATGTTATCTTCATTGAAAAAAAACAGTCTTTTCTTTGAAAAATAAGGAAATTTTTAAGTGACCCCCAAACTTTTGAACAGTAGTGTATACGTTTGAGATGCAAATAGATGAAACTGTATTTGAGGTATTTTATGTAGTTAAAGCCAATTGCTGGTTTTGACAATAATCAGCCAGATGAAAGCATACAATGTTGTATACAGTAGAAAGCTATTGAAGTACATGCCTTATGCTATTTTTTCTAATCTGTACTGTTCAACCCCTATAAAGGCAACAAGCAGGCTGTAAACATCTACAAAAACTAAACTAATAATATGGGTTTCATTGGGGTGTACAGCTCATTTCATTAGGTTGTGTATCCATGGAAATCTATAGAGGGATACTCTGCAACTTGGTGCGCCATCAGTATGCTAAAACATTCAGAAGTGTGTTTAGCACCACCCAGGGGGCATGTCATCATGTTACCCCCCCCATATCCGCCTATATCATGTACCATACTGAGTGATTTTTGCCCATTCTTCCTTGCAGATTTGCTTAAGGGTCATTTAGGTTGGTTGGATGATACTTGTGGACTGCAATTTTCAAATAATGCTGCAGATTATTAATTGAATCTAGACTTTGATTTGGCCGTTTAAAGGCCATGCCAGTGTTGCTTGGCCTTGTTCTTGGGACCATTGTCCTGCTGATAGGTGAACGTTCTCCCAAGCTTTAGTTTTCTAGCAGACTAAAACAGGTTGTCTTTTACTATATCTCCCTGTATTTTGCACTATTCACCTGTCCTTCAATTTTAAGAAGATGCTCAGTCCTGTATTTTGCACCATTCATCTGTCATTCAATTTTAAAAAGATGCTCAATCCCCACTGAGGCAAAGCATCCACACAACATGATTCTGCCACCCCAAACCTCACTGTTGGGATGGGATGTAGTCAGGAACCCGACGGTCAAAATGCCGACTGCCGGCTTCCTGACAGTGAAAGCCCGACATGGAACTAATAATAGGCGTCTAAATATCGACGCTTATGATTAGCCCCACGCCAAAATCCCTACACCCGGCATACCGAACGTAGGTAAGCCAGGCATCGAGAGCTCATAGCCGTGAGGGTAGAGGGTTAGGTTTAGGGACTCCTGGGAGGACTTAGGGTTAAGCACCCCCCAGGAGAGTTAGGGTTAGGCTAGGGGAAGGGGGGGTTAGGGTCAGGCATCACCGGGGGGGATTTAGGTTTAGGCACCCCTGGGGGGAGGTTAGGGTTAGGGACCCCTAATTGAGGGTTAGGGGCGGAAGAGGGGAGGGTTAGGGTATTTTCTTACCTTAGTCGGGATCTTCATCTGTTGGCCTTCCGGCTTAGGTCCGGCGGTAATTTATACCGATTCCGTTGGGATGATGTTTGTTACGGAATGGGCAGTGGTAGGTTTGCTCCACACATAGCGTTTTGAATTTGGGCCACAAGACTCCATTTTTGTCTCGTCTGACCACAAAACGTATCCCTCATTTTACCTAAGAAATGATGATGTTTTTGGTAAACTCTAGACTTGCTTTGATGTGTTTTTTTTTTTTTAAAGTAATGGGTTCTTTCTAGCAGTGCCTTAGCTAGCGCGCCCTGGTGCAGGCCACGCCCCTACGTATGACATCACATGAGGGCGTGGCCTGCGCCAGGGAGCGGGTGATTACAGCAATGCCCGGAGCATCCCCAGGATGCACCGGGGTGCTGTAAGGGCAGCGTTGTGACCATCTGGAGCATCCTACGGCACTGCTGCAGAGATTCTAGCAGCAGGGTGCCGTTACAGATGCACTGTGCAGCCGCATCACTCGTACACCCCTAGTTACAGCCCTGCTTTCTAGCCACCCTCCCATAAAGGCCAGTTGTATGCACAACTGTTGTTATGGTTGACTGTTGCACCTTCACTCCAGTATCAGGCACTGAATGCTGTGATACCTTCAGAGGGATACTTAGCCTCTCTTTAATTTCCCTCACAAGTCTCCTTGCTCTGATGCTGAGTTTTGAGGGACAACTTTGACCAAGCACTGCCAGGGTGGTATGTGCATCTTGTGCATGTCTATAACTTTATCTTTCATTTATTAGAATGATCTTTGGTCTTCATTTTCACAGTTTTCCTTCACATTCACAGTATGAATAATGTCATTTGAATTGGTGGATTAATAATTTTGCAAACCACTGTAAACATAGGCTGAAGCAGAGGATAATAACAAAAATGTGCTTTAATATATAAAATAAATTGGAAAAATAAATATATTTAAATAAGTTGGTATGGTGGAAATTCTGATTTTTGTAAGACATATCTAACTTTATGGGAATCTGTAGAGCAGTGATTGGCAACCTGATTCACTTCCAGGGTCCTATATGACTTTCAAAAGGACCGAACATTACACATAATCTAAATAGTAATTTAAATTAATACATTTGATCAATGAAAGAGACCTATCTATAATAAGATTTCAACAGGAATATTAAATAAGCATTACAAGCAGGGCTGGATTAAGGCTTGTGGGGGCCCCCTCCAATATATTGGCCCCTTACCTTGTCCCCCTGCAATATGGCCACAATGCCCCCTCTAGTGGCACCCCACAGACCCCTGCTGTCTCTCCAGCCCAGTGTTCCCCAACAACAGTGTCTCCCCTGCCACTTACCTTTTCCAAGTGCTCGATGCAGCTCCTCTGCTACCTGCTCTGTCTGACTTTCAGAGGATGCAGCACTGCGTGACGATTAAACAAAAGAAACTCTATTGCATCGGCCACCACCGGTGCAATAAAGTTACAGCGGCTCCCCGGACTGTCCTCATACCGGTACCTGCCTGTGCCCTGCTGATCATGAAGCAGCAGAGGCAGCGGTACACCTGTGCCCCAAGTCCTCCTGTCGTCAGGCCTGTGTGTAGCGACCCCGGGGTGTCCTACCCTGATCCCCCTCCCCTCTAAATCCGGCCCTGATTACAAGCTATAACTTTCAAATATGACAGTAAGCAGGAAGGAGCTGGAAGGTGCAAGTGAAGCCTGTTTCTCATCACTGCTGTAGAAACTACAAATGGATCTTTTTGGATCTGTAAGTGGAACTAGAATATTTGTCACAAACATTTTGTATAAGCCAATATATATAGGTTCAGAACTGAGGGTCTCATTCACACCCGGTCGCAAGTGCCGATGTGCTCGCAACCGGGCCGATGGTTAGCCCTGCGCACGCGCAGCAGCCACACTGCGCGTGCGCAAGCCCCGGAGCGACAGAGAAACTCTCTCACTCCGGAGCTCTCTACAAAAGGGGCGGCTGTCGATGTTGATCGACAGCTCACCCCGTTTTGTAGGCGTGGCGGGGAGGTGGTTTCCAAAACGGAGGCGTTCCTTAAGAAACGCCTACCATTTTGTGGGCGGCCGCACTGACATCATCAGTGATGTCAGTGGGGAGTTTCCTGCTCGATCAGAGCAGGAAGCTCCCTGGGGCTTGCAGTTACCGAGACCCAACCTTAGGGTCTCGTCGCAAGCACCATCGCAACCATCAACCTGGTCTGTCGCTAAGCTGTGCGTGGTAACCCACAGCTTAGCTAGCGAACCAGGAGGCCACGCTAAATAAAGGAAGCGGCCACCTCATTCAGAACGAGCGCTCGCTTCTTGCGAGCGCCTCTGAATGAGGGCCTGAGTTCCTGCTTGTTCCTGCTGAAAGATAGCACTGGAATTCGCTAACATCAGTGCAATAAAATTCTTGCAGCACACTTATTTGTCATATGAAATAAAAGCAGCCTTACTGCTCTCTTTCATAAGTTTTATTGAGTTGTAAAGAGGTTGAAATGAGCAGTATATTATAAGAAAATCAGTGAAATATAACTTAGTGTGGCTGGAGTGCCACAATACACTTTAATACACATTTTTTAATTCTCAGCCATGCACATAGAAATGTGCATGTTTAATTTCCTTAAGTCCAATAATTTTTCACAAATATAGCAATGGGCATACACAAAGCCTGCCCAAAGCCTGAAATCTATGGGTAATAGCATGAATAAATCTTAGCGAACGAGTGACCTTCAATAAACTTTGTCTTATGCGATCACTGTTATGTGTATGCCCAAAACACCTTTCAGATAATATTGCTTCGGATTGGTTAATATTTAACTTTATTCATGTAATGTATAACCCATCTGGCAGAATTTTACAAATACAGGAAAATTAAGCCAGTGTAAGGTCGACTCTCAATCCTCTGCTCATATTAAGATCCTTCTACTCAACACAAAATGATCAGATTTGAAGAAGATTTGTAAGTTTTAAACTGTAGAAAAAAACTCTGAACAAAAAATATAACAAGCTAGTACATTTATTTTGTAAATATGTAACGTAGAGTTTATTGCGAGCTATACAGACATTCTGTATTTTATACAAGCTATTTTGGTGGAATCTGTTTTATTTTACACAATATGCTATTATGTGTGCTCTCCAATGGTTTATGGAAATGTATTACAATGGACAGGTGACCTATACGGTGGTGAGCACTTATTAAATGTACATAAGGTGCTGTATACAGTAGCGATCAAACAGTTTCTAATTTTTACTTTGTTACTACAGTTTAGAAAATGAAAGCATTTGATTGGTTGCTAGGGGTTGCAGCTACCTGTCCCTCAGTGTGGTTTTGTTTGAGCAAATTAAACTGTTTCAAAATAAACTTACAGTGCCTGCGTGTTCCCTTGTAATATCAAGGATGTTCATTTTGTTTGCTGCTTATATAGGGTTGAGGGTGTGTTATATAAAGCGATATGGTTTGTGAATGATATATTTAAATATCTTCAAATCTCGCAGCATGATGTAGCAAAAAAAGCTGTAAATTAGTATATATTAAATGCTGCAACTAATAATATAAACTAGTATAAATAATTACTTTTTAGGTTACAAGTACACATTATATTTGCAAAGAAGGCATATGGGGACACACCCTAAATAGCATGGTGACTTATGTTTTGGTTCCTATTCAACAGCAACCCCTGTACATTATAGGCCTGATTTAGTGTTAAAATGTAAAAATCACGATGACCGGTCCACTATGGGTATGGACACCGGATGGTTGCCGGGCTTCCAACATCAAATCATGTGATGGCAATTAGCCATCGCATTCCAACCATTAGATAGTATAACCATCTCAATGGTTATACTTGCGGCCAAAAAGGGGACGGAGTCTCTGTGAAAGGGGGCGGAACCTTGGAACACCACTGTCCACGTCACTGTGGGGGCGTGCCCAGCACTCTTCAAGATGATGAGTTGCCCCCAGGTTCCCCCTACACTGAGAATATATGCCGTGCACACGGCATCTATTCTCCTGCTGCTTTTCCCCACAGCCAACCATCAAATGGAAAGCTGCATGCTTTGGCTGGTAACCATCGAATTCCAGTATATTCAATGGAAAAAGTACTTCCATCGAATCGGAAACATCAATGGTTGCTAACCATCACTTCCCAAAACCCCAATTCTGCACTTTTTCCGCCTCCCATTCATAGGCGAAACTTTTCTGCCTATTACATTGCATCGACTTTCCGCCTAGGCGCAAAGTCTTTCAAATTGAATACGGGGTAAAAGTCAAACAGGCGAAAATGACGTCATCAGCGTAAAGTTTCCGGTAAAAACACGCGGAATCGGACTTTTCACCTCAAATTGAATAAGGCCCATAGTGTATTGTGCGTTTCCACTATGCCTCACGGGTCTTCTGCTTTGCAAATTCCGAGAAAGCCATACTGGGAGATATCATAGCACATAAACATTACTGCGCATAGAAGGCCTGATTCAGAGATGGAAGCAATGACGATTTATACGCAAATCAAGCGATTGTTTGCTATTGCGCATGTGCGAGCCCGATACCATGCACGTGCAGCAATTCCATTGCGATTACACATACACAGAGTACCCACTCACAAAGTGAGTGACAGGTATTCAGCGTTTGGGGTGGTAACAGGGGGGTTGTTAGAAAACCGTAGGTGCGTCTGACCGTTTAAATGTAATTTCATGGGCTGGTATAAATTAGGCACTGAAATCTCTGTAGCAGCACTAGAGCTCACTGGGGTCAGGAGAGCTGTCGAGTCTGCGGTTGGTCAGACCTACCGCAGATGAAGCATGGCTGCCTGCTGTGCGTCGATGGTACCTATGTTTACGCAGTTGCACGTCGTTATACGGATACGAGAAGGCAGCAGATGAGCGTACCTATGCTTGGCAAAGCATTAGCATATTTTAGAAACTGCGATCCGTGAGAATATACAGTTGCCTATGCATTACCGTCTGTCTCTGAATCAGGCTCAGAGTGAACAGGGTCCTGGTGGACCCCATAATGTTATATTGCTAACTACAGAATGCTCAGTTCATAGCCATCAATCAAAATAATCTGAAATAAAAAAGTTATTTCACTGCAGTTTTACTATAATTTTGTAAAATTCTAAGGGGTATAATTACTAAAGTGAAGGGTTTTAGAAGTGGAGATGTTGCCCATAGCAACCAGTCAGATTCTACTAAACATTTATCTAGCACCTTCTAAAAGATAATAGCTAGAATTTGATTAGTTGCTATGGGCAACATCTCCACTTCTAAAAACCTGCACTTTAGTAAATATACCCCTAAGTTTCTTGTAAGGTGTCCAAAATCAGGAAAATTTGGTTTGAACAAACTCTGGGCCTGATTCAGAGACGGACGCTCTGAAAGAGCGCTCGCTCTGAATCAGGGTGTTTTTTTTGAGCGGCCTCATGGCCGCTCGCATAGCTGTGGGTGACCACCCACAGCTATAGCGAGCGGCCAGGTTGATGGTCGCAATGGTCAAGACCATCGCGACCATCGGGCTTGCGACGAGACCCTTGTGGTAGGGTCTCTTGGCCGCAAGCCCCAGAGAGCTTCTGGCTCTAACAGAGCCGGAAGCTCTCCCACTGACATCACTGGTGATGTCAGTGGGGCCGCCCACAAACGGCAGGCGTTTGTGAAGCCACCCCCCGGCCACGCCTACCAAATGGGGCAAGCTGTCAATCACCATCGACAGCTCGCCCCCTTTGGTGCGAGACCCGGAGCGACGGAGCACCCGTCGCTAGCCGGGTCTCGCGCATGCCCAGTGGCCAAACACCGACCCGGTTGCGAGCGCTCAGCGCTTGCGACTGGGTCTGAATCAGGCCCTCTATTTCAAACCAACTGACCATCCATTGCAGCCATTCCTAGAAATTCAAAATCAGGCTGGACTTAATACAAAGTGTGAATATAGATTAAAAGGAAACTGTGGAATCAGCTTGTTACCAGAGAAACAGAAAACATTACACAAAATTGTATACCTTACACGGCAAGTTATCCTTAGTTAGCATGAGAGGTATGCATCGGCTTATTTCTGCCTTGAATCCCACAAGTAAATTCCCAGTGCAACTCTCTCTCAGAATTTCCAAACTAAACTGTGTTACAATCCATTGTTTAGATACAATACCTGAAATCAGGCAAGCACCCAACTGGACCACTGACTGGTACTGAAGGGTCATACACACTAGATGAAGCGTGTACGAGCCGACCACGTCAGCTCAGCATACATACACACTTGCCGATGCCGACAACGGCGGGGGGTGGGGTGCGGGACCATACTGGATTCGGCAGCATGGTATCGTTAATGATATCCCCAGATTGAGCTGCATGTACAGCTGACTGGGAATATCGTTAACGTCCCACGGGAGTGCGCATCGTTGGTCGTTCAGACCAAACACACTAGACAATATGAACAATAGAGTTATCGTCTAGTGCAGTGATTTTCAACCGGTGTGCCGCGAGCGGTTACTAAGTGTGCCGCGAGAATCACCGCCCAGAGATGCCCCCCGCAGCTTAACTTTTAACTGTGTGCCCAGGCAGCACTGAGCTCTTCCGGGTGGCTCAGCCGCTGCCCGGGTCTTACCAATGGAGACGCGGCGGCATGACCTCATATGTCATGTACACCGCGTTGCTGTCCCACCTGCACAGTACTGCTCACTGCTGACGAGCAGTAAATGGGACAGACTGCTGCAAGCCTGCACCAACCGTGGCTGAAGAATTGAAGGTGTCAGGATCTGCACAGTAAAAGGGCATCTAGACGCTATCGAGGGACAGGGAGCTCCAGGTAGGGGGGCAATGTATATAATTTTGCTGTCTGTGGGGGCCAATGTAATTGTGTTTTTTATGTGGGGGCAATGTGTATTATTTTGCTTTCTGAGGCGGATAGTGTGATTTTTTTTTTTTATCATTTGTAGGCCAGTGTGTTTTATTTTGCTGTCTGGGGGACCAGTATATTATTTTGCCTTCTGTTGGGGCCAGTGTGATTGTTTTTTTTTTTAATGGGGGCCAATGTGTTTTATTTTTGTTTTATGTGGAGGCCAATGTGCTTAATTTTGTTTATTGGGGAGGCCACTGAATGTGTTTTTCCACCCGTGGAGGCCAATTTGAGTGTTTTTCTCCATGGGGGACAGATGGTGTGCCTTGGCAATTTTAAAATCTTGTTCGGTGTGCCGCGAGTTCAAAAAGGTTGAAAATCACTGGTCTAGCCTGCACACGGCATTAGAGACTGATAGGATATACTACAATAATGCATAATGGTCCTGATTCAGAGATGTACGCTAATGCAATCACAGTTGCAATCCTGCACTCAACTGCTGTGCGCAAATACGCAAATGTCGCAGACACCGGGATATGCGCGGTCGGCCGATAGTCGCTCAACTGCGTAAGTATCAGCATTGCGTACATATCTGATTCAGGCCTATAGTTAACCTAGCAATGAATGGTCAGGGTACTTGTTGAGTACATGTACATGATTAACACACGCATTGCTATTTTTAAATATCTCGCTACCTGTGTCTCAAGTCAAAGCATAAATTATCACATCATCCGCAACGTGACATTTCAAAGCAGCTGCTTAAATAATTAATCAGCACTGCCTAGTGCCCATGTCCACTAAGAAGGCTCTGAAAAGTGGAAAGGTACTACCAGCTGTTTTCAAATCTCTTCCTGCCTGGTGTGATTGTATATTCACTGACTTGAGCCAGGCATTGGTAGATTGGAAGAAAAAGTAGGGTATTCATCCTACTCTAACTAAGAGCACTGCTAATCAATTTAGTGGCTCATATAGGGGCCTATGTACTAATAATCACAGAACTGCCGCAATTAATTAAGGTTCTGTATCATGGGGATATTTTAATTTTTAATGACAATATCCCCACTATGTACAAAGGGGAACTCGCAGGCTGCGGGAGAGACATTGGAAGATGTCTCTCCTGCTCATAAGCCTCCATAGGCATAAAGCAGTGTACACCATATAGTGTAAACTATCGGGGCCACACTCTGAAAAGCTTTGCTTTTTGGAGTTTAGTACATAGGGGTCAGGTCCGAGTTCCCATTGATAATGAAGGGGACTGTTCTTTCCTGCAGTAGTCCAAATGGCAATGTCAATTAAGTATAGCTGCAATGCAATTTTTTTTATTATCAGCTGGAGAGGGCAATTTGCAGTCATATAATCAGAAGCTGTTAGAAAGTGCTGCAGATTGTTATCGTCATCATATCACTGCAGTGACCCTCCTGCACCCTCTAGAGATATGACTCCATAACTGCGTCCTTGAGAATGTGCCTTTGCTGTGCTTGGGAATCTCTGGCATTTCCTGTTTGTCTTTTTCAGGTGCAAGGAGTTATAATTATAGATATAACAGCATGCATACTTTTATGGGGTATTCATGTCCAGTAAGGTTATAGGGGTTTATGTATCAAGCAGTGAAAAGTGTGTACAAGTGGACCATTGAAGAAGTTGACTGTAGCAACCAATCAGCTCCTACCTATTATTTTATAGACTGTACTTGATAAATGCTACTTCAAAGCTAATTGGTTGCTATGGTCAACTTCTCCACACTTTTCACTACTTGATACTAAAACCCCTTAATCTTTATTCCTGGATTCTGTGTAATAATGCTGGTTGTTAGAAACTAAACGTGAATACCTATTGTATGAACGGTATCCGGTCAAAATCCAGACAGTCGGCATCCCAATGGTAAGTAATGGGGCTAGGGGGAGGGTTTATGTTAGGCACTAGGGGGATTACTAGAGTTAGGCACTAAGGGGTGAGGGTTAGGTTTAGGGTGCGGGGAGGGGGAGGTTAGGTTTAGGCAACATGGAGGGAGGGTTAGGGTTTTAGAATACCGACCGACAACTGTCAATATCCTAACCCTGTCGGGGTGCCGGCATCCCATAACCAACCAATATGAAGATAGTAATAATATAATAACAGCTTCTTAAGGCCCCCATACATCAGCAATTGATTGCAGCAATTGTGCAATTTGCAATCGATTGTGTATAAAAATCTTTTCCTTTTTCAATCGATTGCAGAATTGCCACAATCGATTGAAAAAGGGAAAGATTTTTATACACAATCGATTGCAAATTGCACAATTGCTGCAATCAATTGCTGATGTATGGGGGCCATTACACTTCAGTTTTGAAATTGACTCCTCCTAATTTATTTGCTCATGTACAAACATTTTCAAGATACAAAAGTAAGACACATTGGGACCCAGTTATCAAAGTATATTTGAGGTATACTCGCCAAAAAACACCTGTTTTCGGGGGTTTACCTCAAATATTAAGTATCCCCCAGATGTATTAAGGAGTATTAAGCGGTCCGCAGCAGGTATCTCTGATATTGGCCCCCGCAGCTAACGCCATCTGAAGATGGCATTAGCCGCTGTAGCCTTTGGGCTACACCGCACATAATTAGCCGGCCGAGGGATCCACCGGTACCCTCCCCGACTACGGTGGTTGTGAATGTGCAGCACCCCCTGCACTGGCCGGCAGCTCTCTGGAGACATTGCACGGACGGCTCCGAAAGGAGCCCATGTCCCTGCATATCCCAGATGATATATCCGGCCGCTATGATTGCATTTTGCAATGCGATCATGGGCGTTACTGCAAAAGCAATCATTAATAACTGGGGGCCATGAGAGGCAGCTCATTTAAAAAAAAAAAAAATTGCCCTAAAGCAGAGATGGAGTAAATGTTGCAAAATGAATATTGAACTTACACAACTAATTGCCATGTTGGGTGACTCAAAATTCTTAGAAGAGAGAACTTAACAGCTTGTACTTAATTGGTCAATAAAACATAGAGGTGAGAGGTGAGATAAGCACAATATGTGAAAGGATAAAAAAAAGAAAAGAACAATAAAGTATACTGAAGGCGGTGTCCTACTGCAGTCTCAGCTTACAAACTTGACCTTTTGTTGGCAAAAGTGGAAGCGACAGTTTTTTTATCTCACTCTGCTGACATGAAGTAAAACCAGGACTGAAAGGAGCCCATTACTCAACCCTTTCCAACTGAGACACACCTGTACCAAATAGCTTATGCCAGTGACCCTTGTCAGCACTTACCTATTTACTGATGAGTAACTTCATTTACCAATTTGCCCTGTCTGCTCTCAGCTGAAAGCAATGTGTGACACAACTACCATCGGGCCAGTCTGCACTTTGCTGTTTACCAGCATTGCATTATTACCAGGGCTTAAAGTGGTCCTGGAGAGGTGGTGGAACTCATCTCCCCTGCTGTCCCACCCCGTTCCTACCCACTTTAACCCCTGATTATTACTATCTCTTGATACTGAGATCTACATGACCATGTGACTACGTGACCATATTTATTCCTAACACGCAATTGGTCGATTTTTTCACATTGCGCATGCATCGCAATTTACGTGCGCAAACATGCTATTGCCATGGGAACTGCGTGTGCAGAGGCTACGCAGACATACAGCACAGTGATTGACAGGAAGTGCCATTTGTGGGTGGTGAGGGGGGTTGGGCAAACTCAGTTGTGCCTGTGCATTTGGACGCCGTTTCAGGGGCGTGCAAAATTAAGCCTTTGCGGAGACGGACGCAGCCTGAGGTCTAGTTGCACACAGAACGTTTTGCTATGTCTGCGGGAGGGTCAGGTCAACCACTATTGTTCGTATGGCTCCGATGGTTCTCGATGTTACCGCCGTCTTGCCAGGTATAGAGGACGCAAGTAAAGGGAAGTGGGTGGTAGTATGTAGTGCTGGGTGTCTGCTTATTCTGCTGCGATTGCCGTGCGTATGCATTCATTAGCATATTCGCGCAGCGGCCGATTGCGTGCATCCATATCCGTGCGTTCCTTGCTGAAATCAGGCCCTAAGTACACACACTATGGCTTCAGACGCAGAACTGGCACAGGAGATGACTCTAGGAGATTGTGCTCAGTAGACGTACTGAATACACACACTGCCCCTCATTCAGAGGCGCTAGCAAGAAGCGAGCGCTCGTTCTGAATGAGGGCGGCCGCTTCATTTTTGAAGTGCGGCCTCCTGGTAGTTAGGTAAGCTGTGGGTTACTGCCCACAGCTTAGCGACCGACCAGGTTGATGGTCGCGATGGTGAACACCATCGCGACCATCGGGGCTTGCGACGAGACCCTAAGGTTGGGTCTCGGCAGCCACAAGCCCCAGGGAGCTTCCTGCTCTGAAGGAAACTCCCCACTGACATCACTGACGCCCACAAAATGGTAGGCGTTCCTTAAGGAACGCCTCCGTTTTGGAAACCACCCCTACGGCCCGCCTACAAAACGGGGCGAGCTGTCGATCAACATCGACAGCCGCCCCTTTTGTAGAGAGCTCCAGAGCGAGAGAGTTTCTCTCTTGCTCAGGGGCTTGCGCACGCGCAGTGCGGCCGCTGCGCATGCGCAGGGCTAACTATCGACCCGGTTGCGAGCACATCGGTGCTTGCGACCGGGTCTGAATGAGGGTCACTGTGGATAAATACTAGGAACAAGTCACTAGAAGAAACAGA
The DNA here is from genome assembly GCA_031769625.1 of Taudactylus pleione. Classification (NCBI taxonomy): domain Eukaryota; kingdom Metazoa; phylum Chordata; class Amphibia; order Anura; family Myobatrachidae; genus Taudactylus; species Taudactylus pleione. Next base: position 14,526,611 of record JAUIMM010000108.1, read on the forward strand.
GCTTGGAACCAACGCTGCAACAGCAAGTCTTCACTGGAAGTAACAACGTTGTACTGGGAACTTCCTGTTGTCTGGAGCCCGGTTAAATACCCTAAGGTAGCCGTCCATTGGAGGATAGTGTCAGCTGACAGCAACCAATGCTAAATGGGTAAAGGGCTGATCAGGATATAGACTGTCATGGCTGCGTCCATGACGGTAACCGCAGAAACCACATCACGGAGCGAGCACATGGATGTCCTAGCAGACCCCAGGTATAATCCTCAGCACGTCACCCGCGCCTGGCGTCTGACCGCTCAGGAGGTCAGGGGAAGCCGGCGCTGAGGTAACAATCGATCCTAGCCGCAACCTGTCAGCTAGCTTTAGTATTTTCAGCTACATAAATATAAATATATATATATATATGTCACAGATCACACGCTCTTAATCTTTTTTTTCCTAGCAGCCTATTAAAAATTGCACGTGATAACAGAAACTCAAAAACCAGATAGTTGGTTACAGAGCCCAGCTGGCTACAGAATCTTGAATCTTTGGAGCTGCAATCCCTTTCACAATCCATGAGGTTTAACACTCTGGGCCAGATTTACTAAAGTTTTAGGCAAAAATGTTTTAAATCGTTTCAGAACTGAACAATTTAATAAAGGCCAAACTGCTAGAAAACCATGGTTTTGCAAAGTGCCAGAGTACACCATGTCATGTTATGCTTCTCCTGTTGAGAGTATAAACCGTAACATGTATAAAGCAGCTGTTTTGCAAATTGTGGGGGAGGTGGTAGCAACAATTTTGATTGCTGAGATTGCAGTCAATTGGCCTAGGATTGATAATGGTGTCTATAAGAAGGGACAAAAACCTGTCTGTTAGTATAAGTGTTTTATGGTAACCTATTGCATTCATGTCATATCAAACTTGCCTACTCTCCTGGATAGTCCAGAAGGCTCCCAAACACCAGATGGCACTCCCGATTTCCCAGAGAGTGGGCAAGTCTCCCAGAGCCACCCGGCTACAGCTGCAAACTTTACTAGTGATGTTTCGGCAGTATAGGTGACTGATGATGCAATTCGAATCTGCCCTCCACTTCACAATCCCGGTAATCGCGTTGTCACTCCCCAGCTTCGTCCACTTCTGCTCACACACCCCCACTGACATGGCTGCCCAAAGGTTAGCAAGTATGGCACTTTCAACAAAAAAGGTAGGAGCAAGGGAAGCATCAGCTGCTGTGTTTTTGTGTGTTTCTGTACGCGGACTCCCTCAAATGTCTCACCTCCAGGGTTTTGGCACCCAGGGTAAGTGGAAAAATGGTGCTTCCCCCCAATTTATGTTGCCTGAGCCTATTGCTCAGAATCACTTACAGCCTCAGGAGCATGGGCTTTATGCCCGCCTATCACTGCCTCGGGCCTGACTACACCCACGGGCCTAGTGCCCGACAACCTGGTGGCCTAGGGCGGGCGCCCCCTCTACCGGTCCTGTCAGATGGTGCCCAGGGCAAGATGCCTCACTCGCACCTTCCTCGTTACTCCACTGCTCACCTCAACTGCATAAACCTCCTGAATATTTGTGACCAGGGGGTATATTTACTATGGATTGATTTTGATTTCTGTTTCATTTTGGTTCCATTTTTTATGAAGGAATTTACTAAAGGCCAAATCGAATGTCAAATTGAACAGAAAAAGGAATTTGAAATGAAATCAAATTTCTGAAAAACATCGATATTTTCACATAGAGGACAATAGGATCCCTTCATTTACTAACATTCGATTTGTAAATCGAATGAAAAACTAACTCAAACTCGAACTGCAAATCCCCAAATCAATAGAACTTCATGCATTTGTTTTCAGCATGATCAGTTCGATTTCACACAGATTCATGCATACATCAGTGAGATGCATGCATCCATCTCCAATTGTAAAGCGCAACAGAATATGCTGCGCTATATAAGAAACTGTTAATAAATAAATAAACTGTAAAAAGCTTGTAAAGAGTTAATGTTTTGAAAAAAAATTACGTGGGGTCCCTCCCTAAATACACAACCAGCCCCGGACTTTTCATAGCCAGTCCTGGGAAAAAATTGCGTAGGGTTCCCCTGTACTTAGCACAACCAGCACCAGGCTCAGATTCGGTCATGGTTCTGGAATTACAGGGGGAAAAAAGCGTAGGGTTCCCTTGTAATTTCCACAACCAGCACCGGACCCTTTCTAGCGGGGGGGGGGGGGGGTAATGTCACAGCCAGAGAAACCCTATCTCCGGGTTCCCCAGCCGAAACATTACTCCTGACCACTAGTCAGCCAAGGCCGGGGATCCCTGGGGAGTTGGTGGCCCCCCAATAAAGGGGTCCCCCTCGCCAGGCCATCCCAGGCCTAGGCCGATAGCCCGGGCTATCCCCACCACCCTTGGACGGTGGATGGCAGGTTGATTGTGTAAGTGTAGTGTAAAAAAAGAATAGTAAATATTGTTTTTGCGAGTAGAACTGCAGGTCCCAGTAAGCCTCCCCCGCATGCTGGTACTTGGAGAACCACAAGTACCAGCATGCGGGACATTAAGGGCCCGTTGGTACCTGTAGTTCACCTGTAAAGAAATGTTTAAATAGACACAATACACACATCGTGACAGTATAGTTTTAATACATACATACTTACACATACCTACATTACCTGGACTGGTCCACTTTTTCCTGTAGGCATCCTAGGTCTTCGTAAAATAAAAAAAAAGAGAAACCCGAGCTATGCAACAGGTAACAACCACGATGGTTGTTACCTCCCGAATGAATAGCTCAGATGCGGCTTTTCCCTTTGTAGGGCCGTGTCTGAGCATTCATTGGTTGAGAGAAGTCAGCCCCCGCCTCTCTCAGCCAATGAACGGCTCCCACCATTGAAGTCAATGGTTGGAACCGCAGAATCACCTTTAGTAACCCTGCGGCTCTCACCATTCACTTCAATGGTGGGAGCCATTCATTGGCTGAGAGAGGCGGGGGCTGACCTCTCTCAGCCAATGGCTGGCTATGAAAAGTCCAGGGCTGGTTGTGTAGGTTTTTTTTGTTAACATTAACTCTTTACATGCTTTTTACAGTAAGATTACATGCAGGCATCTCACTGATGTATGCATGTATCTGTGTCAAAACAAACTGTTCATGCTGAAAATGAAAGCATGAAGCAGTTCTATTCATTTGGGGCTTTGAAGTTTATTTTGGAGTGGGATTTGCTGTTCGACTTGGACAACATGCAAAATCGAACAGCAAATCCCTTCTTAAACTGAAACAAGATGGAATTCGAGTTGAAAATCAAAAGCAAAATCCATTCTTAGTAAATTTAAGATTTGCTAAGGGATTTTGCTGTTCAAGTTCAATTCGATCTCAGGAGATTTCAGTGATTCACAAAAATTAATCTGTAATCGAACTTTAGTAAATTTACCCCCAGGAGAGAGATGTTTAGAAGCTGGTAACATCATGCTTCAATACGGTGCCTGGGCTGCACAAATTTATGTGAGCTGAATGGCCACAGGATCCCCCCTGTCTGTGTCGTCTTGACTATTAGACATAACACAGGTGACATTTTCTTGGCACTTTAATGAAGTGCTAAGTGCACGCAAATGACTGTCGAAGATTAAATAATTTGGACCCTCTTGATGGATATTTATGAGCTGAAATACTTTTTTGGGACATACATTGGTGCCTGACTTTTCTTACCTATTTTACCTATTGTTTATCTTTGGCATCTGGTAGTTCCATGTTGGTAAGCTACGGCGAGCCCTTGTAGAGAGGCGCCTTGGAGGGACAAGCTTAATTTGTTTTACATTATTGAAATCAGTTCCTGGCGCATTTCATCATGCTTTCAAACAATTTCTTCAAACAAAAATAAGTGACATGACTTTTAATAAATAAAATTTTCTTCATTTCCTAATTGCAAACTCATGGACTTCATCATTTTTAAAGAGTAATACTAATCTAATTGGGGGCGATTCAATTCAGCGCAATGTTGAATAGCCCCGCGAAGGAGTTCCTGGAGCTATTTCATTGACCGAGCTGTTTAGTCCAACTACAGGATTTCTTCTTGCACCCTCCTGAGGTGTGAGCAGAAATCTGACTTAAGTGCCAGCTGCGATGCTGTTTTCTGGCTTAGCGCGGCACTATTGGTACATACACACGGTCAGATTTTCCTTCAGATTTGTACAATAACGATTTTAAAATTCGTTCAATCGTTCATATCTGAAAGAAAATCTGACATGTGTCCCTGCAAGGATGAACGATGCGTTTTCCTGTTTGTCAGATAACAATATCTGACATCTGATATGTTTGCAATCAGATTTGGTCGATTTTTATTCATTTTAATACTGTCAAAAATCGTTCGTAGTTCATGAAATCGTTCGTTGTTCATCGTTCATCTGACAGATCTGACCGTGTGTATGCACCATAACACAGCCTCGCCGCCCGCACTTTAGTCTGAGAATGCCAGTAAGCGCAACTAAACACCCAGTTTAAGGCACGATATCCGGCGTTCTCCGACTTAAGTAGTTTTAGTCAGACTTAAAAGCATGGTCTATTAAATATCTCCGGGAACTTCTTCACAATGCGCTGAATTGAATCGCAATTGTGTCTTATTGTTTTGGTCATTTGTCAGTAGACATAAAATGTGGGGATTTACAGGTCCACTGTAAATATGATTAATTGCTTGTATCTGAGTATCATTTAATATGAAAAGGTCAAGAGAAAACAAACAATGATATTAAAATAAACATTTTTCGTTTTGCAGGATAAAAACAATGGACATGCTTTCACTTCAGGTGTTGGCTCCTGTGCGTGGGATCCCCATAGGGATAGAAAGCGCCAAAAATTGGGAGTGTGTGGAAAGCTTTCAGGCCAGATCTGATGATGTTGTCATTGTGACATATCCCAAAGCTGGTAATGCTCTGCTTAAACCATTATATTAACTTATCCAGAAATATTACGAACTATAGACAGGTAAAATGAGTAGGCTGTGGTAATAAATATGTTATTTAAACAATAAATTGAACATAGGGGTTAACAGAAATGGAAAAGGTTTGAAAATAAATCTGAGCAGCGGTCCTGACACACAGTACCAGTTACTTGCAAACTTGAATTAAACCCTAGTATGCACTAAGGGGGGACAACTGCATCTGATGCAAACATTGTGTTGCCATTGAACAAGTTATTAGTTCTATCATATCTTGATAATGAACCACTGTTTGTAAGGAGGAGATAGAGGAGAGTGCTATAGGGTTCAGAGGCAGACAACCTGAATAATAAAAGCTATTTCTTATTTTGGAGAAAAAGTGCTGTAATGGTGACCTAATTAATATGAGAATATATATTAAAAGTCAATACAAGGATTTGTCAAACAAATTTTCCATACCAAGAACTCAACAGAGGCAAGGGGTCATTAATTGCAAATGGAAGAAAGACAGTTTCACCATTACTTATGAGGGGGTTTCATACTTACCTACTCTCCCGGGAGTCGTAGGAGGCTCCCAACTTTTTGGGTAACCCCCCCTGCACCCCTGAAAGAGTAGGCCACTTCCTAGTACTTCATATGTAAATGCCATATTCCATCAGCACATATTTCTTGATCAGCCTTATGCATGTATCATCATATATAAATGCCATATTCCATCAGCACATATTTTTTACTCGTCCTTATGCATATAACATAGTTCCCCTACAAGCACTGGTATGCTGATCTCTGTGTGTGCAGAGATCAGCTGCAGCAGGGGGGCCTGATGATCAGTCCCTCCCTGCACCACCCTCTGCATCAAGGAGGTGAGGAGGCAGGGCTAGGCACAGGGAAAAAATTGCTTAGGGTTCCCCTATACTTAGCACAACCAGCACCAGGCTCAGATCCGGTCCTGGTTCTGGAATTACAGGGTGTCACGGCCAGGGTATTTCAGCATGGCGCTAGGCGGGTGTTACCTGTGAGGTCGTTGTGGCGCGGGCTGTCTGGTGGCGAAGCTGGTGTCTGGCGGGATGCTTTGGCTGCGCGCGTTGTTGTGCGGCCCTGTTGTCACTCTGCGCTGGTGAGGCCTGGCGGCGTCTCCGTTCCGTTTGGCATGGGCGCCGCCATCTTGCCTTCTGGCCATGTGATGCGGCTGGCCAATCCTGGTGAGTCACATGTTCCCTCCGGCCAGTAACAGCACGGCATGGGGTATTTAGGAAGGGTCCGTGCCTTCCTTCTTTGCCAGTGCAATGTGTATCTCAGCCTAGCTGAGAGGGAGTTCTCTGTGCTTATCCTGTTCCTGTGAATTCGCTGTCTGCCAGTCTGCCCGTCAGCTCCTAGCTCCCACTGGACTACCCCACTTCCTCCATCACCCTTGCCCATACCTGAGTGCCTGAGCCTGCTGACATCCTGCGCTTCAGTTCACTACCTGCATACCTGGCTTGTTTATTTTCAGTTCACCACCTGCATACCTGGATTGATTATTTTCAGTTTCACTACCTGCACACCTGGACAGCTCTAATTGTTTCTACTTGGATTGATTATTTTCAGTTTCACTACCTGCACACCTGGACAGCTCTAATTGTTTCTACTTTTACTCCCACCACAGAACTCTTGTGCACATTTATATATTCCTGGACTTTTATTTACTGCCACATTATATGTCTGCTCAAGCACTTATTAAAAATCCTAGTTTTATTTTCAAATCTGCTTCTGTGATCGCTCCTGCTACCACCCCGGGTCCACAAACAACCCAGAACATAACACAGGGGTAAAAAGCGTAGGGTTTCCTTGTATTTTCCACAACCAGCACCGGACCCTTTCTAGCAGACATCTATTGGCATTAGGGGGGAGGGGGGCTTATGATTAATGTTAAAATATTGTTTTTTGTCTGGGGGGAGATATAAATATATACAGTATAAAATGTATAACTATATATAGTGACACATGAGGAGTGGGGCTGCCTTACTAGGGACCCATTATCCCTGGGGGTAAGGGTGGAGGCTCTGCCAATGAACCTATTACCACTGGGGGCTTATATTGCTGGTGATTTCCCAAGACTGTAGACCATAGGTCCAGCAGGGGTACATGCAGTAGTAAGGACCGCATGGTAAGGAGCCCCCTCAAAGGGTCCACCCACCCCCCATACTGTGGATTGCACCAGATCACCACCATCGGGCAGCACACGCCCCCACAAACTATCCAGACAACGAATTCCCGAGAAGCACTGTGCCTCCAGACAAAGGAAGGAACTTGTGTCCACTCACCCAGCATTTTGTTGTCATTCGCACCCCACCACAAAACATCCACCACAATACACACTGACTGCCCAACCCCCCCCACCATTTCCCTCTCCCCGTCCCCTCCTCGTCTGCCTACACAATACCCAGGAGCGCACGTCAACCTTTCCATATATAACCTTCTACACACAGCCTGCAGGTAATTTTATACAATATGTTCAATCATTTTGTGGCTCAAACAAAGTTTGTGTACATACATGAAATTCATTTGTTTCATGTATACACACAGCCTGAAGGTAATTTTATACAATATCTTTAATAATTTGTGCCTTAGACAAAGTTTGTGTACATTGAACCATCAGAAAGCAAAGGTTTCACCATCTCAGTCATGCTAAAATATTCAGAATTTCTGAATATTCCGTATTTCTGAATATTTGGATATGGGAGACTCAACCTGTAGTACGAATACAAACCAGCAAATGAACAGTGAATATGGTTCACATTGTAAAAGTCACAGAACCTGTGTACAATTAGCCTTGCCCATGAAGATATTACAGAGACAGAGTGTCATTCATGAGTGGATGACAATGCGATACAGCAAATCATACGGAATTCAATGTTTTTATCGGCATTCTTTTATATAACTCAGTTATTTTTTTATTTTTTTTTAAGGAACTACATGGATGAGTGAGATTGTGGACATGATTTATAGTGGTGGAGATCTTGAAAAATGCCGTAGAGATGCCATATATAATCGCGTACCATTTTTGGAATTACAAATGCCTGGAATGATTTCAGGTAACAGAACAGGATTTATAGCCCAAAATACTAATAGACAGTGATGTCCACATTATAAGTGTCAGTGACATCATTTATCGGTCACTAAAAATGCACAAGGCCCCATAACTATTCTGCCTAAGCAGTGTTTTCTATAATTTATTAGGTGTAAAACAACTTGAGGCCACACCATCTCCAAGACGTGTGAAAACACATCTCCCTATTCAGCTGATGCCAGAATCTTTTTGGGAAAAGAACTCAAAGGTAGCTACAAACTCCAAATTCAGTGCACTGCAATATGTTCTGAGATTAGTCTTTGTATGTGAACTTTTACGTTGCTGGCCCATAACACCTATATACAACACCCTGGTTTCCAATATAAACCATCTGGCCAAGTGTGGATAATGCTGTCTCCATGCAGCAGTGAAAGTCCTAGCAAGCATTCAGGATCTGATGCTTACTCTGTGGCTACATGAGTACAAAATTAAACCACAGAGATGAGTGAAGGTCAACTTGATATATCCTAGCTAGAAGCTGATTGGTTGCTATAGACAACTTGGAAGGTTTGATACATTTCCTTATAAATACGTATATTCGCCTACATGCTCCTCTGTGGCCAGACCGCACCTATATTATGATTGGTTTGATACCTATCATCATTATCAGTGCATACTGCACTAACCCTATCATGGGTGCAGAAAAATTGATCTGAAAAACATTACGGAACTTAGTTATGTGTAACTCTGCAATTCTTTCAACGTGGCCGCTCTTAACTTTGCCGTAGTTGCATAAACGTATACACTCCACAAACGGGCTAGTGTTCAACTCTGCATCAGCCCAAATTTATCATCTTACTTCATCATCAACATAAAATATTAGTGGATAAAGGTTTACGTATATCGTCTGAGTTGAGTATATAATTTTGTAGCATAGAATATACGCATATTGATTCGGTAATTTAACTATGTTGTATATGTGTACAAACAGTAAAATAGTCAATAAAGATTAAAGATTGCACACACTTATTCAATCATATTCTTCTTATAATTACACTTACGTTGGAAGTCACAATGGACATGCAGATTCATGCATACACAGTGATACAATCTACGATGTGATCCACAGCTATCAAAACCATCCTCTGAAAAGACTGTGGAGCTCATTCAGACCCATTCGCTAGCTGCGATCGCTCGCTCCGAGCGTATGGAAATTCGGCTAAGTGACGTCAAGGCAGCCACTCGCAGGGCAAGTCATAAGCACTCCCACTTTGTTTTGGCGAGCGATCACTTTTTGTTTGTAGACGCCCACCAGCCTGTCTTAAAACGCCCACTTACTTCATCTCCAGGAAGTGCATGAAACTATTGGTACATCGTGCACCATCGGATCCGATCGCAGTGCTTGAGGTTGACTATACCCTGCCGCAAGCACTGCGAGCACTTCAGTGTATATTTCTAACAAGTGACGTGTCCTATGACGCTGGCTGTTAATTATGCACACCTCTGAAACAGCGTTAAGACGCTCAGGCACGCCTGCGTTCACGCCACCACTTCCCCTTTTACAAGTACCTTCCCTTGTTACCACCCACAAAAGGCTTGACCTGTCACTCATGCACCTGGGCTGTCTATGCTGGGCGAGCAAGAGTTTCCTCATCGCTCGTTCTAGTGCACGCACACGCAATATGAAGCGTACGCATGCGCACATTGAAAAACATCGCTCGCTTGCTAGCGAACGGGTCTGAATCAGGCCCTGTGTCTGAACGAGCATCAGCAGAAGTATTAGACCCAATGATTGGTAGTGTGTACCCAGCCTTAGATAGAATGATTGGTAGTGCGTACCCAGCCTTAGACAGAATGATTGGTAGTGTGTACCCAGCCTTAGACAGAATGATTGGTAGTGGGTACCCAGCCTTAGACCCAATGATTGGTAGTGTGTACCCAGCCTTAGACAGAATGATTAGTAGTGGGTACCCAGCCTTAGACCCAATGAATGGTAGTGGGTACCTAGCCATAGACAGAATGATTATTAGTGGGTACCCAGCCTTAGACAGAATGATTGGTAGTGGGTACCCAGCCTTAGACAGAATGATTGGTAGTGGGTACCCAGCCTTAGACCCAATGATTGGTAGTGTGTACCCAGCCTTAGACAGAATGATTGGTAGTGTGTACCCAGCCTTAGACAGAATGATTGGTAGTGGGTACCCTGCCTTAGACACAATGATTGGTAGTGGGTACCCTGCCTTAGACCCAATGATTGGTAGTGGGTACCTAGCCTTAGACAGAATGATTGGTCGTGTGTACCCAGCCTTAGACAGAATGATTGGTAGTGTGTACCCAGCCTTAGACCCAATGATTGGTAGTGGGTACCTAACCTTAGACAGAATGATTGGTAGTGTGTACCCAGCCTTAGATAGAATGATTATTAGTTGGTACCCAGCCTTAGACAGAATGATTGGTAGTGTGTACCCAGCCTTAGACCCAATGATTGGTATTGTGTACCCAGCCATAGACAGAATGATTAGTAGTGGGTACCCAGCCTTAGACAGAATGATTGGTAGTGGGTACACACTTCCAAGTTTGCCCAACACTGGGCCTGTTTCAGAGATGGACACAAACCCAATATTTTCGCAAATGGGCGTTTTTTTTCTACTGTGCATGCGTCTGAGTGCAAGTGCGTATGTGACGCGATGGTCTTGCAGTGGCAGTCGAGATTATTTATTCTCAAAGTGATTGGCAGCCAGGTACCATTTGTGGGTGGTAATAGGGGAGTGGCGACTCAAACGCAGGTGCGTCATGACCATTTCGGGAGAGTGTTACAGCCTGCGACTGCAATACCGTACACAGGTAAAGCTCCGATGTCTTAGTTCCATCGGTCATTCTGCACGACCATAGGCTACTCAGAAGTCTGATAATCGACCGATTTGCGTTGATGGTTGGGTCGTTGTACACAAGCGGTGGATCTACGATGCCGATGATGGGCGTCTGCAACATTTGCATATATTCGCACAGTAGATGTGTACAAAGACAGTGGCGACAGGATTTGCGTCCATCTCTGAATCATCCCATTGTACCATCGCATTGCATACATTTTATAACGTCCATAAAACCAGATCAGCATACACACTCTTACCAAGATGTTGTGAATCTTATCATCTCCAAGACGTATAGGATTTTACCCAGCTTAAGGCTGTAGGAGGCATATGTTTTGCTTGACTTCAAATGTTCCTAGAGGGAACTAATTAAATGTAAAACAATGCATAAAGAATAGTATAATAATTGCGCTGCAGTAATAAAAGCAATGTGTGCAAGCACAATAAAATGTAAACAATTGTAAGTTTCACTTAGTTTATATTTCATATCTATTCAGAGGGATCTACTAGAGCTGCAGACTTAAGCTGGGTACACACCTGGCCAACCTAACGATTGGTAAGTGCACACACACTTACCAATCGTCTGCCCGATGTGTGACCAGCAGAGCTATTTGAATATGCCCGCCCACTTGTGATGTCATATTTAATGGAGTATCCCGTGGTCAGCAGGTCGACCCTACAGGCAGCCAAATGAAACGATGTATCTGCTAAGATATATTGCCATCGGATGTGCTGTGAGGCCGATCTGATATGCCTGTAAACAATGTCATTCGCAGACATATCAGGTGTATAGGGGTGCAGAGAGGGGGGGTACTAATTACCCGGGCGTGGGCTTGTTGGTGGGTCTGACGCCACCCCCCTCCCTCTTACCTGTCAGCAGCCCAGCACACGCTGTTGTGTGCTTGGCTGCATTGGGAGGCCAGGGAGATTGCTGGGCAGCAGCAGCAGTCTCTCCTCTGCCTGTAGGGGGGAGAAATGACACTGATCGTGCGCCCCCTCCCCCCGATTTGCGCTGGGCTGAGGGGCTTACAGTGCCCCCGTTCCCAGCATGCGGCGCTGCAAATAGGTTTTTAAAAAAAAACATTTTCTAAGGGGGCGTGGCCACACCTCCCGCAATTAGGTCACGTCCCCTCAATAGTAATGGCGCCGGGCCGGCTCTCTACATCCCTGCATGTGTACACACCCGCTGATGCACCATCGATATATCGTTCAGATGTGTACCCAGCATTACGGGATTTCTGTGTCCTAGTGCATGTCCATTAAATAAACAATTTTAGGCAGTAACTAAATTTGGTAAGTTTTTCATTAGTCTCAAAATGTATATTATTTGCTCTTCTCAGGTTATTTATGTTGCAAGAAATGCCAAAGATGTGGCTGTGTCATATTTCTTTTTCCACAAAATGGTGAAATCCTTGCCTGATCCTGGTCCCTGGGATGTATACCTTGATAACTATACAAAGGGAAATGGTAAGAAAGAGAACATGGAATTGGGATCAAGAAGAAGTGACTACATACCATATAACATTTGTTTTATATTGTAGTGTGCTATGGTTCATGGCATGACCATGTTAAAGGCTGGTGGGAAAAGAAGAATGACTACAATATCCTGTATTTATTCTATGAAGATCTGAAAGTGGTAAAGTTAACATAAATTAAGCCATATGTCAAACTGGACACATACCCAATTAGCAGAGCAGCGATGAACAGTGAGAATCTAAGGCCTGAACAGCACTGCTCTCCCATTGCTTCCCATGGGCACCAGTCCTGCACCACTACCAGAACCAGACGGTCCCAGCTTCACAGTTTGGGCACTATTTAATGTATGGTTAAATAGTCTTGCAAAACCCCTATGTTACCACAATTTGCAGGCTGTGGTATGCTGTCTTTACAGCTTGGGAATGGTGTCTTGTCTGCTGTTTCACCTAAACTTCAGTATTCCAATTCTACTACTCTCTGCCCTCTGGATTGACCTCTGCATGTGGACATTCTCTACTATTTGTATGTTCCCTGTCCGCTATTTATATGCTGATTGGACTGTCCGCTTTGTATCTTGACTCTGCTTAAATTCTACTGCTTGTACCACCTATTGTCAGTGGGCGTGATTCACGGATGCAGACGCATGCACCCGGCCGTTGCGAGAATATACTAATGAATGTATGCGCACAGCAATCGCAGCAGAATAAGCAGACACCCAGCACTACATAATACCACCCACTTCACTTTACTTGTGTCCTCTATACCTGGCAAGACAGCGGAAACATCGAGAACCATTAGACCCATACGCACAATAGTGGTTGACCTGACCCTCCCGCAGACATAGCGAGATTTCCTGTGTACAACTAGACCTCAGGCTGCGTCCGTCGACGCAAGCCTGATATGAACGCCCCTGAAACGCTGTCCAAATGCACAGGCACGCCTGCGTTTGCCCGACCACTCCCCAGTCACTACCCACACTTCCTGTCAATCACTTGTCCCTGGGGCAGCGGACTCCCTACGTATGCATACTCCATCGCACTGGCCGGTTCGCACATGCGCAGAGCAAAACCATCGACCGATTGCATCCGTGCGTACTTTGCTGAATCAGGTCCCATGTTCACTTGCTCTGCCCATCATATCTTGCCTGGATTATCCCCTGCTAAGCTAGACGTCACTGATGTACTCGTTACCGTGTCCGTTAGTTGTCCTTGGTACTACATTCTGCTCTCATCATCTGGTTGCGTTGGTGTGTTACCAAAAGGGGTATGTAGTTAGGAAGCTGTCGGTCGAAATACTGACCGCCAGCTTCCTGACTGTCCTATCCCGACAAGGGACTAATGATAGGCGTTGAAATCACGACGCCTATCATTATCCCTACATCTGGATCCCGACGCCCGGCATACTGAACGAAGGTAAGCTTAGTGGCGGACAGCCGCTCGGGGCGGGGTTAGGTTATGGGCTCCTGGGGGGAATTAGGGTTAGGCACCCCACAGGGAGGGTTAGGGTCAGGCTAGAGGAAGGGTTAGGCACCCCCGGGGGAGGTTAGGGTGCGGAGAGGGGGGTTATGTTTAAGCTCTTACGGGGAGAGGTTAGCGTTAGGCACTGGGGGGGGGGGTTAGGGTTAGGCACCCCTAAAGGAGGGTTAGGGGGGGAGAGGGTTAGGGATAGTACAAATACTTACACTGTCGGGATCTTCTAGTGCCAGTCTTCCGACGTCGGGATTTGAACCGCCGGACTTAGGTCCACGATTCCACCAAAAGGTTAGTCATCTCTACTGCATATTCTCCTGCTTCTATTTGGAAACTGCACTTGATGATCTATCACTAAATCCAGTTTCAGTCCTGGGGACAAGCAGGCACTGGTGAACACATGGAAATAGGGGCTGCTATAGGTGAAGGCCTCGTCAAGATCAGTTCTTGTAAATTTAGCATGTACCAGAGCCTGACAATTATGAACATTTATATAGGTATATGACTAGTAATACACAGAAGTAGGTAGTGTGGAGAAAGGTGGAAACCAGGCACTCCTAATAAAGGTTCCACCAGGACTCCCTTTTGCCTCATACCAGTATAATAGGACTACTGTTAATGACTATTTATCCCTATGTGGCAAATTCACTGTTAAGTTATAATTTCTATATTTCTGTCTATGGGCCTGATTCAGCAGAGGATGCAGCTGCTATCGCAGCTGCTAACATGGTACTATTAGCGCTCCCACTAGGCTGTTTTAGAGGGGCACCGCGCCCTGCCCGATTTGAAAAGGGCAGAATGTGTCCTGCCTTTATGGCAGGGCCCAGTTGGCGCACAGTTAAAACAACCTGCTGGGTACCGTCCCCACCTGCCTATTCACAATGAGGTAAGAGCTTGGGGGCAGCCCAGCATGTCCATAAGTGCTGGGCACGCCCCCTTTTCGGATGCACGCCTTGCCCCCAGACCTAGAATGAACACTACACTATTATGGTAATGCAGCAGAAGGTGTCACGTCTCCTGCATGCATTATTTTTCTAAGCTGAGTCCTAGGACGCAGCATCGGGACCGTCTGCTTGTTCATTAGCCGGCTAAGTGACCCATGGGATCACGAAAGCCGGCCATCCACAAAAGAGGCCAGGAGATGTGTGTCACCCTGCAGAGACCCTGGCCTCATCACATCCCCCCAATGGCAGCGACACGCCTCCGTTTTGGGAAACGGAGGCCATCATTGCCCCCTTCCCGCCCAGAAATGGCAGCAAACTGTCAATCACTAAAAGTCTACTGCTGAACTCCGTGTGACATTGCAGAGCCGTAAAGCACATGCGCAGTACGGGTCCAACGCTTGCGCAGATTCCTGACCATTGGACATCTGCATGATTTCTTCTCCTGCATCCTCTGCTGATTCAGGCCCTATATACTGCATGTAGGTTTTGCTGTATTTTTTTTATTACAGATTGATTGCTGTGCCTACGTTATCTGTACATAAGTTATCCCTATATGACCTCAGTGGTTTAGGTGTCTGATTGTGTGTATACAGAGGGGCTTATGGGAGGGAGTGGTTTAGAAGAGCCCCTTCCCGTTTTAGATATAATCTAGTTATTGTCCCTTGTGTTTATCATATATTGGTTACAGCCCAGCACATTTTAGCAGTCCCAGCAATAACCTCAGGGTAAGATAACACTTCATTTCAATTACGCACAACATGCTGCCGGCCAATGTTGCGATACTCAACTGCACATGGCAGCCCCAGCATAGCAAGATTTCCTGCACAACTCTATGAGGTGTGAGACAAAACTTACAATATACATGGATGCTATTTGCCGGAATGTCGGAAAGCCAAATGTGATCTTTGTCAAGAATTGAATTCCCACCTTCGTGTCCAAAAAGTGATCAAGCAGTGCTGAGTAATCGCTCAGTGGTTCACTGGGTGGGTATTCACCTGAAAAATCCCAGGATAGACCTTTTCCACTGGGTATTGTCACAATCAGTATAACAATTTATGTAACACATTAGCAAAAATTGTGTCATGTTTTCAGTTATGTGACAGATCGATTCATACTGAAAAAAATATTTACAATAAGCCTTAGTTTGTTGAAATGAAAAAGAAAATTGTTACAGTTTGGCAAGTTATCAGCATAATATCTCAGCCATAAATATCTTTAATAGAAACTGAAGAGTGAAATCAGGAAGATTCTACAGTTCTTAGAAATAGAGATGAGCGATGATATTCTGGAGAAGATTGCTCACCACACCTCCTTTGAAGAAATGAAAAACAATGACATGGTCAATTACAAAACCATTCCCAATTTACTGTTAGACCAGACCTCTACTTCGTTCATGAGAAAGGGTAACATTTCCTTTTAAAACATAGTTTATGCAATAAAATACATTTCTACACACAATAACTGAAGAGCGAATACACTGAAAGTGATTTTACAACACACTTGCTGACTTTTGGGACCTTGTGGAAAAGGTAGGTTGAGTGGACAGAATCCAGGAGGTTTACCTGACCTCCTGGGAGTCGGGGAGATCCTGAAATTCATGAGTCTCCCGGTCATTCCAGAAGAGTAGGCATATTTGATTTACACTATATAGCTGCTAAGGTGCTCCAAGTATCAAATATTGAATGATAGTTGTACATACTCTTTAAAGGGGTATATTTACTGTGTGAGAGTTTTTTAAAATGGAGATGTTGCCCATAGAACAATGGTTCCCAAACTTTTTTGAATCACGGCGTCCTTGAGTATCAGCATTGTTTTCACGGCACCCCTAAGCCAAACATTTGTTATTGAGAAATTCAGAAAAAAATGTAGTGACGTAGTAATGTGCAGTAAATTGTGTTTCCCTGTCATCCTTAGGTTCAGTTATGTAGTGGGAGACAGGTTTGCGTTTTTGTTTGTCCATATATTTATATTACATTGACCATAAAGAATTTGATTTGGTGCTGGACCACCAACCTGAGGCACCCCTGCAAGTGTCCCGAGGCACCCCAGGGTGCCGCGGCGCACAGTTTGGGAACCACTGCCATAGCAACCTATCAGATTCTACTTAACAATTAACTAGCACCTTCTAGAAACTAATAGCTATAATCTGTTTGGTTGCTATGGGCAACATCTCCACTTCTAAAATCTCTCACTTTGGTAAATTTAGGGGTATATTTACTAATCTAGAAGCAAAGCATTTGCATAGAACTATCTTTGTCATCTCCTTACTTACTTGCAGTGTTTCTCATAAAGTAAAAAGCAGTCAATGCCAAAATTTTATGGGACGTGTATGGAACTGAAAGACAAGATGTGGTGCCAAAGGGTGTGCGAGTGTGTCTAATTTTTTAACCACATGCAAAATGGAGATTTCTTTCAGGGGACAAGTTTGCTTAATGGAGCGTACACACGGAGCGATCAGACAACGATCAGATATTGTTGTCTGATCATCCTGCATGTGCTGGATGTTCGATATCGAACATTCAGCACATGCACCAACCCCGTTGATCATGGGTCCCTATAGTAACCAGGCTAACCTGGTCGATATCGACCACGTTGGCCTCCATGCACGGGCCATGGTCGATATCGACCATCCGTGCCCGCGCATCGACCATCGTTTGGAGGTTGGTAGCGGCCCCAAAACAGGACGATATGATCGATAACAATATAGCGATATCGTTATCGTTCTTATCGTCCTGCAAAGCTGGACCGTGTGTATGCACCATAAGTGTGATCAAAGGGCACTGCACTGTGTTATATTATAGTAAACATTTGGGATGTCATTTGGAAATCCACTATTCATAAGAAAAGTAAAAATTATTGCAGCAGCTCACAGAAAATGGCCAATGCATAGTCTGAGCATCTTTTCCTACTGGGGTGCCAGTGACAGTGCAGAGAAAGATGGGGTTCAATATGTGTTTTAGCATATACTAGTCATAATACACCAATTGCACAAAACCCCAAGTTCCAAGTAGATAATAGAACCCATACATTTACTAGCTACATTTATAGTGTTGTTTGAGCTATGCTAGAAAGGCAAATAATAGTACTGTAATATAATGGAAATACATTTCCTTTCTTTACTAAGGTGTGGTTGGGGACTGGAAAAACCATTTCACTGTTGCTCAAAATGAGAATTTTGATGAGGACTATAAGAGACAGATGTCGGACACAGATCTTCACTTCAAGACTGAGATTTGAGACATAAATATAACAAATATGATTGAATAATATTAAAACGCTGTCTGAGACCTGAACATTGAGATCACTGTTTAATTAGGCCACACACATGGATATTGTTCTAATTGTTAAGAATAATGCATTAAAGAAATATAAACAAACCCTTCTAATGCTGGCCATACACTCTGCAATTATCGGGACGATCCGCCCGATATCGGCGGATCGCCGCGATAATTGCAGCGTGTATGCGGGCGACCGAGGGTTAAATATTGCTCGGTCGGGCATGCTGGATTGTCCAGCATGCCCGTCCGATGCGATATTTACCCGGGAAACTGTCGGCCGCATCGGGCAGTGTATGCCCAGCGCGGCCGACAGACAGACATTTCCTGTGTTCCTTCCTACGGAAGGAACAGGGAAATGTCTCCTCCCCCGGGGGCGGAGCGCGGATGTCGGGCTATACACTGTGATATTTCTCTCACAGTGTATGCCGCGGACATCTGCGGCTGGCAGCCAGCCAGATAAAATGTCTGTCGGTCTGACAGACATTTTATCTGGCAGTGTATGCCCAGCATAAGGAGAATAAAAAAGAATAGAAAGCTCAAATGAGACTACGCGCAACAAAATGTGCAAAAGCGCAAAGAAAAGATCAAAATTATAAAGGGGCTAATGCTAAGTTGGATATAGTAGCATCAAAAACTGCAAGTGCAAAATGCATTCACACAAAACCAGTGCCAAATTTGTTAGCATCACCAGCATATCATATTGACAATTTTATTGGTAGGGGTCTCCACAAGTTGTTGGCTTGGGGACCCAACAAACCTTATTCCGGCCCTGCAAACACAGACTGTGTTTTAATGTAGTAAATAAATAATAATAGAAAAAACTTGGTGTGGTCTCAGCTCAAAAGTATTTGCAGCACCAGTGCCCATCAAAGCAGCAAGCTTGGGGGGAATGAACAGTGTGGAACTCCCAGAAAAAGCCACTACAAATACTAGCTATGACAGGCTGGCCTAGTGACACTATAACAGGTGAATGCACAGTGTAGGGTCCCCTTGTGATAACAGTTGGTTTGAAATCCTGACACACTTTACTAAGCTCAAAAGTGCTTTAAAAACACAGAGGAATGACACATTACAACAGAAAATGCCATTCCGATTTCCCCCCTTTAAAAGTATAGAAATAAAATGTATTAAATTGTGGTTTAAAACCCGCTGTAAATATGCCGCAATCTCCACCAAAAAATGACTTTCCTGTGACAGGTGAGTTTGTTTAAAGCGATGCACTACAGTGGGCTCTGGATGCTGGAACATGCCGAGACCTGTAAGGTCACATATATAAATACTTATCCATTAGCTATAATTAGTGTTTATTCTAGCACCCTGCACCTGTCTTAACCTGTGCAGTTCCTCTTTCCTGTCTGGGGTGTTGCTCTCTGCTCTGGTGCTTCTAGCACACTCTGGTCTGTATCGCAGCAGTTTGTTGCAATAGCTGATTGTGCTAGAAGCACCAGAGCAGAAAGCGATACCCCAGGCAGGAAAGTGAAACTGCACAGGTTGTGACAGGTGCAGGGTGCTAGAATAAACACTAACTATTTATTACCTCAACACCTGGTGGTGTTGAAGGAGTCGCAGAGCTTTCAGCAGGGGACTGTATTATTCATGGGGAGATGGTCTGTATTTTTTCACAGGCCCAATTCCCCCTAGAGAATTCAACACTGTGTAAAACAAGCTGGACTGAGTCACATTATGATAGGGCGACCTCATACTGCAGATTTTCCTGTTAAAGTGTGACCACCCCATGTGCCACAAATGCATCCAACTCTAAATTACCCTCTTTATGTGCTGATTTGTCTGTTACTATATTCACACTGTATTTAATTTTTACATTGCTGTTGCTATATACACATTTTTACATTATTTTACTGTACTTGTAACTTACATAATATGTGCTACGGTTCTCTATATGGTTAAACCCTTCTAAATTCATTAGAAAATATCAAGGACCAAAACAAAACACATTTTTACACTTATGTGCAGAATCCGGCACATTATTGTGGATGTTTCTTTCAGAGGGGGGAATTTAATTGTTTTCGAGTGCAAGATCGCCCATCTAAACTGACGGGTGAATTTCAATTGTTTCCGTACTTTGTGGACGTCACTCCAAACCGGGTTTAGAAGCGTAAAGTCCTGCTTAGAGGGACCTTTCACCTAAGAAGGCTGCGAGCAGAAATAATGCATTTGCACCCTTCAGAAGAAACCATTGAATGGCCCTGACTTGCGCGCAAAAGACCAGCCACGCACAAAAACAAATGAATATCCCCAGGATGTCTTGATCTTCCTATTTGCACCCAGTTCTGTCAATTGTAAGGCGAGAAAAAAAAACCTTACTGAAACTGATGCCATATTACCATATTAATCCATCTGCATGTACTTTAAAATAGGCAAAAAATGCACAAATAAAGATAATGGGCCTAATTCAGAGGTGCACGCAAATCCATTCGCAACTACGATTCCGTACACAGCGTTTGTTCTCAAATAATGTCGCATGAGAATGTCTTTCGCAAGTCCACCGGAGATTTTATCACCGCGTATGAATTTGCATTCACATGCTGAGACACGTCCCCAAAAAGGTCTCTACATGCTTCTGTTTGCCTTGCTTCCCCCCGTAACTGACTGTCAATCACACTGGGTTCAAGTTCTCAGTGTGCCCGCTGTCGGTAATCTACAGCCGGGTGCACACTGTATAGCGATGTCAGGCGATTTGGCAAATCGTCTACATTTCTCAGTGTGCACGGGCAATTGCGTGCTCCCACGGTTGCTAGCGACGGTCGCTAGGTTTGATGTTCTGCACCTGTAGTAAGTTAATGAAGGACAGAACAGTGATCGTTCCGTCGTTCATTAACTCGTTTCAGCGTGTAAGGGCAATCCCCGTTCAAGGGCATTCGTTCCGATGACAGAACGAATGCCCGTCATTCAAGTGTGTACCCAGATTAACTTGGCAAAGGCACATACGCAATATGAAAAAATCATCAGCTTTGCGTGCACCTATGAATAAGGTCCTATGACACGAAGCAATTAAACATTCAGTTTGTGCTGACATTCACAGTTTTCTCCAAAAGCAAACTGGAATCGAGGGCATTTATCTTTTTACCCAAAAGAATGCTGCTACATCTGCCTTCTCTCTCTTATTTCTATTCAGATGTTACTAAGAGAAGAAAAGCCAGCTTTAAATAAAAAATAGATGCGCCAACAAAAACAAAGTTCTTACTTTAGGGAGATGATAAACAGTTGTGTACCACGAACCCAGAAATGTAAATATATTGTTGGCATCTATAGTATTTTCCATACTATAACATATATACAAGCATTTATACATCTTGGAACCTGTCATTTTCAGTGTGTGCTGTTCCAACAGCTGTCACCATCTGTAACTAACCATTCAGTAAATAGAGGTTGTCATAGCCCCTTGACTCTAAAGTTCTTATATGTGTATAAATAGAATGTCATACAATACACTCAGGGCTCGGGTTCACCGGCTCTGTTTTGTAATCATTATCCCACACATGAAAACACACATTTATTTTTATTATTCAATGGTCGACTGCATACAATTTTCAATTGCATTTTTTTCTCTTTGTTGTTTTCTCCTCACATTAACGGGGAGATGTACTAAGCCGTGGAGAGAGAAAAAGTACCAACCAATCAGCTTGCAAATGCCATGTTACAGGTGGTGTTTTGAAAATTGACAATTAGGAGTTGATTGGTTGGTACTTTATCTCTCTCCACTTTATCACACTCCAACGCTCAGTACATCTGCCTTTTTATATTTTAACTTTTCTGAAATGATGCATATAAAATAAAAAAATTAAAAATATATATACAGTATGTTGCATGTTTTACTGTATTTTTTTTTTTTAAATGTCACTGTACAACAATGGCTAGTCTGGGATCTGAGAAAATGATAGTACTTTTATTGGTGTCAGAATATTACAATATATTATTAAGAAAACAGGTAAAATACATTTACCATAAATGTGCTTGTCAATAAACTGGCAATCACAAGGGGACAAATACACATGCACAACACAGCTGTCCTCACAGAAGAGGGGGGGGGGGGGGGTGAGAGAGAGAGGTACTGATGATCTCACAAAAAGTAGCAAAGTGAAGATCTGACTTAATACTAAAGGAAACCACCATAGGCTGTTATTTGACTCCTGAGAATGCTAGGAATATGATCAACAGATGCTGTCTAGGATGAGGCTTGCTATTCTGTCTCTACTCCCAAAATGTCTGGGTCATCAATAATTACATTTAATGGCACTGTATAACATACATATAATTAATGGTAATGAGGTCTGCACATGATCAAGTTTGACACACAACATCCCAGGACCATCTCCATGCACTTACTGTATAGTATCCTGACCTGTCTTTATCTACTCACGATAATCAAATATATATATATATATAACAATATATAACTAGTTAGCAGCCCAGGAAAATGATGGGACATTTTCATGTCCGCGAAAAGTCCCGTTTCAGTGCTTAAACGGTCACTTTCGGTCATTTATGCTCGCCAGCTCGGGGGGCTACGATCAGAAATGTCAGCGCCGGGGGCTGGGCTGTGAGTAGAAATGTCACATATCCTCCAACATTTCACAGTAAAAAAAAATAAAGGGGGCATGGCCACTGGAGACTGTACACTGGGGATCGGAAGCAGCTGGCGCTGGCTGGTTACTGTTAGTGTGCACTTTGAAGTTCATCTCTATATATTACTGGGAGGCAGCAAGAGCTGGATGGTTACTGTAGTGTTACATAGCAACAGTAATCAGCCAGCACCGGCTGTCACCCTGCCCAGTGATATATAAAGATGAACTTCAAAATACACGCTAAAGTGAGGGTTTTTAGAAGTGAAGATGTTGCCCATAGCATCCAATCAGATTCTAGCTATTATCTTCTATAAGGTGCTAGATAAATGTTAAGTAGAATCTGATTGGTTGCTATGGGCAACATCTCCACTTCTAAAAACCCACACATTAGTAAATATACCACTAATAGTAAATAGCCAGCACCAGTCCGTGCCTCCGCAGTGCTACTAAGACATCTGGAACTCGGTACAAACCCTTACAGTGCTGTTTGCCAGTACAGACCATAAAATACAGTACTGTAACGTATAAAATGGGTAAAAGCGGGTGGTTAACTATGTCTTTTGTCGTTTGTACATGCAGGCCAATCAGACGATATCGTCAAGAATTGTCTGTTCAGAGATGAGGCAGGATGACTTCACTGAAATATATCTTTAAATAAATATTTCAGTGTGTACACCCAATATAGTTTGTCCTGCACTACAGAATGTTCAAGGATAATCTTTCACCAATATCGTTCATACAGCACATCGTCTAGTGTGTATGAGCCATTAAGACATCTGGAACGCAGTACAAACCGTTACATTGCTATTTGCCAGTACAGGCCGTAAAAAACATTACTGTACCAGCTAAAACAGTACAGTTGGAGGCTATGATGTCAGCAGTGCGGGGCCGAAAGAGCAACAATTGAATTGCTCCATTGGGCGCCATCTAGTGGACGCCAGCACGCAACACACTTTAATTCCCTCATAGAGGTAGCAGCGGTGGCCCTTTATATACAGTATATATAGATTGTGTTGTTTAAATTGCATATGATTAATGATAATGGTAGTGATTGTGAGCTTTCCACAAGATCAATTTTAACAGACGACAGCCGGGTCCATTACAAATAAGCATTAACTTTTTGTTTCTTTTATGCGCATGGTTAAACTAAAGCAGGGTACACACTATAAGATATATTGTGCGGATCATATAGTGTGTATGCTCTATTGCGCATACACGCCGGTCGTTCATTGCATCATCCCATGTGTTGTGCTGCACATCAGATGAAATGATGCAATGAACGACGCCATGCTGTCAAATACATGAAACAATATATTGCGCGGTCGTACACAGGATTGTCTAGTGTTGTACAGCTGGCGCTCGCAGTGCCTATTTACTCTCAGTGTGATTGACAAAGAGTGTTTGGGGGAGATAACAGGGAGTGGCAGCAAAGAACACAGGTGTGCCGCTACCGTTTCCAGGGCATGTTACATCCTGCTTCTGCGATCCTGTATGCAAGAAAAATGGCTCCTGCATCTCAGTTCCCGCGACCATTCTACATGACCATAGGGTTACTCAGAAGACCAATAATCTAAGGATCTGTGACCAATGCTGCGTCTTTGTACGCAGCTTCTTGGATTTACAAAGCCGCAGGGCGCCTCAATACAATCCTCGGTGTCTGAGACCAGGGGCGCTGAGAGGGGGGGGAGCAGGCACAAATTACCCGGGCTTGCTGGAGGGGCCCGGGTCCGGCACTGCCCCCCCTCCCTTCTACATCACAGCAGCCCAGCACATGCTGCTGTGTGCTGAGCTGCAGTGGGAGACTGCTCGCAGCTGCTGTCCTATACCTATAGGGGGAGCGATTACACTGATCGCGCCCCCCATTGGCTGTGCGCCAGGCTGAGGGGCTCACTGCACCCCCCTCCCAGCGCGCAAATTTTATTTTTCTGTTTTTTTTCCCTAAGGGGGCATGGCGACGCCTCCTGTGATTAGGCCACGCCCCCTGTCACCCAGGCTTGGAGCGACTCTTGGCAGCCCTGTTTGAGACATTTGCATATTTTCATACAGCATCTGCAGTGGCATTAGCGTACATCTCTGAATCAGGACCGAGGTCAAGGATTTATTGTGAGAAGTGGAGGAGGTGACCAGTGTGTGGGTGTGGTCAGTGGCAGGTGGGTATGTACACCACCTACACTATCAACCCCAATGTAGAAAAATGGCATAATTTCTGTGGGGGAAATTAAAATACAAATGTAATACTTATAATTTATGTCCGACATGTGTGTGGCTGGTAATCATGCTGTCATTGTGATGGGTCTATTTTTATGTACAGGCCTGGAGCTGTAGTCCCATACGCCCCCTTGTTACTCTGACCCTGATCATAATGTGTACATTTGAAATTGTGCTGATGTGTCTATCAAAGCATGAAAAAGTGCATTTTTTTATAACAGTAAGATATAAAAAATGATCTCTTATTTCTTTATGTGAATATTGGGCAGTATAACTTAATGGAATGGCAAAATGCATAATGGTTTACATTAATTTTAACAGAAATGTTTGGAAGTACTTTGAAGAGAGGAATGTGTGGCATATGAGAGATCACAGATGTTTATGTATTCCATTCCTAATGATTATGATGATAATGCATTCCTCAAATTCACTTTCATTGCAGTGGTCTGCTCATATCTTCTACAGTTACTGTATGTAATGATAACCAATGTTCTTTATCTGCACTATACCCTGCTGGTAAGATACAGGCAGGGGTGTATCTTGGGGTCCGAGCGCCCCTGGCAAACTAAGGGACTGGCGCCCCCCTCCAATGACTGCTTCTACTTGAAAAAATAAAATAACACACACTGGGGGTAGTTTAATTCAGACACCTGTAGAAATAGGGAGAATATTTTTTTTTCTCTTTTTAATATATATATATATCTTTTACAGAACTTACTCTACTGCAAACCACTATTTACTAATGCCAAAATACACAGGAAAAGCTTGAAAACATAGCATCAAAAACAAATATGCATTATGGGTAAAATAATTCACATATATTCAAATTGGACTGTACACTGCATTATGTTTTTTTAACTCTGCCATGGTACAACCGTCCACATGGGTCCATTGCTATTTCACACACAATAATAAAAACAGCCCATAAGGATTATATCTTAATTCTGACACCTAAGTATCCACAATACTGGATGTGCCAGCCTTGAGAAAAGGGTCCTGTGAGATCCTGAAACGTTGGTGTTTGTGGCACCGAATTAAAACCTTTTACCTTTGGATTACAAAGTCCCGGAGTGCCGCTGTCTTTCTGCTTACCATATATATATATATATATATATATATATATATATACTTTTTTTAATATATATATATATATTTAAAAAAAAATTCAGTTATAACACTTACTACATGCAAGCACTGTTTATTAATTTCTATATGTCAACAACACAGGAAAAGAGGGCATCAATAACAAACAAGGTGCATTGTGGGCAAGATAATTTGCATATATGCAAATTATCTTGCGAATAGAGCATTGTGGTTGATGTGGTGCTTACACTCTTTTCCTGCAAGGTTGACATATGGGAATTAGTGAGTGGTGATTGGTATGTAGAGGGTATTGTGGGAGAAGAGATATATTAGAAAAAAAAAATTAGTCTCTCTAATTTTAAATGTTTCTGATATAAAGGGACATATAAGAAGCTTGATACACATTAGCAATCAATAGAGGACATTGATAAGAGCAGAGAAGACAGAAGGAGACCAGGGATCATTTACTAATGACAGCTGTCTGCGGCAGTGTTGCGCGCCCCTGGCGAGGGCCATCCAGGCCAATAGGAGCGAGGGCCATCCAATCCAGGCCAATAGGAAGATACGCCCCTGGATACAGGATTCATTGTATACTCAGGGCCGCAACTAGGTGGGGCTGGAGGTGCACATGCATCGGGTGCGCCGCTACACACGGCGTCAGTGATCTCCAGCCTGGGGCCGCAGGGAGGCTCTAAGGTGGGCGCCCGCTGACATGTTATTACCAGCGGGCTCCCGGCTCCTTCCCTGCAGCGCCGCGCTAGCCGAAGGCTGGAGTTCTCTCCTGAACTCCAGCTTCCGGCTCTCCCCACAGGCACTATGGGAGAGACATAATGACGAGGAGCAGCCGGGCGGACCCATCGGCAGCGGTCACAGGAGCGGGGTTTAAGGTATTTCTTTATTTTTTGTGTGTGTAAGCGGCACTACAGGGGCATTACCAGGGGGACTACAGAAGCATTACCAGGGGGCATTATTAGGGGGCTCTACATGGGCATTATCAAGGGGAATTAGCAGGGGGCTCTACAGAGGCATTAGCAGGGGGCTGTCCTTGAGCACTACAGGGGCATAACTAGGGGTATTACTACAGGGGCATTACCAGGAGACTCTACAGGGGCATTACTAGGGGGCACTACAGGGGCATTACTAAATGGGCACTACAGGGGCATTACTAGGGGTATTACTACATGGGCACAACAAGGGCATTACTATATGGGGACTACAGGGGCATTACTCTTTGGGCACTACAGGGGCATTACTATGGGGGCATTACCATATGGGCACTACAGGGGCATTACTATGGGAACATTACCATATGGCCACTAGTACAGGGGCATTACCTCAGCAGGCATTACTATAGGTGCACTACTGAAGGGGCATTACTATGGGGGCACTGCTGCGGGGGAATTACCAGGGGGAGGGGGGCGCCAAATTACTGTCTTGCCCCGGGTGACAAAAATACTAGTTTCGGCCCTGGTATACTGGTCACATTGGAGCTACAAAGTATCATGATCAGATTGGGGCTGCATTGTGGTCATATACTGGATATGGCATTTGGCTTTTAAAACATGGAAGTTTAGTAGGTCCCCAACTTGACCTACTATGTTTAGCATGGTCTTGTCTGGCAACTGGCGATGTAATGCAGAATCTAAAACAAAGCTGGTAGCAGCTTGCCTAGATAACACACACAATAAGAAACCAATTCAATTAGCTGAGAAGCAGTTTGCCCTGAAAGTAAATACAGCATATGCAGAACTTGTGGTAGTTACAAACACACAAATTTTTGTTTGCAGCCCCTTAGGGTGGCAAATTGAGGTGATGCTGATAGACATTTCGACGTCATGGTAATGGCAATCCCCACCCTTGTGTAGTTAATTAAATTGACGCTTGTCACACACTACAATAATTTCCATTTTAAATAATGGGACAATAATTATTGCATAATGACTGATGACTGTCTAATTTTGTAGACTGGCACTGCTGAAAAATTACCCATTCATCCATTGCTTATATGAAATCTAATTTTGGAGTCCTGAACTTTAAATAGTGATAGTTGCGTACCTTTCTTGACCATAACTATTGATAAACATCAATCCAAATTCTACTAGTTTACCGTAGGGATGGCCATCGACAGTTAACCACCGATGGTAGACGGTATTGCCATAGATGGCAGAGATCCAATGGTTCGGATGGTTTTTCTTTTCAACTTGGTGCCGGGACAAGGAGCTAACCCCCTCCCCCCATGATGCAGCATGCAAAGCCCTGTCCCCACCTCTGATTGGCCCGCTGCCTGGTAATAGAGCAGGGATGACTATCAGTGGATGAAACCATCAATGGTTCCCCTGTTGATGGTTTTATATCATCGTTGTTAACCACCAATGGTGACCATCGGTGGTTAACCCACTGATGGCCATGCCTAGCTTGCCTTTTGGCCATCAGTAGTATCACTAAATAACCCCAGTGTGTGTCCATGTGATAGGAGATATGATTCAGCACAGATCACTACTGCGATCGTGGCTGCATAATCGCACGCAGTTCTGCTGCGAAAATATGCTGTTTGTAACCGCAAGGTCAGCATAAAGACACCAACTACCACTTTCTCACATCCTTAATACCTCATAGTCCTGCGTACACATCGGTAACATCGAGTGACATCGGACCCTCATGCACAATTACAGTAGCTCTGGCCTTTCTCAGAAATTGCAAGTCTCGTCACACATAGTTAATACTCAAGCTGCGTATAACGTCGCAGTGGCTAATTTATGCACGCCCATGCAACGGCATTCAAACTGACAGGCATGTCTGCTTTTCTCTAACCACTAACCCGCAAATGCTGACGTCCCGTCACTCACTCTGCGATGGCTTTCTATGTGCGAGCATGATGGCAGAGCGATAGCAATGCTGTTGCTGTGCACTCGCAATGCACACCATCGGCCGATCTGCTTACGCGGTTGCAATTGCGATCCATGCTGAATCAGGCCCATAGATTGCAAGCTGCAGGGAGTGATGTGAATGACTGACAGTCTCTGTAAAGCCCTGCACAATGTGTATGATATATAAATAACTCTTAATAAAATAATTGTACAGGCTTCACTGAACAAGGAAAAACGGATTTTCTTGCAGATTCTTATATTGCAGATACCTTTTAAATCCTTCTGAAAGATGACATATGCTATCTACTGTAATTAAAATAATAACAGGTCCACAACATGTACCCGCATTAACTACTGAATCCAAGCTATTGACCAATTATATTACACATTATTGATTGCAACCCGTGACTCCTGCTACCTTCAGCGAGTTGCCCAACCCATGCCCAGGTTATCTTTCCTATCCGATGTGATATTAACGTTTTGTACTTTTGCTATGGCACTCCCTTGTGTTCTGTAATTCAGATCTAATAATACCCTTTCTAAGCACGAGGCTGAAGTTCGCTTCTTATTCATTTTCCAGCTTCTTATTCAGAACATGTTATATTAAAACATTTTTATCAAATAGAATCAATAAGCTTACATTGAATAAACAAAATATGGTATCGATTACACAAATTTCAATTGCATTTTGCTTGGCCCACACAGGTTTTGTGCATGAAATAGGGTGGTAAAGTGGGCACAGGGACCAGATTTTCTATATTTGACTAAGTATCTGTAGTTGTGCAAGGGTTAAAGAGCCTTGGGCAACAAATTTCACACTTGGAATACACACAGGGGGGTCACTAACATATGACCCACTTGTAATTGGCCTTGCCCAACAAGGTTTTGTGCATGAAATTGGGTGGTAAAGTGGGCACAGGGACCAGATTTTCTATATTTGACTAAGTATCTGTAGTTGTGCAAGGGTTAACTAGCCTTGGGCAACAAATTTGACACTTGGAATCTACAGAGGGGGGTCACTTACATATGAACCACTTGCAATTGGCCTTGCCCAACAAGGTTTTGGGCCTGAAATTGGGTGGTAAAGTGGGCAAGGTTAATATCAAGTGGGTCATATGTAAGTGACCCCCCTCTGTAGATTCCAAGTGTCAAATTTGTTGCCCAAGGCTCTTTAACCCTTGCACAACTACAGCTACTTATTCAAATGTATTAATTGGTCCCTGTGCCCACTTTAATGCCCTATTTCATGCATAAAACCTTGTTGGGCAAGGCCAATTGCAAGTGGGTCATATGTATGTGACCCAGGGGCGTCTTAAGAGAGGAGGGGGCCCATGTGCACTCCCTGTACGGGGCCCCCTCCTCTCTCCCCGGTGGCCGGCAGCCAACTGACGCGGCTAGCCAGCCACCGGAGCCTTAGTAGACTCCGGGCACTAGTGTCTACTACGCATGCGCAGAACGCCAGAAAATGGCCGTGGCGGCCATTTTTCCGGCGTTCTGTGCACGCGCAGTAGAAGACTCCGGGCACACTCTAGTGCCCTTAGTCTACTGCGCATGCACGGAACGCCGGAAAAATGGTGACGGCGGCCATTTTCCGGTGTTCTGAGCAGCGCAGACACCCGACGTGGAACCACTGATAGGTAAGTCTAAAATAATATGGGTGCAGTGTGTGTGGTGCGGGGCCCCCCTGGACCCGGGGGGCCGTGTGCCCCGCACACAGTGCACCCATTATAGATACGCCACTGATGTGACCCCCCTGTGTGGATTCCAAGTGTCAAATTTGATGCCTAAGGCTCTTTAACCCTTGCACAACTACTAATACTTACTGAAGTATATTAATTGGCGCCTGTGCCCACTTTAATGCCCTATTTCATGCATAACATCTTTTTGGGCAAAGCCAATTGCAAGTGGGTCGTGTGTAAGTGACCTCTCTATGTGGATTCCAAGTGTGAAATTTGTTGCCCAAGGCTAGTTAACCCTTGCACAACTACAGCTACTTATTCAAATCCAGAAAATCTAGTCCCTGTGCCCACTTTACCAGCCAATTTCATGCACAAAACCTGTGTGGGCCAAGCAAAATACAATTGAAATTTGTGTGATACCACATTTTGTTTATTCAATGTAAGCTTATTGATTCTATTTGATAAAAATGTTTTAAGATAACATGTTCTGAATAAAAAGCTGGAGCTCGATCAAGAAGCTAATTTCAGCCTCGTTTTCTAAGCCGAAATATTTTGTATGTTTACTCTGTACGCTGCTGTGTACACTCTGTGGTGCCTTATAAATTAAAGTTAACAATAATAATAGCAACAACATACTATAGTCGAACTCTGCTTCAATATGAATGGAAACTCATTCATTGGGTACAGGAACCCCTTAGATTTGCTTAGCCTAATAGATTAAATTCTTGCAGATCACAGAAGTCTGAGATGACGTAATTAACTGTGAAGAGGGAGGGGGTAACTTAAGTTATATATATGCATACTGAGGTAAGTGATCTCGAATGCATGTGAGAATACTAGGTGACAACCATGTGTAAGCCATGTACTGTACGTGTGGGATGTGTTCATCATACCTTACAGCAGCACCGGTCCTGCAGCAGTCACCAGCGATCGATTAGGGACAATCGGAAAGGGGCGTGGTTATATCTAGGGGGCTTGTCACATTCCTTAGCACCAGGGAGCCAGCCAGCCAGCAGCCCCAGTGCGACCTGGGTTAATGGCACAGTCAGCCAGTCAGTATGTGATCGGCGTCATTGAGTGGGGTTCCTAGGCTAAGCCCCCCCACAGATGGGAGAGAGGCGGCGCTCTGATGGCAAATGCCTGGTTTTCAAATACATGTGTTACATGGTTTATCTGTGTATTGTACATGCTGCGCTGTAGGTGTATATGATCTATGTGTAACATCAGGTCACAGCCCAGATAACATGCACACACATACACATTTCCTGGCCATACTTTTATTACTGTCTTCAGCATCTTAACGTTTAGTGCACTGTAAATCCCCCTCTGTCCAGGCACTTGGCAGAGATTATTTTCCTCTCGCAGTCAGTCTCCGTGAGCTGCTGGATACTTTCCATTTCCACACACATTCCAGGAGGCAGATCAGGCGGGAAGGCAGCAGCTGGGAGTGGGACCTGTGCTGTGGCCGTGTGTGTGGTGTTGCACGGAGACGTCACCACTGATGTAATCGTGTACGGAGAACTTTTTAAACACGCACCGCTTCGCACGATGCCATTGGCTGACTACAGAGACAGATCGGTAACAGCGACACGATTGGCTTAACGACAGCTGCCATCACAGCCATAGCGAGGCGTGCAACGCAGGCGGGACGTTTCTATTGGTTGATAGCGGTGGTGGCTGTGTGACGTCAGCTTCCTGGTTGTGCCAGAGCTGGGGAACAATAAAACGGGAACTGGTATATCTTCTTCTGCACGGGTACGGTACGATCACGGTGAGTGCCGCTGGCTGTGTCCGCAGTGTACGCTGCCGCGCAGGCTTTATACTCACTCTTGTCTCTCCGCTGCTATACAGCTATTACCGTTACTTTATACTTCCCTGTCAGGTTGTCTTACTGCACCTAACTGTGTGCCAGACCCGAGCCTGTTACTCCGCTCTATTAGGTTTGTTAAGGTTTACAGGGAGCTATTTTCTTGCCCCAGCGAGCTGATTTCCGATCCTTTGCCCCAGGGGGGTGATTCCTGACCCTATTGCCCCGGAGGTGGCTCATTCCTGACCCTATTGGTGTGATTGCCCCAGGGGGCTATTTGCTGGAGTGATTGCCCCAGGGGGCTCTTTGCTGATGTGAGGCTCATTCCTGAAGTAATTGGTTGCCACAGGAGGCTCATTCCTGACCCTATACACCTAGGAGGCTCTTTGCTGGTGTGATTTGCTCCAGGGGGCTCATTCCTGACCTTATTGCTCCAGGGGGCTAATTCCTTACGTGATTGATTGCTCATGGGGGCTCTTTGCTGGCACCAGAGGCGTCACTAGGGTTGGGGTCACCCGGTGTGGTAGCTCATGGTGTCATCCCACCCCCCACCCCACCCCCCCCACAATGACCTCCTCGTGTATCACACCACACGGAATCCTTAATGTTTTGTACTAGTTTCACATGTAAATCATAATTCCTGTATATCAGTAAATGCAATACAATATCATATGCACAGGTAAAATTAAACAACATTTACATAAGAGTTATGCAAATGAAACTCAACGCTTAAATTATTTTTGCACACTTGCAAGGTATTACGGATGTGAGTAAAGGGAAGTGAGCGTCTTTGTATTGTGCTGTGGCAGTACTGCGATCCCACACATTTGCATAATTTTGCAGAACTGTGTGAACGATTGCTACCGCATTCACATTAGCGATCCGTGCTGAATCAGGCCCCAGGAAGGTTTCCCCACTTTTTAATTCACTTCTTGCAGGTCACATTTTGTATAAAATTCAATGATTGCGCTGAGCAAAATAAAAAGTGGGTCCCGGGGACCCCTCACTTTAAAAAGTTGGGGTCCTACTAGACAGTTTCTGGGTCCCATCACAATTTATGCTTCACTGTCTGTAGCAGCTAAAAACACCCTACAGGGCATATTTTGCACTGACAATGAAAGGGGGAGAAGGGGCACAGGGGTAGGAGGGCAGAGTGCAAAGGAGAGCAGAAAGAGAGAGGAGAACTGGAGGCACAGGGCTGGGAGAGACTACACAGGAGAGCAGAAGGGGTACAGACATGGGGAATGGGGGTGGCAGGGCAGAGTGTAAAGGAGAGAATGGAACAGGGGGCATAGAAGTGGAAGGGCAGAGCACACAGGAGAGCATAAGGGGTACACACATGGGGAATGGGGGTGGCAGGGCAGAGTGTAAAGGGGAGGGGGAACAGAGGTGGAAGGGCAGAGTACACAGGAGAGCAGAAGGGGTACAGACATGTAGAAAGGGGAACAGGGGGAACAGAGGTGGAAGGGCAGGGTACACAGGAGAGCAGAATGGGTATAGACATGGGGAGAGGGGAACCGGGGGCACAAAGGTGGGAGAGGAGACTACACAGGAGAGCAGAAGAAGGGGTACAGACATGGAGAAAGGGAAACAGGGGTATGAGGGCAGAATACACAGGAGAGAAGAAGGGGTACAGACATGGGGAATGGGGGTGGCAGGGCAGAGTGTAAAGGAGAGAAGGGAACACGGGGCACAGAGGTGGAAGGGCAGGGTACACAGAGCAGAAGGTATACAGACATGGGGAGAGGCAAACAGGGATTACAACGTCTGAAATACTATTGGATTAATATTGAAATTAGCTATGTTTGTTACAAACAAATGGTAATTTCAATACAATCCACTTTTGCTTCAGGAAAAAAAAAGTATATATATATATATATTCAACTAAAAACTAAAAGACAGACAATATAGTGTGTATATATGGCAATTAGTAAATAAACAGGTCTGTAAAGTACATACTATTAGTAACTTCGTTCCAATGCACACTGGCAGGCAGCTGAGCCAGCC
Source organism: Taudactylus pleione (assembly GCA_031769625.1). NCBI lineage: Eukaryota > Metazoa > Chordata > Amphibia > Anura > Myobatrachidae > Taudactylus > Taudactylus pleione. The sequence goes on from JAUIMM010000108.1 coordinate 14,560,835, forward strand.
AGGACTGAGCCTGCACTGGGTGTGTGCGCACTTGAATGCAGGATTGCAAGTCAGGTGACAGGTTCTCCTCCCTCTTGGCAGAGCGCTCAGTCTCCTCTCCTCCTCCTTCTCCCTCCCAGAATGACCAGCGTGGAGCCAGCGTGCCACACTGTGCTCGATGACGTCATTGCGGCGTGACGTCACCACGGCCGGCGTCCACACACAGAATGTACGGACCCAGCGGCGGCATGCAAAGGCAATCAATATGGGGTTGTCATTTGACTGATGAGTCGGCGGTGGGGATTGAATGCGGCCGCGGCGCTTGGTGGCGGGCCGGAGCTTGTGAAAGGAATTGCGGTCGCGTCTGTGGATGGGGGTGCGGATGTGAGTGCAGCTCTTTTTGGTGTCACCCCTTGAACAGTGACACCCGGGTGCGGGCCGCACCCCCCTAGTGACGCCACTGGCTGGCACGATTGCCCCATGGGGCACTAGAGCGATTGGGGCCTAGATATAAAAAAAAGTGATAGCCCTTAAACCTATCATTCCTTATCTCCACTATCTGCAGTGATTTTGGAACTGGTACGGGCCAATTTATCATGGCGCCTTACCCGGGAGGGACAGCTGCTCCAATAAGCAGCTGTCCCAGCAACCCCCGAAACCAGTATTTTCACCACTAATACTAATGCAGCAGTAGTTTACACTTCTGGATTCTGTCCTGGCAGTGTTACTGCGCAGGTGCATTGTGGATCCTTCTTTACACTCTGGACCTGATTCCATTTGGTAGCACAACCAAATAATCCCCATGCATCGTATAGGGACAACAATGTTCATGGGAGAGGTCTTCAATATCTCCTGCTTTATACACGTATTAAATAGCCTTGTGATTTAAATTGGTGGTAATCATGCGGAAACTGCAGTATACATATAGTCAGGTGCATAAATATTGGGACATTGACAGAATTTTCATATTTTGGCCTCTATTCACCACCACAATGGCTTTGAAATGAAACAAACAAGATGTGCTTTAACTGCAGACTTTCAGATTTAATTTGAGGGTAATTACGTCCAAATCAGGTGAACGGTGTAGGAATTACAACGGTTTCTATATGTGCCTCCCACTTTTTAAGGGGCCAAAAGTAATGGTACAAACTAAACAATCCTAAATCTAACTTTCACTTTTTAATACTTTGTTGCAAATCCTTTGCAGGCAATTACAGCCTGAAGTTTGGAACGCATAGACATCACCAGACGCTGGGTTTCATCCCTGGTGATGCTCTGCCAGGCCTCTACTGCAAATGGCTTCAGTCCCTGCTTGTTCTTGGATCATTTTCCCTTCAATTTTGTCTTCATCAAGTGAAATGCATGCTCAATCGGATTCAGGTCAGGGGATTGACTTGGCCATTGCATAACATTCCACTCTTTAGCCTTAAAAAACTCTTTGGTTGCTCTTGCAGTATGCTTCGGGCCATTGTCCATCTGCACTGTGAAGCGCCGTCCATGAGTTCTGAAGCATTTGACTGAATATGAGCATATAATATTGCCCAAAACACTTCAGAATTCATTCTGCTGCTTTTGTCAGCAGTCACATCATCAATTAATACAAGGGAACCAGTTCCATTGGCAGCCATACATGCCCACGCCATGACACTACCACCACCATGCTTCACTGATGAGGTGGCATGTTTTGGATCATGAGCAGTTCCTTTCCTTCTCCATACTCTTCTCTTCCCATCACTCTGGTACAAGTTGATCTTTGTCTCATCTGTCCATAGGATGTTGTTCCAGAACTAATGGCTTTTTTAGATGTTGTTTGGCAAACTCTAATCTGGTCTTCCTGTTTTTGAGGCTCACCAATGGTTTACATCTTGTGGTGAACCCTCTATATTCACTCTTGTGAAGTCTTCTCTTGATTGTTGACTTTGACACATATACACCTACCTCCTGAAGAGTGTTCTTAATTTGGCCAACTGTTGTGAAGGGGTTTTTCTTCACCAGGGAAATAATTCTTCTGTCATCCACCACAGTTGTTTTCCGTGGTCTTCCGGGTCTTTTGGTGTTGCTGAGCTCTCCGGTGCATGCTTTCTTTTTAAGAATGTTCCAAACAGTTGATTTGCCACACCTAATGTTTTTGCTATCTCTCTGATGGGCTTGTTTTGATTTTTCAGCCTAATGATGGCTTGCTTCACTGATAGTGACAGCTCTTTGGATCTCATATTGAGAGTTGACAGCAACTGATTCCAAATGCAAATGTCACACCTAGAATCAACTCCAGACCTTTTACCTGCTTAATTGATAATGAAATAACGAGTGAATAGCCCACACCTGTCCATGAAATAGATTTTGAGTTGATAGTCCCATTACTTTTGGCCCCTTAAAAAGTGGGAGGCACATATAGAAACCGTTGTAATTCCTACACCGTTCACCTGATTTGGATGTAATTACCCTCAAATTAAATCTGAAAGTCTGCAGTTAAAGCACATCTTGTTTATTTCATTTCAAAGCCATTGTGGTGGTGAATAGAGGCCAAAATATGAAAATTCTGTCAATGTCCCAATATTTATGCACCTGACTCTATGATTACCAGGGCTTAGGGCTTAATAGCTTTTTTAGCAACCCATCAGATCCTAGCTATTATCTTCATACTAGACGGTACTGAATAAATTATAATTAGAATCTGGTTGCTATGGGCAACAACTCCACTTCTAAAAACCTGCACTTTAGTAAATATACCTCCTAATATAAATTCCACACTGCCCCTAAATTTTACAGTAACATTTTAACCCCACTAGTGCCTCCTATAATGGTTCCTTCTTATTCCGAACCCCTCAGCTCTTTTCTGCAGAGGGTTTGAGAAATCGTAAGACAAAATGATGCACTGTCATTTGTAGCACCATGGTTTTTTTGTATGCAGTGTTACTTGTAAACTTTTCCAGAGCGTATAGTTTCTATGTAAACTATGGTATTGGTAGATAACGTGTGTGTGTGTGTGTGTGTGTGTGTGTGTGTGTGTGTATGTGTCTGTGTGTGTATATAGATATATATTATAATATATAATGCAACTTTACTATTACCGCATCAAGATGCACTACCACTACTGGGGGCATTGTGTGTAAGGGGCACAAATGTGGGTATTGTGTAAAAGGGGCACTGCTGTGTGTGTGATTCATGAATTAGGGGTGAATCAAGATTGTGCTACTGTGTGGCGTATAGCTTAGTGGTCCTCGGGCTTCGTTGAATTTTTTAATGTGGCCCACACTGTCTTAAAGGTTAAAGACCCCTGCTTTAGACCCTGCGACAATAACAAATTACAACTTGATAAACCCCAAGGAGTTCTTCTTTGGTAGTATACAGCAGAAGGTCATATAGCAACTTACTGAGCTGTGAGGCAGTTTACCAGGCACATAAGATTTACTGGATCAATATGGTAATAATATATAAAGCATGTTGGAAGTGGATACGTATCTCGCAATCAGCCGCCCCAGTCTAGAGTGTAGCCAGCTATCATAAACCTATCCATTGCCACTAGGTCACACCATCAATCTTTTGTATTGTATTTGTAAAGTCATCCACCCCCACAGTTTTACTTTGTGCAAATACCAAATGACAGTAAAAAAAAAAAAAAAAGAATATTTTATATATTTATCACACACACCCAGCCCCTTCAGCCCTAACAATGAAACCATCTGCCTAGTAGTGTGTGGGTCCCCTCGTGCTGCCAAAGCAGCTCTGACCCATGGACTCCCACAATACAGCAGCGTCCTGTGGTATCTGGCACTAAAGGTGCGTATCCACTTATAGACATATAGGGCGCCGGAGCTAGAGAGGGCAACCTTGCACGCGCGCTGAAGGCGTGGTCATGAAAAGGGGGCGTGTCTATAAGACGCGTCCCCTTTTCATCATACTTGGGGGCGTGCCCGGCGCTTACGGACATGCAGGGCAGCCCCCAAGCGCTGCAGAAAGGGAGAATAGATGCCGGGCGCATGCGCCCGGCGCCTATTCTCCGGCGGTGACCGGGTCACCGCATGTTTCTCCACCCGCGGGACACTGCGTCCCGCGGGTGAGAACGGCACCCGCAGGCTGTGAGGGCGGGGCGCTTTTTTCCCTCCTCCTGGAGGGCAGGGTGCTTTTTGCCCTCCTTCTGGAGGGCAGGGAGCCGCGCCCCGCTAAAACAGCCTAGCAGGAACGCTAGACATACAAATGAGAGCACAATTACGACATTGCAATCGTGCTGTCGTTTGTATGTCTAGTGATGTGACTAGACTGAACGTTCACTCGTTCAGTCCAGGCACATGCTGACCAGCATGTACGGGCGAGGATAGATGGCAAAAACGACCAGAGGGCACGCGCATCGCTGGTCGTTTTTGTCATTTACATGCCCCATTTGCGGGCAATTACACGATAACGACGTCGTTAACGTGCAGTCGCCTGTCAAAATCGCCTAGTGGATACCTGGCTTAACACTTTAGCAGCAGATCCTTTAATGTCCTGTAAGTTGCAAGGTGAGGTCTCCATGGCTCGGACTTGTTTTTCCAATACATCCCACAGATGTTTGATCAGACTGAGATCTGGGGAATTTGGAGACCAAGTCAACAACTTGAACTCTTTGTCATGTTCATCGAACCATTACAGAACATGTTTGCAGTGTGGCAGGGAGCATGATTCTGCTGACAGAGGCTCTCAGGGAATACCATTGCCATGAAGGGGGCACTTCATCTGCAACAATGTGTAGGTGGGGGGTACGTGTCCAAGTGACATTCACATGAATGACATGAATCGCATACATATAAAAACACAGTGTTTTGTATGTTTTGTTTTCTTCCTGGACACTTTATGTATGGAAATAGATAAATACTGCTAGTGCAGAGATAAATAGTGCGGACCGATCTTTGCACTAGCAGTATCTCAGGACGTGTCTATTCTTCACAATGTAGAATGCACACCAGGTCAGAAATGATGGACAGTAGTGCATGATTAACGTTTTAAGTTATGTTTCTTGTCCTTATATTTTACATGACGGGATTATTCACTAAAAATATAACATGCGCACTGCAGCTGTGTTTATTATAATGTAGTGTAATAAATAAAATGTAATGTAATACGCCTTCCCTTTTTTTCCTGCATAGTAAAGTGTGCTTATGGTATGGTGGTGGTTTAATAATTTGCATATCATTATTCTGACAATTCTTTTTACCTGTTGTTCAGATGGATGGAAGTGGACTGTCGCCACCATCGGTGCTGAATGAATATTTATTGCGAGGCAGTGTGTCGTCTTCAGGAGCACGGTGTATGTAGAACATTGTATATTACAAACAAATATTACAGTAATGAAGAATAAAGAACAAATACACTTTCATTGTTCATTTAAAAGCAATGGCCAGGAATTGCTGGCATTTGGACGTTCTTTACTGAACCAAAATAAATTCTGTCTAAACTGCTGAATACAACTTTTTCTATTTGCTATAAATAACATTACTTATGATCAAAGAGGCAAGCCAGTGCCTCAAGAAGCCTATTTAGTGTGTGTGTGTGTGTGTGTGTGTGTGTGTGTGTGTGTGTGTGTGTGTAATTTTATATATATATATATATATATATATATATATATATATATATATATATATATTTAATGTATGAGTCTCCCATATCCAAATATTCCGAAATATGGAATGATTTTGGCATGACTGAGATAATGACATTTTTGATGGTTCAATGCGCACAAACTTTGACTAAGGCACAAATTATTAAAAACATTGTATAAAATTCCCTGCAGGCTGTGTGTATAAGGTGCATATAAAACATAAATGCATTCTGTGTGTATATTGGGGTCCCATTCCCAAGATATTTCATTATGATATGCAAATATTCCAAAATATGGAAGATTCTGTTATCTAAAATACCTCTGGTCTGAAGCATTTTGGATATGGGAGACCCAACCTGTGTGTGTTCTTTAGAGATATATATATATATATATATATATAGACAGATAGATATATATATATATATATATATTTTAGATGTGCAGGCTTTGATAGGATCGAATCTGCACTCCGAGTTCGGATTTTTCCCTCCCAAAATCAGGTCTCGGAAAGAGACAAAACGTCATCTCATGGACAAACATCATCAGCCATGGTCTTTTGTCCATGAAAGATGACGTTTCTGAGACACGTAGGTGGCGACACTGTACTGTGAAGTCTGGAAAATGCCCAGACCTGCATCGGTTGTAATCCAACATCTCGTGAGTCAGTTTGAATTCCTGTTAGGCTGCTCATGGCAAGGCAACATGAATTATCGGAGTTCGAACGAGGCATGATAGTTGGTTCCCGACGGATGGGATATTCCATTTCCGAAGTTGTGCAGACATTAAACATCACGTGTGTACCGGGAATACCTTGTGAAAGGCATTACCACCACCGTGGACAGCGCAGTGGCATACCATTGGTGCTTAATGATCGTGCCCAGCGGCGTCTGACCAGAATTGTCCTTGGTAACAGACAAGTGACAAATCACGATCACATTCAATGCAGGAGGTACCAGACGCATATCCAGCAGGTCAGTGCAGCGTTCTTTAGCTTCCATTGGATATGGGAGCAGAAGACCCACTAGAGTTCGCCCTGCTAATGCTATGACACCGGACACAGCTCCTCACCTGGGCTCATGACGTCGCTAATTGGACCCTGGAGGACTGGCAGCATGTGGTGTGGTCTGTTGAGTCACGGTTCCAGTTGTCTCTGGCTGATGGTAGGGTTTTGGTGTGGCACAGACCCCATGAGGCCATAAATCCCAGTTGTCACAAAGGCACAGTGCAGGCTGATAGTGATTCCATAATGGTATGGGGTATGTTCACGTTGCATGGGTTGGGTCCGCTGGTCAGCCTGAGCACGTCATTAACCAGAAACCGCTACGTTTCATTCCTTGACCATTTGCAGCCCTTCATGTACCCCCACAATGATGGAATATTCCAGCAGGATAATGCACAATGTCACCGGTCACAAGTTGTCTAGAATTGGTTTGAGGAGCATTCTGGAGATTTCCGATGAATGGTGTGGCCAACCTGAACCCAATTGAGCATTTATGGGACATGGTGTAGAGGTCCTTTTGCACCAAAGATCCTGCACATACAAATATCAGGGAGCTGTGGAAAGCTAACCAGATGGCATGGGTCAACATCTCTCCAGAGGTCTTCCGTCCACTTGTGGAATCGATGCAACATCGAGTTGCTGCACTTTTCCTGTTTAGAGGCAGTCCTCCACGATACTACCCATCTATCCCATAACTTTTGGCACTTCTGTGTATGTAGTGCTGTAAACAGGCAGAGGATTTACTCATGCTTGTAGTAATACCAACTTCCATTAGGTGAGCTAGAACCAATGAACCAAACTATTTCCTGAGTGAATAGCTGTCCTGAAAACAAAGGAAGGTGATGCCAGCTAACCAGCTGCAGTGTATTGATACCAGTAGGGTATTACAATTATTATTCAAAAATAAATAACATTTTGAAAACTTTCACACCTCTTGTCTTCTCAGCCATGGATGTGATTATTTACTTAATGAATGATGAGGCAATTCCACTTACAGTGGATGGCCTTTCAGTGATGACAGCGCATGAGTTACACCGGATCATCCGTGACACTCTCCATCTCCCTGATATAGCACAAGAAGTGTTTGCATTGTGGCTCATCTCGCCAATCCTGGGTAAGGAGCATATAAATGAAAGTGGCATGTTACATGGCTAACGTCTTAGATTTGTTGATTTACATTTTATTTTCTCTTCCAGAGGTACAACTTAAACCGAAACATCAACCGTACAAAGTGTGCAGACAGTGGCATGATCTCTTGTCTCGTTTCACAAATTGTTCAACAGAGGACATTCATCAAGGTAAATTATTGCTCAATGATGAATTTACCTACATGGTATTGGCAGTAATTAGGTTTAATTGTTTTTCTTATTCATATATTGCAGCTTAATAATGTACTTGGAACTACTGAATGTGACTATGATGCACATTGTATATGAATAATACCATATAGATTTAAGTCTAAAATATAAGTTCATTCAATATTATTATTATTACTAGTTATTTATATAGCGCACACATATTCAGCAGCGCTTTACAGAGAATATTTGGCCATTCACATCCGTCCCTGCCCCAGTGGAACTTGCAATCTATATTCCCTACCAAGGGGGCCGAGAGGGGGGGGGAGCGGGTACAAATTACCCGGGCCCGGCGGGGGCATGGTTCCTGCACCGCTCCTCCCTCCCTCATACAACAAAGCAGCCCAGCACACGCTGCTGTGTGCTGGGCTGCACTGGGAGACTGCTCGCTGCTGCTGCTAAGTAGCAGCCACAGCAGTCTCCTATGCCTGTTGGGGAGCTATCAAGCTGATCGCGCCCCCACTAGTTATGTGCCGGGCTGAGGGGGCTCACTGCGCCCCCTCGCCAACGCCGCAAAACTTCCCTTTTTTTTACCTAAGGGGGCGTGGCAATAAGGCCACGCCCTCTTTTTACCGAGGCCCGGCGCGTCTCTTGACGGGCCTGTGGACCCTACCAGATGCGCGCACACACATACACACTAGGGGTACTTTTGTTAGGAGCCAATTAACCTACCAGTATATTTTGGAGAATAATCGTGTTCATTCTAGCACCCTGCACCTGTCAAAACCCGTGCAGTTCCCTTTTTCCTCCTGGGGTGTAGCTCTGTGCCCTGAGCACACTCTGCTGATGTAACAAACTGCTGAGATAAAGACAGGTGTGCTAGAAGCACCAGAGCAGAGAGTGACACCCCAGGCAGGAAAGAGGAACTGCACGGGTCGTGACAGGTGCAGGGTGCTAGAATGAACACTAAATATGAAAAATATTTTTTATATTCTGTTCTGTCATAGTGAGATCTTATGCTGCTCATTCCCTGTTAGGGATCATACTAACAACAGTTGGAGGATGTTTCGTGCAATAGGTCTGATGGAAAGTAGTCAGAGTAGTTGTATGTGAGTGGTAATTATTAATATATCTCACTGAACATGATTAATATATTCACTTTTCTTGGTGTTATTTTGTGTTAGCAGACAATAGAATAGTCTGTGTCGTATTCCAGTGATTTTAAGCTGCAGCTATGCGGTGGCTCCTGTGTAAGAGTCACATGCTTATTGTACCACGTTCTCAGTCTTGTCTACAGTTAACTTCTGCATCAGTTACGTTCTTGGTCTTGCTTTGTTCAATGTGCAGATGCATAGATGCAATTATCATGCATATTTCATCCTAATTATCCTACATATTGCACCCTAATAATCATATTTCTACTTCAGGGTCCATAGGGTATCCACAGGATACCTTGGGTATAGGTGTGACGTCAGTCGCAGGGCACCAAAGAGTTAAGCTTTCAGCCTCCCAGGATGCACTAGGTCCCCCTCCTATACCCCGCCCCCGGGCCAAGGCACCTCAGTTTAGTTTGGTGCCCGGCCGGAGTCGGGTGCACCTGTTGGAGTGGGGGCTAGAAGAGCCCCTGAAGCTTTTTCTTCATGCAGCTGTGGCTGCACATCTGGATGAACAGCATGGACAGTCAGTCCTGACGTCCATGCTGTCTTCCCTACACCCTGCCGGTACCAGAACGCCGGTACTGATCCGGGGATGCTGGTGGGCGTCTGGGGTCACAGCTAGCGGTGACCCCAGATGCTCCGGACCATGGCCGGATTCAAGGGGGACAGAGGTAAGCAGCGGGGTCCCGCGGTGGGTCCCCGCTGATCACATGGTCCTAAGTTCCCAGGCAGGGGGCTCCCTGGGGACTGGCTGCAGCGTGGAGCCAGGCGACCAACCTGCGCTTCCACTACCCCCTGGGACAGCGGACCGCAGCAGAGCGGTAGCGCTGCGGCGTCCCAGGGGTTAAATGCATGCCAGGGGAGCGCGCCTTCCCTGTCTCACAGCCGGCGCCTCCCCCGCTGCACACAGCCCTCTCTGCGCTGTGCTGACTGGTCCTGTGTCAGCGCTCCTCCCCCAGGCCAGCTTCTCTCTGCTCCTCGGCGGCCATCTTCTCTGCAACGCATGGTGAACGCTGCTGGAAGTCTGGAAGGAAGCATCGTGGTCTGGGTCCCCCCGCATACCTCTCCTCCGCTGTGGCTCAGGTCTGTGTATGCAGCGCTGTGTCCTACCAGGCCCTGTGTCTGTGTAGTTGAGTGATCAGCGCTGTTAGTGCAGGAATTGTTATTTCTCTGCATTGTATGTGACTGTGCTAGCGCTGCCTGTAACTTTTCTTCTCTAAACTGTCAGCTTTATTACTGTCCCTGTTCTTTCTGCTAAAGCCCTTGCGGTGCGGTGCTGCAGGGTGGTCTCTCGCCTATTTAATACTTAATTGGTGAGAGAGGTCACATACGTGGTGCCATCATGTCTGAAAGTGATTTTCCCCTCCGGCTACAGTGTACCACGTGCAAAGTACCGTTAGCGGAGGGGGAGGGTAGCGCGGAGGGCCTTTGCCGGCAGTGTTTGTCCATGGCGCGGCCTATTACGGTTACAGCACCGGTACAGGAGCCGCCCTGGGCTTGTTTCGCTCAGGCGTTAACAGCTTTAGTGGGCCAGTTAGCTCCGCAGCCCGCGTTTACTCCGATGGGTTTGTCCCAGCAGTCTGTGGTGTCGTCACCCATGCAGGGGTTCCCACGACAATTGGTGGTACCCCACAGTCTCCCTATTTCCCCGCTCCCGGGTTCTCAGGAGCCAGCGTGGGTTAACTCCCTGACGAGTTCTGTACAGCACTTGTCGGATGTGTTGCAAGGGGAGTCTGTGATGCGGCCTTATAAAAGGCCGGTGGCGTCTCTGTCCGCTCCTTATGAGGATGACGAAGGGACGTCTGATGATGGGGAGATTCTGGATCCTTACGATCAGGAACCTCTCCATACTAAGGACGCTGATGCTAAGTCCAAAGTATATATTCCTGGACTTATTCGGGCGGTCCGCACAGCCTTGGTGATTGAGGACGAAGTTCCCCCAGCGGCTAAATCTAAGTATGCCTTTTTCAAAGATGTGAAGGGCGATGCCACAGTCTTTCCTCTTTCGGGTCAGTTGGTGGACCATTTAGAGGAGGCGTGGAAACAACCTGGCAAAAGATACCAGCCGCAGAGACGCCTGGTGGTGGCTTATCCGTTCGCGGATAATTATTTTGCTAAGTGGGAATCCCCTCCACAGGTGGATTCTCACGTGACCCGTCTTGTCTGTAGTGCCACATTGCCGATGCCATCCATGTCCTCCCTTAAGGATGCTACGGACCGCAAGGTAGAAATCTGCCTGAAGTCCGCTTATTCCCTTGCAGGGGGGGCAGCACGGCCGGCTATGGCCATTTGCTGGGTTGCCAGAGCGATGGAGCGCTGGGCGGATTCATTAGAGGCTTCTTTTGAATCCGACTGTCCGGCCGAACAGGCGGAGTTGATTGGCAATCTCCGTGATTCGGCCACCTACATCAACGAGGCGGCTCTAGACATTAGTACTCTGGTGTCTAGAATTTCTTCAGCAGCGGTAGCTGCTCGTCGCACCTTGTGGCTGCGATCCTGGAAGGCGGACGCAGATTCCAAGAAAGGTCTGGAAGCGTTGCCGTTTACCGGAGAAGTTCTCTTCGGTCCGGATCTGGATAAGATTGTGGCCACGCTGGCGGCAGCCAAATCTGCTTGTCTCCCGTCGGCCGCTGCTCCTTCTGGTTCTGGACCATTGTCCTTTCGGTCATCTAGGGCCCAGGGCAGGCCCAAACCACAGTCGTTTCCTCGACAGGCTGGCCCTAAGAAATCGGTCAAGCCCCGGAAACAGGCATGGAGTACCAGACGTCCGGCCCCCAAGCCAGATGACAAGCCTGCGGCCTGACGGTCCGGGTCTCCCCTTGGGGGATCCCAGGGTGGGAGGCCGCCTGCTGCAGTTCTCCCGGTGTTGGTCGTTCACTACGACAGAGACACTTGGGTTCTGGAGGTGGTCTCCCACGGGTACGCCCTCTCCTTCCGGCACAGACCCCCGGCTCGATTCTTCACCACGGGTCTACCATCAGACCGGAACAAGGCTACGGAGCTGCGGAAGGTATTGCACACTATGCTCCAGGCTGGAGTTATAGTGCCTGTTCCATTCTCCCAGAGGGGCCAGGGTTTCTATTCAAATCTATTTTTGGTACAGAAACCCAATGGGTCATATCGTCCGATTCTCAACCTCAAAGCACTCAACAAGTCTTTGCGGGTCCCGAAGTTTCGGATGGAGACCCTACGGTCCATCATTCTGGCGCTGGAACCTGGGGACTACATGATGTCATTGGACATACAGGACGCTTACCTGCGTGTCCCTATTCTTTTGCGCCATCAAGAGTTCCTTCGGTTTGCAATCCGCAGCGACCACTTCCAGTTTCGGGCGTTACCTTTTGGCCTGGCGACAGCACCACGTGTTTTCACCAAGGTGAGGGCGGCTTCTCTGCGGCTGCAAGGAGTCCGCATGTTGCCGTACTTGGACGACCTGTTATTGGTGGCAGGATCTCCAGAGCTCCTGTTACACCACTTGGACCTGACCATTGCACTGCTGCAACGGCACGGCTGGCTAATCAACTGGCAGAAGTCCACTCTAATCCCGTCTCAGAGGATTCTGCATCTTGGAGCCTTATTGGACTCGGGACAGCAAAGGATCTTCGTGACGGAGGACAAGATCTCTGCTTTACAGTCAAGGGTGCGCAGTTGTCTGCACAGCCGCCGGGTGTCCTTACACTCGGCGATGAGGTTACTGGGCTCCATGGTGTCGGTGTTCGACATGGTGGAATACGCCCAGTTTCACTCCAGACCTCTGCAGCACCTGATCCTGTCCAAGTGGAACGGGCTGCCTCAGTCTCTGAAGTTCCAGACGATTGTGCTCACCCCGGAGGTTCGCCTGTCCCTTGCGTGGTGGTTAAAGACGACCCACCTCAACAAGGGACGTCCGTTCTGGGTTCCAAATTGGGTCCTGTTGACAACGGACGCCAGTCTTCGGGGCTGGGGAGCAGTTTCGGGTCCACACTTGTTCCAGGGCAGGTGGACGCCGACAGAAGCGGAGCTTCCAATAAATATCTTGGAACTCCGTGCGGTCTTCAATGCTCTCCTGCAGGCACAGCGGTTTCTCCAGGGTCACCCGGTGCAGGTCCAGTCGGACAATGCTACCACCGTGGCCTACATAAACAGGCAAGGAGGAACTCGCAGTCGGGCGGCTCTCGTAGAGGTCTCTCGGATCCTGGTTTGGGCGGAGCGCAATCTTCCGGCCATATCAGCGGTCTTCATCCCGGAAGTGCTAAATTGGGAGGCGGACTTTCTAAGTCGCCAGGACGTTCATCCAGGGGAATGGTCCCTGCACCCGGACGTTTTTCAACTACTGGTGGACAGGTGGGGTCTTCCAGAAATCGACCTCATGGCGTCCCGGCACAACAACAAGTTGCCGGTGTACGGGTCTCGCACAAGAGACGAAGGGGCGTCTCTGGTGGATGCTCTGTCCGTCCGGTGGACGTTCAGGTTCGCATACCTGTTCCCTCCGGTCTCCCTTCTTCCACGGGTAATCCGGAAATTCAAACAGGAAGGAGGGACGCTCCTGTTGATAGCTCCCGCGTGGCCCAGACGGCACTGGTTCTCAGACCTTCAGGGTCTGTCCGTGGACAGTCCTCTGCGGTTGCCGCTACGACCGGACCTTCTGTCTCAGGGTCCTTGTCTTCACCCGGACCTGATTCGGCTGTCTTTGGCGGCGTGGCTGTTGAGACGGCCATGCTGAGGTCCCGGGGGTTTTCCAGCTCTGTGGTGCGTACCATGTTACGAGCTCGGAAACCGTCTTCCGCGAGGATATACCATCGCGTGTGGCATACGTTCTTCCAGTGGTGTCGACCGAGAGGTTATGCACCGCGGGAGTTTCGTCTGTCTCGGATTCTCGCCTTCCTGCAAGCGGGACTAGATCATGGGCTTCGCCTTGCTTCTTTGAAGGTACAGGTTTCGGCCCTATCTGTCTGGTTTCACCGTAGGATTGCTACAATCCCGGATGTGCGCACCTTTATGCAAGGTGTTCTCCGTATTCAGCCGCCCTTTGTTCCACCTGTGGCGCCTTGGGATTTGGCTGTGGTCCTGAGGGCTCTCCAAGGACCGCCGTTTGAACCACTGGGCTCAGTGGATATTAAATGGCTAACAGCTAAGACTGTTTTCCTTCTGGCCGTTGCTTCGGCCAGACGTGTTTCTGAGTTAGGGGCTCTTTCTTGTAGACCCCCTTTCTTGGTTTTTCATGGGAACAGGGCAGTGCTTCGCACTCGGCCCGAGTTTCTTCCCAAAGTTGTTTCCCAGTTTCATGTTAACAAGGAAATAGTTGTTCCGGCCTTTAACTCACCGGGTCTTTCCGTGGGTGAGGCCTCTTTGGATGTTGTGCGGGCCTTAAGGACTTATGTTGACCGCACTTCTTCGTTTAGGAAGTCTGACGCTTTGTTGTCCTCTATGGCTTCTGTAAAAAGGGTTGGCCTGCTTCAAAGCAAACTTTGGCAGCCTGGATCCGTATGGCTATTTCTGAAGCTTATCTTCATGAAGGCCTACCGGTCCCTCCTTCTCTGAAGGCTCATTCCACTAGGTCTGTGGGTCCTTCGTGGGCAGCTCGACGTGGTGCCTCGGCAGTTCAGATCTGCAAGGCTGCTACGTGGTCTTCTGTCCATACCTTCGTGAGGTATTACAGGTTTGACACCTTCGCCTCTCAGGATGCTTCCTTCGGGCGGCGGATTCTCCTTTCTGCACAGGAGCGTCCCCACCCTTAAAGGATACTGCTTTGGGACATCCCCAAGGTATCCTGTGGATACCCTATGGACCCTGAAGTAGAAAATATGAGATATGGTAAGAACTTACCCTTGTTATCTCTATTTCTACGAAGTCCATAGGGTTCCACAGGACTCCCGCCCTGTCGCACCTATGCTGCAGATGGGCTTTGCTCTGGTCACCGGTTTTCCGTCTCCCTCTGGTGAGAATGTGATTCTTGTATGTGTCCAGATCTTTGTTCTCTCTCTTCCTTCTCCTCCTCCGGCCTATGGCTTGGTAACTAACTGAGGTGCCTTGGCCCGGGGGCGGGGTATAGGAGGGGGACCTAGTGCATCCTGGGAGGCTGAAAGCTTAACTCTTTGGTGCCCTGCGACTGACGTCACACCTATACCCAAGGTATCCTGTGGAACCCTATGGACTTCGTAGAAATAGAGATAACAAGGGTAAGTTCTTACCATATCTCATATTATTGAGGAACAGTCTTTGCTATGGACTGTGCAGAATGTTATGGGGTGGCTGGCGACAGCTACGTTCATGAAGACAGCCTTCATGGTCGCTCTCCTAAAGTCCAGGGATGTGATTGCTTATCCCTTACGTGGCAATCTCTTGTTCAAGACAGTAACCTTGTGGGTGTTGCGGCAAGGAGTCTCGGTTGAGCAGCTGTGTGGGGCAGACACATAATCCTTGGTGCATACCTTTTACAGACTTTAATATGTTTAATGCTTTAGTGTCTATAAAAGCCAGGTTTGACCATAGGTGCAATGCACTGCAATCCAGTGAGGGTAAACTGGGAGGGTTATAGATAGATAGATATATAACCCTCCCAGTTAAAAGGTGTTCTAATTCAGGGTGTAGCTAAACATAGTCCATAAAATTAACTACAGGGATAATTTTGAGACTTTCTTGTTGTAGTCAACTTGATTAACTGCAGAGTTGTGCAACATTTATTTTTGTCTGTTGTATATTCTTTATTCAGATGAACCCTCCCTTCAGTTTCGCAGAAATATTTTCTTTCCTAAGTCCCGAGAACTTCAGGTGAGTTGAGTTGAGTTTTATTTATGTTCAGTAAAGCATGGAGATGTTTATTTAAGGTTTATAGGAGAGAGGAATGCTTTCACTCCGTATTCTACCATGGTAATACAATATATAATTATATACCATTATTTAATAGTAATATTTAAGCAAAATTTCCTTTTCAACTCCATGGCAGCTACAAGATATTAAGGTATGGTAAGTCAGCTGATTTACAAACAAGGGGGAAAAAAATATATATATATATATATATAATATATATTATATTATTATAGTATTCCAAAATAGGCGGCACTCAGAGAGTCCAAATCAAAGTGAAAAAAGCAGCAGTTTAATCTGTCGACATTTCGGAGGTCGAACCACCTTTCTCAAGACACTGACATACAATAAAACATTGAACATAAACAGACTTAAATACCTGACATCCCAATGTGAAATCTCCTCCCCACACAATCTGTGCGCTCACCATGCTTCCGGTAATCAGGGGAGCTCCATCAAATGACGCAACCCCTGGTCGTCACTAATCGGCGCCCTTTGATGACAACACCACTAAACAAGTCCGCACGGCATGCTGTCATGGCAACCGTAAACAAAATGGAAGCCAATGCCAACAAACCACAGCTGTGCAGACATTACAAAATTAAAATAACATTCAGGTCTCAATGTTGCTCATTAAAAAAACTATACAAAAAAAAATGCTCAGTATAAATTCAATAAGGTACAAAAAACGTAGCAATATAGTAATATGCCATAACATCACAATACTAATGGTGACATAAAGAATATATCAGAAATATTAAATGTCTATAATTGTATAAGGATGGGCATAAACATATAAAAAACAAAAAACGAGGGAACAGGAAATAGCTAGAGCTATAGACTCAGAAAAATTACAAAAAAATGCAATGAAAAATAAAAGAATATATGAACACTAAAAGATGTGTGATAGACAAAAACAAGACTATACAGTACTCTAGGGATATAATGACTGGCACGTTATCAATATGCATGAACCCGCTAGATGGACTGCGATACATCATAACTGGAATATCTATATACCAAAACACCTCACAATCTGCGCCCATGAATAATAAACATAATACATAAAGAAAAATTAATATAGAAAAACACAAAAAAATAGAGCTGAATACTATAAGGCAGGCAACAATAATGAAAACAAACAAAAATGTTAATGTAAATAATGACATAAACCAAAAACTCATTATGAAAAACGATTATAAAAAAAACAATTAAAGCCCAGGGACTCATTGAGACCCCTTGGTGCCAATGTATCCTATAAGAAAATCCACTTGGATTCCAACTGCAGCAAACGTTTAGGTCTGTTGCCACCCCGTAATGTTAAAGGGACATGGTCAATAATGCGGTAGCGTAATGTAGCCACACCATGTTGAGCCACGGCGAAATGACTGGCCACCGGTTGTTTACTATGACCCAAGGAAATCTCTGACCCAATGGCGGAACGATGGTGGGCCAGGCGTTCCTTAAACTGTCTCTGTCTTTTCCACGTAGTGAAGTCCACATGGGCAAGACAGGAGATAAAAGACAAATCTGGAACTACAGGTTAAAGTGTGATGAATCTTAAATTTCCTGCCAGAGTAGGGATGTAGGAAGGTATCACCCGCAACCATGTAGTGGCAGGTAAAGCACCCAATGCATTTAAAACAGCCAGATTTGCGCTGGAGAAAATGGGTAGGAGCAACATGTGAAAAGCCTGTAATATCAGTTTTGACAAGAAAGTCATTCAATTGCGACCCCCTAGTATAGCAGGGACGAATCCTAGAGTTGGCCAATGAAGACAATTCAGGATCTGTTTGGATAACAGGCCATAATTGTTTAACTTTCTTACTACTGGTGCTGAACCTATTAACCCAGGTGATGATATTGGAATCAGAAAGTTTATCAACCGGTTTCAGCAACTCACTCCGTGCCACAGATAAGGCCTTTTGCTTGGCTTGCATTAATTCATTCAGAGGGTCACCTCTGTCAACAAATTTTTGTATCATCAGGTCAAGTTGTTCACACTTGTCAATAGGATCACTAGATATTCTGCATACTCTGAGCATCTGAGAGTATGGTAAGCTCCTCAAGGTGGAAACTATTGTGTCTAAGGATGGTATTGCGGTCAGTCGGTTTGACATACAATGATGTCTGTAACACACCCAGACGACAGGTAATTTTAACATCCAAAAATGTCACCTCATCTGAATTGATGACATAAGTGAGCTTAGCCGGAGCGTCGGAATCATTATGCATCAAAATCAGATCATGAAAGGGTTGCTCAGGGCCAGTCCAAAAAATGGGAACATCGTCTATGTAGTGCAAATATAAACAAATATGTTGGTAAATATCGGGATTGGCAAAGAACAAACCCTGTTCCACACTGTACATGTAGGTATTAGCGTACAATGGGGCCACACAGGACTCCATCGCACATCCAGACAGCTGTAAAAAGAAATGCCCATCATACAGGAAATAATTGTGTTAGAATAAATTCCAACAACCTCATAAACACACTAACTTTTGGCCCATTGTATAGTACATTGTCTGTGATCAAATTTTTCACTGCCGCAAGTCCCTCCACATGTGAAATACAAGTGTAGAGACTTGTGACATCTACACTGCAAAGGAAACAATTGTTAGGTAACAGTGCAAGATTTGATAGCTTCTGCAGCATTGATGATGTATCCTTCAGGTATGTATGGAGATTTTTAATACATGGTTGCAGCAAAGCATCAAGGTAGACAGCAATAGGATGGCACAGAGACCCACGGGCAGAGATGATGGGTCTGCCCGGGGGACTCTGTGCATTTTTATGAATTTTAGGAATAGTGTAGAACACCGGTACCACCGGATGTTCTACACACAAAGCTTTAACAAGATCAGTGGACAAGAACCCCATGGAAACAACTTCAGTCAAAATGTCATCCAATTCATGTTTAAACATGTAAGTAGGGTCCGAAGATAACCGGTCATAGGTGGAAGTATCAGTTAGTAACCTCATGCGCTCCTCCTTGTAGTTACATAAGTCCATTACAACAATTGAGCCGCCCTTATCGGCTCCACGAATGATAATGTCCCTTCTTTTGCTTAGAGCCATGAGAGCTTGATGTTCTTGTCTGTTAAGGTTAGAATGAACAGTATTGGAAGCCTCACCAGTATTCTGTTCTAGCAATCTAGAGAGAGTTTTTATAGAGGGATTACATGTCTGAGGTTCAAAATGGGAACGAGGGGCAATCCTACGTAATTGAGGTGGGATAGACGTAAGACTAAGCTGGTCAGAAGTATCTAACAGGTTTTTCTTTTTGTCAAAAAACTCACGTAACTTTAAAGTACGTTGAAGCTTTTATGTATCTATTTTCCACTGAAATTCATCATGATAGTTTGTGGGGCCAAATGAAAGTCCTTTATTAAGAACTGAGGTTTCATGATTTCTTAGTGGAGTAGATGACAAATTAAAGAATACATTCTTCTGCCCCTCTGGGTTTGGAATTTGTTCTTCCTCTTGGTCTGGCCGCCCCTTCTCGTGGGGTAGGCCTGGTGCCTGCTGGCCAAGCTCTGAAATTAAACAAACAAGATGTGCTTTAACTGCAGACTTTCAGATTTAATTTGAGTGTAACTACATACAAATCAAGTGAACGGTGTAGGAATTACAACGGTTTCTATATGTGCCTCCCACTTTTTAAGGGGCCTAAAGGGATTTGTTTACCTCTAGAGGAATACTCCAACTTTCGTTCTCACTGGCAGAGGTGCTGGAATTGGCAGAATATACAGTGACCGGTCTACGTCCTTTTAGAAAAAGAAAATGCATTAGTATTAGTGCCACTGCTAAGCCAGCCATACACCCTATGTTGCTCATAGTCCTGTTGCACTCTATCTCGTTTTTGTTTTTTGTATTGGATTGGATGACGGTATTTCTCAACCTATAGTTGCATTTTACTGATCCAATTATTGCTACTGTCCTCTGTGAAGGAAGTTAAATGGATATCCTCAAACGATTTGATCTTATCACGGGTGAGATTAAGTTCACGGGTAGCTTCTTCTATGACCAGTAGGATCAAGTCCATAGAACACTTACTTAAAATGCCTATCCATTTCCTGCAAAATGGAATACTATGTCTACCAATGGTGGGCATATTGTGGATGCGGAAACCTCGGGGAATGTGTTTTACTTTAATAATCCGATAGCGTAATTGCATGATACAAGAAATCCTGTTCTCGTTTTTTAAGCTTAAATAAATCTCTATGTAGATCTGCTAGAGATGGGGAGCTGCCATGACCAGACAACTTTTCCTTGCATAAGATGGTTTCGGCCTCAATATCAGAAAAACTCTAAGTCTCTCCTGTGTCCAGTTGTAAAAACTGCATCGCATGTTCTGTAGCCTCCATATCAGTTGTATCATCTTAAGCAATGTAAATGCCCAATAAAAAGCAACACCAAGAAAACTGACGCCAAAGTGCCGGAAAAACAGGCTGGCACAGCAAAGACGCACACTCTGGTGTACTGTAACAATACTAGTGTTCACTTTAGCTCCGGCGGAAGGCAGGACGCCGGAGCTAGAGAGGGCACCTTTGTGCGCGCTCCCGAAAAGGGGATGTGGCCATTGAAAAGGGGGCATGTCTATAAGACACGTCCCCTTTTCGTGACTCTTGGGGGCGTGCCCAGCACTTACGGACACGCCAGGCAGCCCCCAAGCGCTGCAGACAGGGAGAATAGATGTCGGGCGCATGCACCCGGCGTCTATTCTCCGGCGGTGACCGGGTCACCGCACATTTCTCCACCCGCGGGACACTGCGACCTGCGGGTGAAGACTGTACCCGCAGGCTGTGAGGGCAGGGCGCTCTTTGCCCTCCTTCTGGAGGGCAGGGGTTTGCCCTCCTTCTGGAGGGCAGGGTGCTTTTTGCCCTCCAGGAGGGCGCCACGCCCCGCTAAAAGAAAGAACGCACCGGAGATCTCAGCAACACCAAAAGACCCGGAAGACCACGGAAAACAACTGTGGTGGATGACAGAAGAATTATTTCACTGGTGAAGAAAAACCCCTTCACAACAGTTGGCCAAATCAAGAACACTCTCCAAGAGGTAGGTGTATATGTGTCAAAGTCAACAATCAAGAGAAGACTTCACAAGAGTGAATATAGAGGGTTCACCACAAGATGTAAACCATTGGTGAGCCTCAAAAACAGGAAGACCAGATTAGAGTTTGCCAAACAACATCTAAAAAAGCCATTAGTTCTGGAACAACATCCTATGGACAGATGAGACAAAGATCAACTTGTACCAGAGTGATGAGAAGAGAAGGAAAGGAACTGCTCATGATCCAAAACATACCACCTCATCAGTGAAGTATGGTGGTGGTAGTGTCATGCCGTGGGCATGTATGGCTGCCAATGGAACTGGTTCCCTTGTATTTATTGATGATGTGACTGCTGACAAAAGCAGCAGAATGAATTCTGAAGTGTTTTGGGCAATATTATATGCTCATATTCAGTCAAATGCTTCAGAACTCATTGGACGGCGCTTCACAGTGCAGATGGACAATGACCCGAAGCATACTGCAAAAGCAACCAAAGAATTTTTTAAGGCTAAAAAGTGGAATGTTATGCAATGGCCAAGTCAATCCCCTGACCTGAGTCCGATTGAGCATGCATTTCACTTGATGAAGACAAAACTGAAGGGAAAATGCCCCAAAAACAAGCAGGAACTGAAACCATTTGCAGTAGAGGCCTGGCAGAGCATCACCAGGGATGAAACCCAGCGTCTGGTGATGTCTATGCGTTCCAGACTTCAGGCTGTAATTGCCTGCAAAGGATTTGCAACAAAGTATTAAAAAGTGAAAGGTCGATTTAGGATTGTTTAGTTTGTCCCATTACTTTTGGCCACTTAAAAAGTGGGAGGCACATATAGAAACCGTTGTAATTCCTACACCGTTCACCTGATTTGGATGTAATTACCCTCAAATTAAATCTGAAAGTCTGCAGTTAAAGCACATCTTGTTTGTTTCATTTCAAAGCCATTGTGGTGGTGAATAGAGGCCAAAATATGAAAATTCTGTCAATGTCCCAATATTTATGCACCTGACTGTGTATGTATGTATATGTATATGTGTGTGTATATATATATATATATATATATATATATATCTATATATATAATATGTGTATATATATATAATTATAAAATGTAAAATGCGCCTAAGCACAACCGCTCCATCAGGAGCTAAAGAAGAAGCCATCTTGTCAAAAAAAGCATTAGCCATGTACTTATCATAGCTAGTCCCTATTGATACCTTGTAGATGGCATATAAAAGAGTCGCAGCCTGACGGCTGTTTCGGTGTGCGATCCACGCCTTTCTCAAGGGTCTGCTCACTAAAGGTGCATACACACACGATTTTTTGAACGATTATCTTTAAGGATATCGTTCAATCATTGAAAAAAGCGTTCACTTTCTGAGTTAAAACGAACGATTATCGTTCATGCGCGTTCACGTTTGTAGTTCAGTCAGACTGACCAACTGAACGATTTTCATTAAGGGAATATGCAAAAATCGTTTGTAGTTAAAAAAAAATCGTTCATTACACTTTAAAAAAATCTGACAGAAAATCGTTCATAAAATCGTTGGTAACAAAATCGCTGTGTGTGTGTGTATGCACCTTAACTCGGACAATAAATTCAGACGACTCATGGTTTGAATGAGGGTTTGATCTTGTGCTGTTTTCTTTGATGAATTATTGAGTAGAGGACTGTCGTTGTAGCATGTCGGCTACATTGTTCAAAAAATATTTTTGCTACAGATCTGTTACTGCTTTCTCCAAGTGGATCCATTCTCATGCGCAGGGCTAAATCCGTCTAATATTCTATATGTTTGTTTATGGTTTAGATATAATATTATGTTTTCTATTCCAAAAATAGAACTATTTACCTCCCAATGGAGCTGCTGATCTTGGAGTGACTATTTGTATGACTAAACACCCTATTTGAGTAGGTGTGTGTCTGTGTGTGTCTGTGTTTCCTGATAATAGATAGATATGTATTATAGTACAAGTAATAGATGGCACTCCAGAATATTGCAATAAAGATATTAGTTTATTTGGGTTGTTTATGTATATGTTGACATTGACCATTTAGACAGTGATAAAAAGTTGACTTGTCTGCTCCCGGCAGCTGCAGTGGCATCTTCTGGGTCTTGGCGGTCACGTGACTGACTTCTGGGTCAGACCTCTGGTGTTTGGCTGAGTATTTCTCCCCTAATCCTTATCCCTACCCGTAACCCCACCCTTTAGTGCCTAACCCAAATCCTCCCGCCCTCAGCCTAATCTTAATGTTGAAATTCTTATAATGTCGAAATCTCACCTATCAACATTCTGAGAAACCATGATTTAACTAGCTAGATACGCCTTTAAAAGGGTTTTCTTTTTAAATATTGGATATAAAAACGATCAGAAGTAGTATAAAGATTTAATACAATGATATTTTAACACTCGTTATCCATGGTGGATCATAAAGCAAATCATACAGTAACCTGTACAAACAAATTAATATAAATACCAACATAAAACATCCAATAAAATAACTTTTTTCAATCCATAAAAGGATGTGTGTAAATCCACTGGAGACACTAATATTGTTATCTTATTTAAAGAACACTCAATATGTAACAAAATAAAAGCAGATATAAACTGCAACAAAGAATATCAATTTGGTGAATACCTCCTAGATTACTTGCATTAATTGATTAGTGAGTGCTCAGTGTTTAAACAATCATCAGAAACAGTAGCAGTCTCTTAGCAGTCTCTTTTTTTTTGTATCCAAATGTATAAAGTGAACTCACTGGTCATTTTCAGCAGAACTTTCCATCCATGCTGCCAGAGATATGATGAGATTACCGGTAATTTAACTTCCCTCTTCTCTGGTGTGAGAGACCAATGTCTTGTCTATTCCTTATGCTGCATACACAAACAGGATACACTGTGACTGTCATCAGCCCGGAGTCAGCCAGTTATTCTGGTGCTCTCGCTGTGTTTAGAGCAGCGCGTGGTACAAAGATTCCGGGGGCCAGCCAGATACTGTCTTATGCTGTTTCTACTGTATTAGGGCAGCATATGATGCGGGCTTCCCGGGGCAGAAGACTTCTAATGTAACAGCAGGCGACCTATCGCTGAGAAACGCGTCAAGCTCTGCTCACCATACGAGACGTTTGACTCTTAAAATACTCTCTCCAGCTCGATTGCTGCCCCGGAATGCCCACATCATATACTGTATATAATTTTCCTTTTCCGCGCTTCGTAAATAACCCTGCAAGGTGTTTCTTAATGTGTTTTTTTTATTTATTTTTTTATTATTATTATTACTTTTGTATTACAGGTTGAGTATCCCATATCCAAAATGCTTGGGACCAGGGGTATTTTAGATATCGGAATATTTGCACACTCTAATTAAATATCTTGGGAATGGGACCCAAATCTAGATACAGAATGCATTTATGTTTTATATACATAGGGCCATATCCAATTAGCCTCGGTAGGCTAATTAGCTTGCTTGATGCTAACCAAATAGCCCTGAAGTCGGCCTGACAACGGCACTTATCAGGGGTTTTTTTTCGGGACCTGATGTGTCCCGAAAAATAATCCACGATAAGTGCTGTTTTTTTCGCCCAAAAAAGGGCGAGAACACATAGGTCCGCGAGCTTATCGCTGCTCCTATACGGTAACGGGCGAACTATCCTATTTCGCCCGAAATAATAGGATAGGGAGAAAAAAAATATCGTAGATAATCGGCGAAAAATCGCCGTTTTTCGCAGATCGCGGGAATCAGTTAGCGCCCGAACAGTGTTCGGGGCTAATTGGATATGGCCCATAGCCTGCAGGTAACTTTATACAATCTTTTTCAATAATTTTGTGGCTCAAACAAAGTTTGTGTACATACATGAAATTCATTTATGTTTCATGTAAACCTTTATACACAAAGCCTGAAGGAAATTTTATACTTTTACTTTTAATAATTTGGTGCCTTAAACAAACGTGTACACTGAACCATCAAAAAGCAAAGGTTTCACTATCTCAGTCATGCTAAAAAAAAATTGCGTATTTCGGAATATTCCATATTTCTGAATATTTGGATATGGGAGACTCAACCTGTATAAGCATAGTACAAATGGTATTCTGTATTAAAGACTGTACCATAATTGTCTGTGATATTGTAACCTACACTAGTAAGTATAACTAAACTCTTCATCTCTTAGAAACACAGAGCAAATCGTCCAATTAATCTTTTGCTACAAGTGTTTTAGCATTTTCATATTTATTAACTCTAAAACTTGCAGCTTTTATTTTCTATTATTCTATCATCTATTCTATAATCTAACTTTTATATGATAATTGTATAGATTTCTAATGAGGAAATATTACGGCTACTGTATGAGGAGGCAAAGTACAACGTATTGGAAGGAAGGTACCCGTGTGACGTAGAGGACTGTGAATTTTTGGGTGGTCTGACTTGCCGAGTAGAGCTGGGACCATATAATCAAGAAAAACATACACCTTCTACATTAAGGTATGGTATTATGTTTCCATGTGATCATTCTCTTTTTTTTTAGATCTTTTTATCTTCTATTCGACAATGATTTTGAACCTTGATTGTCCACTTTTCCCACTACAGAAAGTTCTTCTCTTGCTGCATTTTGATGGTCCACTTGTATTCTGGTCATCTTGACTCGATTGTTTTTGAACTTATTGCTATCCCCAAAAGTCTTTCACTTTCCACCTTTACAACAGCTTAAATCACTAAGGTGCAAAATATAAGTCCAAATGCTGACAGATCCTGTAGATATCCGCAAACTGCACATGCACTGAAGAAAGCAAGTGCACACATCGGACCACGCATAGGCACGCCTACAGGGATTAAAAGTGGGCACGATCCATTTGCTGGCGGATCACTCTTTCAGTGAAATGGGCGTAACTAGGTGGCTACTGGATCAGATCCGCCAAGCGGGCATGTAGGCTGACTTCTGTGCTTGTTTGAAGCATGTGGCTGGAGATTGGACGCCTGTTTCTGACGGATCTTTTGCATCCAGCGTGGGGTGGGCGTAAGTTCCGACATTAATGAAAACAACTGCAGACTGAAAAACAGTGGCCGCGCTGCCTTCCGCGTGAAGATAGATGGATACTCTGCATAGGCGGACCAATGCTCGCAATAGCATAAGGTATTAAGCAGGCTGCCTCGGCTGAAAAGAAAGATGGACGCAGATGTGTCTGTCACAGAATGAGGTCCCTTATGTGCAAAAGTGTGCTTATTTGTCTGTTTAGATAATTCCGCCGTGCTATGACCTCCGCAGGTAAAAAAAAAAAAAGCGCTCTGAGCGAAATGTTACTTAAAAGTCCAACTGCTAACTCTTCAAGTCCAGTCCCCTTTGCAGCCAGCCGTTGTGGCCATGCTTTCCGGATTAGGTCAAGTTCCCTAAAGTGCCCGGGCCCTGTGGATATCTCATTGGCCCTGACCACACTGATTGCCTTACTCAGAGTTAGGTGTTACAGCAACAAAAAAGGTAAAACCAGGTTGCACTGCAGGTGGGGCAGATTTATTATGTGCAGAGTCATTTATAATTAGGAAGGGAGCATTCTAACTTATTTCTAAATTTCAGTGTAAATATAAAGCTGGCCAGTATTTGTTTGCTATATGCAAAATCAATCAGTGTGTCCCCTGCAGGCAAAAATAATGCATTTGCACCCTTGCATAGCAACCTAGTTTGTTCCAGGAGCAAATTGCTCCTTGTTTTTATTTTACTCCTAAGTCTAAATATGGCCCAGACTGAGGAATGCCCCAAATCTGCCAGACATCTCTCCTCGGATATTAGAAGATTTTGTGTCCCTACAGATGTCCAATCTTGAACCAAGAAATGTGTTTTTCTCTGTAGAAACTGGGGGTATTATTTCAACAGTAGGCATGTAATATCCGAAAAATGATTTTTCTCCTGCTGGTTTGCTCATTTCCTATACATTAATTTCCTTTCTATGCCTTATTTCTTGTAATGTTGCACTTGTGATTTAAGGATAGATGGAGCATTATTTTGGCACCATAGTTAAGTAAATATCTTAGAATTTCTAAGCACAGGATGGCAGGTTGCTATACTTTGGACAGCTGCCATCCTTCAGTGATAGGCCCTCTGGGAAGTACACCATCCTTTAGCGAGCATAGTTGAATGGATACAGCAAGCATGTTAGAAAGCAGCAAGCAGTCTCCAGTCGTGGAGACAGAATGGGTATGAAGGTCCCAGCAGCTGAATAGCCGCCGGTTCATATCCCGATGCCGGAAGCCCGACGGATGAAGATGCCGACAGGGGAGGTAAGTATGCTAACCCTACCCCTCTCCCCCTTCTAATGCTGCGTACACCCGGTACGATAAGCTGTCAGATTTTAACGATAATCTATTGAAACCTCTAAATCTATATACCCAAAATGTCGATATTTAGCGCTACAAGTCGCATAAGAAATAATTGCTTTGCAATCCAATTGTGGTTCCAAAGCACAAAAAGTTATATTGCACTAAAAAGAAAGTTACACGCTATGATCTCACACAATTAGCGCAAAAGCAAGTAAACACAAAGGTACAAACCGATACATACGCGTGCGCACTGGTCCAGTATGCAGTATTTCAATCCTGAATCTGCGGTCACCGTCTCCCAAGGATATGGAGAAATGACTGACTACTGCCCCAGCTCACAAGCCTATATTCGGTACAGGTTTCAGAGACAACAAAGGCACAGAATAACAGATGCTCATAGGTTCTTGCTTCAGGTCACTCCGTTCATTGGTTAGTTCATATGGTATCACTGGGGGTATGTCCCAGATCTTCAGATGTTGCTTTGTATGGTTTCCCACCGAAGAACTAATAAAAAAACACTACATACAGAGATACATTCTAACCTATAAGTCATATCTTGCAAACGCATGCTGCGATTTGCTTGCCAATAGAACCAGAGATCTACAAATAAACAGGGATTTAGAATGGTACCAAACATGACTTGTCTACTATGTTCTATACTTTAAATACCATATACATACATTTCACAACATAATTATATGCTACTAAAACCTCTAATTACGTTTAATGTGAAGGAACCTTTTTATACATATGCGTTCGCATATGTGCGTCCGTGTAATGTTCGTATGTATGTATGTATGCGAGTACGCATGTGAGCGTCTATGTGTATGCATATATGTTTTGTGTGTGTGTTATGTGCATCAGAGTATGTGTAATGGAGATATATATATATATATATATATATCCCCAACTTTTATCCATTTCTGGCATATTGTAATATTTAGACATTGCTTGAACCAAATTCTAAGGTGTAAATAAAGGTTTATTTCTAAGCAGGGGAGACCAACAGCTGTTTGCTGAAGTCACATCGCCTGGTAGCTAATTCAAAGGTTTTCCTCTGCCTATTCAAACGCTAAATGCTAGTTCCTTTGAACAGCAGTAGTATCGAACAAAAGGTATACAATTGTTAACGATAAACAGGTTCCTGACAATTATTTTTAACTTTGCATTTAGAACCCTTCTCTGATCATATCACTATCTGTGTTACAATATGTCTGTAACAAATAATTAAATTGTATTAGTATGCAGAGTTTCTCAATACATATGCAAACACCCACAGACATACACATTAAAACCTGTTTTCCACACTGACTAAACCTTGTAATATAAATATATATTTGTGCATATCGGAATTGCGCTGACGCAGAGTAGCGTCCAAGCAATTCGTCATCAGACCATAGACGACTAAATTGTCAGATATTTGTACAGCGATCATACTCAATTATTTGACTTTGACAGATCCTATTGTTATCGTTAAAATCTGACAGTTTGTTTTGTTATCGACCAACTGCCGTAGTCTGTGCAAGCAGGCAGACCTGGTTCGATATCGACCAGGTTAGCCTGCTTACTATAGGGGTCGTTAAGGGGTTACTGCATGTGTTGGACGAACATCTGATCGTTATCTGATCGTTGCCATCGTACCATGTGTACACATCATAACCCTCCCTTAGTGGTGCCTAGCCCTAACCTTCCCTTGAGGTGACTAAGCCTAACCCTACTAATCTCCCCCTGGAGCCCGTAAAATGAACCCTCCCCCCACGGCTAACGGCTTACAGGGCTCGGCTTACCCTAGTTCAGGATGCCGGTTGTCAAGATTTCATTGCTGGGCTAAAGATAGGCGTCGGGATTTCAACACCTATCTTTAGTTCCAGGTCGGCACTCTGACGTAGGCCTCCCGGGTACCGGTAAATTAACTACATCTTGTGGAGACTCGTCTGCTTTTTCTTTGGCAAACTACTTGGCTTTGCTGCAGTCTCCATTTCTGGAGACTGCCCAGACATTGAAATGTAAAATCCAACCTGACTTCTTCTAGAGGATGATCTTCCCGGGCCTACTTATTGATGCCAATTAGCAGAGAGTGTTCCTACCAAAGGACAAGATCAACTTGCTACAAGGACTGCTGAAGTCCCTGTTAGCTCACATGCAGGTTTTGATTCCCCCTTTTCATGAAGATGTTTTCCAAAGGCAGTACAATTTGCACCAGTACATTCTAGGATGTTCCAAACCTGACTAAAAATAAAATAGAAAAGTCTCGCCAGAACTTGTCCAGTCAGGCCTTCAGTCATTTCCCAAGGGTATGTCTAACACTCAGCTGATGGCTCAACTGGGTGTTAGACATGGGTCATCCATTCACAGCTGGGGAGGTTCATCACTTCTCCATCCCGGATAAAGGGTCTTTGGACTCCAGAGAATTATTTCAGAGAAAAATGTCTCTTATCTAAAGTGCTAAACTGTGATGCATGTAAGATGCAATCTAGTGCTGACAGCCTTACAGAACCCTCCTTTTGAACCAATGGGTTTAGTGGACTTGAAGGTCTTTGCCTGGAAGATTGCCTTCCTTTTTGCTGTCTCCACAGCTAGAAGAGTTTTTTGGAGATGGGAGGCGTCATCTAGTAGGTCTCTCTCCTCATCTTGCTTGAAGACCAGGAAACCCTTTCAGCCCAAGGTGATCACCAAGTTCCAGCTAAATCAGGACTTTGTGAAATAGAGCCAAGATCTGACCCCCCTGTAAAGCGGTCGCAATTCAAGATGCTTCCTGCAATTGGCAGTCCATGGGAACATCCATCTGTAGTCAGTCGACCGCATCTATGAAACCTCACCTATGCAACTTTAATTCGGGCCCACAGTCTTTAGCCCAGATTAGGTTTCCAGAAGAAAAGGCCTGTCTTTGTTCTCTGGACGATGTAAGGAGATTGAAAATCTACATCCATAAGACCCAGGAATTGTGCAGGACAGAATCATTTTTGTTCTCTTTGTGCACAATAGAGACTGGCCTTCTCTGCTAGACCAAGTCCTCAAGGGCAGGGCCCGCTTCTCCTGTTTTGTACTCCTAGCACTATTCCTGTCATCAGTGCGCTTCTGTTTCCCGTTCTCCCACCCCATCTGCGAATCTGGTTCTGTGTATCCGCCCATTTGTTGGTTATAGGATCATTGAATTGTGATTTACACCCTAATCCTCCCCCAAGCAAATTTTTGTTATTTAGTTTCACTAGCCATAATGAGTCACTGTATTTTTCCCTTCAATTTCCCTATTAAGTCTACCTTTTGTTAGGTTGTATCGTTTTGGTATAGAAATTCTATGTATTGATGTTCAGTTGTATTGTACGGCTCTGTAAATAGCAAAACATTTCCATGCTTAATACTTTGGTAATGTTCCAGAAACTGCGGGTGCATTCTACTGTATTGGTGGGGGCCTCCTTGTCGGAATGGTGGCCTACACAGCTGCTCAGCAGAGGCCCCATGCTGTGCCGACAAGGAGGCTCCCACCAGTATGGTAGAATGCAGAGCACATCCTTACAAATTCTATACTTTTGAATCCACAGCTACCAAATTCTGCTCATAAAGTACTGTGCACCGCAACTTCTGAGCGCATCTTGCCTTAGGGAACACTATGATTTGTCCCCATTGTATCTAGTGTTCCAAACTCAATGTCAGAAAAATTGGCATTTTTGTACCTTGTTAAATCCTTTTCTCTCATGCCACTGAGGAACACTGTATATTGTCCCATTATTCTGCTTGTTTGGTGGGGGGGGTTGTGGTTTTATTTTATTTTCTTCCCTTCCTTTCCTTCACTTCTCCCAGTCAGCCACTTTGCTATAGATATATATTGTGACAAGAATCGCATAGACCGGGTAAAATCAGTCAGTAGCTTTTTGCTCACCACAGGCAGGTTTACAGGGCATGGCAGTTTCACAGGCAAGATAGTACATAGAATTCCAAACTTAAATAATTCTACAGTGGACTCGCAGGTCCAGGAACCCTAACACTAGTCACCTCCGGACCTATAAGCTGGGCAACTATCTCACAGTCAGGATCAGTTTTCCCAGTGTCTCTGCAGTTCTTAAACCTTGGTGCTTTTCTTTCAGGCAAAAGTTGGAGTACTTTCTTCCCCTACATATATGTAAAAAGAGGAATGGGTTACTAACTGCGTTCAAGAACAGAGGGAATCGGGGAGCAAGTTTCGAGCAAACTCTGCTGAACACTTATAAAGCCGTTACTGAAAACGTTTCATGTGGAGAGGGAGAGGCAATGAATTATAAGGAGTATCTGAAGAAATGCCATGAACTCCCTTATTATGGGTAGGAAGATTTTGGGTGGCTATAAGGAGGAGCACTAATGAAGACTGGCATGGGTTACACTGAACTTTGTATGTTTTGTTTGCCATCAGGTGTGCCTTTTTCTTAGGGGAAGTTGAAAAGCCTACCCAAGGAATTCTGAACAGGAATGGACGCAAGACTGTATCTGTGGCCATTAATATGGAAGGTGTATCTGTAATAGACAGAAAAGAAAAGGTACATGTATGTGATGACATCAGTGGCTCTTCCATGGCTTTCTTTTTATTTTTTTCCTTTAAATACAGTAAATGGTTATCATGTTGAACGTGTAATAGCTGAGCTGGCGATGACTGTCTCAAATCTAACCTAACACTTTGAAGCCCTGTCTCTCCTTTTATGGTACAAGTGAAGGACTACAATTGAATTTCTCAGTGCTTCTGACTCTTCACTGATAAACCAATATGAATATAACTGAGCTATATGATGTAAGTCAGCTCCTTCCCTTTTCCAGTGCTGGATAGGTCATTTCAAATGAATATGAATCATCTGCTCCTCTATTATACGGTTAATATGGAGCCGAGCCTCATCTGATGTCACAATCTTGGCATCTCAGTGTTACTGCAAGGTGGGGCAAATCTGCACCTGGACGAGCGTTCCGTAGGCATTTCTGGTAGATGTCATGTTGGTAAAATGTATAGTTTAAAGGCTAAAAACTGAGCGCTAAGCACATGAAATGAAAATGCTAAATAAAATAAATTCGAAGCATACACTTTAAAAAGATGTTCAAAAATAATAATTATCAGCATAAGTAATGTTTATAGCCTTCTGAGATATATTTGGGAACAGTCTAGTTGGACTCAGAGTACCTCCTGAGATACCATGCTCTGCTCCCAAATATATCTCAGAAGGCTATACACATTACTTATGCCGATAATTATCATTTTTGCACATCTTTTTAAAGTGTATGCTCGTAATTTATTTTATTTTGCATTTTCATTTAATGTTTTTAGCGCTCAGTTTTTAGCCTTTTAGCTATACATTTTATCTATTGTTTTTACTGAGCTGCTTAGTTACATTAGCGCAGCAATACTATTATTTGTACTTCGTTATCATGTTGGATTTCTGTCTGTTCTACAGACCATTGTCCATTGAATTACTTTGGTTGTCCTGCCCCAGTGTTAGTAATCCAGCCACTGAAAATGTAAGGGTGCATTGCATCAAAATATTGGGTGTCTCTTGGGCGGGAATGTGCCTTGATGGAGCAGCTGTGTTCTGGCTGGATACCGGTTTATTTAGTGCATGCCTAAAGATTTAATACTCTAACATACAAAGATGTTTTCTGCTCAAAGCATCTTGCAAGTGCTTCCTCTCTTAGGGAATTCTCTGGGGTGACTTCAGTGATCTAGTATCCACCATGAATGAAAGCGCAAAATCAATTTTATGCACCGATTAAAGCTAACTGCAAGCCAAACCTCTAGCACAGGCCTGGCCAACCTGTGGCTCTCCAGCTGTAAACCCTGCCCTTTACAAGCACCTGTAGTATATCATTAAGCTGATTGAGCAACTACCATATTTTTTGCTCTCCAGCTATACCAGCTGATTAGTGGGAGGGTATGCTGGGACTTGTAGTTTTACAGCAGCCACAGGTTAGCCAGGCCTGCTCTAGCAGATGTTGCTAGCATGAGCGTGTCCATCATGTTTCGTCACCAGACATGACTCCCATCAGGGTGCTTAGAGAAATAAGCACTCCAAAATTACTTCTCAGACTCTCCACTACTAGAACTACAGTGTAATTACAATTTTATATCGCTACGTCAGGACCATATTTGGAATTTTTTATAAAACCTAAAAATTACATTGTCGCACAACTTTACATTGAACGGGTTTGGTACAGATGCCGGCGCTCGGGATCACAGCGGTTAGAATCCCAATGTCTGCATCCCCACACGATTAGGATATCGACAAGCACTGAAGCATTGAAGCACTGCACATATCACTATGATCTGTGCAGGCTTTGCTGTTTTAAAAGGTGTAAAATGAAATAAAATCAACACATTAGTAAATGCTGTATTTTTCAGGACTAAACCGCCAGCGATTTGCCATTGGTTTGTAATTGAAGCCCAAGTCAACATTTAGTAAATTAACAGCATAGAGCGAGGTTACCTTCTTATAGCCTATATTGTTTCTGTTCTTGTTCATTGTTATGCTGATTCACGATTACCAGAGTTAATATTAATGTTTAAAGTTTAAAATGTATTTGTTGGAGAACATTGTTCTTTTCTATACCCGGTGTTCTTTACTCATGACCTATCCTTCCAGGCTTTTATAGAAAAAGGAACCTAATGGGGGTATAATCCAATATTCACTCCACTGGATAGTGCAGTTTTTGAGCACCCTATTATGCTCAGTCTTCATTGTCTTCTCCACTCTGATGTCTTCGGTTATGAAGTAACCAATAAGCTCATCAGAACATTATTAGCAACAAGCGTGCAGTGTGCTGATCATATAGGAGACAGTGTCCTGTCCATCTGCCTGTGACCGCAGCATAATCATAATGTACATTAGGGAGTGGGCGCAAGTTGAAAGTCAATAGGGAGATTTGATTAATGGAGATGGCCATGAAGTGCCGGAGAAACGGTTAGTACTCGAGGCCACCAACATTGCACATTTTTCCTGGTGACCCCATAGAGGTATGCAGATGAATGTGCGATGTTTGGGTATTGTGAGTCTCGGTGATTTGCGCAGCCAACAATTTAATTGTCCCTGTAGACTTAAGTATTGGATAGTGAACCAATCAGTGGGCCTGATACAGGTTAGTACGTAAAACCCAATGGTGGGTAATCTGCGAATGCGCACGAGTCCTGCCAACACGCTCGCAGTGCCTGGCGGTTGCAGCCTGATTAGAGTAGAATTTGTCAGCTAGTTACTCAAAACTGGCAGCCAAGAAATATTTACACCAGTTGAGAAAAGTGGAGTGCTACCAAACGGTAATCACGGTGGTGCAATAGTTAGCTGAGGTCATTTCACACCAAAGCTCTATGTATGTGGAGTTTGTATGTTCTCCCTGTGTTTTGCGTGGATTGCCTTCAGGTACTCCGGTTTCTTCCACAATCCAAAAACATACTAGTAGGTAAATTTGTAGCTTCTGACAAAAAATGAACCCCAGAGTGCATGTGATAGGGAGGGCAGTGACTGATATGAATGATTGTTCTCTGTAAAGTGCTGCATAATACGTGTTTGCTATAAAAATAATTCTTAAATTAAAAATACAAACAGTATTATATAATATATTTTAGTTTTTTTTTATAATATTTCTTTAAATGTAAACCTTATTCTGTTTTTACAGTATATTTTGTCCTTACACTAATGTGTGCAACATTTGAATTCTATTGTAGTCCATATACTGTTCAAAAATAAATGCAAACATTCCATATTGACTCTATGGGGCATATCCAATTGGGCGCAAGGAAAATAACCTCGCACCCAATTTTGGATTACCGTGGGTATTAACGATTTTAAGAAAAGTCAGACTTGCTCTGGAGATGCAAGAGGGGAAAAAAACCTCCCAGCGGTCAAAAACGAAAAAACCCTGCACCTGATTGAATAGCAAAAACCTCACATGTGCAGGACTTTTTACAATTCTCTCCCCCAAATGAATTTGCCCCAATGGTTAATTCCATGATTTTACTAATAATGTCTTATTTTCTTCTACTTTCACAGCATATTTTGATAAGTCTGA
The DNA here is from genome assembly GCA_031769625.1 of Taudactylus pleione. Classification (NCBI taxonomy): domain Eukaryota; kingdom Metazoa; phylum Chordata; class Amphibia; order Anura; family Myobatrachidae; genus Taudactylus; species Taudactylus pleione. The sequence goes on from JAUIMM010000108.1 coordinate 14,595,996, forward strand.
AGTTTTCAGAGCTGTCCTGGGATCACACATATCCAGCTGAAGAAGAGCATATTCTTTGGCTTGAATTTGATGGGGACAATGAAGGAACGCCAGTTAACAAGTTGCTTAAAATATATTCCAAGCAGGTGATATTTCTTAACACTTTTGGTAGTCGCAATCCTTGTGTAGGTCAGGTTGCGTTTATAAACCATCAAGGACTTACCTGTACAGCTATATATTGCTGGGCTATTAAAATGTTTTACTTTGAGTAACTGGAGATATAATTAGTATATGTGTTTTTTCTTTTAATTTGTTCTAATGATAAATGTATTTATAGGTGCTGTATCTACTGTTCAAAGTTTCACATTACACTACATTACCAAATAACTCTGTTGAACCACATATTCTATAAATTAGTCTTATTTTATTTGGATTTAAAAAAAACAAAAAAACTTAATACACAATTTGAATTGATTAAATGCATTAACCTAGATGTCTCATTCCAGGCTGAGCTGATGAGTGGACTGATTGAGTATTGTATAGAGCTTGGTCAGGGTACAGAGTTAGCATCTGCAGACTCTGCTCCCAGGAATCCACAAGTGTCTGGGAAAGGCAACAAACTACGTAGACAAGACAGTGTCCTGTGTAACCGCATGAAGCACCTCACTACTATAGATTATGTTGATGATGGTAAGTCAGTAAATTGTTCTAAATAGACTACATAACCTTACTGTATGAGTTTGCTAAATTATATGATGCTTTATAACCCCGCATCCGTTGTTTTGGTCAAATATTTGGTTCCAAATAGTTTTATTGCATCTTAAAATCTAATTAAAATAAAAAAAAAAACAGTATCAAGCTACAAACAGATATCTATTTTTTTTTACACAACTTACATGTGTAACCTCTGGATTGGTCCCTAGACAGTGTCCCACAATCTGTGGTGTTGGGGTTTTTGTGTGTTTAATGAGGAGGAGGGTCAGCTGTGCAGTGTATTATTTTTTTGGAACCACATCCTTGGAGTAGTGCACAATGATGCTCACAGTCCTGATTTGATAGTCACTAGTACTGTGCTTGCTCTGTGACAGTGCAAGAAATCTAACTACACATACCTTGTATTTATTTATGTTTTTCTCCAGGCACTGAAATCAAGCGTGTGAAGCCAAAAAGAGCAGCATCCTTTTTCTCTCGACAATCTGCTCACGGCTATGCGTCCGTGCAGCCTTCTGACATCTCTGGACAGAGCTGACGCTTTCATTCATAGATCACAAAGGCCAAAGTGACTTATAAAACACTAAACCCTTAATATCCATTGTACGGACCAAGCCAAAAACGTAAGAGCCCTAACTGCTGTGCCTTATAATAATGCTGCTGTGCCTGCAGGGGATGACCCATCAAAGTTTCCAGGATATATAGTATGTTTCCAGTCTGATTTACTGTTCTTTTCTAGAGTAAATTGTGGATGTTGTCATGTTTATTTGTTTTTGTTTTTTGTGGGAATATTTTTTTTTTGGGGGGGGGGCGTTGTTTGTATATTTATCTCTCTTCTATCGCCGAGTTGGATAATTGTTTATTCAAATAACACATCAAACACTGATAATTTCCTATCAACGCAACTGTAGCAAAGGAACCATCATTTATGTGTAATTCATTGACAATAATGCCTTCATAGTTGATTTTTGGTGGAGTTATGATAGAGCTTCAGTTATTTGTTTTTTTTTTTCTTTAGTTTGCTGGAAAACCAAAAGTAGCATTTTTCCAATATACGCCTTCATGTCAATATTTGGAATTGCTTTTACTATAAATCCACTTGTATTGCACCTGTAGTTTCCTTCCTTTACTTTATAATTCTGTAATAATCAGAAGTGATTTGATGGTTTGAACTGTTGTATGTATATTGTTATACAAAAACTGATTATTGATCACTTGATTCTGAAATGACTAATAGAAGCAAAGTTACTTTTTATTTATACCTGAGAAATCGCTAAGACCTATCTTGCAAATGACAGCGCAATAGTTCAACTGCTTGGGGCAATGGAGCCTTTCAGTAAAGATGTATAATGTTGACCAGAATTTAATTACTACTCGTACTTACATAATGTTAAGTGGATTGAAAATAAAAGCGTATTTCATGTATTTACAACACACATTTCAAACTAATGTATACATTATATACTCTCATTTAGTATATTGCAATGTAATGCACTAACAGTCAACATTAAAGATGTAAAACTTTATTTTGCCTAACATATTTTGCAAGTAAATGTATATCTTTTTCTACTGGTCCCCATTACATGGAAGGTGATAGCGTAATGGCTTCTGGCTGTACTTTTTTGACCACTGTGATAAAGTTCCTAGCACTTGTTTCGGTACAAAGTCAGTCATGGCTGCTCAGGCTATGAGTAAAGCTGGGTACACACTGACAGATACATTGGCCCATCAATTGATCGGCCAATGTATCTGCTTCCCGCTGGTCAGTGTGTACCCGCGAATGTCGGTGAACGTTGGCTGGACAGATATGTCTGCAGACCGCCCATACACTCACAGCGGCAGCCGCGAGGAGGGGGATGGGACACGCCCCCGGTCACCTTGTCCCTCCCCCCGGTCGCTGGTACCTGAGGGCACAAGCAGATTATAGCCGTTCAGTGTGTATGAACGACCATCATTTGCAGATATATCTGTCAGGTGTGTACCCACCTTAAGACTGATTAGATGGCTTCATTTTTTTTTATACTGTAATCTGTAATGTGATTTTGTACTAACAACGACTGAAAATAAAGTTTGTGTGTAGCAGCCTGTTGTCCAGACGATGGTGTTTTAAAAAATCTTGCATAAACTCAGATTGCTTAAAGGCAGGATGACTAAACCATGAACAGACTGTGTCCGAGGACAATAGCCATGCTGCTAAGATGGCCACTACTGCATAATCTTTTGTGCTGCGGTGCCATCAAAGGGAAATACTGACGCTATGCGCTCCATGGGGACTGCATGTAATGATGTAGTATGGGAGCAAAAGGTTGATTTTCATTTTCTCCGATACATTACCAGTTTTTGGTTCCAACTAGTTGGATGGTTGGAAAGATAATCTTGGGGTGTATAGACAACCTAAGGTTTATTGTTGTATAAGGTATTGCCAATGTGATGATTACATTTGTTGGATGAAGTATTTTATGGTAATTATCCTGCCAAAAGCAAAAAGTTTAGTGGTCTAATTATCAAATAATTGCGGTAGCTTCAAATATTAAGGATCCTTTCAACGCATGAAAGAGGGATCGCAGCAGATATTTCCTTATGTGCCACAGTCCCTCCTTTCCGACAGCAGCCGTAGTCCCTTCCCCAAAAATGCCTCAAATTAAGTGTTTTTTACATTTCAGGTTGGTTTTGTCACTGGTGCTTTGTGGCATTTTTATTAAAGCTACATTACCATATATTGAGTGCAAGAAATAATCAGAAGTCCCAATATGTGTGATTGCTGCTTCTGATTGGTCCTCACACACACACCCTCCTCAACAGCACTACACAGTCAACAGACCACAACTGCTTGCGGGGAAATTTGGCTGCATAGACATGGTAAATAGCACACTGGGTTTTGTTTTTTCCACCCTATCAGGGAATGCTCTTAACGATGGGAGAGGAAAAAACCTATGGAGTGAATTTATGTCACTAGGTGGCAGTGCTTAGCCTCTTAAGTCCTAGAACCAGCTTGTTCTGTAATTTTCCACTCTGTCAGCACTGAAATATTTACTGGAAACATTCCTATTTTTATTTTTTTTTCAAGAACCACTTATAAGTTGCTCATTCATATAACTAGCAGTTAAGGTTTTAGCGTAACATTCACAGATGTACAGTATATTAAAATGTTTCTGGAAATCTCATAGTGCAACTACAGGCAAATCATGTTTGTGTTTGAGTCCTTTAATGGCTTTGTTTTGTTTTCTGAGCCCTCCTCCTTCAAACTAGTTGAAACGTATTGAACAAGTCATAGCTATGACTTGTTCAATAAGTTTCGACTTATTTGAAGGAAAACAAAACAAAAAACCCATCAAAGAACCCAAACAAAAACACGATCCCTTTAAGCTGGCCATACACGGTGCGACAAGCACCGTGCAACGCGATGGGAGATCCGACATATCGGGCGGTCCCCACACACGGTGCGATCGGGTGGCCGACCATCCGATATGCCGGCTTCCCCCACCCGCATAGCGTTGCATGGGATCGCACATCGCATCCCCAGATCGACTGATCCTGCTGTAAGATCTGCAGTGTGACCAATAAAAATTGTAGAATGTTTTGAATAATTTTTAGAAGTTTTAATAACTCAACGTACATATTTAACACAGCCAACGTTTTTAAACCTCATGTTTCTTTCATGCAATGATATAAATGTAATTAATGAATTTATTTATTGGAAAACACAGACACACACTACTTTTGTCTTCTTCCAAAAATGTCTGGTTTGTTATTGTGACTGTAGCAATACCCTTTTTGGACACTTCTTTTGCATTTTTCTGGCTTTGTATCTTTTTAGAATTACAGATTAAAAATGGCAACTTGTAGACATTACAACTCTGTGTAATTAATGGCTGTGGCAATACACTGCAACGCCCAGCAACATGCAACAGTTATACACTATAGCCCTAATTTACTAAGCCAAAAATGACTAGTGAAGCTTAATATCCTCCTGCAGACAATGTATGGCTGTAATACAAAATAAAGTAGAATTGGTGAGAGGGATCCGTGGCTGTATATAAGTGTTTGTTGCATACAGAAACCATTTTAAACAATGTGGTTGCTTTTAGTTTGTTTGAAGTGGACTTTAAGTAAGTCTTGGCTCAATCCATAATTTGATACATGGTTCTGAGTTTATCATTCTGACAGGAGAGGAGAACATGGAGAAGAAATACATGCAACCTTAAGGCCCCTGCACACTAGACGATACCTTGAGCAATTTGGCCGATTGTGACGCATCGGAACGACAAATCGTTCATACTGTCCAGTGTGTATGCACAATGCCGATGCGCACTCCCGCGGATCGCCCATCGAATCCTCAGATCTTTTGTACATGCAGAAAAGATCTGAGTATGTAGCTAGCGATGCCATGCTGCCGTATTCCGCTTCGCCCTCGCTAACCCCCCTACGGCACTCCAGTCACTCACTCATTACTCGTGTAATGTGTACCCAGCTATAGATATACAGTAGACCAGTGGTTCCCAAACTGTGCGACGCGGCACTGTGGGGTGCCTCGGAACACTTGCAGGGGTGCCTCAAGTTGGTGGTCCAGCAAAAAATGTAATTCTTTATGGTAAATGTAATGTAAATATGTGGACAAACAGAAGCACAAACCTGTCCACCACTACGGAACTGAACCTAAGGATGACGGGTCAGCACAATTTACTTCACTACATTTTTTTTTTTCTGAATTCCTCAATAACAAACCTTTGGCTTAGGGGTGTTGTGAAAACAATGCTGATGCACTAGGGCGCCATGGTTGAAAAAAGTTTGGGAACCACTGCAGTAGACCCATTTAGAGAGGACTCTATTGTGAGTGAAAAAGTACAACACTTTTTTATATCAAGTAATACGATGCAACAAATTCTTTGTCAATACCATATAATAGAGCTTCCCAAACACAGTCCTCAAGGCTCCCCAACCGTCCTGGTTTTAGAGCTATCCATGGTTGAGCACAGGTGACTTAATTAGTACCTCAGTCAATTTGATTTAACCACCTGTGCTCATCCATGGATATCTCTAAACCCAGAACTGTTGGGGAGCCTTGAGGACCACGTTACCTCTGCCATATAAGATAATGCATAATAAAATAGGTATAATAAAGAGCACTGATCAATGATTGAACTGACAAGACATAAAACAAATATAAACATCCCTGACTGCCCTACAGAAGGAACAGTGTCCTACATAAAACAATTGAAAGATCACTGTGTTGCCTTGCTAGGTGCCATCCCATCGATAAGTGGAACCTTGCCCCCCTCGCCAATACCATATATGGAAGTATTCCAAGATCTCTATATAAGCTTATTCTTGTGTAGGCCATTATGTTTAGTGTAGATGAATTGTTCATGCCCCACCACTTCTAAGTTAAACCAAAAAATAGAGCCTCTAGAGGCAAACCAAGTGTGGGTGATGCTTAATGCCCTGGCTTTGGCCAAAGTTTGTATGTATTGACCAGGTGTCACAAGCCGCCGCACTGATAATTCTGTGCGAGGTGAACGCCAGGTCAGCGTTCGCTGAAGCTATACCTACCTCCTGTCCATCATTCTGGGATCGGCCCGGATTGGCTCCTGCAGTCATGACCTTCACCTGTGAACGCAGCTCCGATGCCGGTGATAGCGTTTCACGTGTTTCCGGTTCTAGCGTGGTCTCCTGTATTTAGTCGAGTTACCTGTATCCAGTCAGTTTCATTGTTCCTGTCGTTTGTCATCTAGGCGGCACGGTCCGCATTTGTACTACCTGCTGCTTGTGTCATCTTGGCGGCACAATCTGCATTCCTGTCTCCTGCCGTTTGATTATGGTCTAAGCCGTCTGGATGACACAGTGTCCAGAGTGCACAACCCAGCGTCCTGTGGCTTGTCAACACGGTGGCACTAAGCGCACCTCAGCACCTTGTGTACTGCCGCTAGTGTCATCCCGGCGGCACTAAGCGCACCTCAGCATCCAGTGTACGCAACCTTGTATACTACCGATGGTGTCATCCTAGCTGCATGAAGTGCACCTCAGCATCCTGTGTATGCAATCTTGTGTACAACCGCTAGTGTTATCACGGCGGCACAAAGCGCACCTCAACGTCTTCTTGCCAAGTCTTTCAGCCCTCAAGGCTGCTACACAGTGACTGATATGTCGGCCCAGAGGCCACATCAAGCCAAGGTTTTCCAGTCCTCAAGGCTGCTACCGACCCAGAGGCTGCATCTCATCTTACTGGCCCTCAGGCCACAACCAGCCAGGGCTGCTACTGGCCCAAAGGCCACAGCCAACCAAGTCACTTCCAGCCCTCAAGGCTGCTACCGGCCCAAGTAGAGCGGCGGAAAATTATTGTACGGAGTTCCGCAAGTGGGCTGTAGATGCAGGATGGAACGATCCAGCCTTGCGAAGTCAGTTTCGTTGGGGTTTATCGGACAAAATTAAGGATATCCTGGTCCAATATCCTGCCCAGAGTTTCCTGGATGACCTCATGAGCTTGGCAATTCGTGTCAACCGATTGCTTCGGGAACACTGAGTAGAGAAGAAGTTACATTCTCAACCCCCTCAATCTCCATTGTGGATGGCTCCATCTGACTCAGATGAACCTATGCAGCTGGGAGCGTTTTGTCTTCCGCTCGAAGAGAAACGAAGGAGATGCTCGTTTGGTTTATGTCTATACTGCTGTGGTAGAGGTCATGTAGCCCAACTTTGTCCTCTGAAGTCGGGAAAAGGCAAGGTCTAGGTGAACTAGGGGAGGTACTTCAAGGCCTTGCATCTGTCTACCTGGAAAATTCTGTCCTGATAACCACAGTTATTCATCTTTCCAACACGCAGGTCTCCGTCCCTGCATTTGTCGACAGTGGTGCAGCGAATAATTTCATGGACTTGCCCTTCTTCCAAACTTTGGGTCTGACCCCGCTGTCATTATACACTCTTCCTCTGTCGATGATTGGACTGGATGGGACCAGTCTTTCTGAGGCCCCAGTGCTCTTCCGGACTCCTGTCGGTTGGTGTCCTGCATCGTGAGGAACTTTAGTGTCTTCTCCCTCAGTGTCATTTGGCTCCGGTGGTCTGGTTGAAGAAGCATAGCCCCGTGATCCAGTGGCAGACCAGTGAAATTCTGGAATGGAGTACATCATGCTTCTCCCAATGTCTGTCCCGACCTATTTGTCTGGCTGCTGGCGCTTCATCCATTCTGGCTCCATGTTGTGACCTAGCCGAAGTTTTCTCTAAGAAAAATGCTGATGTTCTGCCGCCTCACCGTCCCTTCTACTGCGCCATCGATTTGTTACCAGCTGCCAGGCTTCCCAAGGGCCGATTATATGCCTTCGTCTAGAAGAAGGACTGATCTCTCCGACCCTGCATTGACTTCCGTGGACTGAACAAAATCAGTCAAGAATGCATATCCCTTGCCGCTAATCTCTGTGCTCTTTGACCAACTGCGTGAGGCGTCAATCTTCTTTAAGATTGATCTCAGAGGCGCATACAACCTCATTTGCATCAGAGAAGGGGATGAGTGGAAGATGGCCTTTTTAACGCCCATTCTGGACATTTCGAATACCTGGTCATGCTGTTCGGCCTCTCCAACGCCCCAGCCGTGTTTCAAGATTTTATTAATGAGGTGTTAAGGGATTTCTTGGGAGTCTTTTGCAGTGGTTTATTTAGATGACATCCTCATCTATTCTAAGTCCATGGAGAAACATCGGAGACATGTCAGACAGAATTTTTGAAGGTTACTGGATAATGACCTGTATGCCAAACTGGAGAAATGTGAGTTTGATGTTAAGGAGGTGTCAGTCTTGGGCTACAGTATTTCTTTGCAGGGTTTCTCCATGGATCCTGGAAAGGTGAAGGCCATTCTGGACTGGGAGCAACCCGCTACGTTGAAGGCCAGTTAGCGGTTTCTTGGCTTTGCAAATTATTACCGCAGGTTTATAAAGTCCTTTTCCGCCATAGTCTCCCCCATTGTGGAACTAACCAAAAAAGGAGTTGAAGCCGTGAATTGGTCACCTGGGGCCATTCAAGCCTTTGACACTATGAAGGCGGCTTTTGTGTGTGCTCCTGTCCTCCCGGCATCTGAATCCAGAGCTTCCGTTCATCGTAGAGGTCGACGCGTCTGAGATTGAAGTGGGCGCTATCCTTTCTCAGAAAGAGATCAATGACGGTAAGCTGAAGCTCCACCTACCTCCTGCCCATCATTCTGGGATCAGCCCGGATTGGCTCGTGCATCCATGACCTTCTCCTGTGAATGCTGCTCCGATTGCCAGTGATAGCTTTTCACGTATTTCCGGTTTTAGCGTGGTCTCCTGTATTCAGTCGAGTTACCTGTATCCAGTCAGCTTCATTGTTCCTGTTTGTTTCATCTAGACGGCACAGTCCACGTTTGTATTACCTGCTGCTTGTCATCTTGGCGCAACGGTCTGCATTCCTGTCTCCAGCCGTTTGTATCATCCAGGCGGCATAGACCACACTCAGTGTCCAGAGTGTGCAACCCAGCGTCCTGTGGCTTGTGTCAACCCGGCGGCACAGGTCGCATGTCAGAGTACGTGATCTTGTATACTACCGCTGGTGTCATCCTGGCGGCACCAAGCGCACCTCAGCGTCCTGTGTACGCAATCTTGTGTACAACCACTAGTGTCATCCCGGGGGCACAAAGCGCACCTCAGTGTCTTCTTGCTAAGTCTTCCAGCCCTCAAGGCTGCTGCACAGCCCAGAGGCTGCTACTCCACTCAGTAACTGATATTTCGGCCCAGAGGCTGCATCTTATCTTACTGGCCCTCAGGCCACGACCGCTACTGGCCCAAAGGCCACATCTCATCTGACTGGCCCACAGGCCACAGCCAACCAAGTCACTTCCATCCCTCAAGGCTGCTACCGGCCCAAAGGCCGCATCTCGTCTTGCGGGCTACAGTCAGCCAAAGCACTTTCAGCCCTCAAGGCTGCTACACGGCTGCATCAAGCCAAGGTATACCAGCCTCAAGGCTGTTGCTGGACGAATACCCTGTTGTCTGACCTGAGCCTTAACACCAGGTACATGATTAACACTATCTCAGATGCTCAGACCAAAGAAACCTAGCTTAAATGAAAAAATGTGGAATCTACCTCCCATTTTAGCAATGTAGGTGGTAACCTGGTCCCAGAATGAACATAGGGTAGAGCATTCCCAGAGAAGGTGCCAAAAGGAGCATTGCGAGGTAGAACAATTAGGACATCTAGCAGATACACCAGTTTCAAATTTATCAAAAGCAGGGGAGTGAGGTAATCAAAAGTAAAAAAAAAAAAATTGAATTTGCTGGAACCGCAGTGAAGAGGTGGCAGGCAGGGAACTACCCAGCATTACAGAACACTCATCCTACAATGGGCAAAAATGCACCTCCCACTTAAGCCTAATGGAGCATACACCTGGTCAGATTTGTCAGATGAACTATTTGATGAACGATTTTTGACTGTATTAAAATCAATGGAATCGTCCAAATCTAACTGCAAACACATCAGCTGTCCGATATCGTTATCTGACCATCGGGAATTCGCATTGTTCATCGCTCAGATATGTCAGATTTTCCTTCAGATATGAACGATTTTTTAGATCTGAAGAAAAATCTGACCGTGTGTATGCACCATTAGCTTCTCCAACGTGGTGTCTGAAGGTTTGGTGAGTAAGGAATAAACCCTGGATTTGGACCCCTTGGCCCCCAGAGGTCCACAACAAGGTCTTAATAAGCTTAAATTAAAAAAAAAACCCACTCTGCAGCAGCTCTCATAAGTTTAAATATATTATAAATTAAGAGAGTGCTCACACTATTTTATGTTAATGTGTGCTTGTCCAGCGGCAGCATGTAAATAAGTGTATACTAAGTGGCAATAACAGAATCATAATCTGATGGCATGAATGCTGAAATAAAAACAAACTACCGTGTCAATCAAAACAATAAAAAAAACTGCAACTGCCAGTGAGTTGCAATATGAGTCACACCATTTATGTTAATGCTCTTTTGTAGGTATGTGTTGGACTATGGGTGGTATGCAGTGCTCCAGGAATAAAACTCTTCCTATCTTACCCTACTCTGGAGTTCTCTGCTTGTTCCCACTCTCCTTGACCAGTTTTTAGGTTGTGCAAATCATGATTCCCTCCATCCAAAATCCACTCTCTCAAATGCACCAGATGAGATGTTAAGTAGTATAACCTAAGATTCGTGAGCACTAGGCCACCTGAAGCCCATGATTTGCAAAGAGTTTAAAGCTTATTTTGATGCCTCTTATCTGCCCAAACTAAGAAGGAGATGTAGCTATTAATGAAGCAAAATATATGGGGTTTATCGGCCCCGTCCGTGTCCAGTTGGGCCTCAGTGTGTGTGTGTATGTATGTATGTGTATATATATGTGTGTGTGTATATATATATATATATATATATATATATATATATATATAAAATATCTCAGTTACTGCGAGTAGCCTGCAGTCCTTCACGGACCTCCAGCAGATATATCGCCTTCCATCTCTTTCATTTTGGGGCCTATCTGCAGATTAGGCATTATATTTCCTTTCTCACTGCTGGTAATCCCCGGTGGACCCTAACTCAGTTTGAATCCCTGTGCCTAGCAGAAACTTTGCCAAGACATCTAATCTCTTTATCAGCTGTGTCTTGGTGCCTCGACTACCAATCTGCCTTCTTTTGGCGAGATGACTTGGCAAGGGAGTCAAAGGAACAATGGTCCCAAATATTTTCCTATACTTTCGCCAGCTCCTCCACACTCCAAGTTTTAGAAACTCTGTACAAGATTCTGGCCAGATGGTACAGGTGCCCTATGCAGATTCATCAGATGGTCCTAAATTTACCCGCTCTCTTTTGGAGGTGTGGTCAGGCGCGTGGCTCTCCTCTCCATATATGGTGGAACTGCCCAGTACTGACTGAATTCTGGGGTACAGTTCCGATGTTAACGGAGATAATTAAGGACCTCACCTTTTGTCTGATACGTCTGAGTTTTGGCTATTTAACCATACTAATTTAAAAAGTCTTTACTTTGGTATCTGATGAATGCTGTGAGAGCGTCTATACCATGTTCCTGTAAGTCCTCGACTTGCCCTCCTAGCTCTCTGTTGCAGGCCCGGTGACTGGGGACTAGAGGTACAACTGTACCCGGGCCCTGAGGTCCTAGGGGGCCCTTCAGTGATCAGCAGGGTGCAGGCAGGGGCCTTTGCTGATTACTGCAGCAGCAAGGCAAACAGCGGTCCGTCTGGCGGGGAGCAGCTGTATTGTACTGGCAGTGGGTGGTGCATTAGTTTTTTTTTTTTTTGTTGGGGCGCAGCGCACATGACGTCACGTGTGCCGCACCATGGAAAGACACCTAAGTAGAGGACATAGAATATGGTAAGTGTAGGGGCATGGAGGGACACTGCGGGCTCTGAGGTTCCCTAGAGAAACCACACATAGGTAAGTCGGACTCTCAAGTGACTAGGTTGTACCTGCCAGGGACACAGGTATTGGGGGCCCCTAAAAAAATGAATGTACCAGGCCCCATGATTTCTGTTGCCAGCCCTGCTCAGTGTTTTGTTAGTGCACATGCACAAAAAGTCTTGACAGCCCTTATTGAGGATACACCAACGAATGTGTGTGATGCTGTTCGCAATTGCTTACAGTATCGCTGACATTTCGAGAAGGGGTTTGCGATGCATGGGCCTTTCAGGGTGGAGGCTGGGAGGTGAACTAAAGTGAATCCAAACAAGGACCGCGTTATGCCTTCTTACCGGCCTGCGACGACACATACCTGCATAAATATCGGTAACATCGATGCACATCCGTGGCCATTTTACCCATGCAGCAGGTCTGACCTACCGCAGCCTTGGGAGCTCTTCTGACATGCAGACCTGAGCATGCATTGGCAGTGGCTAATTTATGCACGCCCATGTAAGGGGCATTTAAATGGACAGACACGCCTGCATTGTTCTGACCACTCCCCGTTACCACCCCCAAATGCTGACAACCTGTCACTCACTTTATGATGGGATTCTCTGTGTGTCCGTAATTGCAATGCGATCTCTGCACACGCTAAGTGCGGCTTATACGCATGTGCGATGGGAAACAATTGCTTGATCTGCGTAAAAACCGCATTAGCGTCCATCGCTGAATCTCAAAGTAAGAGTATCATCAATCAGATATTGCTGATCCAGCATCTTAAAATAGTTTTCGAAGTCTACCTCTGTTTATGGAAAGCTTTGATATTAATAACCCTCCCAATCAAGCAGCCCCGCAGGACAGCCTTAAAGTCATCCCATAAAACATCAAGAGAGACTGAATCAATATTTGTGGAAGAGAAATCCTCCCATTGGGCTCCCAATTCCGACCCAGCAAACATTATAGTTATTAAATCGTAGTGATAAATGTCATGGGGATGACAGCCAAGAACAGCAGGGATTCTCAAGATAGATACAATATAGCAATGGGTGGGTACAATGTAAAACAAAGATTGCTGTTGCATAACCTGACTAAAGTTTAAAATATTTTAGCAGTAATCCAGTTCCCTTAGGATCAGTATAAAAAGGGATTTATTGATAATTCATATGATATTTCAAATGAGGGTACAAGCAGCAGACCTGAACTTACCTGTTATCCACTGTCCTATTAGTGCAGCCCTGGATCTCCTTACTATAGCAAAGGGGGGTTCTGGTGCTTCTTGAACGTCCATACAGCACCGAGGTTGTGGGTTCAATTCCCACTACGGGCCTAACTGTGTGGAGTTTGTATATTCTCCCTGTGCTTGCGTGGGTTTCCTCCGGGTACTCCGATTTCCTCCCACACTCCAAAAATATACTGGTAGGTTAATTGGCTCCCACCAAAATTAACCCTAGTGTGTATGTGTGTGAGCATGTGATAGGGAATATAGGCCCTCATTCAGAGCCACTCGCTAGCGGCAGTACGCTCGTTCCGAGCGATGTTCGCACATCTGCGCATGCGTACGGTTTTTAGTACGCATGCGCGAACCAGTCAGTGCGGCTGAAAATCGTTTGTACGCAATATAGCGAGTGCCTGCTATTTTGAGTGACAGAATGAGGCGTATGTGGGTGGTAACAGGGGAAGGTGCTTGAAAACGGGGAGTGGAGATCAGAACGCAGGCGTGCTTAAAGGTCAAAACGGGCGTTTTATGGGTGTGCATAATTAATATAGCAGCGTCATTGACCACGTCACTTGGTTTTTTGAACTCAGAACTGCTCGCAAAATAGCGGTTGAAAAAACCAACCCCAAGAATAGCGAGCAGTTCATATCCTGTTCGATGTACTCGATTAATCTAATAAATAGCGGACATGACGTATGGTGCGAGCGGCCAGGGGGCGTTTTTAACAAATAAACGAGCGTATGTTTTGCTCGCTCGTTCAGACATAGAGGTGTGAACAGACTGCAATGTGCGAACGGATCATTTGAATAGCCATCCCTTGTTTTTGAACGAACGAACGCAAATAGCGAACGGCTCTGAATGAGGGCCATAGATTGTAAGCTCCAGGGACAGATGCTAATGGACAAATATTCTCTGTCAAGCGCTGCTGAATATGTGCGCTATATAAATAGTAATAAATAAATGTTTCAGTATGGGATCACTAGATTTATATGAAAAAGAATAAAAATATATAGTGCACACTGTGGTTAAATTAGCATGTTAAAAATTAAAGTCCACCATTTGGGGATGATATACAGGCATTGTACAGTTCTAATACCCATGTCCTATGGTTATATTTTTACATTTTTATTATTTTTAATTTATTGCTCTATTTTTGACACTGGACAATCGGGTATTAAAAATAAATATCCAAAGTGAATTAACATTCAAGAAGGGTGAGTGTAACTAATAATCCACCTACAGTCTTTGGAAACCACCTACATTAATGTATAGTCATTTTTGTCTTTGAATGACTAAACATCGAAGGAGGACCCCTAGAAAAAGTCCCTAACATCCTCAGAAAAGCAGCTGTCATTTACAAACTGAATGGACCGCCTTGTGGAGGCCAGACTGTGTCTGAAAGAGTATTACTGTACCAGGTTACTGGCATGAGGGCTCCACATGACTGGGCTCCTTGCAGTGATCACAACCTCTGTGGGACCCACTTGCCCTAAAACCATTCCAGTGAGTGCCTGTTGATCTTATTGGTCCTCTGTCCAAGCCCAGATGGATGGGGAAGGTCTGACCTTGGTGTACTATGCCACCTGATCTCAAGAACCGGTGGCTTTGTCATGAATGGAATCGGAGCATGCAGTGCAGTTGTTATTTGCAGGATGTATTTTGCTGCCTAGGTTTCCTCCAGAAATTGATTAGTGACCAAGGGACCCAGTTGCAGGGTGAATAATTGCAGACTCTGTGGGAGAGGTTTATGCTAGACCCATGGAACCTACCTTATACCATTCAAAAACAATGGGCTATTCTACTGATGTTCCATATCAACCAGGTCAAAGCACACCAGCATGGGGCATAGGCTGTCTGCTGTAACCAGAGGACTTGGAGGAGATTCAGTAGCTGCCTTCCCATTAGGGAATTGCTATCAAAGTTCAGCTCCAGCAAGGCCACCCCATTGTGGGAGCCTGACCTGGCTTAAAGAGCATGCCTAACCTTCCAAATGGTGCATTCTCCTTATGACTTTTGAGCATGCTGACCAGGGCTGCCATCAGAAATTGTGGGGCCCGGGATTAACAAAATAGGTCGGGCCCCCCGGTTATTAGATACAGTCTCTGCCAAGCTTTTTTCATTCCCACCTTCTTTTTTATTCCCCAGTTTTCCCCTCCGGTTATTAGATCCAGTCTCTGCCCGCTGTGCAAAGCTTTTTCCCACTTACCAGATTTCCTTGAAGAAGGCTCCGGCTTCTTCCCCAGAACTGCAGACACAGTTCCTCTCGATTTGAAGCTCCTCCGACTTCTCCCTCCAGCGCCATGACGTCACGCGCGCTGACATCAAACCAAACTATTGACCATAGGGGCCAGCAGGTATCTCTCATGTAGGTTGGTGGAGTACCCGCTGCCTCCTCCATTTATGGGGACCGGGTCGGCAGGCTGTAACAGTGGCGCCGGCGGCCAGGCCCCTTTTCTTCTGTTCAAGGGGTTAGTTCGGGCTGCAGGCTATGCAGTGGCGTTAGGAGCGGGTGGGGCCCCCCCTTCAGCCAGGGTCCAGGCCCGGGACTCCAGTCTCGGCAGTCCCCCCCTGATGGCGGTCCTGATGCTGACTAGTGGTAACTGCTCTTGTTGGATTGGTTTTTGATCTTCTAAGCTTCCAAGGACTTTGCTACTGTTTGGACTATACAAAAAAAATGTGGCTGGGCATCCGTACATTTATGGCCTGATTCAGCAAGGATCGCAACTGCTAATACGAACGCAATTGGCTGATTGTTGCGTACTGCGCATGCGTATGCATCACAGTGCGCAAACCAGCCACTGCGAACGGTACTGCGAGCGCAGCAACTATGCAGACCCATCGCTGAGTGATTGACAGGAAGTGCTGTTTGTGGGAGATGACGGGGTGCACGGCGAAACGCAGGCGTGCCAGTGCGTTTGAACGCCTTTGCATGGGCTTGCATAAATTATCCACTGCGATGCCCTACGCAGCCTGATAGCGTGTGCTGAAGTTAGCAATTTCAGAGTAAGGTCAGAGCTTGTGCAAGTGTGCGTGAGGCTGCGATGGTACTCGATGTTACTGATGATTTTGCAGTTTTGCTAAACATTACGGATGTGTGTAAGGTAAAGTGGGCGTCTTTATGTAGTGCTGCGGCGGCATTGCGATCGCAGTGACTTTGTATACTATTGCAGTTGTACTGCGTGCGTAATCGCTATTGCATCCGCAGTTGCGTTCCTGAATCAGGCCCTTAGATCCTATTTGTTAAATTGTAAATTCCTATTTCTTACCTTAATGTGAATTACATAGTACAGCTCTCTAAAACCTATTCCAGAGAATAGAGCCTTTCATTGTATTTGTTTCATTTTTATAGCAAATATTTGTTGTCTTCTCAAGAAACTGTACGAACATATACAGTATATTATGTTTGCCTTAGTTACACTGCATTTCAATTTACTATTCAAAAATATATGTAATATGTAAAACATTCTGCATGAGACATAAGGGATAATTAAAACTCTGCCTACAGCATGGCAGAACATTGCATATACTGCGAGTGCATTGGCAGGTGTGTACCCCCGATATGTCTGTGAATGACGTCGTTCACAGACAAATAAGGTTGGCCCTGCAGCACAGTCAATGCCAATATAGCATGCAGATATATTGGCGCATTTGCATGTGTGTATGGGTGATCCGTCAACACTGACATCAGGCCAGACATATCGAGCTGTCAATTGGTAGGTGTGTATAGCTTACAAGTGTGTACCCAGCATAAGTTGAACTGCGCCCGAATACGGTAAGGAATATTACCATAGTCGTACATAGTGACTTTTTACTTGCAGTGTGATTGACAGTCAGAGAGCATTTGGGGGAGGTAACGGGGAGTGGCAGAATGCAGGCTTGGGAGCATGCCACGACCTGTACGCAAGTAATATGTCTCCAGCTATCAGTTACAGAGGCCATTCTACGTGACCATAGACTTACTCAGGACTACGATAATCGAATGATCTGCGAACAATGCAGAGTCTTTGTACACAGATGCATTTGCAAAGCCAACTGAGGGCGGCTCAATACATCTCCCAGCATCTGCGACATTTGTATTTCTACTTCAGGGTCCATAGGGTATCCACAGGATACCTTGGGGTATAGGCGATGGCGGCAGACATCCAGGCACCACAGAGTTAAATTTTCAGCCTCCCTGGATGCACTGGGGTCCCTCTCCTATACCCCGCCCCCGAGCCTCAGGCTACTCAGTTTTCGTCGGTGCCTGGCTGGAACCAGTCGCACCGTACAGAGGGGGATCTTTTCAAGGCCCCTGAATATTTCTTCGCAGCTGTGGCTGCACAACTAGAGTGCTTACAGCATAGGACAGTCAGTACTGACGTCCATGCTGTCACTCCTACAAACCCCGCTGGTACCAGAACACCGGTACTGATCCGGGGATTCTGGTGGGCAATCAGGGTCACGACTAGCGGTGCCCCTCATTGCCTGGACTGTGGCCGGATTCACGGGGGTCTCAGGTAAGCGGCGGGACCCGCGGTGGGTTCCCGCCGAATATTGTATCACAGTCCTTTGGTCCCCAGGCAGGGGGCTCCCTGGGGACCGGCTTCAGCGTGGAGCCAGGCTCACCATACCCTGCGCTTCCACTACCCCAGGGGACACAGGACCGCGCGATAATAGAAAACGCCCGGCGTCCCAGGGGTTAAATGCATGCCAGGGGAGTGTGCTTTCCCTGCACAGCAGGTGGCGCCTCCCCCGCTGAACACAGCCTTTCCACTGCGGTCTGGCATCTGCATGTGCTCCTCTCTCATCCCTGCCCTCACTCTGCTCCTCAGCGGCCATTTTCTGTGACTTGGCAAGCGCTGCTGGACGCTGAAAACGGCGGCATTAGGGTCGGGGGTCCCCCTGCATACCTCTCCTCCAGGTAAGGTCAGGTTATGCTGCGCTGTTTCCTACCAGGCTATCAGTCTGAGTAGTTGATGAAGCGCTGATAGTGCAGGTTGTTATTTCTGCATTGTGTGTGACTAAATCACTAGTGTCTGCTGCTTGTACTTTCACTTTCAATCTGTCAGACATTTTCCTATCCCTGTCTCTCTGCTATTAGCCCTTGTGGTGCGGCGTTTCCAGGGGTCAGTGTCCCACTATACAAGTCTGTTAGTGAGACGTGTCACACACAGTTCCGGTCATTCAGCATGTCTGACACTGACCGGGACTTGCCCCTTCAGCCAAGGTGTACAGTATGGCTGGCACCATTGGTGGAGGGAGATGGCAGCTCTGAAGGGGTTTGCAACACATGTCTTACAGGGCACAGCGAACTACTGTCCCTGCACCTGGGCTTGTTTGCTAAGGCACTTACAACCCTGGCGGGCCAGCTAGCAACGCTCCCTGCATTTCCCCATATGGGGGTTTCACAGCAGTCTATGGCGTCGTCCCCTATACAGGGGTTCCCTAGACAGTAGGTAATCCCTCAGAGTCCCTCGGTCTCGCCCCCCCCAGGTCATACAAGAACCTGCGTGGGCGAAGTCATTGTCCACGTCGGTACAACACCTAATGGACGCTTGCAGGGAGAGCCATCCTGGCGGCCGCAGAAGTGGCAGCTGCAAACTGATCAGGGTGATCGGGATGATATGTCTCCTGATGACGGAGAAATATTTGACACTTCTGATCACGGCCTTGGTTGTTGAGGATGACGCTCTGCCTGTGGCAAAATCTAAATATCCCTTTTTTAAGGATTTTAAAGGTGATGCTACGGTATTCCCCCTATCTGGTCAATTAGTGGATCATTTAGAGGAAGCTTGGAAATCGCCAGGTAGGCGTTTCCAGCCCCAGAAGCGTCTGGCAGTGGCATATGTCTTTATAGAAAATTTTTCTAAATGGGGAAACCCCGCCACAGGTCGACACTCGTCTCGTCAAGAGTGCGACGTTGCCAATGCCTTCCATGGTCTCCTTAAAGGATCCCACGGATCGCATGGTGGAAATATGTCTTAAGTCTATGTATTCCCTTGCTGGAGGCGCTTCCAGACCGGCTATGGCCGTGTGCTGGGTGACTAGAGCCATGGAATATTGGGCAGATCCGTTGGACGCGTCTCTGGACCCAGACTCAGTCCCTGATCACGTGGAGCTGGTAGGTAATCTAAGAGACTCAGCCGCTTACATTACTGAGCGGCTTTGGACATAGACATGCTTGCTTCCAGGATTTCCTCGGCAGCAGTAGCAGCACGACGTACCCTGTGGTTGCGGTCTTGGAAAGTTTCCAAGAAAGGGTTAGAGGGTTTACCCTTTAATGGTGAAGTACTTTTTGGCCCTGATTTGGACAAAATTGTGGCTACCCTGGCAGCGGCAAAGTCTGCATGTTTGCCATCACTTACAGTCCCTTCAGGGTAGGGTTCTTCTTCCTTTCGGCCTTACAGAACCCTGGGTAAGTCTAGGGTGCAGTCTTTTCTGAGAAAGACTGCCACCAAGAAGCCTACCAAGTCAAACAAGCAGGTCTAGAGTACCAGACGCCCTGCTTCTACATCCAACAACAATCCTTTGGCCTGATGGGACGGGCCTCTCTTTGGGGGACCCCAAAGTGGAAGGCCGACTTGGGTAAGAGAAGTGGTGTCTCAGGGGTATGCCGTCTCCTTCCGCAGAAAGCCGCCCAGTCGTTTTTTTACCCCCATGGGTCTTCTGTCCGAATTAGGGCAAGGCCCGGGAATTTCAGACGGTAGTGCACTCTATGCTCCAGACTGGGGTCATAGTGCCAGTTCCTTGGTCTCAGAGGGGATTGGGATATTACTCCAATCTTATTCTGGTACAGAAACCCAGTGGGTCCTACCACCCAATACTCAACCTCGAATCTCTCAGATAATCTTTTTTTTTTTGAGGGTTCCATGGTTCAGGATAGAGACCCAGCGTTCCATCATCCTAACGATGGAGCCTGGGAATTCCATGGTGTCGCTAGATATGCAGGATGCTCACCTACATATCCCCATTATCTCAGCGCACCATTATTTCCAGTTTTAGGCTCTGCCTTTTGGTCTAGCCACAGCACCCCATTTGTTCGCCAAAATTATGACAGTCACGACAGCTCACCTGCGGATGCAGGGAGTCCGCTTGTTACCCTATCTGGACGATCTCCTGCTGCTGGCAGAATCTCCAGAGGTACTTCAGCGCCATCTGCACCTGACTGTGTCTGTATTGCAGACTCACGGCTGGCGGATAAATTGGATGAAGTCCTCCTTGTTACCATCGAAGACTATGCTCCATCTAGGAGCTCTGTTGGATGCCCAACATCAGAGGATCTTTGTAACTGAGGAAAAGATCTCTGCGTTACAGCAAAAGGTACGCCTTTGCCTGCGCAGTCGCCGGGTGTCCATTCACTCGGCAATGAGGCTCTTGGGTTCCATGGTGTCGTATTCGACATGGTAGAGTTTGCCTAGTTCCACTCGAGGCCTCTGCAGAAGCTGATCCTCTCCAAATGGAATGGGTTGCCCCACCAGATAATGACACAGATTATGGTGCTTTCTCTGGAGGTACGGCTGTCTCTCGCCTGATGGCTACAGACTGCTCACCTGAACATGGGGCGTTCTTTTTGGATAGCGGACTGGGTCCTTTTGACGACGGCCGCCAGTCTCCGCGGCTGGGGAGCGGTGACGGGACCACGCTTCTTTCAGGGAAGGTGGACTCCAAGAGAAGCAGCACTCCCATTAAATATATTAGAACTGGGGGCAGTCTTCAATGCTCTCCAGCAAGCAAGACACGTCCTGCAGGGAAGACCCGTGCAGGTACAGTCAGATAACGCCACCACGATGGCTTACGGAAACTGACAAGGAGGAACACGCAGTCGGGCGGCTCTGACAGAGGTGTCCCGGATCCTACTCTGGGGGAAAAACACCTCACCGCAATATCGGCAGTGTTCATTCCAGGAGTCCTCTACTGGGAAGCAGACTTTCTCAGCCGTAAAGACGTGCATCCAGGAGAGTGGTCTCTTCACCAGGAGGTGTGTCAGTTACGGGTGAACCAGAGATAGATCTCTTGGCCTCATGACACAACTAGAAACTGACAATGTTCGGGTCAAGAACAAGAGACACAAAGCCTTGTCTAGTGGACGCTCTGGCGGTCAAGTGGACCTTCCAGTATGCGTACCTCTTCGCTCTGTTCTCCCTTCTTCCTCGAGTGATACGCTAATTCTAGCAAGAAGGCGGCACGCTACTGCTGATTGTTCCAGCGTGACCAAGGCGACACTGGTACACGGATCTTCAGAGTCTCTCAGTGGACACTTCGCTGTTGTGGCCTCAATGTCAGGACCGGTTATCTCGGGGTCCTTGCCTTCATCTAGACCTGAGTCGGCTGTCTTTGACGGCGTGGCTATTGAGACTGCCCTCTTGAGGTCCAGAGATTTCTCCAACTCAGTGGTCAACACCATGCTGAGAGCTTGGAAGCCTTCATCTGCCATCATCTACCATAGTGTGGCAGGCTTTCTTCCACTGGTGTCGCACTAGAGATTATGCTCCTCAGGTGTTCAGATTGTCCAGGGTTCTGGCCTTCCTACAGGCGGGTTTAGACCAGGGTCTTCGCCTAGTTTCCCTGAAGGTACAGGTGTCTGCACTTTCAGTGTGGTTTCATCATAGGATTGCTATGCTTCCTGATGTCCGCAGCTTTATGCAAAGGGTGCTTCTTATTCAGCCTCCCTTTCTTCCACCTGTGGCACCATGGGATCTGGCTGTGGTCTTGAAGACTCTTCAAGGACCGCCATTTGAACCACTGGGCTCAGTGGATTTGAAATGGCTAACCATTAAGACTGTATTCCTTCTGACTATTCCTTCGGCCAGAAGGGTTTCGGAGTTGGGAGCTCTCTCATGTAGACCTCCATTTCTAATTTTTATTGGAAACAGGGCTGTGCTGCGCACTCGTCCTGGGTTTCTTCCAAAGGTGGTATCTAGCTTCCATATCAACGAGGAAATTATTGTACCATCGTTTACTTCACCTGACCTTTCAGTTGGTGAGGCCACCTTGGATGTGGTGCGGGCCTTGAAACTCTATGTGGACCGCACTTTTGTCTATTGGAAGTCAGACTCTTTGTTTGTCCTTTATGGCTTCCATAAAAGAGGTTGACCTGCCACTAAAGAAACATTGGCAGGATGGATTCGACTGGCTATCTCTGAAGCTTTTGCTCACGAGGGCCTTCCTGTTCCATCTTCTGTTAAGGCTCATTCCATTAGGTCTGTGGGTCCTTCGTGGGCAGCTCGATGTGGCGCCTCAGCTGTTCAGCTTTGCAAGGCGGCGACGTGGTCATCTGTCCATACTTTTGTATGGTATTATACTTGTGATACCTACGCCTCTCAGGATGCTTCCTTCGGGCGACGGATTCTCCTCTCAGCACAGGAGCGTGCCCACCCTTGAAGGATACTGCTTTGGGACATCCCCAAGGTATCCTTTGGATACCCTATGGACCCTGAAGTAGAAAATATGAGATATGGTAAGAACTTACTCTTGTTATCTCTATTTCTACGAAGTCCATAGGGTTCCACAGGACTCCCGCCCTGTCACACCTGTACTGCAGATGGGCTGTGATTCTGGTCACCGGTTTTTCTGTCTCCCTCTGGTGAGACTGTGATTCTTGTGTGTTCCAGACTGTCTTCTCTCTCTTTGTTTTTTGCTCCTGCTCCGGCCTATGGCTTGTTACGAAACTGAGCAGCCTGAGGCTCGGGGGCGGGGTATAGGAGAGGGACCCCAGTGCATCCTGGGAGGATGAAAATTTAACTCTGTGGTGCCTGGATGTCTGCCGCCATCGCCTATACCCCAAGGTATCCTGTGGAACCCTATGGACTTCGTAGAAATAGAGATAACAAGGGTAAGTTCTTACCATATCTCATATTATTTTTGCATAGCATCTGCATAAACAGACGCAGCTGCATTAGCGTACAGCTCTGAATCAGGCCCTATGCCTCAAGACAGAGATGTAGCAAGTTTTGTGGAGTGGCATAAATCATTCTATGTGCACTGTTATTCCATTTTTAGAATTTGGAAGAAGAGCAGAGTTCCTTTAGGATCTTTAGCCAGGTTTATGGCTAGACTTGGAACCTACTTGACTACTTTCCCAAAATGTCTGGGAGACTCGCAAATTTCATCAGATGACCCTCCTGCATCCTGTCCAGATAATAGCGTTATTGTGGCCCCGAGTCACTCTGCAAATTTATATGTAAATATGTGAAATGTAAAAACAGGAGCTATGTACACTAAGTTTTCCGGTCAAATACATTTTTTTTGTTTTTGCTTCTTTAACCCCTTCGCTGCTAAGGATGAGCCTTATACATTAAAACTGCGGCTCCTCCTCCCCAGCAGGCAAATGGCTTAGGAAAAAGAAAAATGTTACCTAATTCCACCCGTCCTGTTGACTGGCGAGGACCCCTGGCAGCCTGCGACCACATGAGTGCCAACTTTGCTTTTGCAAACACTTTTTTGTCAATAATCAAAAGTATGGGGGGGGGGGACTTTTATATCCCAAACCATGGCATCTAGAAAGATGGGATACCCCTCATTTGACAAAGGGGAGTCAGTGTGATCACCAGAAATTGCCCCTTGCACTACAGAAATATAATGGTGTCCAGGTTTGGGGGAAGTGCTCCTCTACTCTGGTATCTTGGAGTTGTGATCACTAGACAATGTTCCCCAGCACAATGGAAAACATACGTTTTCTATTTATGGGTGGGAGAGCACAACGTGCCCTCAAACACCCAATACTGCATGTTGGGGCACCCCCACTGTACATGTAGGGGCACCCACATTTGAAAGAGAATAGTCTCTTTCAAATTATGTGTCCCCTAGTTGCTATTGTCTGGTGATCACCTGTACAATATTAGCCTGCACTACAGAAAACATACATGTTACATGTATGGGCGGAAGGCACTATTACACCCACAACTGCACCTGTACACATGAGGGCATCTTTATTTGAAAGCAGGGAGTCCCATTTTTCAAATGCTATTGTCTGGTGATCACCAGACCAAGGGGCCCATTTATCATTAAATATTTGCAGCTTATTCCCCGAAAACACCTGTTATTGGGGGATACCCACAAACACTTATTATCCCCTGAATGGATTAGTGAGTGTCCCTCCGTGTCCACCAGCAGCTGCAACCCCCATAGTTTTCTATGGGGAATGCGATGCTGTTCGATTTACCAAGTTCCAGAATGCAAAGTTGTAGCCTATGGAAGAGGGTTCCATAGGGACCATCTCCGGTAATGACCAACGCACATGTGTGGCATGCACAGGATCCCCGTCGCAGGGTTGAAGAGAGCACTGACGCTGTCACTGTACTTCCAGCACATCACAGGGACTGGCTCCTTTCGGAGCCCCTGTACCTACATGTGCTTTTTCATACATCTATGCTAAGCTATGAACACATGCTGCAATGTGATCATGAGTGCTTTAGAAAACCCTCAGCAGTGAAGAGGTTAACACACTTTCACTAAACATCATGTTCCCTTTACATCCGCCTCAGGAAGGATAAGCTGAAATCTGATCTACTTGTTTTGACTGCAGTGAGAAAAAGGAGGTGGGGGAGGGAG
Source organism: Taudactylus pleione (assembly GCA_031769625.1). Lineage (NCBI taxonomy): Eukaryota > Metazoa > Chordata > Amphibia > Anura > Myobatrachidae > Taudactylus > Taudactylus pleione. Next base: position 14,620,812 of record JAUIMM010000108.1, read on the forward strand.
GAACTAATGTGGAATACAGCCAGGGCGGAATTTTCCAGTGACTTATCTCTTGAAAACAACTTGCAAAGGCAAATCTCAGCATGTACCCAAAGCAAAGCAAATACATATAGTCTAAAACATATAGCAGAGAATAAAGCCTTTTATTGTAATTGTTTATCCTTTATAGCAAATATTTGCTCTCCTCTCAAAGAACTGTACAAACGTATATGATAGTTACATTGTATTTCAATGTACCATTTTAAAATATATACAAACTTTAAAGCACCTTGAGGCCTATTTATCATAGGTTTCTATGGACGCTGCAAAGCTGTCAGATTTACCAAGCTATCAGAGTTTTGTCCCGGCAGTTGTAGTCTATGGGCTATATTTCACAAATATTACTGGGAGAGGGTTCCTCCAAAACCCTCCTTGCCATTGGCTGACCCATATGTGAGGTCAGCGGACAGCACATGCGCATTAGCTCTGCGGGGTCCCGATATAGAAGTGAAGTGACTGCAAATGCGACAACGTCACTTCTAACACATTGCAAGGGACGGGCTCCTCGCAGAGTTCCTGGATGTGATTTTTGATATGTTCTAGTGATACCGTACATAATTTCTTATTGCTGTGAATAGCAGCGATAAGAAATTACAATTATCAGGTTTATAAGCCGATAATTGATACATATGCCACTTTGTATGAGATACAGGAGGTGATCCAATTCTGAGCACGTCGCAGGGAATTACGATAGAGCAATATCGCACAAAGGGGTAGATATATTACTGATGTGAATTACCAAATATTCTGTGTAAAGCGCCTCATAATACAGTGCATCCGGAAGGTATTCACAACGCTTCAATTTTTCCACATTTTGTTATGTTACACGTTATCATTATGGGGTATTGTGTGTAGAATTTTGAGGTCAAAATTAATTTATTCCATTTTGGAATAAGGCTGTAACATAACAAAATGTGGAAAAAGTGAAGCGCTGTGAATACTTTCTGGATGCACTGTATGTGTGCACTATATAAATAACTGGAAATAAATAAATGAATAATTATGGCATATATCATGCTGCTCAAGCTGATCCTTCTTTGCTGCTTATTGAGGCAAAGCAGGAAGCAATAATACCGAGATGTATTAACATCTAGGCTGCCAGAGTGGGAGATAGAAAACGCCCTCCTCCTGCGATCTTGGTCAGTCCTGTAGCGCATCAGCTGAGGTGCTAATCATGGCTCCGTGACAATCTCCATTGCACATATGTAAGATCTCATTATGTAATTATCATAACTTCAACGTGCAATAACACCAAGTAGAATGATCTCACATACCAGAGCTATGTCTGTACCAAGACTAATGTATGGGTGTACGTGATATGGCCACAAAATGAAAAAGCCTATTGTTGTTTACCAATCGGTGCTAAATGGAGATGATAGTTTCTAGTATACATAAAATGTAAGAGGATTTTGTTTTCTTCCTGGAAATGATGTGCACATCAACGAGAGAACTTGTAAATGTTTAGACAGAGCTAAACCCTTGCACTAAACTGATATAATAACAAACATAATGAATCAGATTACAAAATACATCATATTTAAGTATGCAGAGCCCCCAGTAATGCCCCAAATGCAGAGCCTGCAGTAATGCCCCTTTATGCAAAACCCCCAGTAATGCCCCTTATGCAGAGCCCCCAGTAATGCCCACTGTTGCCAGCCTGTACTGCCCGATTGGAGCTGTGCTCCGATTGTGGCAGGGATGTGGGCCGCATGCGGACCGTGGGCTGGCTATAGCTGCCTGATCAGAGCTCAGCTCCGATCGCGGCAGCGGGCTAACGTAGAGACCGGCCCAGTGGGGACTGGCCCGGGGGGCAGATGGCACCCAGCCCAGCCTGCCACTGACAATGCGCGCTCGTTAACGATCTTTCATCGCCTGAACATGCAGGCCAATCTGACGATATAATCAGATTGTGCATGTTCAGGGATGCTGCCGGTAATGTCACTGAACGATATCATTAACGATATTCAGTGTATAGGCTCAATGCCGTTAACGACATTCATCCTGGCAAACACTTAACTATATCGCTCATGGAGCGAACCGTTAAATGTGTATGCGCCTTTAGTGTTAAAAATTACATTGTAAAGCTGGCCACACATCTAAAGATTATGAGGGGAATTCAAGATGAAACGTAAACTTCGCTGTCGAAGTTTCCGTTTCATATCGGAGATTTTACCTGGGATAAAGTATCGGGTGCGCGCCCGCTTATCCCCGTATTCAATATGAAACTAACAAAAACGGGACCTGGCGAAGTGGGATTTGCGTAAAGTTACGAAATTTTCCTTAAAAAATTGTAGGACCCCCCCTAAAGTTGTAAAAACATGGGGGATCACTATGGGTACTCCCGGTTTAGCCTTTAAATGAAAGTCGGGGATTTAAATAGCCGAAGCAGGTGTTTTTTCCCCACATTGAAGAAGTGTTGCAGAAGAGCACTTAGGTTATTTTTTTCATTTTTTTAAGTGGTCCCATCAAATTTGGGATACATGAAAATGGGCATATTTTGATGTCCCTAAAGTAAGTTTTTTAAAATTGTGCACCTGCCGCCATAAATCTATTCTAGAAAATACCTGCCGCATACTTGCAGAATAGCCCTGAACCTATTTCCCTAATGTTAAACAATTTTTCCCCATTTTTTTTTTTTCACCCCAATTTTTAAATAAATTTTTTGGGGTGTCCCTATTTTTTTTTTTATACTTTTTTTGACAGTTCTATTTTAAATGTCATTCCCAGGGGTGCAGGCTATTTTTTTAAGCCTGCACCCCTAAACCCCAATTCTGCACTTTTTTTCGACACCTATTCAATGGTGAAAAGTTATCCCCGTTTTTTATCAAAGACTTTTCGAACCTGCGAAAAGTCTTTGAAATTGAATACGGTGTAAAACTAAAACCTGCGATAATGATGTCATAGGTGCGATGACGCAAAAACGATGTTTTCGCTCCCATATTGAATAACCCTATATCTGTCCAACCAGCCAACTAGTTTGATCGGTTGGAATGAAAATCTGGTAAGGTATGGGCGTAACTGATGATCAGCAATTTACTCCTAAATGCCAGAAAACAGATGAAAATGGTCGTCAGACAAGTTTGTTAAATGTTTGATCTAAACAATTTGTTCAAACAACAGTTTTTGTCCATTTTCCCGCATTTGGAAGCAAATTGCTGATTGTCATTTCCTTTTACTCCTTACCATATTTTCATTCCAACCAATTAACTAGTTGGATGTAAGTTGGTCTAGTGTGTGGCCAGCTTTAGTCAGGGAACATATCACACAATTGGATCCTCTCATTCATTTACTCACTATATAAATTACAGTTACTACAGATCCTTCACGTTATCTCATTAGATGACAGCAGTGGTTCCCAAACTTTCTTGAATCACAGCACACTATAGTATCTGCATTTTTTTTCACGACAACCCTAGGCCAAATGTTCTTATTGAGAAACTCGGCAAACATTAAAGTAAATTGTGCTTATATGTCCTTATATATCTTTAGGCTCAGTTATGTGGTGATGGACAGGGATGCGCTTCCTTTTATTCACATATTTTATGATAGGCAAAACCAGAGCTGGTGGGTGCCAATCACATGGACCATAGATAGTTCTGGACCACCAACCCGTAACTTCCCCCCGCCCCCTTCCGCATATCTCAGAACCCAGTTTGGAAACCACTGGATTACAAGATTTAATTAATTGGAATTTTTAGGCCACTGCGTTATCCGAACAGTGCGCAAAGATCACTATACTTCCATTTCAGGAATGTTCCTATTGAACTGAGTGTGGCTTTATTAATGCCATGGGCAGGCAACTTGTGTCAGCTTCTTGTCCTTATCAAGTTTATGCACTAAAAGCAATGATAATGCCTGTTCTCAGGCTGCACAATATACAAACACCGGCTGCCAGTGTACAGGAGATCACATAAAAAGTTCTACAAAGACTCCAGTTCTTGGTCAACGTGACTCACGTCCCAGTGATTGACTTTGTTGCAAAAATAAGTAACATGCTCTCGGAATAAGGCTATTTGGGCATGCCAGAATACAAAGTTGCTTTAATGTTTCCTTTAACATTACTTCAATTTACTCTGATCACAATTTGGAATATTTAATAACTGAGTTAATTCATGTTGTTTTTAGTCAGCTTATATGGGTCAGGCAGAGCTGGTTACAACAGACATTCATTCTGGAACTCTCTGGAAGATTTGCCCCAGTCTCATTTCTTTGTTTATTATTCACGAGTGTCTGAGACCAGTTGCAACTGGTTTTCAGCCCGATCTATATTATCCTGCAGTAAATATTCGTCCGCCAATGTTGACATTCACAGTCTGGTGTGGCGGTTGTATATCTTTAGATCCATCCGCCTTGTGAGTTTTACCTTCTGTGATCACTCCGCCTGCACTGCAGTCGGAAAATTACATGACGTTATACAAAACTATAGAGCCTAAACGTTATTATTATAATAGTTATCATAACTGTTTACGGAATAATAATTAAACAATTTGACATTAAAGGGCTTAGGCGGCTTCACAAAACCTGTAAAAAGGCGAAAAAGTTCCTGCGCATGCGCAAACCTGGCACCCTGGAAGTCCACTATCTTTTGGTATTTGTTTTGTTTTTTTACTAAGTTAAACGGATGTTTGCATATGGAGTACTTCAGTCGACATAGTATCTGCCGGAGATCATTTCGGAATGAAATTAACCTAGAGGTGAAGAAGGTATTTGAAGAATTTATTTCGAGGACTATATTCTCCTTCTTGGCGGAAGGATAACTGCAGCACTGAGTTGTTAGTCTATATGTCTATATAAGGAGACAGCCATACTTATTGTCTGCTAGTTATTAGCTGGACGGAGAAGGCGCCATAAGAATGGGGCAGCTGAGAGGGCGGAAGAGAGCAAAGAGAAGACAGCTTGTACCCGTTGCTGACAAGTATGTATAATGTCCTAACCGCGGTGAGTATGTGCTGGGTAAAGTCCCATAGGCTTATGCAGGGTTGTCTACAGACCGGCTGCAACAGTCTGAATCCCTAAACTTTTAACACGGACTGTAACCATAATAAAGGCAAGGCAGTATTTTCTGATGGTACATACATTTGTATATATTTAAAAGTAGGTTACTCTCTGTAAGATATCGGGCAGTTCTTCTTTTTTTTTTTTTTTCTTTAAATACTGAGAAATTGCATTTTTTTTTTTAACGTAACGTAAGCTATAAGCAATCAGCTAGAAGTAAAGCATTCCAATGGTAATTGTGCGGGGGTTTGTGGTGTTCTACCGATTAGTAGGTAACCGTGGAAAGGTTGGTGGAATTCTACATCTGTGTGGTCCTCTTATGATCCTTAGGAGTGGTCCTGAAAACGAGGGGTCACCAGGAGGTGCGCTGGATCATGCTTGCCCTAGGGGAAGAATGTTCTGAGGATCTTGAGTCCCAGCTGTAACTGAGGAGCACAGATGCATCAGGTGTATGCTAGCAGTAAAATGTAGAACAGTATTTTTTATTATTTATTTAGAATAACCAAACACACAAGTATCAGTCTTCAGAAGGATAGGTTTGTTGACGTCACTGCAGAATAGAGTATGTACATTCTTAGGCAATTACTAGGTGGCAGTGTATGTCCATATTAATCATAGTTTAAAACTTGCAGGGAGGTGTAGCCTTTTATTACATCTGAGGGGGTAGGGGGGTGGGGTGCATTGAGTTTTCTCCACTTTTATTTTCCAGGTCTAACTCCTCCTTGTGATACCTTGAACTTCTGGCTAGGCTCCAACTGCTCTGTAAATTAAAACGTTGAAGTTTCTTGACAAAGAAGGTTTATACAGACATCTGGCATTGGTATCTTAATTTTTCAGCTTCTGGCTAGGCTGTTCCCTAGACTACTTGGGTGTAAATTTAGTTTGTATATAGTCGAGGCCCACATTTTTGTAGGGGAGACGTTTAAGGTTGTAAGTTGTTTATGCCCAACTTTCCATTATGGGTAGAGTAATCTAGGTAGGGCAGGTGCTTAAATATTGGCGTGTATTTGTGTGGGTGGGTGGGAGGAGGAGTCATAAATGGCTATTTTTAGATTCTTTACAGATAACACCCACATACCAAGCAGTTCGTGTTTCCTGCCACAAGAACCACATTGGATCCTAGCATGATGCTTCCCTTAGCCTGAGACGTACGACCTGAGACCAGTGTACCGTTAGGAGTTTATCCCTCCCTTGTTGGCCAGAGATGTTTCCTACAAATGCCTGTGATATGCTGCGTTGCAAAGTCCCATTACTGCTGTCCACTCAATAGAAGAACTCTTTGGTTCCTGCTAATCATCAGATATCCTAGCTTTGGGTCCCTAATAAAGATGCGCCTCTAGTGATAACCGTTACCCTGCTTCCTGTAGCCCTAGGAGGCACACTGAACATTAATCTTCCCTATGAAGATAACCAAGCCCCCAGTTGAGAACTTTTATGATGCCAAGTCTGTACCGTTCTAAAAACTTGACCATTATGGATGAAAATCAAAGTTGATTAGATTACACGCCTGCAGTGGATACCAGGGCACTCTTGTCAAGTTGTGATGATTATGTTTGCCTTGTATCTGTGTTGGCACAAATGCCATGAAAACCTGTTTATATGCTGTAACTTGCTCCATGTATATATGAGTGTACTACTTTAGTGTGTGCCACATGAGCTACACACTTAGTTTGTCTGTATGTTATTTGTGTTTGAGTCCTTATTTGTGATGCCAGAAAGGCTTGTGTTTTTATTTCTGTGGTATGGGGTAAGATAGTTACTTTACTGGTAATCTTAAATTGAGCCTCCTACAATGGTACTAACCTAAACCAAAAGAGGAATTCTATTTGTTGAATGAGGTATCAAATGATAAATTGCACCTACACCTAAACTTAACACAACATAAACTGTGACTTCATTGAAGATGTGAGTCTGCAAGCAGATATTGTGACATCAACAAGCACAGCTAAGGATGGCCAAGGAACAAGCCGGGACGGTCTTCATGACTATAGATTTATAGGAAGGAATAAGCATAACATTCAAATTAAACAGATTACGAACTAAAACACAATATAACATGGGCAGAGCACTTTATAATAAAACACTGGTTATACTAGCCAGGTAATACTTGGCACCGAAGCATATATTTATATGATCTTTCAAAGTGTATGAGACTTAGTAAACAGTAATGCTTGGTTCTACGTTGCGTTAGTGAGGCTGTCAAGGGTTATTAAAAAGACATTATCAATTAATACCTTATTCACCAAACACAATGGTAAATATGATTACTGTAATGGTCATTTCTGATCACCTACATCGTGACTGGATAAACTTATGTGGTCCGTTAAATTACATTTACTTCCATAATTACAGCAGTGAAATACTACCACAGGAATACAAAATAAAACCTCTCTATACTTCCAGCTTTTTAAACCAAACCTGATGAAATTGTGCCTTGCGGTTTATGTAAACTATGGGTTCATTAGATCTTACAGATTCAACAATAATGATTTCACTCGCACCCGGGATCTCCACTTTCATTTTTATAAACCTTCAATAGACAAACCTGCCATTACAATGGCTGAGGACTGATGCTGGGTTATATTCTCTCGCAGTTACTAGAATAGGTTGCAAAACAAATGACAAGCTGGGTCACGGCTACCATATTAACAGATTGTGGGGTTTGCATCTTTTAGTAAGTGACCAGTCAGGCATACAGCACAGTCTTTGGTTTAAAAGTAATTGCTAAAATTTGAACCTTATGGTAGGCATTTGAAACGTTATGTTTTAGCAATATAAATATCTGCTAAAGAATGTATCCCATTGAATATTTTTATTATATTTAAATAAAATAGAAGTTCTTGGTTAAAATTCAGTCTGCTTTAATTTGGTGGTGCCTGTTTATTTCAGTTTACATTTAACTTTGTAAGTGCTGCATCTGTATACACCGCTTGTTCACATAATGTGTGTTCTGCTGAGTAACTGCCTAAAGGAAAATGAAAGGTAATGTATACATAAGGATTGTGCATACATGTGTGTGAATGAAATGATCAACATCTGGGGGGGAAATGTTAGGTTTCTTTCATTAGCTAGAAAACTTTAATGTGCATAATAATTTGAGCTACTAACATCACTAGCTCTTACACAAGTGCATCCTGACCAATCTACCCTGTGGTGCATATTGTCAAGTGTCCACTGCAGTTTGTGGTTTTAGCCTTTCTGAAAACCTTAAACCTGTGCGTATATTTGATTGTCTTTAATTTTAATTGTCCTGGATATTGGCAACTACTTGCGGTGACTTATCCAATAATTGACCTGTCTAATCGCTGGTGGCATTGTTGAGGCTTTAATGTTTGACCCTTGCATTTGATGTGCTAAATGCCACCTACAGAAATGGCTGCTTCCAACTATCTAGGATATGTATATGGGGGTATTCAATATGGGTGCGATAACATCGTTTTTGCGTTAATATCACTTGTTTTACTTTTACACCCTATTCAATTTCAAAGACTTATCGCAGTTTTGACAAGTCTTTGATAAAAAAACGGTGATAACTTTTCACCATTGAATAGGTGTCGAAAAAAAGTGCAGAATTGGGGTTTAGGGGTGCAGGCTTAAAAAAAAATAGCCTCCACCCCTGAGATTGACATTTAACAAAGAACTGTGTCAAAAAAAGTTTAAAAAAAAATAGGGACACCCCAAAAAATTAATTAAAAATTGGGGAGGGCAAAAAAAAAATGGGAAAAAATTGTTAAACAATAGGGAAATAGGTTCAGGGCTATTCTGCATGTATGCGGCAGGTGTTTTCTAGAATAGAATTATAGCGGCAGGTGCACAAATGCAGAATTTTTATAAAATTACTTTAGGGACACCAAAATATGCTAGTACCCATTTTCATGTACCCCAAATTTGATGGGACCACTTAAAAAAACGAAAAAAATAACCTAAGCGCTCTTCTGCATCACTTCTTCAATGTTGGGAAAAAAGCACCTGCTGTGGCTATTTAAATCCCCGACTTTCAATTAAAGGCTAAAACGGGGGTACCCATAGTGTTCCCCCATGTTTTTACAACTTTAGGGGGGTCTTACAATTATTTTAAGGAAAAATTTGTAACTTTACGCAAATCCAACTTCGGAGTTTCCCGTTTTCGTTAATTATATTTTGAATACGGGGATAAGCGGGAGTGCGCACCATACCTTTTACGCAGAAAAAAACTCCGATATGAAACGTTAATTTCGCCAGGGAAGTTAACCTTTCATATTGAATACCCCTCTTAGTGTTTATAAATATGTTGAAGTTAAGATCATGTTTTCCAGCTATTATGTCATGCTGTCCCAGTATAGAGGTCTTGTTTTTAGACCAAGTTTGTCATTCTGCAGGATCCTTTCTGTCTGCACTGTCCTGTTCTCTACTCCCCATATCCTACCCTCTCCCAATTATGCTGCTTCCACCTCATAACCTCTGCTGGATCAGACCTTCTCAGCCCAGATACAGCTAAGATGTCATCTGTCATCTCTTGTATGGACTATTGCAGCCATCTTCTCTTCCCACTTTAATCTGTCCTTAATGCTGCTGCTTGTCTTAATTTCCTCTTGTTCCACATCAGCTTTCCCTCTGCAGTTAGTACACAGGCTCCCTATCCCCTATTGAAGTCTGTTCCGCACCTATAAATCAGTCACTCCTTTCCTTTTGCATCTCCAGTATCATTCCAACCACTCTGCTCAGCCAATAATAATCACCTCCCACCCTCCACTGTAACTACTTCTTACTCCTGCCTCCAAGCACTGTTCCCCACCTCTGGACCTCCTTCCAACATCCACTCAGGATATCCACTGACTTGTCTCCGCTGCTTCAAACACCTTCTAAAAACTCAAGCTACCATAAAGCCAACCAGACACCACCTCTTAACACACTCCCTTCTGCCCCTACTCTCCCACCATGTCCTCCTCTGTTGTGCAGCCCTTTTGATAGTAAGGTCTCACAAGCAGACCAGTATATTACTTGCCCTACCTTGCACCTGACTGGTATTTGTAGCTGTATGTAGTGTAACGTAATTACTGTTGCTGTATGCTCTCTGGACATTGCTGCATACTATTTGTGGCACCCTATAAATAACTTCTAATAATATACTGTAGAGAAGGAGATGGGTTGGTATGTAATCTGCATAGCAAACAATGGCGTGGAGTAGCAGCAATGGAGGATTTGTAATTAGTGTCTGCCAGCTGATGCTTTTTAACGCTAAATGTGGCCTAATACTTAAGGTGCGTACACACACAACGTTTTTGTTACGAACGATTTTATGAACTATTTTCTATCAGATTATCTGTCAGATTTTTTAAAGTGTAATGAACAATTTTTTTGAACTACAAACTATTTTTGCATATTCCCTTAATGAAAATTGTTCAGTTGGTCAGTCTGACTGAACTACAAATGTGAACGCGCATGAACGATAATTGTTCATCGTTTTAACTCAGAAAGTGAGCGATTTTTTTTTTTATTTTTTTTTTGAACGATAAATTATAGTTATCGATAATCGTTCAAAAAGCGTGTGTGTATGCACCTTTACTTTTAAGGTAAATATAAAGATTTAAAGTGCACAATAGCTTAAATACTTAGCAAATGGATTGTTAAATGTGGCAGCAGTATTAAATCAATCCTTAGTTTAAATCCATTTTAAGATCTGAAATATCATAGGTAAATTTGGTGTAAAAAAAATTATTCTTGCTGAATGATAGCTTTTTACCACATAGCTTTTTTTTTTTTTTTTTTCTATAGTAATTTATTAACAGAATGCAACTATTACATTAATAACAACAAACATGCATACAATCAGATTCTCGTATAACCCTTCAGCAGTTAAATTGCTACAGATGTGAACTCTGTATTGGCAGGCAGTCACATAGAATGTTACCCAGGATTGGCTCACCATATTGATTAGACCTGCAACTAGGGACGACATTTAGGCTATATAAGGCTCAGATCAGTATTGGCCAAATGTTTCCAACTGTTAAAACATTCAAAGTATCTAATAAATAGCATAAAAGGTGCCCATACATGGTGCGATAAAGCAGCCGATCCGATGGATGGGTACGATTTGGCTGCTCTATCGTACTGTGTGTGTGCATGATATTGGACAGAGTGCGCACCTGTGGGGTTGTACATCGCACCTCCAGATCTCACTGCAGGTTCAGTCGATCTGGGGATGCGATGTGCGATCCCATGCAGAGCTATGAGGTTGGGGCATGTCGGGAGGTCGGCCAACTGATCGCACCGTGTGTTATATGTCGGACGTCTGATCTAGCATCACACGGTGCATATCTCGTTTAAATTGGATCAACACATTTACAGTTATGGCCCAAATACAGATGACAAATTATGGTTTCTTGTGTGTATTTGCATAGTTTTCCAAAACAAAATTACAAGACATTCATGACTTGAAAATCTTCTCAATATAATATACCTAATTGCCACCAGAAGAAAAATATTTGTTTATGTATGTAATAGTTATGTAACTGTGATGCAAGGATAGCATCGAATTTCAAACTTTGTCTTTAAAAAATAAATAAATAAAACTGGAAATAAGTAGCCACATATAAACCAGAAATGTATGCTACAATGAAGTACACTAATACATCTATTTCTACATCATTTTATGTAAAAAATGCTTGCTAAACAGTCATTTCTGCATCATTTTATAGTACTGCTATGTGCTAACAGCCTAATTGACTGTAGATTGGTGCTGCCGACCACCGTCCCCATTATTATCAATGGGGACTATGGTCTGGCCCCTACGGATCAAACCTCGATGAGCATAGTTTTGCAGAATTTGGCCACATTGATTTTACTCCATATCATATGGCATAAACCACTTTAGAGCGGGCTCTTATGACCCCTCTCCAGCAGGCTCCGGAGACTCTGTGTTTGCATGCGCCGTGTCCGATTCCCAGGACGAATCTTATGAATGTGAGACTCCTCCAGTATGGTGGGGATGTAACTTGCAGGGGCAGTGGTTATGGCTACTGCAGTCCCTATGAGTTTTCTTTACTACATAGAAAGGGGAAATTTGTTATTTATATAGTGCACACACAAATTCTGCAGCTTTTTTCAGGGAATATTTGGCCATTCACATCAGTCCCTGCCCCAGTGGAGCTTACAATCTATATTCCCTACCACATGCTCACGTACATACACACTAGGGTTAATATTTTGTTGGGAGCCAATTAGCCTACCAGTATATTTTTGGAGTGTGGGAGGAAACCCACGCAAGCACGGGGAGACTATACAAGCTCCACACATTTATGGCTGGGCTGTCTTTCCACAAATCTGATCATAGCTAATCATATCATTAAATTTTTTTAACCATTTTGTGATACACCCATGTGATGAGTCTTTGATTTTCTTCACAGTCCAAAATAAGAACTGTTAGGTTAATTGGTTTCTGACCCACACAAACACAGGGAGAACATAAAGCTCAACATGGATAAGACCCTTGTTGGAATCAACTGTGACCTCAGTGCTGGGAAGTAGCAATCAAGGCCGTAAATAGGTGTGTGCAATCAGTGATGGCACTGTCGCCCTACGACCGTTGCTTCTGACTAGCAGGGTGTCTGAAATGGCACCCTGCAGCCAGGATCACTGCTGCAGCGTCCTTTAGACTGTTCAGACAGAGGCAGCCTGTACAGCAGATCAGAGTATCCTCAGGCCGCTTTGGTCAATGCTGCGCGTACCACTGCTGCTGGACTTGCCCTATGCATAAAGTAATTCATGCACATGACATTGGGCGTTCAGTGTATGGAATGTCACAGGCCGCATTTGAGCCCTGTTAGTGCTGATAGCAGTGCTAATCACTGTGTTGCCTATAGATCTAACAAAACTTTCCTTTAGGCACATGGCTTTATGAATCACGTATTCTAGTTCTAGTATACTCTAAACTAGGGGTCTTCAACCTTGGCCTTCCAGCTGCGGTGGAACTACACATCCCAGCATGCACTGCCACCTTTTTTATATAAACGCATGCTAAAACTATGGCAGTGCATGCTGGGATGTGTAATTCCAGAGCAGCTGCAGGGCCAAGATTGAAGACCCCTGCTCTAAACTAACTGCAAATTCAGTCATTTCAAGCAAATGATTCTTTGCAATATCCAAACTAAGCACATTTTGTATAAAACAAACTTCTATTCCAAACTTTATAATGCTGTAATAACTAACCCAGCTATAAAACTCTTAAGGTGCGTACACACCGTTTTTTTTTTTTTTTTGTTGTTTTTTTTATAATTTTTTTGAACGATTTAACAATAACAACGTAGTTATCCTTGAATCGTTTATAAAATCATTCATCTTGAAGGTGAACGCTGATCGTTCACGTTTGTAGTTCATCGTCCATTCTGACTGTCCAACAAACTATTTTCGTTCACAAAATTGTTCATGTTGTGTAGAATGAACAATAAATGAACGATTTCCATTCACTGTATGCATGATTAAAAAATCGTACATTTTAGTAACCAACGGTTTTTAGTGAACGATTTTTGTTCACTTTTTCAAGGGAAAAAAAGAACGAAAATCGTTCGTTACTAACGTGTGTGTGTGTGTGCGTGTGTGCGCCCCTGACTGCATAATCAGAATTTCACTGCAACCAAGATTTTTACTTTATATGCATTAATATTTATTGTCTTCATTATTCATTTGATAAGAAAACATCCCAACCATATTCTTGTAAACCTAATGTGCAATATTTACAACTAAAAATGGGATCTACGAGTGTAGATTTATAAATCCCCCAAAATATATACTTTATTCAATAAAAAAATTCCAAATATCATCCAGTCTTTCTCTATTCCTGGTTCCCCAAACACATAAGATGTTGAAATGTTCAAAACTTTTCCGGACAAGTTATTGAAAATGTATGTACCTGATGGGGGGATCCCAGTGGTTATGAGAAATAGTCCATAAAAATTCCCATTAGTCTTCAAAGCCTTGGGATCCCCCCATCTTGTCTCTGTTGAGGATTCGTATATAAAGATACCTTGATAGGAGGAATATACACATATGTTCTCTGAGTGTGGCACGCTTGCTGTGAAAGATACCTTTTTATATATCTGAATACTTCTATGCCAGAGTGAGTGGGGTACTCCCCTTTTGACCACTCCATTTCACTGGGCGGTGGGATTTACCTTATTTTTAAGCATACACCACGTTTTAGGGTGTGTACTGATTTGAGTACTTTCCTTATTTTATTGTCACATCTCTATTTCATTTTGGTGGTGTGGGATTAAGAAAGTTTGTACTAAACCACACACCTGAATGATACCACACTATGGCCCTCATTCAGAGGCGGTCGCAAGAAGCGATCGCTCTCTCTGAATGAGGGCGGCCGCTTCCCTTTTTTATAGTGCGGCCTCCTGGTCGCTAGCTAAGCTGTGGGTTACCACCCACAGCTTAGCGACCGACCAGGTTAATGGTCGCGATGGTGAACACCATTGGGACTTGCGACGAGACCCTACTAAGGTTGGGTCTCGGCAACCGCAAGCCCCAGGGAGCTTCCTGCTCTGATCGAGCAGGAAACTCCCCACTGACATCACTGATGTCAGAGCGGCCGCCCACAAAACGGCACACCTCTGTTTTGGAACCCCCCCCCCCGGCCCGCCTACAAAATGGGGCGAGCTGTCGATCAACATCGACTGCCGCCCCTTTTTGTAGAGGGCTCCGGAGCGAGAGAGTTTCTCGCTCCGAGGCTTGCGCACCAGCAGTGCGGCCGCTGCGTGTGCGCAGGGCTAACCATCGACCCAGTTGCGAGCGCATCAGTGCTTGCGACCGGGTCTGAATGAGACCCTATAATTTTTTTTCTCCATTGCATTTGTATATATCCATTTCCATGAGAGAGGAGGAACATTTGGAAATTTAAGACCATTTCTGGTTCCTAAGAACCAGACCATCCAAGTGGAATAAAGTACTGTATTGGATTATACATTTGTTATATCTCACCACATATGAGACCACACTATACTTCCAGTGAAGACCAAATGTAGACTAAAGATTTGTCCTTCAATTTTTCTTGATTAGTCACAGATTCTAAGGATGTGCACCTGCAGAGTACTGTAAACACTTAAGGTGCATACACACGTAAAGATTTTGTCCAACTAGATGATTGGTTGGAATGAAAATCTGGTAATGTATGAAAGCAAATAACAATGAGCAATTTGCTCCCAAATGTCAGAAAATGGATAAAAATTGTTGTTTGAACAAATTGTTTAGATCAAACATTTAAGAAACTTGTCTGACGACCATTTTCATCTGTTTTCTGGCATTTAGGAGCAAATTGCTGATCATCATTTACTCCCATACGTTACCAGATTTTCATTCCAACCAATCAACTAGTTGGATGGTTGGACAGAAAGTCTTTACATGTGTGGCCAGCTTTAGTGCTAATCTCCTTGTTCTGTACAAAATAAAATATCAGCTCTCTTAAAGAATATAAAGTGTAAGGTCAAATGTGGTCTACAGTATGTTAAGCTGCAATAAAACATGCTTTAAGACCTGTTTCTGTACAGTCTAGGTATAGATTTGTAGTGGTTGTGTTATTGTAGTGTTTGTAGAAGCATATATACAGAATGCACTCAATATCTCGTCTCCTGGGATTCCGGCGCTCAGAAAGCTGGTGCCGGAATCCTGACACTTGTCAGAATCCCGGTGCCGGCAGCTGTAGCAGATTGAGGGCTCCATGTTGAATACTCCCACAATACAGCAAATAAAACGATCCAGACATTGCTTTGTTTCTACAGTCTGACGTTTTATTGAGAGTTCTTCATTTTGCACAATGCTATGCAACTACCTTGGCAACCACATTCACATGGCACATAATTGTTTTTACTTAATTAGATTTTTATAAGGAGATAATGACTTCTAGGAGGATGAAAGGGGGGGTAACTTAAGGTGCATACACACGTAACGATTTTTTTTAACAATTTAACTATAACAACGTCGTTATAGTTAAACTGAACGATTTTTTTTTTTTTTTAACTATAACGACGTCGTTATAGTTAAACTGAACGATTTTTTTTTTTTTTTTAACTATAACGACGTCGTTATAGTTAAACTGAACGATTTTTTTTTTTTTTTTTTAACTATAACAACGTCGTTATAGTTAAACTGAACGATTTTTTTTTTTTTTTATGAGTTATAACGATGAACGATTATCATTCATGTGCGTTCACGTTTGTAGTTCATTCTGACTGACCAACTGAACGATTTTTATTAAGGGAAGCAACTTTTGTTGTTCATTGTTCAAAAAAATCGTTCATTACACTTCAAATAAATCGTTCACTTTTCAAGGGAAAATCTGACAGATAATCGTTGGTTACAAAATCGTTACGTGTGTATGCACCTAAAGTCCAGTTCAAACTCTTTTCACTCCCTAGAAATCCCTCAACCACTCTTATCCCTACATCTCCAGTCTGCTTTGCACATACATCCTCCCACCCACTATTCCCAACCTCTGGAATTCCCTCAGATTTTCATCCAGCCTGTGAGCTTTGTAAACATGCTCTTAAAATCCCCACCCCCTTTTTTTTTTTTCTTCCTTATTGAAGCCTACCACACCTCATCTTTACCCCATTTACCTGTGTCTGCCTTTGCTGTACTGTGAATGTAACGTAGAGGTTCCCAAACTTCGCCATTACAGGCTGTCCATGCTAGAGCACAGGTGACTTGGTACGGAAGGAAAAATTACAAGTGCACAACTCCAACAATACTAATTCCATATATAATACATTTTTGCAATAAATAGAGGTTTTAGCATAATCATGGCCAGGGTTATGGGTCTACCCACCACGTCAAGGTAACACTAGCCTAACCTACTTCCCTGTGTGCAGTGCGGCTTCCTCACTGTGACGAGCCGAGTGCTGTACTTAATGCTACAGTGCAGCACCCGGCTCTTGTCACTGAGGGGGAGTTGGCACCTTGGTGTCACCCCTCGGGGGGTGGCACCCGTGTGCGGCCGCACCCCCCTGTGATGCCACGCTTACTGGAAACACTAATGATAACTTAGAGGTAATAGAAACACAGTTTAAATATATAAATGCCAATAGTTGAAATGTTTAAAAGGGCCAATAACTTTTTTTTGCAAACACCTCTCGATGCAATAGTTTGTAGAGGAAGAAATAAGTGAACAAAAGAAATGTAGGAAAGCATGTCTGCAATGCAGTGGTGTAATTAGGGTCTTTGGTGCCCAGGCCAAGTTGAGGAACTGCACCCCCCCCCCTCCCCCTCACACACAGCAAAAATTAGGTGTGGTCACATACTGAAGGGACTGTGGTCACTGAAAATGGGGCATGCCAACATGACATGCTAACCATTTCCTGTCACTGTCACTCTGGGAACATTCTTTTCTCCTTCATCCACTAGGGGACACTGGAGTCTCAGTACAATGGGGTATAGATGTGGGATAACCGGGAGCTGGCACTTTAATAAATTTGAATAGTAGCTAGCTCCTCCCCCTCTATACCCCCCTACAGGTCAGTCTAAATGTTGTGCCTAGGGAGCTGGTTGCACTATACAGAGCTCTCTGTTTTATTTAAAGATTCCTCGATCAGCATATGAGGACAAGACAGGCAGCTCCCTGCCTGTCTGCATCGTTGGAGCTGCCGCGTGACCCCACCGCAGCTGCTTGCGATCTGCGCTGGGGTCTTCAGCTACAGAGACCACTGTCTCTGGGGGGTACCTAGACGCACTGCATGCGGTGTACGTTGCAGTCCCCCACTAGCCGACCCGCACTGGCAGCGGTAAGGTTAGTAACTCCTGGCACCCTGAATAGCAGGGTGGCCAGGAAGACTGTAAGGCGGGCATCATTAATGCAGCCCGCTCATCGCTGTAAACGGGCGCCAGAGCGCGGGGGGGCGGAGCCTAATGCTGAGTTCTGCTCCTGCCTTCCAGCAACCACAGCTTTTCCAGAGGCTGGCGGCCATTTTAATTACTACATGCTGCTGCAAGACGCTGAGTTCAGCGGAGAGACTGTCCTGTCCCAGGATGTGTGTACATAGTGGGGTCAGGCTACTGAAGAGTCATTAAAACTGTGTAAACACAATGTAAATGTGCTATACAGTGTGCTGGTCATTGTATCAGCGCTGGTTGGGCTGGGTAAAAGCATATCCCTCTATGCCCTTATCTCTTCTTACTTACAGTCTCAATCTGTCTCACTGTCCCTTCACTCTGTACTGTGTGGCCAGTGATTTGGTAGCATGACTTAAGGCTGCACATAAGATTTTTTCCTGCAATTGTGCAGAGAAATTGATACAGGTACAGTTAGCTACTTCCCTGTTGTGTGAAAAGTATGCTTCAGTGCTGATTACAGCAATACATGCCATTGAGCACAGACTCTTGTAATCACCTCAGCAACCTTGGGCTGATCAATTTACATCAGCCATGTTACAGCAGGAGTTTGTAGCCTAATCAGCTAATGCACAGCCCTGTCTGCAGAGCTGGAAGCTTCTCACAGAGAAGAAAGGTTGCCAAATCTCAGACGTCTGTCTTCTCTGAACCAGACTGGGCGCGGTCTTTAGCCAGGTCTGTAGAAAGGCTCACTATATGTTAGCCCAGGTCCCTCCCGTGGTGTCCCTGCTAGGAGACTGATACCGAATCCTCTTATATGGGGTGTTCCAGAAAAGGACGACATGCCTGCAACAGAGGAGGGGGACAGGCGACAAAAGCCTGTGTCTCAGAATGGACCCTGTGAATGTTAGGCCGTCTATCTTTGTTGAGAAACAAAGATTAGCAGCCACCTTTATAGTATATGAGACTGATCTCAGAAGCTAAGCAGGGTCAGGCCTGGTTATACTTGGAGACCTCATGGGAATATCAGGTGCTGTAGGCTTAAAAGCCTACGTCCACACCACCCTGAACATGTAAACTTTTATCATACTATCCCTTTCCTGCAGAGTGCAGGAAATTATGTGGTGTCACGTCTTTTAAAAAGACTGTGCTCCCTGTACAGGTGGGAGAAGGAGCGGTTCTCGCCGCTGCCATATTTTAGTGTGCCTAGAGAATAGCTTATGGCACATCACTAGTCCGCACTAGTCAGTTGTTGGGTCAACAAGGCTGTGGAAGCTTGGGCTACGCAGCTTGACGAGGGCCTTAAAACTGGTGTTCCAGTGGAGGATCTGGTTCCTTTAGCAGAACAGATTGCAGAGTCTGATTCTTTTCTCGGGGAGATTTCAAAAGATATTTGTAATCTTTCCTCTAGATCCTCAGCTTTGGCTTTCTCAGCCGCAGAGCCCTGTGGCTGAGACAATGGCAGATGGATGATGTATCTAAAAGAGCTGTGGAAGCTTTTCCATTCTCAGGGGAAACTCTGTTTGGACTGGAACAAGTGGATCTTTTAAGCCACAGGTGGTAAGTCCACTTATCTCCCAGCTGCTGCTCCTCTTCGGACCTTCATTCCAGAGGAGCTCCCCCTATCTTCCGTGGCCCCAGAGGCAGGGGTAGAGCCACTGCATCCTCCTCCCAGCATTTAAGCCTCCGGCATGAAGTGCTCCCTTCTCTCCTGGGGGACCCCAAGGTGGGGGCTAGCTTTCGCAATTTCAAGTGTCAACAGACAATCTGTTTGTTATACAAGCAGGGTCAAAGCTTCTATTGAGAGGAGGGCCAGCTTGGTTGTAGTTCCCAAGCCGGACGGTTCAGTGAGACCCAGTCTGAACCAAAAACATCTCAACCTTAATTGATGAACTTCAGGTTCAAGATAGAGTCCCTGCCGTCTGTCATGGCAGGGCTCGAGAGGGAGACCATGATCGTACAGTGGTTGGTACTCTGCGTTGTGTCCGCAGCAACCTCGGTTCGCATCCGAATCACGGCACCATGTCTATCTCCACATTCCTATTTGGTTTCCTCATGCAGTGCGGGACTCTCAGTTTCACCCTTTGGTCTTTCAACAGCACCAAGAGTGTTCACGAAGGTCAGGGCTGTAATGATGGCCTTTCTTCGGATTCAGGGTGTCACTATCGTCCCGTACTTGGACGACCTACTTCTCAAGGCTCCGTCAGTCAAGGACAGACTTATAACACGGAATCTTCTGTTACAACATGGATGGATCCTGAATTTCAAACAGCCTTCTCAGTGTCTGCCTTCCTAAGGATGTTTTTGGACATGGAACAGAGGGTGTTTCTTCTGCTGGGAAAAGGTCACCTCCATCCAACACATGGTGTGATTGATACTGCGCCATCGGAGGGTGTCAATACTCCTGTGTATTCCTCCTTTGGGGAATATGTTTGCGACCTTAGAGTCCATACAAGACGGGAGTTCCATACCCGTCCATTCCAACTGGACTTCATCTCTCAGTGGTCAGGATCCCACCTTTTTTCTTCACCAGCGAGTTCAACTGTCACCCAAGGCTCGCACATCTCTCCTATGGGGGCTGAATTCCTCACACCTACTGGCAGGCAAGAGGTTTGCAATGTGGGAATGGATTCTCTTAACCACAGATGCCAGTCTGAGAGGATGCGGGGCAGTGTCTCAGGTTAGACACTTTTAGGGCCGCTGGAGGCAGTACGGCCTGTAAAGATTCTGGAGTTGAGGGTCGTATTATATGCTCTTCAGATGGCTCAGCCCCTGTTGAAGGGCCCTGCAATCAGAGTGCAGCCCGACAATGCCACGGCGGTGGAGTTCATAGACAAGGCGGAACCAAAAAGTCGGTCCGCCATGAGAGAGGTAAGCCGACTTCTGCTTTGGGCAGAGGAATTGCAGGGGCGATTTCTGCGATTTTCATCCCAGGAGTAGAAAATTGAGAGGCCGACTACCTCAGTCGGCATGACATTCATCCGGGAGAATGGTCACTCAATCCACAAGTATTTCACCAACTGACTCTGCGTTGGAGTCAACATCAGGCCAACCTCATGGCCTTGAGATTAATCCACCAATTGCCAGTTACTGCTCTCGATCGGGGGGCCTGCAGGCTGCCGCAGTGTATGCACTGACAACACCGTGGCCGTTTCACTACGTGTACCTGTTCCCTCCTTTTCCGCTCATCCCTCAAGTGCTTCTAAGAATCAAGCGTAAAAACATCAGAGTGCTACTAGTAGCTCCAGATTGGCCCAGACGAGCGTGGTACTCCCACATACAGTCTGTTGATAGACAAGTTGGGGCCGCTTCCTCTACAAGCAGACCTCCTTCTTCAGGGTCTGTTTATTTATCGGGACTTAAGGTGGCGTTGTTTGACTGCATGGCTATTGTAAGGCCCATCCTCAGGTAGAAGGGTATCCCGTCCAGTCTGATTCCTACAAAGATTCGGAATCGGAGGGAGGTTACATCTAAACATTACTACAGGCTATGGAAGACGTAGGTAACTTGGTGTGAACACTGCAGTTCACCTCAGTCAGAATTA
Source organism: Taudactylus pleione (assembly GCA_031769625.1). Classification (NCBI taxonomy): domain Eukaryota; kingdom Metazoa; phylum Chordata; class Amphibia; order Anura; family Myobatrachidae; genus Taudactylus; species Taudactylus pleione. The sequence continues at coordinate 14,642,188 of JAUIMM010000108.1, forward strand.
AAGATATCACGCCTCCTTCTTTTTCTTCAGGCCGGCTTATCAGCAGGCCTTCGTCTTGGTTCCTTAAAGGTACAGGTTTCCGCACTGTCCTTTTTTATCTTTCAGAGGAAATTAGCTTTATTGCCGGATATCCAGACCTTTCTACAGGGAGTAGTCAGAATTCAGCCTCCTTTTTGTGCCTCCTACGGCACCATGGGACTTGGATTTGGTCCTGGTTTTTTTTTTCTACAGTCTGATTCCTCTGAGCCGTTACAGAGGGTAGAGATAAAGTATTTAACATGGAAGGAGGTTCTTCTTTTGGCGCTCACCTCAGCGAGGCGCGTGTCTGAGCGGGGGGCTCTATCCTGTTGTCCACTTTATCTAATTTTCCATGAGGATAGGGTGGAGTTGTGTATGCAGATGTCGTTTCTTCCTAAAGTTGTATCTGTTTTTCATATAAACAACCAATTGTGGTCCCAGTGTTCAGGGACAAGTTTCCAGCCTCTGGATCCTTAGATATTGTTAGAGCTCTCCGGATTTATGTCGACAGAGCTGCTTCTCTCCGAAGGTCGGATGCACTTTTGGTTCCGTTTGATCTGGCGTGACCAGGTTGGCCGGCTTCAAAACAAACCATTCAGATGGATTCGTCTGACTATCAGACAGGCTTATATGGTGTAACAATATTGGATCAGAACCTCTATGTACCCCTGCCTGTACCTTCTAAAATCCTTCCTATAAACCTCTAAGGATGACGCTAATTTGCGTACGCAGTCACACCATAAATAAAAACTTAGATATAGAACCTGTGGTTCCAAAGCACAAGTGATATTCAGGTAAAAGTTCAGACAGTTACACGCAATTGATCAAGACACAATTTAGGCGCAAAAGTAAATCATACAGACCACAAGTACAGTATACGTACGCAGGCGCTTCTGGACCCAGAGATAGGCTTCAGCAAGAGACCCCTCGTCATTCAGCATTCAGCACAAAGACTCCCAAATAGTGTCCGTGCACCCATACTTATACCCCCCCAGTATAAACAAGACAAAAGGTATGTCTGTTGCTGATGTCATTGGTTCTCAGAGGTGAAGCGTCTGTTACAGTGCATCTAACAGGCTGGTTTAAACAGACTTTCCCTGCCTTTAACAGCTAGGGGTCTTCCTCCTCATGCCTTCTTCAGCATCCTAACAGTTGAATCTAAAATATACATTTTGGTTGCTTGTAGGTTCTGCGGTCCATAACTCGAGAATGCATGATGCGATCTCCTTACCGATAGCACCGGGAAACTGTGGAAAGAGTACGCATCAGAACAACTCCAAGAATGACGTGTTTATCTTGTATAATTCCTTAGTTAACAAATATCTTTATTTCTTAGCATTTAAACTAACTGAACCTTCTTGAATCATACACTTTAAAGCTTATTGAACCCTATGTATGAATATGAAATGTGTGGGTATTCAGGGTTTGGTATAAAGACATATTTAATGTGTGTATGAAAATGCATTTGTCTCTAACTGAGTGCACATTTTAGCAGTGTGGCATGCTGGGCTAGATAGTTCTACATGTCCTGTCAGCAGCCCCCACCCCCCACCTTTCCTGTGTTCAAAGGGAAAATACCTCTGTCGGTCTCTTGTGTGAAAATGCAAACTACAAGAGACATTCTAGCCAGACCACCCGTAGTGAGCAAACACTATCCAGGAAGCTTATCTTCACAAGCCAGTTGTCACCTGGCCACTTGCTCTAATGCAATACTATAAAGCCATTTCTGGAATATATCCTTTATAATACGTAAAGTAATGAAATAGGCTTTTAGTGAATCACCATAACATATGATAATGGTCACAGATGCATTCATATGATGCTAATGGTATTATCGCCACATGTACTAAAATGTGAGTTTATCTAAAATGGCGCTTAGGCAGCCATTTCGCAAAATGGCGTCTTGCGGCCAGTCGCAAGATGGTGTCGCTGCGATTCAATTTTAAACTGAACTTGTCTCAGCCAATTATTCAGCTTCGACAGGTGGCTTCAAGACGACCACATTTTTCCATTCCATTACAGCGCATTCAATGCGCTCAGTAGGTCCTTCATGGGCGGCTGCTTGTGGGGTCTCCTTAAACCATCTTTGTCAATCTGCTTTTTGGTCAGGCAAGCATACTTTTATTGTTTTGATACTTTTGCGGCCTATGCTTCAGAGTTTGGCCGTGCAGTTTTGCAGAGTTCTCAGCGCTCTCCCGCCCGGGTTGTGAGCTCTGGGACGTCCCCATTGTATTGAGACTCCAGTGTCCCCTAGTGTATGAAGGAGAAATCAGGATTTTGGTACTTACCGATTAAATCCCTTTCTCCGATTCCACAGGGGACACTGGACGCCCACCCTGCGCTGTTCCACCTGCATAAGTTATTGTTTTCCAGGTTCAGATGGTTGTTTTTTATCCAGGGTCTGATTGGAATGTTGTTGTTTCTTTTATAACACTATTTACTTCTTTTTACATGAATGCTGTACTTTTTTTTATCTCCTTTTGTTCCACCTCCCCTCGGGCACAGTTTATTTAGACTGACCTGTAGGGGGGTATAGAGGGGGAGGAGCTAGCTACTATTCAAATTCATTAAAGTACCAGCTCCTGGTTATCCCACATCTATACCCCATTGTATTGAGAATCCAGTGTCCCCTGTGGAATCGGAGAAAGGGATTTATCGGTAAGTACCAAAATCCTGATTTCCATTCCATATGCACCTTACCTATACAGTGGTTTCTCACAATATGGAACCTCCCTGGGAAGACTGAGTCTTCAGTCGGTATTCACTATTCATGTAGGTCACATCGTCCAGAAGATGCCTGTTTGTGTAGGAATATTAACAAGGTCATCATACAACAGCGGTTCAACCAGACTTGTTCTCCATGTGTAACTTCCTTCTCCCTACTGGATCAAGTGAATGCCCACTCACATAGGAGTGTGAGGAGGTCCATTGGGAGAGACCAAATGAAGATGTGAGGGTGAGAAGTTTAGAGGTAGAGGAAGAGGATTCTTTAAATTGGAATATTGAAGTCACCTAGGATAATGGAGGGAAGGGCTGAGGAGAGAACATGAGAGAGCCAGGAAGCAAAGTTGTCAAGTAACTTGGGAGAGCCAGGAGGACGGTAAATGACAGCTTCTCGGAGGTATACTGGTTGGAAGAGGCATGAACCTCAAATGTAGATAAAGTAAGGGATGGTTCAGAGGGTATGAGTTGGTAGGAGTAACCTGGGGACAGAAGAACCCCAGCACCACCATCATGGTGACCCCTGGGCTAAGGGGTGTAAGAGAAGGTGAGGCCCCCAGAGAGAGCTGAAGGGAAAGTGGTGTCAGAGGGTGAAATTCAGGTTTCAGTAATGGCTAGAAGATGCAAGTTGTTGGAGATGAACAGGTCATGGATGGGAACCAGCATATTACAAACTGATCTGTCATTCCAGAACGGCACATGATAGAGGGACAGTGTTTGTGGGAGAGATGTGAATGAGATTATCAGGGTTGCTGTGATGAGAAGGTGGGATTCATTTGGGTGACTGAGATGAATGGAGTGGAGACATTGTGCGGGCACCAGTGCAGGGAAGGGAACCTGTAGGCAGTGACAGTGTAATGAGATGTGGGGTGGGGTGACATGGAGAGGAGGGATTAGCGGTGGGGCAGAAGAGAACAAGAGTGGAGTAATGGGAGAGAAGAGGGATGAAAGCAAACAGAAGAGGGGAGATAATGGAAGGAGGAGGTAGAGGAGACCAGGGGGAAATGATAAAGGTGGAAGAAGGGGGCAGAACAGAGGATTAGGTAGACACTGAGTAAAAGGGGAAGTGGAAGAAAATATGGTCATGGTGTGGTTGAGGTGAATAGGGAAAGGAAAACTAGATGTATGAATGTGAGAAAGTGCAGAAGAATTGCAGAGAAATAAGTAAAATTACAGTGTAGGAAAATGTCTACACAATAACAAAAATTTATTATTGGGTGGAGGAAAGGTGGAGATTTAATGGGGAAGAAATTGAATATTAAAGTAGACTGTATTAGAAGATAGAGGTCATTAAGCTAGGCAAAGAACTAAGGTAGACTATTTCTAAGTGGTAAACTGAAATTGGCACTGATGCAGTATGCATTGAGGTGTTTGTGAAACTAGAAAGCCAGCACAAATATTAGTAAGTAGAGTGTTAAGTTCTTACAATGAACAGACAGAGGGCCTGATTCACTGCCGTATGCAATTGCGATTACGCTCGTAGTTTAACTGCAATAGTATGCTAATTCATTGCGATCGCTATCCTGTCGCAGCACTGCACAAGTGCACCCATTTTAATCAGCACACATACGTACTGTTTAGCAAGACTGTGAAACCATCAATACAATCGAGTACCATTGGAGCCTCACGCACACTTGCACAAGCCCTGACTTTACCCAGAAATTGGATGTGGCCCGTGCTCTGAAGATCCACGTGGACCGTACTAGTTCCATCAGTAAATCGGACTCCCTCTTTGTCCTATATCAGTGGTTCTCAAACTCTGTCCTCAGGACCTCACACAGTTCATGTTTTGCAGATCACCCAGCAGGTGCACAGGTGTATTCATTACTCACTGACACATTTTAAAAGATCCACAGGTGGAGTGAATATCTCACTTGTGATTCTGTGAGGAGACCTGGAAAACATGCACTGTTTGGGGTCCTGAGGCCCGAGTTTGAGAACCTGTGTCCTATATGGATTCCACAAGAAGGGATGTTCAGGGCTCGAAATACCCTAGTTATGCCACTGGTCTACCTTAATGTATTAGTTTACTTAATTGGTGTCCAATGTTCAGAATCCACTACACTTTAAATAGATTTCCTGCTGAACCAGCCTTATATAGGATGCTACCATCCAAATTGTCTCCCCATATATTTCAGGTCTGTAGGTTTGTGTGTTTACTAGATTAGATTACAAACCTATAATTATAAAAAGACATTGTTTAAATCTGGAAGCTGCTATTCCTCTTCTCCCTTTGTACAGCTATTCCTCCATTGAGATAGATCCCATCCCTGCCGCAGAGTTTACAGCTGAGAAATATGAGCAATCCCCCATAGACCTGGAATACTTTTCAACAGCAAATTCTTTGCTACTTAAATTAGACTTGTCACTAGAGTTCAACTGCACAGCTGTGCCCCAATGTAATATACAGTGTCAAGCTATGTTGCTCTGTATTCAAGTGCTTAATGTGGCAGAAACTTTATTACCCGCACCAACAACAAACTTTTTGAATAACTTTTGACACTGAAACAATTGCCTTCCTAATTGTATGCATTAATGTTTGTCCTCAATGTACCCTAACAGTCCAGATTTTGTGCGCAGATTGTATAATCAAACTGACTGAGGTCCTAATGACTGAGAGAGGTAAAGTGGAGAGTGATAAAGTATCAACCAATCAGCCGCTTTCATTTTTAAAACACGGTCTGTAAAGTAACAGGAGCTGATTGGTTGGTACTTTATCTCTTCAATTTATCTCTCTCCAAGGCTTAGTACATAGACCCCTAAGTATAGATATCCATAAAACCTGGACTGTTAGTGTCGTGAGGACAGAGTATGGGAACCACTGACGTAAGGGTCAACCTTCTGTTCCTGTGTACTGGCATAGTTCTTTTCACGCATATAAAATCAAAGCTGAACAAACCGACCTTACATACACAACACTTACTTGTGATATTTACATTTTTTTTTTATGCACAGGACTAACTGTAAATATTTGGGGATGTAGTTGTGATCGGCAGCTGCAACACAATCCCGACGCCGGCTAGGGATTTATGACAGGCGTCAAGATACAGACTCCTGTCATAATCCTGATGCCAGAATGTAGAACAATGCGGGCCCGAACAAGGTAAGTATGGGCGCCCGTCCTCTTAGCCGCTGGGGGGGGGGTTAGGTTTAGGGCACCCGGGGGAACTTAGGGTTAGGCTAGAGGAAGGAGGGGTTTGGCACCCCCCCTGGGAGGGTTAGGTTTAGGGTGCGGGGAAAGGGGTGGGGTTGGGGTTAGGCACCCCTAAAGGAGGGGAGAGGGGAGGGTTAGCTGTATTTGCCTCCACTGTCGGGATTTCCTCCCTTCGCTCAGCCGCCGTCGGGATTTGAACTGGCGGCTATACAGTCGCCGGCAATACAATCCCATTCCAATATTTGAAACTGGATTTTTAAACTTTCCTGCCTCAGAGCCCCCTTTTTGTTATATCATTCAAAGAAGACTGTTTCTATGTAATGAGATTTGTCCCCAACATTGTAGTCTGCAGCAATGCAGCCATAACGTCTACTTACTTGCCACACAAGCTTGCCAACTGACAGGAACATCACCTTTTTTTGATACCAATATCCTCCTTCCTGCACAATTATTGATTTATATTGATATCCTAAATTATGCACAGAAGGGAAATGTATTTACCATAATAAAATCAACAGACCTGGAATCACATTAAAAGTGTGTTTTCTTGGACAAATGATCAATTTTTAAGTTTTAACCTAGTTTCCTGTACTGGCCACATTTCATAGCAATTGATTGCAGTAGAGATTATTTCTAATCATATTTAATATTCTTTAATTGGGACTCAGGTCTTCATGATAAATCTTTATTTTGTTACACTTCATTGTAAGGTGTAAGCTTACATTTATCCCTCTTGTTCCAATAAGGAGTTTTCTCCCCAGGCTTGGTCTGCAACCTGCCATATATTTGGGCATTGCTGGGCCTGGATACATCCTCCTTGAGAAATTTTGCAATTGTTTACTTTGCTGGTAACTGTTAGCTTGGCTGTTGGTTTTAAATAGTGACACAATGTTATGAAAATCTAAAAGTGGACATTGGCCCTGATTCAGCAAGGATCACTATTGCGTTTATGCACGTAGTCTCACTGCGAAGATATGTTTAATGTCTGCTATCGCAATACCTCTCGCAGCCTAACATAAGGACGCCCCCTTTACCTTACACACATCTAATACTTAACAAGACTGCAAAACCATCGGTCACATCGAGCACAGTCGCAGCCTCATGCACACTTGCACTAGGTCTGACCGTACTCAGGAATTTCTGACATCATTGAACACCGTGAATACCCAAGCTGCGTATGGCATCGCAGAGCCTAATTTATGCACGTCCCTGTACGTTCAAATGCACTTGCACGCCTGCTTTTTGCCACCCACCCCCCCCAAACGGTGCTTCCTGTTAATCACTCTACGATGGGTCTGCGTAGTCACTGCGATCGCAGTCCCAATCGTAGTGGAGGGGTCGCGCACTGCGATGCATGCGCAGAACACAACAATCGGTTGGTTGTGTGCGCAATCGCAGTTGCCATCAGTAGTGAATCAGGCCCATTATTCTCTTTGGATAATATTTCTCTGCTGTTCAAGGGATTTTAGTGCTGAAGTATATGTAACTGTCTAAAAACAAATTCTTGCATTCTGTACACTTGTCCTCAGGCTCTGGTGAAGTATAATAGAATACACTAGTCAAGATATGTATGGGGAAAAAATGTGGGCCTGATTTAGAGTTGTACGCAAATGCTCCTGCAGCTGCGATTTTCGTAGCAGTGGATGTGTGAAAATATGCTAATGTAACAGCGGATGGGATGTAACGGCAATCGCAGCTTTTCCCAACTGCGTACACAAACGCAGCATCAGACACAGATCAGGCTAACATTGACTCCTTGAGTGGGTCTATGGCCGCCATAACTGATGCTGGAGCCATGTGAGCTGCATGCGGGATCGCAGACACAGGATGTGACACGCCCCTGAAACTATCGAGATGCATCTACATTTTTTGCCGACACCCCTCTTTGCCACACCCCAAATGCTCCTTGCAGTCAATCACACTGTGATTAAAGACTTGCACCGTGCAAGTACAGCTGTAGCTTAATCTCTGTTTAATACAGTTGTGGTTTATTTGTGTAGGCGGCTGCTGTAAAGCATTTATATTTTGAGATCCCTTTTAAAAATGTTCTACATTGCTTTTCAGCTAGGTTTACAAACTAGTTAGAGACTCGCATGAAACTTTTTAATTTATCAATTCTGATATTTTAAATGAGAGTGGGCAAAAATAGACCCCTGATTTGAAACAAAATTACACATATTTGATGACCCGGCGATCTTGCGGCGAGGGTGTTGCAATGTATTAGCGTTCCCGCTAGGCTGTTTTAGCGGGGCGCAGCGCCCTGCCCTCTTTCTGGAAGGCAAAAAGCACCCTGCCCTAACAGCCTGCGGGAACTGTCTTCACCCGCGGGTCGCAGTGTCCCGCAGGTGAAGAAATGTGCGGTGACCCGGTCAATAGACACCGTCTATTCTCCCTGTCTGCCGGGCTTGGGGGCTGCCTGGCGTGTCCGTAAGTGCCGGGCACGCCCCCAAGAGTGACGAAAAGGGGACGCGTCTTACATACACGCCCCCTTTTCGTTGACCATGCCCCCTTCCCGGGCGCGCGCACAAACTTGGCCTCTCTAGGTCCTTGCGCCGGAGCTAGAGTGAACACTATGTATAGATGTATCGTGCCCACATACACACTGCACAATCAGTTGTGGATGATGTGATATATTGTTACATGGGCTAATATAACTAAATGGTATTGAACGTCATGTCGTCGCATCTGATGGGGATGTAGTTTGGAAGCCGACGGTATAAATGCCGACCGCCGGCCTCCAGACTTTCTAATCCTGGCGTGGTACTAATGACAGGCATCGAAAATTCGATGCCTGTCATTAACCAGACACCGGAAGATCGACGCCCGGCATACCGAACGAAGGTAAGCCGGGTGTGGATAGCTGCGGGGTTGGGGGGGAGAGGGTTAGGTTTAGGGCTCCCGGGGGGGACTTTGGGTTAGGCACCCCCTCGGGAGGGTTAGGTTTAGGCTAGGGGAAGGGGGGGTTAGGGTTAGGCACTGCCCCGGGGAACTTAGGTTTAGTCTGCGGGGAAGGGGGGGTTAGGGTTAGGCACCCTAAAGGAGGGTTAGGGGGTTAAATTAGGTTAGTTTATACTTACCTTTAGGATGATCGGGATCTTCACCCTTGTCGGGCTGCCGCTGTCGGGATTTGATGCGGCCGGCGGTAATACCTACTACACCCATCTGATGTGCAGCACAACGGATGGATCAATACGACTGCACAATTCATCAAAGGATGAATTTCGCGTACATCCTACACAATAGTCATGCAGAGTGGTCGCAGGTACCATTATTGCACACAAGAAATCATGGTGTGTACCCTAGCTTAACCCCTTTCCAAAACGCAAAGCATTCTGGATAATTAATTCCAAATATATTATTTATTACCAGTTCTTTGTATAGCGCACACATATTCTGCAGCGTTTTATAAAGAATTTTTGGCCATTCGGTCCCTGCTCCATTCTAGCTAACAATCTATATTCCCTACTACACGCCCTTGGGTTAATTTTTGTTGGGAGCCAATTAACCTACCCGTATATTTTTGTAGTGTTGGAGGCAGGGCTGGATTAAGGCTTGTGTGGGCCCCCTTCAAGCCACACGGAGCACACTTCGGCTCTGTGTACCATGTCAACCTCGATTCTGTACTATTTGGAATTCGCTGTGCTATGTTCATAAAAGTAGTAGGTGTCTTTAATTTGACTGCTTTGATCCCACTTAAAAATGTTTGTTTTTAACAAAGAATCTTTAAATCTTTTATCAGGGTGCATGACATCCTTTAATAAGAACTACCACAAAAAATTTGTATTCTCATGATGGGAATATGAAGAGAGTGCATTACAGAGCAAAAGTTGCATAGACAAGATGGACACGTGCTACTTACAGGAAGCCATACTCAAATAGCCATATGTATTCTATTAATAATTAATGATTCACTTCCTGAATTAGCAGGCAACTGGTTACAGCTATACTTGTACAGAAGAAATAACTGGAGCTCAGACCCACTCCTTTTCCTCTTGTTTAAGCTACTAATTAATGCAGGGCTTCATAATTTAGCCACTGAGTGTCAAAAAATGCCACCAGACACATGATGGACATGTTATGCTCTCCTATGGTACTTAAGCAAGATTCCAGTAGATGTATTTGTGACCTTTCTTTTTGTGTCATCTTCGGCTATAAAGTGAATAAAACGTAACCCAACAATAATAGTAGCTTTACTTTCTAGAACAGCCTGGCCACCAGTGGCTCTCCAGCTGTTGTGAAACTAAAAGTCCCAGCATGCCCTGTCGCACTTTTAGCATTCCCTAACAGCACAACTGTAGCAGGGTATGCTGGGAGCCGTGGTTTCACAACATCTGGAGAGCCACAGGTTGGCCAGGCCTGTTCTAGAATTATGGAATGTCCAAGTTTACGAATCCTAGTATTGAAAATCCTGAAAAGTCCATTTATGTGCGAGTTGAAATATCCCTGGCTTCTGGCACAAGCACATATAAGGTTTTTAAGCAATAACTGTTACTCATCCCTAATAGGGTCTAAAAATATTTATAATCGTGGCAGAAAATAATGTAATATTTTGCAAACTAAAATGTAACTTCATGGGTGCTCTTCAATTGGCTTGATAACTTAGCGGGAGTGACAAAGGGAGGTTGCCTCTTGCGTTATCAGCCGAGACCAATCAATTAGGCTCCCTTTTCTTACCTGCTACCGTTACACATGCAACCTATATATTATTATTATTATTATCATCGTTTATATGGCGCCACAAGTGTTCCGCAGCGCCTTACAAAGTACATAAACAAATTATTTGACAACGGACTTACAGTAAAAAATAGGACAAGGACATGGATAATATACATTGGTACATAAGTGACCATAACACCTAGATATGCAACAGAGCGTAATCAACCAAGTGTTAGGTGCCATGGTGGGGGGTAAGAAGTAGGTGAAAGTAAAGTAAGGAGAAGCACAAGAGGGTAGAGGCCCTGCTCGTAAGAGCTTACATTCTAAAGGGGAGGGGCAGACAAACAGGTGTGACACAGATGGGGTAAACGGAGGAAGGAGCATGTTGCATCAAGTTAGGATGGGAGCTGGAAGGCTTTGATGAAGTAGGTGGTCTTGAGAGCCCGTTTGAAGGATTGTAAAGAGGAGGAGAGTCTGATAGGGAGAGGGAGAGAGTTCCAAAGGTCGGGAGCAGCACGGGCAAAATCTTGGAGGCGGGAGTGGGAGGAAGTAATCAGTTGGCATGAGAGGCGGCGTGCATTGGTTGAACGAAGGGGGTGGCCAGGAGAGTGGAGGGAGATGAGGTCAGAGATGTAAATGGGAGAGGAATGGGTGAGGGCTTTGTAAGCAAGTGTGAGAACCTTAAATTGGGTTCTAAAAGGGAAGGGGAGCCAGTGGAGGGCTTGTAGGAGAGGTGAGGCAGATGTAGAGCGTTTGGAGAGGAAGATGAGTCGATCAGCAGCATTGAGGACAGACTGGAGAGGAGAGAGATGGGAGTTGGGGAGGCCAGATAGGAGTTTACAGTAGTCCAATCTGGATATGACCATTGAGTGTATGAGGGTTTTGGTGGCATCCTGGGTGAGAAAGGATCTAATCTTGGAAATATTTTTGAGTAGGAAGCGACAGGACTGTGAGAGGCTCTGGATATGTGGTTTGTAGGAGAGGGAGGAGTCCAGGATAACTCCAAGACAGCGCACCTTGGGGCTAGAAGAGATAGTTGTGCCATTTATTGTTAAAGAAATAGTGGGAAGTGAGGTTATGTTGGAGGGTGGAAAAATGATCAGCTCAGTCTTAGACATATTAAGTTTAAGAAATCGCTGAGACATCCAGGAAGAAATAGCAGAGAGACAGTTGGAGATACGAGTGAGGAGAGAGGGGGAGAGGTCAGGGGAGGAAAGGTAGATCTGAGTATCATCAGCATAGAGGTGATAATGGAGGTCAAAAGAGCTGATGAGTTCACCTAGAGAGGACGTATAGAGGGAGAATAGTAGAGGTCCAAGAACAGAACCTTGGGGAACACCTACTGTAAGAGGCTGTGGTGGGGAAAAGGAGTCATGAGAAGAGACAGAGAAGGACCGGTCTGAGAGGTAGGACGACAGCCAGGAGAGAGCAGTGTCACCTAAACCAAGGGAGTGAAGGATTTGCAGCAAGAGAGGGTGGTCAGCAGTGTCAAATGCAGCAGAGAGGTCAAGGAGAATAAGCAGAGAGTAGTGGCCCTTGGATTTGGCAGCAAGGAGGTCATTGCTGACTTTTGTGAGGGCAGTTTCAGTTAAGTGGAGAGAACGGAAGCCAGACTGAAAAGGATCAAGGAGGGAGTGGGAGGAAATAAAGGTGGTAAGGCGTTTGTAAACAACACGCTCAAGGAGCTTGGAGGCAAAAGGGAGGAGAGAGATGGGACGGTAGTTGGAGAGAGTGTTGGGATCAAGGGTAGGTTTTTTAAGAATGGGGGAGACTATCACATGTTTGAATGCAGAAGGGACAGTGCCAGATGAGAGGGAGAGATTGAGGAGGTGGGCAAGATGGGAACAGGCACAAGGAGAAAGGTAGCGGAGGAGACGTGAAGGGATAGGGTCAAGGGGGGAGGTAGAAAGGGGGGAGGACTGGATGAGAGCCATGACTTCCTCTCCATATACAGGGGAGAAGGATGTCAGAGTCGGTGAAATGGATGGAGATGAGTGATCGGGGAAAAAAGGAGGTGTAGAGCAGGGGGACTGGTGGGATGTGATGTCCTGACGTATGGAATTGATTTTGGATGTAAAGTAGGTAGCAAAGTCAATGGCAGTGAGTGAGGTGGGGAGGGGGTGGACAGAGGAGGGAGTTGAAGGTGGCGAAGAGACGCTGGGGATTTGAGGACTGGGAAGAAATGAGGTTCTTGAAATAGGACTGTTTAGATAGGGAAAGGGCAACACTGTAGGATGAGAGCATAAATTTGAAGTGGAGAAAATCTGCCTTAGAGCGTGATCTTCACTGTCGCTCGGCAGTTCTTGAACACTTTTGCAGATATCTGGTGCATTTGGAATGCCAGGGTTGTAGTGTGGATCTGCGAGGGTGAGTAGTGATTGCCGGTGCAACAGAGTCCAGAGCAGAAGTAAGGGAGGCATTGTATAGGGAAGCAGCTTGTTCAGGGCAGGAGAGAGAGAGGATAGGGGAGAGAAGCGAATCAAGCAGGGAAGATAAAGAAACGGCATTGATGGCCTCAATGTTACATTTAGTGATGGTGGCAGAGGCAGATTTACCGCTATGTAATGCAGGCGCACGCTTAGGGCCCGTCGGGTCCCAGGGGGCCCGGCCGCGGCTGCCGACAGGGATGTATAATAAATCAGATGGCATTTTGCTTGCTTCCACCGCCGGGAGCTAAATACAGTAGCACCAGCACACTGCCTAGTTAGTGACGTCTCCGTCTCCTTCTCCCCTGCACTGTGTACACGTGACACACACGAAGAGGGGGAGAGAGGAGAGGAGCCGGCAACACAGGATGGAAGAGGTCAAACAGTGCACGCTGCTCAGCTGCTTAATAAAAGGTAAGGTGGCTGCTGTCAGTGCCTTTTAGTTTTTACGATCTGAGGAGAGCTTATCGCAGGGGTGTCATTATTATTAATAGTTCTGCTGGTTAACAAATTCCTGGGGGAGGGGGGGGGTGAGCTGCCTTCAGCTGCCCAGCTAGAGCAGGGGCATGGCATGCTCCCTATTAGTTTGCTATAGTGCATTCCTAAGCCCTACTTTTTCCCCGCATGGTGTGAGCCAGACAGTGTATCTTCCCCTTCCTCTGCACAGCAAGCACGTTCCTCTCCTTCCTCCATGGCCATACTGCCTTGTGTGACTGCTCACCTCCCCTTTTCCTGTGGTCACCAGGATTAGGTCTTTGCTGTGTAAACTGTGAGTATGCTTGATGTACTTATGGCTGTGCACTGTTATATAGTAAGAGAGAGGAGGGTGGATTTATTGCTATGCCATGTACAAGAGGAGTACTATTAGCATATGACCTGCTTCCCCACACGTATGTGTAGCTGTATAGGAGTGTGCAGCTCTATCGCTGCTCTGATTTACATCTCTGCAGCAGGGAAAGCTATACAAAGGCATTCATCTCTGTGAAAGGTAGTGATAAGGTTCTGCTAAACTGTTGTCTGTGTATACAGTCAGGTCCATAAATATTGGGACATTGACAGAATTTTCAGGTTTTGGCCTCTATTCACCACCACAATGGCTTTGAAATGAAACAAGCAAGATGTGCTTTAACTGCAGACTTTCAGATTTCATTTGAGGGTAATTACATCCAAATCAGGTGAACGGTGTAGGAATTACAACGGTTTCTATATGTGCCTCCCACTTTTTAAGGGGCCAAAAGTAATGGGACAAACTAAACAATCCTAAATCTAACTTTCACTTTTTAATACTTTGTTGCAAATCCTTTGCAGGCAATTACAGCCTGAAGTCTAGAACGTATAGACATCACCAGACGCTGGGTTTCATCCCTGGTGATGCTCTGCCAGGCCTCTACTGCAAATGTCTTCAGTTCCTGCTTGTTCTTTGGGCATTTTCCCTTCAGTTTTGCCTTCATCAAGTGAAATGCATGCTCAAATGGATTCAGGTCAGGGGATTGACTTGGCCATTGCATAACATTCCACTTTTTAGCCTTAAGAAACTCTTTGGTTGCTTTTGCAGTATGCTTCGGGTCATTGTCCATCTGCACTGTGAAGCGCCGTCCAATGAGTTCTGAAGCATTTGACTGAATATAAGCATATAATATTGCCCAAAACACTTCAGAATTCATTCTGCTGCTTTTGTCAGCAGTCACATCATCAATAAATACAAGGGAACCAGTTCCATTGGCAGCCATAAATGCCCACGCCATGACACTACCACCACCATGCTTCACTGATGAGGTGGTATGTTTTGGATCATGAGCAGTTCCTTTCCTTCTCCGTACTCTTCTCTTCCCATCACTCTGGTACAAGTTGATCTTTGTCTCATCTGTCCATAGGATGTTGTTCCAGAACTGTAATGGCTTTTTTAGATGTTGTTTGGCAAACTCTAATCTGGTCTTCTTGTTTTTGTGGCTCACCAATGATTTGCATCTTGTGGTGAACCCTCTATATTCACTCTTGTGAAGTCTTGTTTTGATTGTTGACTTTGACACATATACATCTACCTCCTGGAGAGTGTTCTTGATTTGGCCAACTGTTGTGAAGGGGTTTTTCTTCACCAAGGAAATAATTCTTCTGTCATCCACCACAGTTGTTTTCCGTGGTCTTACGGGTCTTTTGGTGTTGCTGAGCTCTCCAGTGCGTTCTTTCTTTTTAAGAATGTTCCAAACAGTTGATTTGGCCACACCTAATGTTTTTGCTATCTCTCTGATGGGTTTGTTTTGATTTTTCAGCCTAATGATGGCTTGCTTCACTGATAGTGACAGCTCTTTGGATCTCATATTGGAGAGTCGACAGCAACTGATTCCAAATGCAAATGTCACACCTAGAATCAACTCCAGACCTTTTACCTGCTTAATTGATAATGAAATAACAAGGAAATAGCCCACACCTGTCCATGACATAGCTTTTGAGTTGATAGTCCCATTACTTTTGGCACCTTAAAAAGTGCTAGGCACATATTGAAACCGTTGTAATTCCTACACCGTTCACCCGATTTGGATGTAATTACCCTCAAATTTAAATCTGAAAGTCTGCAGTTAAAGCACATCTTGTTTGTTTCATTTCAAAACCATTGTGGTGGTGAATAGAGGCCAAAATCTGAAAATTCTGTCAATGTCCCAATATTTATGGACCTGACTGTATATGAGAGTTACTGACCTCAGACCTGCCCCCTCATCTCCTCCCCATCACACCCCTTCTACTTTCCATCCTCTTCTCTTCCCCTGCTTTTATTGATTGATGACTGCCACCCTTAAGC
This sequence comes from Taudactylus pleione, assembly GCA_031769625.1. Classification (NCBI taxonomy): domain Eukaryota; kingdom Metazoa; phylum Chordata; class Amphibia; order Anura; family Myobatrachidae; genus Taudactylus; species Taudactylus pleione. Next base: position 14,657,960 of record JAUIMM010000108.1, read on the forward strand.
TGCCCATCCACTACTAGATGCGGGGACGACTGCACGATTACGACGACATAATCGTGCCGTCGTCCTCCTAGGGGGTGAAGTGCATACACTGAACGTTCAGACGTTAAGTCTATGCAGCTCAATCATCCCCGAACATGGCAACCTGATGGCAGTCGTCAGGTTGACTGTCATGTTCGGGCGATGATAGATGTTAAAAACGACCAGCGGCACGCGCACTGCTGGTCGTTTTTAACATTTTACTGCCCGATTTGCGGATGATTTGCAAGCGATTGCACGAGAACGACGTCGTTATCATGCAATTGCCTGTCAAAATCACCTAGTGGATGGGCGGCATTATACTAACAAAATGGATTTACCTTTTAGCAGAGCCGTAACTAGACTTTTTGGTGCCTTGTGCCAGAAAGAGCATTGGCGCCCCCCTCATTTTTCAAAGGGACATAATGCACCCAAAAAAGGGCCATGGTTCATGGGGAAGGGCCAGGGAAGAGATGGGAGAGGCCAGGAGATGCTGGGGATGAAATTTGAGGAAGCTACAAGCAAGAATGACAATAAACAGAAATTTGACAGGCCCAAACAGCGCCCCCTGACCTGTGGTGCCCTCTGTGATGGCACCGGCCGCACTACCCTAGCTACGGCCCTGCTTTTTAGTGTGGAGCCTAGACAGGTAATAAGGGCTCAATTTAACAACAATCCATATTATCAGTGGCATATTATGTTTAGTATCGCAGTGATACTAGCAAATATGCTATTGGTATTTAACATTATTTACCCCTCCGGCAAGGTCCAGCGACGTCCTCCACGCTGTTGCTGGCAGCCTAATGCTGCCAGCGATGTGCTATCGTCTGTTGCATATGCCAGGTGGCCAGTCTGTGCATGGGCATTACACTTTCACCTGGCGGTGATTCGGGTAACAAACAGAAGTATACTAAGTTTACTGCTGTTTATTAAATACTGAAAGGATGACATAACCCCTTTAAACGCAAATATTAAGTTTCCCCCAGATGTATCACAGAGGGACCACAGCAGATATCTCCGATACCTGCTGCTATACCTCCATTCCCGCTGGCAGCCGCATCCCCCTTAGGTTTCTATGCGGAGATGGTTAGTGCACATCTCCAATTGTTAAAGGACTGCACATGCACAGTTTTCCATCTGCGAGTCCAATGGTCATGATGGTTGCGATGGTGATGCCAAGCTGCAACCACGGTCGCAATGCTGGGATCACAGATGCAGCAGGAGGTGCCTGTTTCCCACAGACACCATGTGCTGCATTTGCGTCTGAGATGGACAGAATTGCACAGCTGCTTGTATGCGGCTCTGCCATTCCGTCCATCTATGAATCAGGCCCTATGTCCATGCAGAAAGCATTCAGATTTTACCTATTGGGTAGTTCCCATACTTTTTTGAATCACAGCACCCTAGAGTATCAGCATTTTTTTCACGGCACCCGTAATGTTTAATATTTTAAAAAGTTGAACATAAGGAGGAAAAATTACAAATAATGCAAGGGGAATAACTGAGGAACGTAAATAGTGTTCAGGATTGTTTAAGGAAGGGGGGCCCCAAATTGGTGTCTTGCTTAGGGCCCCATGAGGTCTAAATCCGCCTCTGGATGGTGGAGGAGGAGAGGAGGGAGAGAGAGAGATAGGTTAAAAGAAGGTGATGATCAGAGAGGGGGAATGGGGAGCTGGAATAATTAGAAATATTACAGCGGTGAGTGAAGACTAAATAAAGTGAGTGCCCACTCACATGTGAGGGTGAGGAGGTCCTTTGTGAGAGACCATATGAAGATGTGAGGGTAAGGAGTTTGGAGGCAGAGGATTCTGTGGGGATATCAATTGGAATATTGAAGTCACCAAGAATAATGGAGGGGAGGTCAGAGGAGAGAAAGTGAGGGAGCCAGGAAACAAAGTTGTCAAGGAACTTAGAGGGAGGGCCAGGGGGACAGTAAATGACAGCTACTTGCAGGCGTACTGGTTGGAAGAGGCGTATAGCATGAACCTCAAATGTAGAGAATGTAAGGGATGGTTCAGAGGGTAGGAGTAACCTGGGGATAGAAGGACCCCCACACCACCACCATGGTGACCCCCAGGGCGAGGGGTGTGAGAGAAGGTGAGGCCCCCAGAAGAGAGAGCTGCAGGGGAAGTGGTGTCAGAGGGTGAAATCCAGGTTTCAGTAATGGCTAGGAGATGCAAGTTTTTGGAAATGAAAAGGTCATGGGTGCGAACCAGTTTATTACAGACTGATCTGGCATTCCAGAGGGCACAAGATAGAGGGACAGTGTTTATGGGAGAGATGTGAATGAGATTATCAGGATTGCTGTGAGGAGAAGGTGAGATTAATTTGGGTGACCGAGATGAATGCAGTGGAGAGATTGTGCGGGCACCAGTGTTGGGAAGGGAACCTGGAGGTGGTGGGCAGGGAGGGAGTTTAATGAGATGTGGGTGGAGGTGGAGTGGCATGGCGTGGAGAGGAGGCTTGGAGGAAGGATTAGTGGTTGGGTAGTAGGACCCAGGTGGGGTAGAAGAGAACAAATGTGGAGTAATGGGAGAGGAGAGGGAGGAAGGCAGACAGAGGAGGGGAGATAAAGGAAGGAGGAGGTGGAGGAGGTAAGGGGGAAATGATAAAGGTGGAAGAAGGGGGCAAAGCAGTGGATCGGGTATACACTGAGTGGAGGAGGAATTGGATGAAAACATGGTCATGGTCATGGTGTGGCTGGGTAGAGTTTGGTGAGGAAATCTAGATGTAGGAACAGAATATATATGTGAGAGAAAGTGCAGGAGATTTGCAGAGAATCAAGTAAAAGTACAGTGGAAGAAGAAGTATGTGTATTGATAAAAGGTTATAATTGAGGGAAGGAAAAAATGGAGATATAGTGGGGAAGAAATGGATTATTAAAGTAAACTGTTAGAAGATAGGCTTGGCAAATAATTAAGGTAGAGATGAACTGAAATTGGCACAGATACAGTACATTATGCTGTAAAATATTTGTGAAATCAGAGAGCCAGCCCAAATATTAGCAAGTAAAGTGTTAAGTTCATAGAGTGAGTCCAGTGAGAAATGTCCAGGTTGAGCAGACAGTTGCTTGTAGAGAAGAGATTGTGAATTTACATATCTTGTTTATACTTTGTCCAGATGGTCAGGTTTATTGGATGGGTTGAGGTTAGAGTGGTCTCCTTCTGTTAGACGGTTTAATGCCAGTATAACGCCAAAATATGGATACAGTGCACTTGTAAAATTATGCACTTATTAATATTATGCACCAGCAGCCTCTCAATGAAAGTTAAATAGTGAATGCTGACATGTGTATGCAGTGATTGCAATCAACCCCCAAAACCCACCCACTAAAATGGCAAGTAATAAAATTCCTAACACAAACAAACAATGAATACCACAAAGCTAAGAGGAACTTGGTCTAGTTAGCAATACACTGTGCAGATAGTTTAGACAGAGAGATACTGCAGCAGTGAAGGAATTTACATAGATATACCTAGTAATCAGTAGATAACTGCAAACATCAGAAAATACTTCCAGCAATGTTTGGTTTTAAATATACCTAGTAATCAGTAGATAAACTGGCTCTATAGGTTACGTCTCTTACGAGACGCTGAGGACATTTCATTACAATATTAAAACCATTAATTCTATATGAAAGTAGAAATTTCTGCAAGATTAACATTAACACATATTGCCAACGTAGCAAAAAACAATTGATGAAAGCAGATTGAGTTTGTAAGCTGTTCATTAGTGTGTCCATGCAGTTCAGATGTAAGTCACTGGATATGGAAAGTAACAGGAACTCATCGGACAGGTTTGGATTATGGGCCTGATTCAGAGTTGGGAACAGAGTGAGATATCTCTCTCAACTGTGAACCTGAACAAACCATATTGCAATGCAAGGGGTGTAAATACATACATTATTTTTTTTTTTTTTTACATGTAGGGTAAATACTGGCTGATTTTGAATGTAGCCCACAAATACTGCACAGCTTTATTATTACTCTATAATTTAGATGTCAGTTTGGAAATACTCCTCCCAAATCTAAATCTCTCTGCACATTTTAAATCTGCCCCACCTGCAGTGCAGCATGGTTTCACCAAGATGATCAGTTGAGAGAGAAATCTCTCTCTATTCCCAACTCTGAATCAGGCCCTATGTCCTTTTTGTGGCAGTGTTTCCAGGTGGAGGGGTCTATTTACTAAGCAGTGTTAGGAGACAGAGTGAAATGAGATAAGGTACCAGCCAATCAGCACCTAACTGCCATCTCACAGGTTGTGTTTGAAAAATGACAGTTGGGTGCTGATTGGCTGGCACCTTATCACTTTTCACTCTGTCTCCTAACACTGCTTAGTAAATAGACCCCAGAATGTCTCTGTTCACCTCTAAAGCTGCATACACACACAATGATGTTAGTAACCAACAATTTTCGTGAACGATTTTCGTTCATTTTTTTCCCTTGAAAAAGTGTAAGAAAATCGTTCACTAAAAATCGTTGGTTACTAAAATAATGAATGATTTTCATGAACGATGAACGATTTTTTAATCATGCATACAGGGAATGGTAATGGAAATCGTTAATCGTTAACTCTGCACAACATGAACGATTTTCTGAACGAAAATGGTTTGATGGACAGTCAGAATGGACGATGAAGTACAAACATGAACGCGCATGAACGATTATCGTTCAGCTTAAAAAGATGAATGATTTTACAAACTATTTAACGATGTCGTTATAGTTAAATAGTTCAAAAAATCGCTGTGTGTACGCACCGTTAGTATTAACTAACGCCTACCTGTAACATACATACTACAAGCAGGGCTGGGTCCTACACTGCCTAACACTGCACACAGGGCCGGCCTGAGCCTTATTTTTTTGTTAAGCGAAGATAGGTTTCGGCGCCCCTTGGTGGACTTTATGCGTACCGAAGGAAAAGGAAAGGAAAAGCTGTACCAATGAGCCATACATTTAGGGCGAGATGCATCAAGGGTAAAAATGCGGTCAAACCCCAAAAAGCTGGTTTGACCGCATTTTTCATATGCACCAAGCCCCAGGGTGCGATGCACTCCGTGACTTGCCTCCGGTGGGTAACGTCATCTTCCTGATGGCATTACCCATAAAAGCCTATGTACTTCTCGCCGCCGAGTGCTGATAGAGGGATCCAATCAGATCCCTCCCAGCACCAGCATGTGCAGAAGGATGCCGGAGGGGCTTCTGGGTCATGGACCCGGAAGTCCCTCCCCCGCAAAGGGCCGCTCTTACCGACAGAGCGGTCCTTTGCAGGCATCGTCATGCATCCCGGCGTTACCAATGCCGCATGCATGCCAAGACCGGCGGAATGCATCGTATCCTGAGTGCAATGTATCATGCATCCCGCCCAATGCCCGTTCTTTAAAAAGATATAATAACGTGTGTGTGTATATTATAGCTACAACATCCTCCAGGCAGCCTGAAAGGTGAGTGATAATAGCTCACCTTGACTTCTTGTAAAATACATTTGGGCGTCCTAGGAGGAGCGTTTGTGTGCAGCTCCTCATCACTAGCACAGCGGTGAAGCACGAGCAGGTGGGCGGCGCCGGTGTGACATCACGCCACGTTGCGCAGCCAGATGAGAAGGAGCTGCAGAATTACAGGGAAGCCATAGTCCTCTCGGTCAGTATATCTATTCCTGACCGGGCGAACATTAGATATATTCTCGAATCGCCAGTCTGGTTAATGAATTGCAGCTCGGCGGCTTAGTGGTGCCCTACATGCTTGCCTAGTCGTCGTAACTGGTGGGCTGACCCTGACTGCACAGCATAGAAATGTGATCAATGACTGGACTGTGCTATCCCCAGTAGCCTAAAACTAAGCAGTTCAATTCCTAAGCAATGCAGCACACTACCATGATAATTTGTTAGTAGTGCAGGATGGATTTCAAAAATATATACTGATTGGTCAAAGAGGACATTCAAATGATTACATTTCTCTCCACTTGCCTGGTGCTACTTTTGCCATAGTATGGTAAGATTCATAGTACTTAACATACTATGGGGCAGGGCTGCCATCAGAAATTGTGGGGCCCGGTACTGACAAAATAGGTAGGGCCCCCCCTCCGCCCCAGCCGTATGCGGCAGAGGTGGGTGGATAATCTGGGTGGAGCTATTTCTGAAGTGGAGCAACAATTGGTGCATAAACCAGTTTAAAAATTCTCAAAGGTTGGGCTGTGAGGGCAGTTGTTAGGGAAGGCTGGTTGGACTGGGGGGGGGGGGGAAGGGGGCAAAGGGCAGGGAAAGCCAGCTGGGCTGGATGAGGGGCAGACTGGCTGGACTAGGGTTGTCGCAGGGACGGCTGGCTGGCTGGACTGGGGCAGGACAGGGACGACAGGCTGGCTGGACTGGAGCAGGGCAGGGACGACAGGCTGGCTGGACTGGAGCAGGGCAGGGATGACAGGCTGGCTGGACTAGGGGTAGGGCACAGTGAAGGCTGGCTGACTGGACTAAGGGGGCACAGGGAAGGCAGGAAATTCTCAAAATGTGGGTGTGGAGGCAGTTAGGGAAGGCTGGTTGGATTAGGGGGACAAAGGGCAGGGAAAACCGGCTGGACTGGGTAAGGGGCAGACTGACTGGACATGGGGTGGCGCAGGGAAGGCTGGCTGGACTGGGGCAGGGAAGCAAAGCTGGCTGGACTAGGGTGTGGGGAAGGTTGGCTGTCTGGCTTGACTGGGGGGGCACAGGGAAGGCTGGCTGGACTGGGGCAGGGAAGGCAGGCTGCCTGGACTAGTAGGGTGCAGGAAAGGCTGGCTGGACTGAGGCAGGGTACAGGAAAGGCTGGCTGGACTGGGGGAGTGGCAAATAAGGCAGGCTTGCTGTTGTTATTAGAAGGCTGGGGGCGAGGCGCAGGAAAGGCTGGCTGGACTTGATGGGGGGGGGGGGGTCACAGAACCATAGCATACCTGTTTGTTTCTTAAAAATGAACACAGGCTCCGGCATTTTCTGAGAGAGAGGGGGCTAGGATGGCAGTGGCGAGGAATACACAGGCGGTAGGCAGTGGCAGGAAGAAGGAGCATCTGCGTAGCACGCATTTGAAATATGGAGGCGGCCACGAGCCAATCAGCTTGTGGAATGGCAGCGCTCCTGTTTGGCTGCACGTCCGCGAGCTGTGATTGGCTCATGGCCGGCTCCATATTTCTAATGCTGCGCTGTGCCCGGTGCATCGATGCTCCTTCTCCCTGCCAGTGCCTGCTGCCTGTCTATTCCTCGCCACTGGTACCCGGGCCCCCTCTCTGTCGGGCCCGGGACTGGAGTCCCGGCAATCCCCCCCCCCCCCTCCTGATGGCGGCCCTGCTATGGGGTCTATTCACTAAGCCTTAGAGAGAGAGAAAGTACTAACCAATCAGCTCCTTTCTCTTTATAGGCTGTGTTTGAGAAATGACCGCAGTTGACTGGTTGGTACTAGGGGTTAAAGTGGGCTGGAACGGGGTGGCACTGCGTTTCGTCAGTACAATTTGGAGACAAAACCAGTTCCGCCTCCTCTGGCCCACATAATACAACCTGTCAGCCCAGCGCTGCAGGGAGATGCCAGGCGCCTGCTGAGAATTTTTTTCTTTTTCTTACCAGTGGGTGCCCGTCTCCTTCCCCACAGCAGCAGCCGGAGTCTGGGGTTCACTCCTGAGTTCGGGCTTCCGGCTCCCCCCACGGGCACTATGGGAGAGACATGACGTTTCTCCCATAGTTCCGAGGAGCTGCCAGTTGGACGGCAGCGGACACAGGCGCAAAGCTTTATGTAAGTATTGTTTTGTGTTTTTTTTGTGTAAGGGGCACTAGTACTGGTGGCATTACTAATGGAGGCATTGTATAGGGGGCACTACAATAAGGGACATGACCACTGGGGGCTCTGCATAAGGGGCACGACCACTGGGGGCTCTGCATAAGGGGCACGACCACTGGGGGCTCTGCATAAGGGGCACGACCACTGGAGGCTCTGCATAAGGGGCACGACTACTGGGGGCTCTGCATAAGGGGCATTATTACTTTGGGCATTATGTGTATTAGGGGCACTACTGTGTGCATTGTGTATAAGGGGCATTACTGTGTCATAACATGAATAAGGGACACTACTATGTGGTGTAATGTGAATCAGGGGCAGTAGGTGCTGTGCACAGTGAATAAGATTGTGCTACTGTGTGGTGTAATTTGAAGTAGCGATACTATTGTGTGACCACGCCCCTTTATTTTTGAACCTACACCCTTTTTAGACCACGCCCCTTTTTGGCTGCACACACATATGGCGCACTCAGTCCCTTTATTAGCTAAGCGCCAGGTGGGGGAGGGGGGTGAGTTCCACCACTTCTCTAGGACCACTTTAAGCACTGGTTGGTACTTTATCACTCTAAGGCTTAGCGCAGTGGTTTTCTAACTCTGTCCACAGGACCCTACACAGTTCATGTTTTCCAGGTCACCCAGCAGGTGCACAGGTGTAGTCATTACTCACTGACATATTTTAAAAAATCCACAGGTGGAGCTAATTATCACTTGTGATTCTGTGATGCGAGCTGGAAAACGTAAGGCCCCCATACATCAGCAATTGATTGCAGCAATCGTGCAATTTGCAATCGATTGAAAAAGGGAAAGATTTTTATACACAATCGATTGCAAATTGCACGATTGCTGCAATCAATTGCTGATGTATGGGGGCCTATACACTGTTTGGGGTCCTGAGGACCGAGTTTGAGAACCTGTGGCTTAGCGAATAGACCCCTATGTATATGTTGCAAGTGAGAGCTGAGAATTCGGAGAGAAAAATATCCTGCCCTGAGGCTAGAGCTGTGCCTGGCCTATAGCCTAGTGCTAGTTTAAAACTTAGGGCCTCATTCAGAGCCGGACGCTATTTGCGGACGGTTGTTCAGGAAAAGGGGGTGGCTATTCAAATGAACCGTTCGCTCTTTGCGGTCTGTTCACGCCTCCATGTCTGAACGAGCGAACAAAACTTGCGCTCGTTTTTTGGATAACTACATCCCCTGGCCGCTCGCATCCTACGTCATGTCCGCTATTTATTAGATTAATCGAGTACATCGACCAGCGTATGAACTGCTCGCTATTCTTGTGGTTGGTTTTTTCTACCACAATCTTGCGAGCAGTTCTGACTATAAAATAACCCAGTGACGTGGTCAATGACGCTGCTGTATTAATTATGCACACCCATAAAACGCCCGTTTTGACCTTTAAGCACGCCTGCGTTCTGATCTCCACTCCCCGTTTTCAAGCACCTTCCCCTGTTACCACCCACATACGCCTCCTCATGTCACTTAAAATAGCAGACATTCGCTATTTAGCGAACAAACCATTTTCGGACGCTCTGACTGGTTCGCGCATGCGTATTAAAATCCGTACGCATGAGCAGTTGGGCAAACATCGCTCGGAACAAACGAGCGGCCGCTTACGAGCGGCTCTGAATCAGGCCCACAGTGCAGTACTGGTTTTACTCTACATTGTCAGTTGGGGTTTCTGCATGGCCGACTCTACCATTAGGCAGCTGCCTAGGGCGCCAGGATCTGGGGGGGGGGGTGCCACTGTGTCTGCCCATCACATAATTAAGGATGTCTCGGTTGTACTCAATGTAGGCAGGCAGCTGGGGAACTTTTAAGAATCTGCCTCTGCACTTTCACCTTGCTTACTGGTAAGTGGGTATAAGTGATGGTGGGGGGCAGTAGGCTGAAGTTTTTCCTAGGGTGCCCAGAAACCTTGCACCGGCCCTGGGTTTCTGGATTTTAATCAAGGTATTGTACCACATTTCTCTAAGGGAAACCTATATCAACTTTAAGATGAGATCCTGACTGTAGCCGTACAAAAATGTTACAGAAGCTGGTGTAAGAAAGGTTGTAAAGGGGGAATACAATAAAATCCCCCTTTTTGAATCTCCATACACAATGCAAATGTCAGGCTACAAGAATGGTCCATTTCCCACAGAATGCCAATAGTTAGTACAATTGATATGTTTACTAAACTTTACGAAGTACCAGAACATGAGACCAACCGGAGTAGTATGAAAGTGTAATAGGTCTCTCACAGCTGCCAATTTAATGTAATGGGCTAAAAATGAACAATGTTTTATTACTTCAAAATCCCAGAGTTTACTCAGGTTTTGCTTTTGGCATCTTATCTATATATTTGTATATTATTTTTTTCAGTGCTAATTTAAAACAAACAAAAGCAAAAGTCACTGGTGGTTGGCACTCCCGAATTTCCAGGATGGGGTTCAAGTCCCTGCAGTGTCTTTGCTTTATCAGATATATTTTCAATTCTAATGGATTCCTCTTTATGCTGAAGACTTAAGGTGCCCACACACTGAATGACTCGCAAACGATGCAATGTCGTTAACGATTTCCCTTGAACTCCCCGGCAGCTCCCTGGCAGTCCTGGACTGATATCATCGTGCATAAAGTGTACATTTTGACAAACAATCTACTAACGACCTATCGTGCGTCCTTAACTATTTCCAGTGCATCATTAACGAGATTGCCAGATCTTCCCAGCAGGAGGGAAAATCTGAAGATGCGATGTACGATCCCCGGGTTCGCGCATCGGCATCATGATCGTGAGTGGACATGCACGATTTGTCGTTCCGATGCGTCAAAATCGGCAAATCGTGCAAAATATCTGACAGTGTGTGGGCACCTTTTACTCTGATCTTGGATATTGGTAAAATTTCAGTCCCAATGTTGTATAGTCTTAAAGTTTTGAAATTATGTGTTGAACCTACTGTTTTAAATGTTTATAAGGGAACTACCACCACATAGCCTCTTGTGGCAGTTGTTGGAGTCTTTGTGATGTGGATGTCTTCTCTCTTAATGGCTAAAAATATACCAAGCACAGTACAATCCTCGGCTCAGTATACCAGAGTACCGTATGACCAGATCACATTCAATTGGCCAATTGGACAATCCTTTGTGTGGATTGAGTAGGCAGGTCTCTTGAAACTTGTCTAACCTGATTAGTGTGTCAGAAGATAACTCTACCCAAAGGACAACATTGACTACATTTATTAACAGGTTTAGTAGCGATCTCATCATTTTTGATTTTATTATTGGAAAAATAGGTAATTTTGGACGATAAACCCTATGATCATGCTAATTGCACAATATCGCAGTGGGTTGCTAACAATAAAGTTAAACCAGTAATGCACCAGTCAGAAGGTGGTGGCTTTTTTACATTTTAGAATACCTATCTACTGCATGTAGCAGATACAGTGACTTTCATATTTGGCTGAAATTAGGATAGTAGTAGTAGTAGTAGTACCAGTAGTAGTAGTAGTAGTACCAGTAGTAGTAGTAGTAGTACCAGTAGTAGTAGTAGTAGTACCAGTAGTAGTAGTAGTAGTAGTACCAGTAGTAGTACCAGTAGTAGTAGTAGTACCAGTAGTAGTAGTAGTACCAGTAGTAGTAGTAGTAGTAGTAGTAGTAGTAGTACCAGTACCAAAGGGTCATTCTCTGGATCAATGTTTTGGTGGTTCTTAGAACAAACAGTAGAGATGAGGGGCCTTCAGACATTGGGCCTGATTCATCACGGATTGCAACAGCGTACGCAGATCGGTCGATGGTGTGTACTGCGTATGCACCGCAGTGCTCGTGTGTGAGTCAGCATTGCGATCGCTCTGTGATCTCTCATGCAGGAAAAAAGCCATTGCAGAGTGAGTGACGGGAGGTCAATGTTTGGGAGTGATAACGTGGGAGTGGTCGGAGAAACGCAGGCGTGCCTGTCCATTTGAACGCCTTTGCATGGGCGTGCATAAAGTAGCCACTGCGGCGGCATATGCAGCTTGAGTACTCACTGTGTACAATGAGGTTAGCAATTTCTGAGAAGGTCAGACCTGCTGTAATTCTGCGTGAGGGCCCGATATTACTAATGTAAATGCAGGACTGCAAGGTATTTCGTATACCTTGCAGTGGGCGGTCTCCATGCTGGCTGTGCGACGGCTTTGCGATTGCATTTATTAGCATATTTTCACAGCACACCTCAGTGCTTAATCGCAGCTGCGATCACAATAGCGATCCGTAGTGAATCAGGCCCATTGTCCCCAGGGTAAAAAAAAAAAATCAGTCAAGTCTCTTCAAATGAATGGACAACCGGAAGAACCATTATATTGCAGCTTTAAGTTAGTGCCCCACACACTGGGGTTTAAAAGCCTCAGAAATACTCTGTATCCATATGTGCTGAAATGGAGAGGGGGCGGCTTGCACACTCCTTCCCCCCACAAATTTAAGAGGCACCACTCAATGTTCTTGGGAGACCAGCGTTCTGCACTGCCTTCGTCACATAGAACAGAGCCGGCAGGCACTAGGACCCACCGCTGCTCTTGCAGCAGGCCTGTCCTGCAATATGTGCTTCTGCGCATGCGCGGCCATGTCGCAGGTCTCTCTCCTCCAGTGTCCACTAGCCACGGATGCTCCTCGTGCCCTGCTACAACCACAAGGGCTGTCTACCTATGCTGACCGCAGCACTGCTCAATCCCATGTAGACGTGCCTCCTGTTAGACTTCACTGTCCCGTTTCCCTTTCCTTTCCAGATGATACAATTGAAAAGTCTTGACTCCTGCTCCAAAGCTTGGAATGGGAGCAGCCTGGGTGGCAGTTACTCTCCTACCCCTTTGGCCACCCTGCCCCAGACTACAGGGCTGCCATCAGAAATTGTGGGGCTCGGGACTGACAAAATAGGCTGGGCCCCCACCCCCCGGTTATTAAATCCAGTTTCTGTGCAGCCCTTTTTTTTTTTTCATCACCTCACTCCCCCCACCCCCCATTATTAAATCCAGTCTGTGCGTCCTGCTGCCCAGCCATTTTTCACACTTACCTTATTTCCTTTAAGAAGGATCCTGCTTCTTCCACCAGCACTGCAGACGCGGCTGCTCCTCTCGATCCGCGGCTACTCTGACATCAACTTCTCCCTCCTGTGACGTCACACGCGCTGACTCCAAAACAAGCTTTATTGTTTTGGAGTCTGTCACTGTCATCATGTAAGTTGGTGGAGGAGTGGCCTGAGCCCTGGGTGCCTCCTCCAGCTCCCTCCGCTCCATCTATTTACTAACGGGGACCGGGTCGGCGGCCGGTAGCAGTGGTGGCCAGGTCCCTTTTCTTCTCTTCAAAGGGGTAGTTTGGCCCAGGGCCACTATCAGGGGGGGGCTGCCAGGACTCTAGGCCTCTGCCCGGACAATGAGGGGACCTGCCCCTGCAGAGAGTATAGCTCAGGGGTGGCTGACCCGCGGGTCTTTTGTTTTTCCAACGCGGCTCGGCAGACCCCCACTGGAACTGTGAACGCTGGCCTCTGAAGCGATCTGAGGCTAATGACTCCTCTGATCCACTTTAAGAGGCCAGCTTCCCAGTGATGCAGTGCATGGGTGACTAATGATATTATGTCATTAGTGCATACACACTTACAAATCGTCTGCCTGATGTGCCGAGCTTTACGTCAAAACTGGGCGGGCCATTTGCATTTGTCTGCAGCAGCTGAGATGTCATTCACTGCCGGGTGCCACAGCATGTGTATGTGCGATCGGCAGGTCGCCCGTACACACTAGCAGATGACCAATATATATTTCAGATATATTGGCCATCTGCTGTGCTGCAGGGCTGATCTGATATGTATGTGAACGATGTACTATAGATATATCGGCCATTCAATGGAACAGCCAATAGATCTACAATCAGGTGCATAAATATTGGGACATTGACAGAATTTTCATATTTTGGCCTCTATTCACCACCACAATGGCTTTGAAATGAAACAAACAAGATGTGCTTTAACTACAGAGTTTCAGATTTAATTTGAGGGTAATTACATCCAAATCAGGTGAACGGTGTACGAATTACAACAGTTTCTATGTGTGCCTCACACTTTTTAAGGGGCCAAAAGTAATGGGACAAACTAAATAATCCTAAATCTAACTTTCACTTTTTAATACTTTGTTGCAAATCCTTTGCAGGCAATTACAGCCTGAAGTATGGAACGCATAGACATCACCAGATGCTGGGTTTCATCCCTGGTGATGCTCTGCCAGGCCTCTACTGCAAATGTCTTCAGTTTCTGCTTGTTCTTGGAGCATTTTCCCTTCAGTTTTGTCTTCATCAAGTGAAATGCATGCTCAATCGGATTCAGGTCAGGGGATTGACTTGGCCATTGCATAACATTCCACTTTTTAGCCTTAAAAAACTCTTTGGTTGCTTTTGCAGTATGCTTCGGGTCATTGTCCATCTGCACTGTGAAGCGCCGTCCAATGAGTTCTGAAGTATTTGACTGAATATGAGCAGAATATGAATATGAAACACTTCAGAATTCATTCTGCTGCTTTTGTCAGCAGTCACATCATCAATTAATACAAGGGAACCAGTTCCATTGGCAGCCAAACATGCCCACGCCATGACACTACCACCACCATGCTTCACTGACTAGGTGGTATGTTTTGGATCATGAGCAGTTCTTTTCCTTCTTGGATCATGAGCAGTTCTTTTCCTTCTCCATACTCTTCTCTTCCCATCACTCTGGTACAAGTTGACCTTTGTCTCATCTGTCCATAGGATGTTGTTCCAGAACTGTAATGGCATTTTTAGATGTTGTTTGGCAAACTCTAATCTGGTCTTCCTGTTTTTTTAGGCTCACCAATGGTTTACATCTTGTGGTGAACCCTCTATATTCACTCTTGTGAAGTCTTCTCTTGATTGTTGACTTTGACACATATACACCTACCTCCTGGAGAGTGTTCTTGTTTTGGCCAACTGTTGTGAAGGGGTTTTTCTTCACCAAGGAAATAATTCTTCTGTCATCCACCACATTTGTTTTCCGTGGTCTTCTGGGTCTTTTGATGTTGCTGAGCTCTCCGGTGCGTTCTTTCTTTTTAAGAATGTTCCAAACAGTTGATTTGGCCACACCTAATGTTTTTGATATCTCTCTGATGGGTTTGTTTTGATTTTTCAGCCTAATGATGGCTTGCTTCACTGATAGTGACAGCTCTTTGGATCTCATATTGAGAGTCGACAGCAACTGATTCCAAATGCAAATGTCACACCTAGAATCAACTCCAGACCTTTTACCTGCTTAATTGATAATGAAATAATGAGGGAATAGCCCACACCTGTCCATGAAATAGATTTTGAGTTGATAGTCCCATTACTTTTGGCCCCTTAAAAAGTGGGAGGCACATATAGAAACCATTGTAATTCCTACACCGTTCACCTGATTTGGATGTAATTACCCTCAAATTAAATCTGAAAGTCTGCAGTTAAAGCACATTTTGTTTGTTTCATTTCAAAGCCATTGTTGTGGTGAATAGAGGCCAAAATATGAAAATTCTGTCACTGTCCCAATAATTATGCACCTGACTGTATCAGTGTGTACCCAACATTAGTATCATCCCAGACCAGTTGCTACCCCTCTGTGAAGTTTTTATCCAAATCCATCCAGTGGAAGGCCCAGAACAGGCTCCCCGGCTTCAAGTTCTGCCCAGCGTACACCAACATTCGACGAGGACATGTGCATATGTGTGTATATATTATATATATATATATATATATATATATATATATAATTATAATAATAATATATAATGAATTCATTAAATTATTTGATGAGCATGCCCTGGCAGCCCAGCTGGGCATGCATTCCTAATCCAGCCCCAGACCTCTTAGCCAGGGCTTATATTGGAGAATAGGGGGACAAAGCGGCATGTGGTTCCCCCTAATTTCTAGTAACCAGCACCAGGCTGAAATAGACAGGGGGCTAATGACATAGCAGGGGACTCCCTGCCATCATATTACCCAGCCCCAAACTGGTCAGTCCAGGGCTGGAATTCCTTGGTAAGTAGGTCCCACCCCCTCCCAAGCAACAACAGTGCCCCTAGTGGTGGTGCGTGCAGGGTTAATGGTATGGAAATAGATAAATAGTTTTTTACAGGCGGCCTATGGGTCCTAGCAAGCCTGCCCCAGCATGTCTACAATTGTGAAAGTGCTGGCATGCCCAGGGGCACCTGTAGTCCCCCTGTAAAGAACATATTAAAATAAAGACAGAACACAGACACCAAATGTTTTATTAATTTATTTTAACTGCATCTTCACCTGGGGAGCGACAGCCTTTAACCACTTGCCTGGCATCGTCGTACTTTTCTGACCACACCAGGCAGTTCTTTATCTGTTCTGGACGTAAAAATTGTGTCCAGTCAGATAAACATGAGGGCGCCTGCAGGAAGAGAATCTTCCCGCAGCTGCTGCTTTCAGAGGGAACTTCCGGTCCCTCTGCTTGCCAGCACTCTCTCCCCCTCTGTCTGCTGATCGGTCAGCAAAACAGGACCCCCTACCCAGCACCTGCAAAACTAGCAGCCGCTGGAGAAAAGTAAGTTAACCTCCCCCCTCACATACCTGGTTCCTGTATCCGGTCTCAAATTGAACGTTGCGATGTTTCCCATGGTGGTTCCGATGTTTTGTTATTTGAAAAAAATATTATTTTATTTTTTATTTTTATGAAACCATTTTGGATAAGTTAAAATGGATGCTCCTCACCTAATTCACTCATAAAAATAAAAAAACCTACAATTTTGGAGCGGTTTTTTGAAAAAAAAATCATCAGTTAAGTGGTTAAGCTCTGTTGCGGGCCGCCGCCCCCCAGGACTTTTGCTAAACTGGTGATCGACAGTCTGTAAGCGTTTTTGCATGGCCGCTGCCCATAAGAGCTTCTGCACCATCTATCTTCTCAGACACAAGTCCAATTTTTCCTAAAAAGCAAACAAACATTTTTTAAGGATTAATTGTCGGGCCTTGTTTTGGAACCCTTTGGATCCGCCCTCCCTAATGACTAAGCAAATGGAAGTTTCCAATTACTCAACTATTACTCACCTTCTGCAGCACTATCATCCTCCGCTTCTTATGTCTTCTCAGAGTCTCACATAGCAGCTTCCAAGGATTGGACAAAGGTACAGTACTACTCCTAACCTTAATGGGATATACAAAACTTTAAAGCTTGAACATACAGGATCAGCAGCACAGCTGGGCAGCCTCATTCTTTGCTCAGCGTAACAGGCCCACATAAGAACAGAGCAATCAAAAACTGAACTGTTACATTTGCACTCTACCACACCGTACTGTGATACAATGTATCTCCTCATTATTATTGTCCTTTTCCTTTATTTATATGGCGCCACAAGGGTTCCGCAGCGCCTTTCAAAGTACATACAGTGCATCCGGAAAGTATTCACAGCGCGTCACGTTTTCCACAATTTCTTATGTTACAGCCTTATTCCAAAATGGAATAAATTAATTTTTGTCCTCTGTCATTATGGGGTATTGTGTGTATAATTCAATGTGTAAAAAGTTTTTATGTGATTTTTGCAAAGTTAATAAAAAAAAAACCTAAGGAATCACATGTACATAAGTATTCACAACCTTTGCTCAACACTTTGTTGATGCACCTTTGGCAGCAATTACAGCCTCAAGTCTTTTTGAATATGATGCCACAAGCTTGGCACACCTATCATTGAGCAGTTTTGCCCATTCCTCTTTGCAGCACCTCTCAAGCTCCATCAGGTTGGATGGGAAGCGTCGGTGCACAGCCATTTTCAGATCTCTCCAGAGATGTTCAATTGGATTCAAGTCTGGGCTCTGGCTGGGCAACTTAAGGACATTCACAGAGTTGTCCTAAAGCCACTCCTTTGATATCTTGGCTGTGTGCTTAGGGTCATTGTCCTGTTGAAAGATGAACCGTCGGCCCAGTCTGAGGTCAAGAGCGCTCTGGAGCAGGTTTTCATCCAGGATGTGTCTGTACATTGCTGCATTCATATTTCCCTCTATCCTGCCTAGTCTCCCAGTTCCTGCCAATGAAAAACATCCCCACAGCATGATGCTGCCACCACCATGCTTCACTGTAGGGATGGTATTGGCCTAGTGATGAGCGGTGCCTGGTTTCCTCCAAACATAACGCCTGACATTCACGCCAAAGAGTTCAATCTTTGTCTCATCATGGTCTGAGAGTCCTTCAGGTGTATTTTGGCAAACTCCAGGTGGCTGCCATGTGCTTTTTACTAAGGAGTGGCTTCTGTCTGGCCACTCTACCATACAGGCCTGATTGGTGTATTGCTGCAGACGTTGTTGTCCTTCTGGAAGTTTCTCCTCTCTCCACAGAGGAATGCTGTAGCTCTGACAGAGTGACTATCAGGTTCTTGGTCACTTCCCTAGGGCCATTCTCCCCCGATCACTTAGTTTAGACAGCCAACTCTAGGAAGAGTCCTGGTGGTTCTGAACTTCTTCCATTTTCGGATGATGGAAGCCACTGTGCTCATTGGGACCTTCAAAGCAGCAGATATTTTTCTGTACCCTTCCCCAGATTTGTGCCTCGAGACAATCCTGTCTCGGAGGTCTACAGACAATTTCTTGGACTTCATGCTTGGTTTGTGCTCTGACATGCACTGTTAAGTGTGGGACCTTATATAGACAAAATCATGTCCAATCAACTGAATTTACCGCAGGTGGACTCCAATTAAGCTGTAGGAACATCTCAAGGATGATCAGGATGCACCTGAGCTCAATTTTGAGCTTCTTGGCAAAGGCCGTGAATACTTATGTACATGTGATTTTCTAGTGTTTTTTTTATATTAAATTTGCAAAAATCTCAAAAAAACTTTTTACACGTTGTCATTATGGGGTATTGTGTGTAGAATTTTGAGGACAAAAATGAATTTATTCCATTTTGAAATAAGGCTGTAACATAACAAAATGTGGAAAAAGTGACGCACTGTGAATACTTTCCGGATGCACTGTAAACAAATGGACACACAAGAAAAACAGTTATTAACAGTACAAACAATGCAGGACAAATATCTGATTTATACAATGCTGCATAGCACTTAAATAAGCAGCATGGTGTCAGCAACCAAAGGTTAGGTGCAGTTGTAAATTAAATTAGGAGTATTTTAAAGTAGGAGTAAGTGAAGGAGAAGCACGTGAGGGAAGAGGGCCCTACTCATGAGAGCTTACATTCTAAAGGGGAGGGGGAAGACAAACAGGGGTGACACAGATGGGCTGGATTGTGAAGTAGGAACATGGAGTATTGGGTTAGGATGAAAGCCGGAAAGCTTTGAGGAAGAAAGGGGTCTTGAGAGCCCATTTGAATTAGGAGCCAAGAAGTCACGTTAACATGGATTTGGTGATGGCTAGGAGATTGAAGGAGTTGAATATGAAGCCGTCATGGACAGGGACCAGTTGATTATAGACAGGACTGGCTTTCCAGAGGAGACAGGAGAAAGGGACAGAGTTAGGAGGAGAGAGGAGATTGTTATGGTTGCTGTAGTGTAGGGTTGATTTATTTAGAGCAGGGGGGTAAGGACAGTGTGGATATGTGGTGGGCTTCTGAGTGTGGAAGGGTGACAGCAGGTGGTGGGCAAGGTGGAGGTTTAGTGTGGTGTGTGGGTTGAGAAGAGGTGTAACTTGGAGTAAAGAGAGGGTGCAGGGCTTAGGAGTTATGGGAGATGTGGTGGAGAGTATTAGATGGAATGAAGGGAGATAGAGGAGAGCAAGGAGGGAGAGGAGAAAGTAGAGGAGACTATGGAGGGAAGAAAGAGATGGGAACTGGTGGTAGAGGAAAGTATTATGTAGCTTCTGAGTGAGGGGGGAGTAGAAGAAAAGAGACATTGCGTAGATCAGGGATTAGGGGGGGGGAAGGAAACGGCAGTAGTGATGAGAGTGAGATACAGGAACAATACAGTTAAAATGTCAAAAATCAGATAAAAGGAAGAACAGTGCTGGTAGATGTAAAGGCACAACTACAATAGTATACAATAAACAAAATGAGTTTAGAGCTGTTAAAGTTGCAGGATTTTAAATTAAGGATAAAGCATTCTTAAAGTTTAACAGGTGTTAAACAATGGTAGATACTAAAGTGGTGTAGAGATAAATTGACAGTGGTATAGGAATAATATAAACAGTGTAGGGTCAAAAAACATACAATCAAAAATTAAAGTGCAGCAATCCAACTGGTAGTTGCTTGCAATGTTGAAGCAAGCTATTGGCAAAAAGGTGTGTTCAGGTTATAATGAAAGCTGGTGGCTGGGTTGCAGGGTATCCAGAAGCTCAGAAGATCCTTTTCAATTGTTTTTAAGTTTAAAGAGTTCTTTTTAAATGTTGACCTCCTGTCTTCCTCCTGTTTAACTTTTTGAATTATGCTGTGCATATAAGACCACTTAAAAAAAAACACTTTGAAATAAAAACCTATGCAGGCTTATAACAGGCCTGAAGCCTGTAACCTACTGGGTATATAGTGAGGCATACTTGTGTAGTCACTGACTACACCGCACCCCCCAATAACCTCACCCACACCAGATACAAGTTATAAAATTCTAATACAAACAGACAGACCCTTAACAGCATCCCATGTATCTAGGAGTTAATAAATAGTTATATTGCTAGACCTTAAGTCACTCTGGTTTTTGCAGATAATAATTAATAACAAATACCTATGAAACCAGTAAATTCAAACAGCACTGCTATTTCTATGTCAGATGGCTGATCTCAATAGATTAATTTAATTTGAATTTACTGATTCCATAAGTAATCAGTAAATTCATTATTATTATCATTTATTTATATGGCGCCACAAGTGTTCCACAGTGCCTTACAAACTACATTAACAAAAAGTTGACCAGTGACTTACAGTATAATATAATACAATGCAGGACAAGGACATTAGCGACCATAACACCCACATAAGCAGCAGATCATGTCCTCTTGTCCTTTTACTCATACTTGCATATATTAGACCCTGTCTTTATATAACACTCTAATATTGTGTTTACACGTATTTTGTATTTATTGGAAACCATTTTGTCATGTCTTGTTTCTTAATTTTATTCATTCTGTTTTTTTTATCTGAATGAATGACTTGCTGATATCACAGGGGGTGTCTTAATAAAGGTTGGCTACTGCAGGCAGGGGAGACTGAATGCGGCTGTAGTAGGGGTGATCACAGGAGGGGAAAGGATGATCGTGGGAAGTGTGAGCAGAGGAGCCTGAATTTGCGGCTGTGGCAATGGGGGTGATCGCGAAGGGGGAGGGTGATCGCAGGAGAAGTGCGGGCAGGGGAGACTGTGTCTGTGGGGTGGTGATTGCCAGGGGGAGCAGGTGCAGGCAGTAGAGACTGAATGTGCGACTGGGGGGGTGAGGATGTGGACAGGGGAGACTGAATTTGGGGCTGTGTGTGGGGGTGATCGTGGGAGGGTGCGGGCAGAGGAGACTTGAGGGTCTAAGTACTAAACCGTGGATGTAGAGAGAGTACCAGCCAACCAGCTCCTGTCATTTTTCAACACAGCCTGTGACATGGCAGTTAGTAGCTGATTGGCTGTTACTTTATCTCTGTTCACTTTATCTCCATTCAAGGCTCAGTAAATATACCCCTGAATGAGATAGTGACACAGAGTGTCACTGAAACTGTCAGTGCTGCATGAACAAGAAGCAGGCAGCAGCTCAGGCAGCCCATTTCCTGGCCTCCCAGCCAGTGAGTCACTAAAGTGTTGCCCCCTTTTACAAGGGACGAGGAGCTGAGTCTAATGGACCTGCATGAGGATTTGGATTAAGAATAAAGGTAAGAACCTATTCATTTAAAATATACTATACAGTTATATTTAGGGGTGTGCGCCGGCCACTTTTCGTGTTTTGGTTTTCGATCTGGATCTTTCTTTGTGTTTTGGATCTGGATTGGTTTTGCCAAAACCACCCTTCCGTGTTTTGGGTTCTGGGTTTTGTGTTTTGGATCTGTATTTTTTTTTTTTTAAAAAGCATAAAAACAGCTAAAATCACAGAATTTGTGGGTTTTTCTGCTCCTATGCTATTATTAACCTCAATAACCTTAATTTCCACTCATTTCCAGTCTATTCTGAAACCTCACACCTCACAATAGTGTTTTTATGTCCAAAAGGTTGCACCGAGGTAGCTGGATGACTATGCTAAGAGATACGAGTGGACGGCACAAACACGTGGCCCATCTAGGAGTGACACTGCAGTGGCAGACAGGATGGCAGTTTGAAAAACTAGGCCCCAAACAGTACATAATGCAAAGAAAAAAAAGAGGTGCAAGATGGAATTGTCCTTGGGCCCTCCCACTCACCCTTATGTTGTATAAACAGGACATGCACACTTTAACAAACCAATCATTTCAGCGCCAGGATCTGCCACACGACTGTGGCTGAAATGATTGGTTCGTTTGGGCCCCCACAAAACAAGCTGGCAATTAATCTGTCCCTGCACAAACTGGCTCTACGGAGGCAAGATATCGTCCTCATCCTCCTCATCCACCGATTCCTCACCCTCTTCAGTGTTGTGTACATCCTCATCCTCACAGAGTATTAACTCGTCCCCGCTGGAATCCACCACCACAGGTCCCTCTGTACGTTCTGGAGGCTGGTCTCCCTGGAAGAGTTGATAATTCATTTTTATGAACATCATCTTCTCCACATTTTGTGGAAGCAACCTCCTACGCCTTTCGCTGACAAGGTTCCCGGCTGCACTAAACACTCTTTCGGAGTACACACTAGATGGGGGGCAACTCAGGTAAAATAGAGCCAGTTTGTACAGGCGCCTCCAAATTGCCTCTTTTTCCTGCCAGTACAGGTACGGACTGTCTGACATGCCTACTTGGATGCTGTCACCGATGTAATCCTCCACCATTCTGTCAATGGTGACAGTATCATATGCAGTGACAGTAGACATGTCAGAAATTGTTGCCAGGTCCTTCAGTCCGGATCAGATGTCCAAACTTGGTCCTGCCTGCCCTGCATCACCACCAGTGGGTTGCTTAGGATACCTAAGTTTTTTCCTGGCAGCCCCAGTTGCAGGAGAAAATGAAGAAGGAGCTGTTGACGTGTCACGTTCCGCTTCAGCTGACAGTGTTTTCACCAGCAGGTCTTTGCACCTCTGCAGGCTTGTGTCGGCCGGAAAGAGAGACACCACATAGGCTTTAAACCTAGGATCGAGCACGGTGGCCAAAATGTAGTGGTCTGATTTCAACAGATTGACCACCCTGGAATCCTGGCAAAGCGAATGAAGGGCTTCATCCACAAGTCCCACATGCCGAGCGGAATCGCTCCTTCTTAGCTCCTCCTTCACTTTCTCCAGCTGCTTCTGCAAAAGCCTGATGAGGGGAATGACCTGACTCCAGCTGGCAGTGTCTGAACTGACTTCACGTGTGGCAAGTTCGAAGGGCTGGAGAACCTTGCACAACACGGAAATCATTCTCCACTGTGCTTGAGTCAGGTGCATACCCCCTCCTTTGCCTATGTCATAGGTGAATGTATAGGCTTGAATGGCCTTTTGCTGCTCCTCCATCCTCTGAAGCATATAGAGGGTTGAGTTCCACCGCGTCACAACCTCTTGCTTCAGGTGATGGCGGGGCAGGTTCAAGAGTGTTTGCTGGCACTCCAGTCTTCGGCACGCAGTCGCTGAATGACGAAAGTGGGCAGAAATTTTTCGGGCCACCCAAAGCGTCTCCTGCACGCCCCTGTCGCTTTTCAGAAAATTCTGCACCACCAAGTTTATTGTGTGAGCAAAACATGGGACGTGCTGGAATTTGCCCAGATGTAATGCCCGCACAATATCGGTGGCGTTGCCAGATATCACAAATCCCCAGGAGAGTCTAAGTGGGGTAAGCCACTGGGCGATGATTTCCCTCAGTTTCTCTAAGAGGTTGTGATACACAGTGTAGCCTGCCTTGGAACGAGCTGGCGTTTCTGAGATGCTGCTACTGGTGACGACGCTGCTGTTGTTGCTGCGTAAGGTGATACATCTACCCAGTGGGCTGTCAGTCATATAGTCCTTAGTCTGCCCTGTTCTGTTCCACTTGTCCACATGTCCGTGGTTAAGTGGACATTGGGTACAACCGCATTTTTCAGGACACTGAGGACACTTTCTGATGTTTCTGTACAGTCTTGGTATCGCCTGCCTAGTGAAGTGGAATCTAGACGGGATTTGGAACCGGGGACACACTACCTCCATCAATTGTCTAAATCCCACTGCACTTATGGCGGATACCGGACGCACATCTAACACCAACATAGCAGTCAAGGCCTCAGTTATACATTTTGCTTCAGGATGACTGCTGTCGTACTTCATCCTCCTCGCTAAGGACTGTTGGAGGGTGAATTGTTTAGTAAAAGTAGTGATGTTCCTACTTCCCAGCAACAGCGGCAGCGGCAGCAGGAGGCGTAGCAATGCAGGATCCTCCAGAGGATCCCGGATAGGAGAGTCAGTCATGCCAGTGACATGGCCTGCAGGATTACTTCCGATCCTGAATAAGGAGGAAATTGATGAGGAGGGAGTTGACGGTGTGGTTTGCAGGCGCTTGGATTCAACAGGACAACGGGATTTAGGTGTCCCTTGACTGCTTATGGTCTTAGCCAAAGTTTCTGGACTTGACAGTAACTTTTTATGAACGCGCTGCAGGTGCCATATAAGGGAGGATGTTACTAGGTGGTTAACGTCCCTACCCCTACTTATTTCACCTTTACATATGGTACATATGGCAAGATAGTTGTTGTCCAGATTTGGATAGAAATATTGCCAGACCAAAGAGGTCTGATGTTTGGTCTTCTGCCCAGGCATGACCGTGATGGGCTTTTTCATCCCACGGACAACAACTGTCTCCCCTGGAGCATGATTTAAACAAACCACATCACCATCAGAATCCTCCTCGCCAACTTCCTCCTCAGCGCCAGCTACACGAGTATCCTCATTCTGTTGTACTTCAACAGTGACATCTTCAATTTGCATATCAGCAAGTGGACTGTGGGTGCTCCTTTCAGCACTTGCAGGGGGCGTGCAAATGGTGGAAAGAGCCACCTCTTCCCGTCCAGTGCTGGGAAGGTCGGGCATCGCAACCGCCACCACACTTGGACTCTCCTTGGGGATTTTTGATATCTTCTTAGAATGCACAGTTGTTCGCTGTGCTTTTGCCAGCTTAACTCATTTGATTTTTTTAACGGGAGGAGGGCTTCCATCATCATGTGAAGCTGAACCACTAGTCATGAACATAGGGAAAGACCTTAGCCGTTCCTTGCCACTCCGTGTCGTAAATGGCATATTGGCAAGTTTACGTTTCTCTTCAGATGATTTAAATGTTTTTTTCAAGGTCATTTTCCTGAACTTTGTCATTTGGGATTGTATGTGCCCTCCACTATGACATTGGGCATCGGTCTTGGCAGACGACGTTGATGGCATGGACAGAGCACCCCCTGGACAACACTACAGCACCCCTTTAGGACTGGGACACTGCACAGGACTTTGGAGTCGACACAGCCCCTATGGAGAACTGACTGCACAACAGTCGAGCCAGCCCCTATGGACTTTGGAGGAGTGGACACAGCCCCTATGGACAACAGCAGCACAACACAGCCAGCCCCTATGGACTTTGGAGTGGAGTGGACACAGCCCCTATGGACAACAGCAGCACAACACTACACTGCACTACACTACACAGCCCAGCCAGCCCTAATTCCCACCCTCCCTCTTCACTGTACACAGCCGAGTGAGAAAATGGCGCCGACACGGGTACCTTATATAGAATCCAAAACCCGCGAGACCCGGAAGGCCTCGGATCGGGGGGGTTCGGATTTCAGAAATCTGAACCTGCTCACCCCTAGTTATATTGGGTACACACTAAAAGATATGTCACCCGATCCGGCAGATCAAACGACATATCTGGCACATCGGCCAGTGTGTACCAGCTGTGTCGCTGACTATGCGCACTTCCACGCATCGTCAGCAACTTCGCCCGTCTATGCAGCATGGTCCCCGCTGTGGCTCCTGGCCTCAGCAAGTGTGTATGCACTTGCTAATGCTAGCACCCCACCGTGTCATGCTGCATGTGACATTGGCGCTGGATACACATCGTTAAGTGTGGGTACTACTGCGTGGAGTATCCTAAAGAAATAAGTATATATATATATATATATATATATATATAATCCAAGCAGAGGAATCTGGCACTCAAACAACAAAGATTTCTCACCCCGTTGCCTTTCAAAACTGTACAAAAACAGCGCACTAGATCCAGCACAGAAGAGACGCGGCACTCAGGGATATAATAACAGACGACAACCAAAGGAGATTCAGTCAAGTCGACGTTTCAATATGTGCTCCCCATCACCATGTTTCCGCGTGTTGTCTCTCAACTTCCGGTTAGAGACATGCCTCTAGGCGCATCAAAAAGATGTCACCAGCGTGCACCTATCACCATAGAAACAATTTACAAACAACAGTACGGAACATGGATAAATACAAAATAGCAGCATAAGCGCTATACAGAAACTAGCGCTGATAAGAATGATAACAAAGTGGCATAAGTATAAATATAAAGCATCTATACAGAGACAGAGGAGTTATCATAAGGGGATGTAGTCTGGAACCCGACGGTGTAAATGCCAACCGTCGGCTTCCAGACTGCTTTATCCCGACTAGGGACAAATGACAGGCGTCTAAATGTAGACGCCTGTAATTTGCCCGACGTCTGGAGACCGCGCTCGGCATCCCGATCGAGTGGATGCCGGGCGCCACGGTGGACAGCCACGGGGGGAGGGTTAGATTTAGGGCTCCCGGGGGTGACTTAGGGTTAGGCACCCCACTGGGAG
The DNA here is from genome assembly GCA_031769625.1 of Taudactylus pleione. Lineage (NCBI taxonomy): Eukaryota > Metazoa > Chordata > Amphibia > Anura > Myobatrachidae > Taudactylus > Taudactylus pleione. Next base: position 14,684,581 of record JAUIMM010000108.1, read on the forward strand.
GTTAGGGTTAGGCTAGGGGGAGGGAGGGTTAGGCACCCCCCGGGGGACTTAGGCTAGGGGGAAGGAGGATTAGGGACCCCTGGGGGGGACTTAGAGTTAGGCACCCCATGGGGGGAGGTTAGGCACCCCTCCAGGGGACTTAGGGTTAGGAAGTTGGGAAGGGGGGGTTAGGTTTAGGCACTTAGAGGGGGGGTTAGGGTTAGGCACAGGGGGGGAGGATAGGGTTAGGCACCCCTAAGGAGGGTTAGTGGGGTTAGGTTAGTTGATACTTACCTTTAGGACGATCGGGATTTCCAGCGCTGTCGGGTAGCCGCTGTCGGGAATTGAACCGCCGGCCATACGCCCGCCGGTAATACATATCACACCCATCATAAGGCATTACACATCTGTGATAAAGATTCCATTTATTATGTTATAAGCATGCACATCACCAAGGCTGCATGATTAACAATGCATAACTTAGTACATAGTATAAATTCTAAAAATAAATAAATTATGGCAATTACAAAAAACACTGGAGACCCATCTTTTTATTGGATAGTTTGCATCCTAGGGGGCTTAATGAATCGATGGGTCTCCAGTGTTTTTTTTGTAATTGCCATAATTTATTTATTTTTTTAATGATTTATGTGTCCTGATGAAAATGCTACCAGAATCGCTGGGAAACAGAATTTTGCTCAGCTGACTTTGTTGAATAGGTCCAAAAAAGATTTTCACAATAGAAATTATAAAATCTTGAATGGTACATGATGATAATCCCCTTTTAAATGACATCTGTATATTGTTTTCAGTATTCTACAAAAGTGGTATTGAAATTCCACTGCACATGTGTGAACTGCAAATCCAGGTCATACAAGTGCATATCATTATTGTTATTAATAAATGTTTTAATTTTTAGAAAGGTGTGTGTGGGCTAGAAGAGGGTATTTTGCCAGGGCGTCTAGACACCTTGTACCAGCCCTGCATAAATCAAACAACTGTGCAACTTGCGAATGTACTTAATTTAGATCTTGAAGTGGAAGATATTGAAGAATTAGTGGAATTTGTTGAGAGAGAGCTAACGAACGAAGATTTAATAAGAAGCGCAGGAGCAACTAGAAGCAGAGGAAGAAGAAGAAGAAGAATGGATGGAAGAAGTACAAAAGTTGTGTAAAGGGGTTAGCTGGTGTGTTCTCGAAAGTGAATGCGGCTGTGTAACAACTAGAGAGTATGGACCCGATTGTTGAAAGGTTCATGAAAGCGGAATGGCAAATTAATTAACTTTTACGATGCTATCGTGAAATTTATGAAGAAAAAAAGAAAATTACAAAGCAGACCGGGATTCTTCTCAACAACGGGATTCTTCTCAAAAGCTACTCCCAGTACCCCTACAAGTCCTACCATTTCCTTGCCATCTCACTTACCCGGGCCCTTTACAGATCCTGAATACTACAATGATGACGCTGGTGACCCCAAACCACTATCACACTATGAAGGATTTGATGGGTAGAATGTCTTTTTTTTTATAACTTTATTTATTTTGGTGCCAATTCTCCTGTATTTATATGTTCTGTAAAGGTACAGTATGTAACAGTTATGTCAAGTCAAACAAGTTTTGCAAAATAAAAAAAATATAAAATATGCAAAGCAAATAAAGTTATGCAAAGTAAAGCAAAGATCCTTTTCTTCAGAATAAATACAATAAAAATTATTGCTGTACTGTATTACATATACTGTATATGCATGGGACCACTATGTCTTTTGTCTCCTGTATTTACACATCCAGGACTGGCTATGTGCTTTTAGGGGTCCCACACGTCTTTTTTTTTTTTTTTTTTTTAAATGAACACTTAAGCTTTTTACGCTAAGATACATGCATGCATCTCACTGATGTATGCATGCATCTGTGTCAATCAGACCTGCTCATGTTAAAAATGAAAGCATGAAGCAGGTCTATTCATTTGGGGATTGTACATGAACATGCTAAATGGAACATAAAATCCCTTCTTAAAATCGACCTAAATCGAATTCGATTTGAAAATCGAATGCAAAATCGAATATTAGTAAATGAGGGATTTGCTAATAGAATTTGCAGTTCAATTTTAATTTGATTTCAATCTATTTTATAGAGTCATAAAAATTAATACCCAATCAAACCTTAATAAATTTACCTCCAGGTCTCTCTAAAATCACCAACAGTAAATATGGGTAAGGTAATAGAACAATCAAACATACAATAAACCTACTGAAAACACCTTCAGAGGAGACCATTGACAACAAAATAAAATCACAATAGGAGGACCACATAGCGGTGACAGTGGGGTACGAAAAACGTGAACAGAACGCAGGGCAACGCTTCAGGTGCCACATGGGTCCATACAAGAGGGGCAGACTTCTTCTAGATGTTTGAGAAAGTCCTTGCCCTCTCTGGGATACCTGATGATGCGACTTGCCATTGAGATCAACAATGAGCTTATTTATTTATTACCAGTGATTTATATAGCGCACACATATTCTGCAGTACTTTACAGAGAATATTTGGTCATTCACATCAGTCTCTGCCCCAGTGGAGCTTCCAATCTATGTTCCCTACATTTTTGGAGTGTAGGAGGAAACCAGAGCACCCGGAGGAAACACACACAAGCACATGGAGAATATATGAACTCCACACAGGTAGGGCCGTGGTGGGAATAAAACACACAACCCTCAGTGCTGTGAGACAGTAATGCTAACCATTACACCGTCTGTGCATCTTAAAGGGGAAGCCTCAGTAGTGGATACCTTGGTTCCAGAGGGCCCTAGTCAGTTGCCGAAGTCCCCTCCTACAGGGGCCAGATCTTGATAGAATTGAAGTTTAGCACCTTCATGCAGGATGCAAGGCTGACCTTGCGTTTGCGCTAGAACAAGTTAATTGTCTTCGTAACTGAGAACTCTCATAACGACATCTCTAGGAGGTTTGGATCTGAGGGCCCAGTGAGCCCAATCCAGAGGAAGGGAGGGTGAGCCAAGGCCCAGGACCAGGGTTGAAAAGAGATCTAGCAGGAGTGATGGATTATAGAACATTTCATATTCATATACTGTTCTGCCTTTCCCAGATCCTCTTGTTTAGTATGAAGGTATATGGTCTAAATCTCTGTTAGTCTGAACCTTCTGGATTCCTAAAGGGACTCTAGTTTAGAGGTTCTAGCAGCAAGGGAGAGGGGGGGGGAGGCAGTCTGATGTGCTCTCTGATTCTTCCTCCAGGACTAGCCACATGTGGGCTGCTGTACTGTAGTGAGTAGTCAGAGGTCCCAAGTAGTCCCTCCCATCTTCATGCCTCTCTTCTACTTATCCCATCCCAGTACCTGGCCCAGCCCAACCCATCCTCTCCCTTTATCTTTCTGATACTGCCTGCCTATATTCTTCTACTCTGGAGCTGCTCCACACACAGAGACCAGAGCAGGAAAACCTACTCCTTAATGGTAAGTGTCATCCTCTGTCATCAGGGAGAGGAGGTAGTGCAGTAAAGTAGTAGGGGGATGCGGTCAATATCCCAACTGCAGGGATTCTGGCAGTTAGAATGCTGGTGCTGGAATCCCAACACCTTCCAGAAAACTGGTGCTGGCATCCGGACCGCCGGATTACCGGAGGTAAGTAGTGGGTTAGGCACTAGGGGTGGTGGTGGTGGGGGGGGTTAGGTTTAGGCACTAGGGAGAGAGGGTTAGGATACTGACCAACAGGTGTCTGCATCCTAACCCTGTCGGGATTCTGACCGCCGGGATCCCAAACACCGGCATTCCTTACTCATCCTGTGGGGGGTTGTGTAGTTATGTATAGTTGGGATGTAATAAATGACATAGCATTGGGAGGTAGTGCAGTGATACTGTGCGTGAATGTAGTTTGGGGTGGTAATACAGTAATATAGGTAGGCCAGGAACGTAGTGTGTGAAGGTAGTGCATAAATAGATAAGTTGCTTAGACCTATGTGATGGGTAGGGTTTAATTAGATATGGATTTGTAGTAGGATGTGTTGCAGATCATATAAGAAACTGTAGCTTGAGGCAACTTTAGAAGTGTTCACCACATCACTCCCATGTGATACATTGCTTGGATGTAGGGCAGTAATGTAGTGTGAGAAGGTAATGCAGTGATATAGTGTGGGGATGTAGTATGGGTGCCTAGCATAGTGATGTAGTACAGTGATACAGTGCGTGGATGATGCTTTTTTAAATTATTCAATACCATTGATAAGTTACTACCTTCCTCCCCTCCCCAGTCCACAGTCCTTACCTAGATCCAGGAGTGTGTCACAGCAGACTGACACTAATGTTGGGTACACACTGGTCGCATGAGCGGCCCATATATTGTGTGTGCATCGGCTAATGTGTACCAGCAATATGTCTGTGAACGTCGTTAACAGACATATTGCGTCGGCTGTGCTGCACAGCCAATACCCAATATATCTGCAGATATATTGGGGCATCATGCTGAGTGTATGGGCGGTCAGCCAAATGCCCGTACACTTGCTGCACGGGGTGGTGGCGATTCACAGCTTAACTGGGTGGGCGCATGTTAATGTCCGCCCAGGTGTGCCGTCAGTCACGACAGATTGTGCAGACTGTATGCAAATCAGCCCTGCCAGACCAATTATCAGGCCACTAAGCCGATGATCGGCCTGATGCTTGTATAGGTGTGTATCTAGCTTTACTTTACAAATCCTTTTTTCTGAATCCATGGAGAACACTGGGGCGTATAGCTGATGCTGGAGAAGTCTCGGCAAATAAGTTTAGTTCTGTCAGCACAGGCTCCTTCTCCCTTATACACCCCACCCCCTGTAGCCAGTTTTTTCTTAGTGTCCAAAGGTGCTGGGCACTTTTTTCCCCCAGTTTCTCCTGCAGGTGAATTTTCTTTTCTGGTTTTACTGCACAGGCTGCAGAGCAGCTGCACGACAGCCGTCTCATCCAGGATGCCTGCTCCACCTGCCAGAACGGTCGCCAGACAGTAGCACATACTAGGCAGTCTCCGAAGCACACAGGGAGCTGCTGCAGCAGTCCAGAGCAGGGGATACAGATAAGGGTGCAGGGAGCCCTCTTAGATCACGCAGCAAGTCCCCCTTCCCCCTTTGGTGAAGGAGGCCACCGGAGTAAGGAGGCCCAGTGCTGACCCTGTCCTCTGCTTCTTCATGAGGGACTATTAAAAATGTAATCCCTAGACATTTCCTATTGTTTCCTCCCTGTCTCCTTGGTGCACACCCATCCACAGGCAGCTCGCCAAGAGTTCAAAATATATTGAAGATTCTGCACAGAACTTACATCATAAAAAATAGATAAAGACCAACATAACTACCATGAAGGGGATAAAATTCCTTAGTTACAGAGGGTTGGTGGTGCACCTATGGAGTAATAAGGCTTAACTTGAAAGAGTACTATCCTACTGTGTATAGTAAGAGAAGAAAACTTTTTGGGGGGCACTCTTATTGTATATTTATTTAGACATGTAAAGTATAAAACATAACTTTTAATCATATGCACATAAAAAGGAAAAAGAAAATTCCATAGTCAACATACGACAATGGTAGTTCAATTATGTGACAATGGTATATGCCACAATATACATTTTCTCTAAAAGAAGTATTAAATCAATGAGAATAAATACACTCTAATATTTGGAAGAAATGGTGAAATATAAATGAATACCTATTTATAGTAAATTTTTATTTGTTTTCAACAATTGTATGTCACGGGTTATATCATGGGTAGATGTCATACATAGAAAAATCACAGTTTAGCAATTACTATTCCAATTGTATATGTATTTCAACGGAAGCTCCTTGGTAAAAATCAAAGCTTGTAATAAGCAGATTGCACGCACCTTTGAAACTACACAATATGCCAAATTAATTATTTTCTGTCTCTTTATGCTCTCAGTCAATCATATATAAAACCGGCATTTCTCGTGAAATACATGCTATTCTATGATATATACAGATTTTATCACACAGTCCACTTTACATACAAACCCCCCCCCCCCACAATAATAAGATATTGACCTGGTCTGCATCTGACCCCTGTCAAAACAAGTAAATGGGAAATACATAGGTTGATTATTTTAAATTTCCATCGTTTGTACTCAAATACTGCTAACCCAATAATCATATTAATTGCATTGTATACTAATTGTCATGGTATTGTATATAAACACATAAGAGGACTATATTGCTTCTTGTTTCAGAGGATTTAAAATAGATAAATTATACATACAATATAGCTCTCATAGGGATTTTCTGCCTGTGGTTTAGCTTACATATCTGTATTAAATAGAGATGTGCACCGACCCTCGTGTTTTGGTTTTGGATCTCCCCTGGTGTTGGATCTGGATTGGTTTTGCCAAAACCTCACCTCCGTGTTTTGTTTTCGTGTTTTGGATCTGGATTTTTTCTTTAAAAAATAAAAAAAACCAGCAAAAATCACATATTTTGGACCTTTTTTGTTGCTACAGTATTAATAACCTCAATAACATTTATTTCCACTTGTTTCCAGTCAATTTTGACCACCTCACAGCCCACAAGGGGACCAGGAAGCGTGCTTTCCAAAAATAAACAATTGACTTAAATAATGCTTTGCAAATCTTCTATAAAGGCATTTCCCAACCTGTAGAGGGACATAAAAAAAAAACATAGTGGCTTTCAAACTGCCATTGTTCCCACTGTCCACTTAACCATATGAGAAATATTGTAAACAAGCGGAACATTTCAGACCTAAGGTTTAAGTATTATGTTGTGTCTGCGCCATGGCTGCTTGCTGGGAGTTGATTTTTTTTCATCCCAGAAGGGGCCAGGAAGCGTGCTTTCCAAAAATAAATAGACAATTGACTTAAATAATTCTTTGCAAACCTTCTGTTCTGTAACAGAATTTCCCAACCTCTACAGGGACATTAAAAAAAACAGAGTTAGTTAGTGGCCTTCAAATTGCCATTGTTCCCACTGTCCACTTCTCTTAGATATGTGAATGAATGTAGATGGCCAAAAATTGGGTCGACCATGGCGACTGGATTAGTGTCATAAGGAAGAGGAGGCTGCAAACTGGGTGTCATGTTATGAGTTGGCCATATGGGGTATGTTGCTGTTAAGGGATCAGGATCAGTGGACACATTATAGTTGTTGTTACTCTGGGTTGCCATCTCCTGAAGGGTGTTTACCAACAGACAGAGACTACCTACCTATCAGCTCAGGCATAGACACTTCCTGAGGAACAGAGCTCTGTTCTCTGGATGGAAGCCAAATAGTTGGGAGCCCCTATTCCGTCCAACATTTGAAGCTCTTATCTCTCCATATCATCTATGATAGAAGAAAAAAAATGTCAATGGGGACATCTAGCTCCTCTTTCTGTGCCCTGCTTACCCTTTTTGGACAGGAAGTCCAGGATGGATGGTTTGGAAGAAGAAGGCCTAGCAACAGATGGGGATGGTCATTATCAAGACCTGGTCCCCACAGTGGGTGTAGTCTGGGAGGTATTGTTTGGCATGCAGGCAGCAGAATAACAAAGGCCTCCATGTTGTCTGTGCTTACTATTCCGTATTTCAGTTTGCGATTCAGGTAGGAATAAAGTCGGCTATAGAACACAGTGACAGAATCGCTGGATGTCTTAGTGCATTCAGGCCAAATACGATCCATGAATTCCCAGATTCCGGACAGATGAATCCTTTGCTTGTAATAATCTTTGGCTATAACACCCACCTTTGCTAGGAATTACCAGACACTTTGAAGGCTGTAACTTTGAACTGCTTTATAGAAAACATGTGAATGAAACCTTTCCACACTGCAGAACATGATGGAGAAATCCCTTGAAGTTCAGCACCTAGAGCATCTTTTTTCATGTTCTCTGAGGCCTCTCCTGACTGTGAAGAAAGATCCTCCACACTGTAGTCTTCCATTGTGACTTTTTAATGGTGATTTCAATGTTGTCCACTGGCTGAGATCCATCTCATCTAAGGGTTGGGTTTTCCCCATGCAAATGAGACAATTCACATCCAGAAGATGACTCTTATGTTTAGCAGTGGTGTCAGTCTCTCTTTTGGCAGAATTAGGCTTAATTTTTTTAGAGCATATAACTTTATAAGCTGTTAGGATAACATTTCTGCTATGTTTAAGATTTAAAAAAAAAACTTTTTGTAACCCGAATAACTTAAAAAAAAAAGTTTTCATTGCAATATTCTTGCAGCCCCTTGACAGACAGCAGCACAGCACACCTGCGCAGCTATGCCGATGACAGGTGTGGCTGACACGCACACAAAAAAATTGTTTATTTATTATTTTGGGCAGCAGCTCCTCAACAGACAGGAGTACAGCACCCCTGCACAGCTACACCGATGACAGTGACAGCCATGTGTAAAATTGATCATAAATTAATTAAAAAACAATTCATTGGGTGCAGCCCCTGGCTGTTAAATTGATCATATATTAATTTAAAAACAATTAAATGGTTCCTAAACTAACCATAACATTAATTTAAAATGTCAGGCAGCAATGCCCCAACCAGCACATAATGGAAAGGAAAAACGTGCAAGATGGAATAGTCCTTGGGCCCTCCCACCCACCCCTATGTTATATACGAAACAGGACAGTTTAACAAACCAATCATTTCAGTGACAAGGACTGCCAATTGTGGCTGAAATGATTGTTTTGTTTGGACCCCCCATAAAACAAGCTGATCCCATACACAAACTGGCTTTATATTACAAGTTGTCCTCGTCCTCGTCATCCCCATCAGTGTGTACATCCTCTCCTTCACACAATATTAATTAGTCCCCGCTGGAATCCACCATAGGCACCTCTGTAATTTTTTTATGTATGTTGGTAGAGGTCTTCCTTGTGGAATTTGTAATTCATTTTAATGAACATCATCTTTTCTACATTTTGAGGAAGTAATCTCCTAAGCCGATCACTGACAAGGTTGCCAGATGCACTGAAAACTCTTTCGGAGTACACACTTGAGGGTGGGCAACTTAAGTAATGCAAAGCCAGTTTGTATATGGGCCTCAAAAATTGCCTCTTTTTCCTGCCAGTACTGAAAAGGACTGTCTGTCATGCCTATTAGGATGTTATCTCTGCAATAGTCCTCCACCATTCTGTGAATGGAGACCGTATCACACATAGATACGGTAGAAGACATGTCACTAGTAGGCAGTTCTCTCAGGCCCGACCAGATGTAATTTTTTGGTGACATCTGCATGACCAGCAGGCATTCTGTAAGGAAAATTGAGTCTTTTCCTGGCAACTGAAGGAGATAATGGCATTTCACGTGCGGCTGCAGCTGACAATTTTTTTTACCAACATCTCTTTGCACAGTTTTAGATTTTTGTCTGTTGGAAAAGAACTCACAAGGTAGGACTTAAACCTAGGATCCAGAATGGACGCCAAAATATAGATTTCAATAGATTGACGACTCTTGGATCCTGGTGAAGTGAATCAAGGGCTTGATCCACCAGTCCGATATACTTTGCGCAATCGCTCCGTTTCAGCTCCTCCTTCAGTTTCTCCAGCTGTTTTTGCAAAAGTCTGATGAGGGGAATGACCTGACTCAAGCTGGCAGTGTCTGAACTAACTTCACGTGTGGCAAGTTCAAAGGGTTTGAGAACCTTGCACAACATGGAAATTATTCTCCACTGCGCTTGAGTAAGGTGCATTCCCCCTCCACAGCCTATGTCATAGGCCGTTGTATAGCCCTGGATGGCCTTTTGCTGTTTCTTCATCTGCTGAAGCATATAGAGGGTAGAATTCCACCGAGTTACTACCTCTTGCTTCAGCTGATAGCAGGGCAAATTTAACAGTACCTGCTGGTCATGCAATCTTCGACAAGCGGTCACCAAATGTCTAAAATGTCTGGATATTTTACGGGCCACTGAGAGCATCTCCTGCATGACCGTGTCACTTTTTAAAAAACGTTGCACCACCAAATTAATTGTGTGAGCAACACATGGGACGTGTTGGAATTCGCCAAGATGTAATGCTCTAACAATATTGGGGTCATTGTCCGAAATCACAAATCCCGAGGACAGTCCAAGTGGGGTAAGCCATTTAGCAATGATTTCCCTGAGTTTTTCTAAGAGGTTCTCAGTGGTATGCCTCTTAGTGAAACCAGTTATACAAAGAGTAGCCTGCCTCTGTATCAGCTGTCTTTAGGGAGATGTTGCTGGCAATACACCTACCCAATGGGCTGTCACAGTCATGGAATCCTTAGTTTGCCCTGTCCCACTTGTCCACATATCAGTGATCAAGTGGACAGTGTGTACAACGGCATTTCTGAGGACATTAATAAGGTTTTTTTTAATGTCCTTGTACAGATTTGGAATTGCTCTTCTAGCAAAGTGGAATCTAGAAGGGATCTGGTAGCGAGGACACAGGACCTGAATTAACTGTTGAAAACCCACTGCAGTAACGGCATATACTAGATGCACATCTAATACCAGCAGAGCTGTTGTGGCGTCAGTAATCCGCTGTGAAACTGGGTGATTGCTGTCATACTTGTTTGCCCTTGCAAACGATTGTTTGACAGTTAATTGTTTTTTTGAATGATACGCTACAAGTAGTCTTCCTCCTGGTCCCCTTCTGGGATGAAGATCCACTGATAGCAACAGCAGCAGCAAAAGGTGTAGTCATCAAGGATCCTTCTGAGGAATCACAGATAGGAGAGGAGTCAATCATGCTCTGAATACCAACATTGGATGCAGCAGGACTACTCCTGATGAAGAATGAGGATGTTGATGATGCAGGTGTTGGTGTTGGAGATCGAAGGCACTTGGATCTCACAGAGGGAGCAGGTAGGTGACACTGGACTTGTTACGTTTTGAGTTTTGGAACCTGGCGGCATACACTTTGATATTTGATGAATGTGGTCCAAGTGACGTAACAAGGAGGAGGTTCCTAGGTGGTTTAGGTCCCTCCTCTACTCACTCTTGCATGGCAATGGGCACATATGGCTTGACAACTGTTGTCCGGATCGGGGTGGAAATACTTCCACACGTGAGAAGTGGATTTTTTTGTCTTTTGTCCCGGCATGACAACAATGGGCTTTGGCTTTTTCAATCCATGGGCAACAGCTGTTGCCTTACTTACACAAAGGACATCCTCGGCATCAACATCCTCATCATCCTTAGCACCTTCAACTACCAAAATATCCTCCTCCATGTGCAATTCCACAGAAGCATCTTCAATGACTATGTGTGCAAGATGTTGACTGCCGTTCCCCACATTTACAGAGGGCACACAAATGTTGGAACTTGGAGGATCCTCCAGTACACTAGTATTTAGGTCGGGCTCACACATGGCAACCGCGGACACACTTGCACTCTCCTCGGGGATTTCGATTTCTCAGGGCACACAGTTGGTTTTCCCGGAGCTGTCTTAACAACTTTCACATTTTAATTGGACCACCACTACTGCTACAAGCAGAAGGGCTATCAGAAGTCTTCATAAAGAAAGGCCAAGGCCTTATCCTTTCCACTTCATCTATTGAATGGAATATTGCCAATTTTTTGTTTATCTAAAGGCAAATATCCTTTAAAAAATTTTTTAACTTCATGCTTCACCATATCGATGGCGTGACTTAAGCACTGGGGCATGGGCCTTCCTAGAGGACGAGGAAGTTGACGGCCTTGCGCTGCTGTAGGAAGCTACAACATGTGGTTCTTGGCCTTGCGCTCCTGTCATGTGACAGCCCTCCATATTTTCTGCAGTCTTGAAGCAGTGTCACAATCACCAATAGTATAGCCAAGGTGCGGTTAAAAAATTCACACACGTGCAGTCGTGCACGCACACAAAAATATAAAAAAAAAAGACAAACAATTTATATTTTTTGTCAGCTCCAGAAGAACTTGGTCCCAGAGCAACAATTGATCATGACTGGAGTCGGACAGCACAAGGTTGTTGCAACTTGCTTTGCTGGCTGACTCTTGTGCGCTACTGCAGTTAAGCCTAACACCCACGAGCACACACAGAAGAAAAAAAATACACTTTTATTGTTTTTCTTTTGGAGCATGACTGGAGTCGGGCAGCACAAGGTTGTTGTAATGTGCGTTGCTGGCTGGCTCTTGTGCGCTACTGCGGTTAAGCCTAACACCCACGAGCACACACAGGAAAATATAAAAGACACTTTGATTTTTTTTTTGGAGTCCAGAACGTGGGCACAGAGATGGACACAGCAGACAGCACAGTGACAGCAGTGTGACCAGAATGGATCAGCGGACAGCACAGTGACAGCACCGTGACCAGAGACCAGAATGGATCAGCAGACAGCACAGTGACAGCACCGTGACCAGAGACCAGAATGGATCAGCACCAGCCCAGGACACAGCAGATAGCACCAGCACCTCTCCCAGCCCTACACTACCCCACCCTCCCTGTTCAGTCTCCACAGCCGAAGTGAAATGGTGTCCGTCACGTGGTTCCTTATATACTACATTGATCACAGAGACAAAAGCTCGTGAAACGTGAGATTTCAGACTATCATTTTGCCTCTGTTTCGAGATCCGAGTAAGGCGGGAAACTCCAAGCCTGCTTGGATCCAACTCGGTTATGCTAAATTCGGGTGGGTTTGGAACTCTGGAATCCGAACCAGCTCATCTCTAATATTAAATTAGGGTATACAGCATAGAGCGGTGGTTCTAAAACTTGGTCCTCAGGACCCTACACAGGTCACGATTTCCAGGTCACCCAGCAGGTGCACAGGTGTATTCATTACTCACTGACACTTTTTAAAAGCTCCACAGTTGGTGCTAATTATTTCATTTGTGATTCTGTGAGACCTGGAAAACATGCACTGTTTGGGGTCCTGAGGACAGAGTTTGAGAACCTGTGGCATAGAGTAAGTGAAAAGCATATTAACAGTCAATTGTTGAATAGATTCAGCTCAATTAAGATGTGGATAGTACAGTGCTTGTAATGAATCATATACTGCTTACCATAGTATCCCATATAGTACATGACATTTCAGATTTCAAATGCCATTTAGACAAATTCTCATAAGCAATCACATGTTGTCTGGTATCCCCGATAGTCAATTACATAGGGGCTATGTAGCCTTTCTGCTTAATGGCTGAAAAGGGTTAATTTGTGTGCATAGTTAACCATATAAATATAAATTCTGAAACTTTTTGTGCAGATATACATATGCGCATGGTGCATGAGTGATTGATGTGACAGTGTGCATAATAACATTGATATGAGAGTTGTAGTCAGAGACCCAGCACTGCTTCTACTGTCATGCAACTTGTAAAGCATAGAGAGGGCAGCGCTGGTACAGTATGTGGATCTGCAGAGAGAAGGTAAGAGGATGCCTCTACTTCAGTGCATGAGGGGAAACCTGTGCACCATTTTGCAGGACATTGCAGTGCAATGGGGTTCCTCACAAGCCGTGAGAGAGCACCAGAGGGAGAGGGTGGTAAGTGTGGTGGTAAAATAGCCTGGAGCTACCGGACACAGGCAGGGAAATCAGCCGTGCACAGCTGATTCCCCTCTTCTCACTTCTGCTGGATGCAGGTTTCGCCTAGTCAGTTTTCTCAACAGGAAGCCAGGTAACTGTCACTAGTAGGGTAGCCTCTTATAGGCCGATGTTTAAACTTGTGTCATGTAAATCCTCCCCGAGGGGAGGGGGGTATAATCTGTCATTTATTCTTCAGCTGAAGCAAGTCATTATTTTACGTCCAAGTCAAGAAGCAGATAAGTCAAATACAAGAGTGGGTATTCCCTATTGAAAGGTATAACCAATAAAGAGGAATGCAACATATCATGCTTTCCCATAAAACTATATCCCTGCTCATCCGACCTATTTGGATAACATATCATGCATAATAGAACATAAAGGAAGTGTGGCAATTCTTAAAAGCCTTCAATACTGCATATAGGTTTATTATTTATACAGATTCAGGCATTGGCTATGCACCTGTCCCCAAAGTGCATCCCAATATAGGATATACAGAAGATAATTTCTACGTAGGGAAGAGGTATTACCTAAAAAGTTAAATCTCATCACATACATAAACCTGCTGAGTGTTCTTTTGAAAAGTAAAATCTTTGCAAGAACAGTATATTGACCGAAAATAGGTGGGGTGGACAAAACATTAAAAGTAGTAAACCCATGTGGGGTTCTCTGCATATCCCTGATCAGGACACCTAAATAGTGTGAATGACAAGTATTGGTTTTCACAAAGTTTGCGGTTTGTGTTTTTAGACCTTTTTGGCAGATGTTACTATGGTATACTGAAGTATCATTACAAGGATTTCATAAGTGTCAAAGGCTTTTATTGACAATTACATTAAGTTTATGCAAAGAGTCAATATTTACAGTGTTGACCCTTTTTTCAAGACCTCTGCAATTCGCCCTGGCATGCTGTCAATCAAATTCTGGGCCACATACTGACTGATAGCCGCCCATTCTTGCCTAATCAATGCTTAGAGTTTGTCAGAATTTGTGGGGGGTTTTTTGTCCACCCGTCTCTTGAGGATTGACCACAAGTTATCAATGGGATTAAGGTTTGCGGAGTTTCCTGGCCATGGAACCAAAATTTCGATGTTTTGTTCCCAGAGCCACTTAATTATCACTTTTGCCTTATGGCAAGGTGCTTTATCAGGCTGGAAAAGGCATGGTTTGTCACCAACTGTTCTTGGATGGTTGGGAGAAGTTGCTCTTGGAGGATGTTTTGGTACCATTCTTTATTCATGGCTCTGTTCTTAGGCAAAATTGTGAGTGCTGAGAAGCAACCCCACACATGAATGGTCTCAGGATGCTTTACTGTTGGCATGACACAGTCCTGATGGTAATGCTCACCTTTCCTTCTCCAGAGAAGCGTTTTTCCAGATGCCCCAAACAATCTGAAAGGGGATTCATCAGAGCAAATAACTTTACCCCAGTCCTCAGAAGTCCAATCCCTGTACCTTTTGCAGAATATCAGTCTGTCCCTGATGTTTTTCCTGGAGAGAAGTGGCTGCTTTGCTGCCCTTCTTCACACCAGGCCATCCTCCAAAAGTCTTCGTCCTGTGTCATGCCAACAGTAAAGCATCCTGAGACCATTCATCTGTAGGGTTGCTTCTCAGCCAAGGGAGTGGACTCACTCACAATTTTGCCCAAGAACACAGCCATGAATAAAGAATGGTACCAATACATCCTCCAAGAGCAACTTCTCCCAACCATCCAAGAACAGTTTGGTGTTGAACAATGCCTTTTCCATGGAGCACCTTGCCATAAGGCAAAAGTGATAACTAAGTGGCTCGGGGAAAAAAACATGGACAGACCTTAATCCCATTGAGAACTTGTGGTCAATCCTCAAGAGGCAGGTGGGCAAACAAAAACCCACAAATTCTGACAAAGTCCAAGCATTGATTAGGCAAGAAGGGGCGGCCAGGCAGTATGTGGCACTGAAGCTGATTGACAGTATGCCAGGGCGAATTTCAGAGGTCTTGAAAAAGAAAGATCAACACTGCAAATATTGAGTCTTTGCGTAAACTTAATGAAATTGTCAATAAAAGCCTTTGACACTTATGAAATGCTTGTAATTTTACTTCATTATACCATAATAACATTTGACAAAAAGGGTCTACAATCACAGAAGCAGCAAACTTTGTGACAACCAATACTTGTGACTAGGGGTGAGCGGGTTCGGATTTCTAAAATCCGAACCCCCCCGAGCCCCCCCGATCCGAGTCCGATCCGAGTCAGGCTCGACTTTTCCCGCCTGACTCGGATCTGAAATCGAGGCAAAACGTCATCATCCCGCCTTCCGAGTCTCGCGGGTTTTGGATCCTATATAAGGTACACGCGTCGGCGCCATTTTCTCACTCGGCTGTGGACAGTGAAGAGGGAGGGTGGGAGTTAGGGCTGTGTAGTGTAGTGTAGTGTAGTGCTGCTGTTGTCCACTACTTCAAAGTCCATAGGGGCTGGCTGTGTTGTGCTGTGCTGCTGTTGTTAATAGGGGCTGTGTCCACTACTTCAAAGTCCATAGGGGCTGGCTGGACTGTGTTGTGCAGTCAGTTCTCCATAGGGGCTGTGTCCACTCCAAAGTCCTGTGCAGTGTCCCAGTCCTAAAGGAGAGCTGTAGTGTTGTCCAGGGGGTGCTCTGTCCATCAGGGGCGCTCCCCCCAAGTGCTAAAAAAATAATATATTTTCTGTGTTTGTGAATTGTGTGCGCAGTAGCCGCACGTGCATCAACAAAGTAGTGCCAAGCGTGCGCCTGTGTCATAAGTAAAGGGCCGGCTGGCTTGACCGTTAAAGGGTGCTGTAACCCCCGAAAGTACACTCCAGTCCAAACCAAAAAAAAATTATTTTCTGTGTTTGTGAATTGTGTGCGCAGTAGCCGCACGTGCATCAACAAAGTAGTGCCAAGCGTGCGCCTGTGTCATAAGTAAAGGGCCGGCTGGCTTGACCGTTAAGGATGCTGTAACCCCCGAAAGTACACTCCAGTCCAAACCAAAAAAAAAATTATTTTCTGTGTTTGTGAATTGTGTGCGCAGTAGCCGCACGTGCATCAACAAAGTAGTGCCAAGCGTGCACCTGTGTCATAAGTAAAGGGCCGGCTGGCTTGACCGTTAAGGGTGCTGTAACCCCCGAAAGTACACTCCAGTCCAAACCAAAAAAAAAATTATTTTCTGTGTTTGTGAATTGTGTGCGCAGTAGCCGCACGTGCATCAACAAAGTAGTGCCAAGCGTGCGCCTGTGTCATAAGTAAAGGGCCGGCTGGCTTGACCGTTAAAGGGTGCTGTAACCCCCAAAGTACACTCCAGTCCAAACCAAAAAAAAAATTATTTTCTGTGTTTGTGAATTGTGTGCGCAGTAGCCGCACGTGCATCAACAAAGTAGTGCCAAGCGTGCGCCTGTGTCATAAGTAAAGGGCCGGCTGGCTTGACCGTTAAAGGGTGCTGTAACCCCCAAAGTACACTCCAGTCCAAACCAAAAAAAAAATTATTTTCTGTGTTTGTGAATTGTGTGCGCAGTAGCCGCACGTGCATCAACAAAGTAGTGCCAAGCGTGCGCCTGTGTCATAAGTAAAGGGCCGGCTGGCTTGACCGTTAAAGGGTGCTGTAACCCCCGAAAGTACACTCCAGTCCAAACCAAAAAAAAATTATTTTCTGTGTTTGTGAATTGTGTGCGCAGTAGCCGCACGTGCATCAACAAAGTAGTGCCAAGCGTGCGCCTGTGTCATAAGTAAAGGGCCGGCTGGCTTGACCGTTAAAGGGTGCTGTAACCCCCGAAAGTACACTCCAGTCCAAACCAAAAAAAAATAATTTTCTGTGTTTGTGAATTGTGTGCGCAGTAGCCGCACGTGCATCAACAAAGTAGTGCCAAGCGTGCGCCTGTGTCATAAGTAAAGGGCCGGCTGGCTTGACCGTTAAAGGGTGCTGTAACCCCCAAAGTACACTCCAGTCCAAACCAAAAAAAAAATTATTTTCTGTGTTTGTGAATTGTGTGCGCAGTAGCCGCACGTGCATCAACAAAGTAGTGCCAAGCGTGCGCCTGTGTCATAAGTAAAGGGCCGGCTGGCTTGACCGTTAAAGGGTGCTGTAACCCCCGAAAGTACACTCCAGTCCAAACCAAAAAAAAATTATTTTCTGTGTTTGTGAATTGTGTGCGCAGTAGCCGCACGTGCATCAACAAAGTAGTGCCAAGCGTGCGCCTGTGTCATAAGTAAAGGGCCGGCTGGCTTGACCGTTAAAGGGTGCTGTAACCCCCGAAAGTACACTCCAGTCCAAACCAAAAAAAAATTATTTTCTGTGTTTGTGAATTGTGTGCGCAGTAGCCGCACGTGCATCAACAAAGTAGTGCCAAGCGTGCGCCTGTGTCATAAGTAAAGGGCCGGCTGGCTTGACCGTTAAAGGGTGCTGTAACCCCCGAAAGTACACTCCAGTCCAAACCAAAAAAAAATTATTTTCTGTGTTTGTGAATTGTGTGCGCAGTAGCCGCACGTGCATCAACAAAGTAGTGCCAAGCGTGCGCCTGTGTCATAAGTAAAGGGCCGGCTGGCTTGACCGTTAAAGGGTGCTGTAACCCCCAAAGTACACTCAAGTCCAAACCAAAAAAAAAATTATTTTCTGTGTTTGTGAATTGTGTGCGCAGTAGCCACACGTGCATCAACAAAGTAGTGCCAAGCGTGCGCCTGTGTCATAAGTAAAGGGCCGGCTGGCTTGACCGTTAAAGGGTGCTGTAACCCCCAAAGTACACTCCAGTCCAAACCAAAAAAAAAATTATTTTCTGTGTTTGTGAATTGTGTGCGCAGTAGCCGCACGTGCATCAACAAAGTAGTGCCAAGCGTGCGCCTGTGTCATAAGTAAAGGGCCGGCTGGCTTGACCGTTAAAGGGTGCTGTAACCCCCAAAGTACACTCCAGTCCAAACCAAAAAAAATATTATTTTCTGTGTTTGTGAATTGTGTGCGCAGTAGCCGCACGTGCATCAACAAAGTAGTGCCAAGCGTGCGCCTGTGTCATAAGTAAAGGGCCGGCTGGCTTGACCGTTAAAGGGTGCTGTAACCCCCAAAGTACACTCCAGTCCAAACCAAAAAAAATATTATTTTCTGTGTTTGTGAATTGTGTGCGCAGTAGCCGCACGTGCATCAACAAAGTAGTGCCAAGCGTGCGCCTGTGTCATAAGTAAAGGGCCGGCTGGCTTGACCGTTAAAGGGTGCTGTAACCCCCAAAGTACACTCCAGTCCAAACCAAAAAAAAAATTATTTTCTGTGTTTGTGAATTGTGTGCGCAGTAGCCGCACGTGCATCAACAAAGTAGTGCCAAGCGTGCGCCTGTGTCATAAGTAAAGGGCCGGCTGGCTTGACCGTTAAAGGGTGCTGTAACCCCCGAAAGTACACTCCAGTCCAAACCAAAAAAAAAATTATTTTCTGTGTTTGTGAATTGTGTGCGCAGTAGCCGCACGTGCATCAACAAAGTAGTGCCAAGCGTGCGCCTGTGTCATAAGTAAAGGGCCGGCTGGCTTGACCGTTAAAGGGTGCTGTAACCCCCGAAAGTACACTCCAGTCCAAACCAAAAAAAAATTATTTTCTGTGTTTGTGAATTGTGTGCGCAGTAGCCGCACGTGCATCAACAAAGTAGTGCCAAGAGTGCGCCTGTGTCATAAGTAAAGGGCCGGCTGGCTTGACCGTTAAAGGGTGCTGTAACCCACAAAGTACACTCCAGTCCAAACCAAAAAAAAAATTATTTTCTGTGTTTAGCCGCACGTATATATCAAATCGATATAACATAAATGGAGGACCAAACTTTCTCCGATAAAAATAAAATAGAGAAAGATCAAGAACCACTTCCTCCTAGTGCTGAAGCTGCTGCCACTAGTCATGACATAGACGATAACATGCCATCAACGTCGTCTGCCAAGGCCGATGCCCAATGTCATAGTAGAGGGCACATACAATCCCAAATGGCAAAGTTCAGGAAAATGACCTTGAAAAAGACATTTAAATCAGCTGAAGAGAAACGTAAACTTGCCAATATGCCATTTACGACACGGAGTGGCAAGGAACGGCTAAGGTCGATCCCTAGTATGTTCCTGACTAGTGGTTCAGCTTCACATGACGATGGAAGCCCTCCTCCCACTAAAAAAATCAAAAGAGTTAAGCTGGCAAAAGCACAGCGAAGAACTGTGCTTTCTAAGAAGATATCACAAATCCCCAAGGAGAGTCCAAGTGTTGTGGTGGTTGCGATGCCTGACCTTCCCAGCACTGGACGTGAAGAGGTGGCTCTTTCCACCATTTGCACGCCCCCTGCAAGTGCTGAAAGGAGCACCCACAGTCCACTTGCTGATATGCAAATTGAAGATGTCACTGTTGAAGTACAACAGGATGAGGATACTGGTGTAGCTGGCGCTGAGGAGGAAGTTGGCGAGGAGGATTCTGATGGTGATGTGGTTTGTTTAAATCAGGCTCCGGGGGAGACAGTTGTTGTCCGTGGGATGAAAAAGCCCATCACGGTCATGCCTGGGCAGAAGACCAAACATTCCACCTCTTTGGTCTGGCAATATTTCTATCCAAATCCGGACAACAACTGTCTTGCCATATGTACCATATGTAAAGGTGAAATAAGTAGGGGTAGGGACGTCAACCACCTAGGAACATCCTCCCTTATACGGCACCTGCAGCGCGTTCATAAAAAGTTACTGTCAAGTTCAGAAACTTTGGCTAAGACCGTAAGCAGTCCAGGGACACCTAAATCCCGTTGTCCTGTTGTATCCAAGCGCCTGCAAACCACACCGTCAACTCCCTCCTCGTCAATTTCCTCCTTAGTCAGGATCGGAAGTAGTCCTGCAGGCCATGTCACTGGCATGACTGACTCTCCTATCCGGGATTCCTCTGGAGGATCCTGCATTGCTACGCCTACTGCTGCCGCTGCTGCTGTTGCTGCTGCTGGGAGTCGTTCATCATCCCAGAGAGGAAGTAGGAACACCACTACTTTTACTAAACAATTGACCCTCCAACAGTCCTTAGCGAGGAGGATGAAGTACGACAGCAGTCATCCTGAAGCAAAACGTATAACTGAGGCCTTGACTGCTATGTTGGTGTTAGACGTGCGTCCGGTATCCGCCATTAGTGCAGTGGGATTTAGACAATTGATGGAGGTAGTGTGTCCCCGGTTCCAAATCCCATCTAGATTCCACTTCACTAGGCAGGCGATACCGAGACTGTACAGAAACGTCAGAAAAAGTGTCCTCAGTGTCCTGAAAAATGCCGTTGTACACAATGTCCACTTAACCACGGACATGTGGACAAGTGGAACAGGGCAGACTAAGGACTATATGACTGTGACAGCCCACTGGGTAGATGTATCACCTTACGCAGCAACAGCAGCAGCGTCACCAGTAGCAGCATCTCAGAAACGCCAGCTCGTTACAAGGCAGGCTACGCTGTGTATCACCGGTTTCAGTAAGAGGCACACCGCCGACAACCTCTTAGAGAAACTGAGGGAAATCATCGCCCAGTGGCTTACCCCACTTAGACTCTCCTGGGGATTTGTGATATCTGACAACGCCACCAATATTGTGCGGGCATTACATCTGGGCAAATTCCAGCACGTCCCATGTTTTGCTCACACAATAAACTTGGTGGTGCAGAATTTTCTGAAAAGCGACAGGGGCGTGCAGGAGACGCTTTGGGTGGCCCGAAAAATTTCTGGCCACTTTCGCCATTCAGCGACTGCGTGCCGAAGACTGGAGCGCCAGCAAACACTCTTGAACCTGCCCCGCCATCACCTGAAGCAAGAGGTTGTTACGCGGTGGAACTCAACCCTCTATATGCTTCAGAGGATGGAGGAGCAGCAAAAGGCCATACAAGCCTATACATCCACCTATGACATAGGCAAAGGAGGGGGTATGCACCTGACTCAAGCGCAGTGGAGAATGATTTCCGTGTTGTGCAAGGTTCTCCAGCCCTTCGAACTTGCCACACGTGAAGTCAGTTCAGACACAGCCAGCTTGAGTCAGGTCATTCCCCTCATCAGGCTTTTGCAGAAGCAGCTGGAGAAAGTGAAGGAGGAGCTAAGACGGAGCGATTCCGCTCGGCATGTGGGACTTGTGGATGAAGCCCTTCATTCGCTTTGCCAGGATTCCAGGGTGGTCAATCTGTTGAAATCAGACCACTACATTTTGGCCACCGTGCTTGATCCTAGGTTTAAAGCCTATGTGGTGTCTCTCTTTCCGGCCGACACAAGCCTGCAGAGGTGCAAAGACCTGCTGGTGAACACACTGTCAGCTGAAGCGGAACGTGACACGTCAACGGCTCCTTCTTCATTTTCTCCCGCAACTGGGGCTGCCAGGAAAAAACTTAGGTATCCTAAGCAACCCGCTGGCGGTGATGCAGGGCAGGCAGGACCAAGTTTGGACATCTGGTCCGGACTGAAGGACCTGGCAACAATTTCTGACATGTCTACTGTCACTGCATATGATACTGTCACCATTGACAGAATGGTGGAGGATTACATCGGTGACAGCATCCAAGTAGGCATGTCAGACAGTCCATACCTGTACTGGCAGGAAAAAGAGGCAATTTGGAGGCCCCTGTACAAGCTGGCTCTATTTTACCTGAGTTGCCCCCCCTCCAGTGTGTACTCCGAAAGAGTGTTTAGTGCAGCCGGGAACCTTGTCAGCGAAAGGCGTAGGAGGTTGCTTCCACAGAATGTGGAGAAGATGATGTTCATCAAAATGAATTATCAGCTCTTCCAGGCAGACCAGCCTCCAGAAGGTACAGAGGGACCTGTGGTGGTGGATTCAAGTGGGGACGAGTTAATACTTTGTGAGGATGAGGATGTACACACTGAAGAGGGTGAGGAATCGGTGGATGAGGAGGATGAGGATGACATCTTGCCTCCGTAGAGCCAGTTTGTGCAGGGACACATTAATTGCCAGCTTGTTTTGTGGGGGCCCAAACGAACCAATCATTTCAGCCACAGTTGTGTGGCAGACCCTGGCGCTGAAATGATTGATTTGTTAAAGTGTGCATGTCCTGTTTATACAACATAAGGGTGGGTGGGAGGGCCCAAGGACAATTCCATCTTGCACTTCTTTTTTTTCTTTGCATTATGTACAGTTTGGGGCCTAGTTTTTCTAACTGCCATCCTGTCTGCCACTGCAGTGTCACTCCTAGATGGGTCACGTGTTTGTGCCGCCCACTCGTGTCGCTTAGCATAGTCATCCAGCTACCTCGGTGCAACCTTTTGGACATGAAAACACTATTGTGAGGTGTGAGGTGTTCAGAATAGACTGGAAATGAGTGGAAATTAAGGTTATTGAGGTTAATAATAGCATAGGAGCAGAGAAACCAACAAATTCTGTGATTTTAGCTGTTTTTATGCTTTTTAAAAAAAAAATACAGATCCAAAACACAAAACCCAGAACCCAAAACACGGAAGGGTGGTTTTGGCAAAACCAATCCAGATCCAAAACACGAAGAAAGATCCAGATCCAAAACCAAAACACAAAACACGAAAAGTGGCCGGTGCACACCCCTACTTGTGACACTCAAAACTTTTGGCCATGGCTGTATATAAAATGAACGGTGTGACAAAATATGTATATATATATATATATATATATATATATATATTGTGATAGGATCACTGGTAAAGTGGTCTGTGACAGGGACATCTATCCCAGATTCCTGTCTTATGTGTTTTAAATCCCCAGGAGAAAGTCTGCAGTGTAGCAGGCTTGAGTTTCGGCTTTTTGAAAAGCCGGTTTGGGACCTGGGGGGTTGTGGGTGAGAGGAGAGGGAGGGCTCCACCCACGGCCACTCCAGGTTTTGGTTCTCGCAGCCTGGTAACAGGCTTGTTAGTTTTCCACCTGAGAGTGGCCAATATAAGCCTAGTGTGTTTAGGGCCGAGTGTCTCACCTGGGAGAGCAGACAGGGAGTTTGCTCAGAGACACTTGAAAACCTATCCGTGAGTGTTGTGCTGTGCTTTTGTTGCTGGCAAGGGCAGTAGGCCCTGCCAGGTTCTGGTAGTGAGGGAACTACCTGTGAAGTTAGTGCCCCTACAGGGCTAGGATTTATATTTATATTTATGTTTTCTTTATGTTATTTCTGACATTGTACAATAAAGACTGGCGCCGACCAGCTTGTACTTGCATCCAGACTGGTGTGCTGCTTCCCTGCTGCTGTGTGTGTGTGTAAGGAAGGAGTCCTCTACCCAGGAGAGGTACCCCCTAACCTAACTGTGTCACAATATGGTGGAGAATGCGGGCACCCACACACACTGAAGTTGCAGCAAGAAGAAAACTTTCCGTTTAAAAATTAAAGGGACAGACACCCAATTTGTGAGTGTGGAAATAACGCTGTGTCCTGGGAGTCCCATAGAGGAGGCGTCAGCCAATGCTCAGAGAGGCAAGGTTCAGCTTCCAACCTACACCCCAGGACAAAATGGAGGACATAATTAAGGCCTTGCTCCAAGCTACAGCAGCTCAGCAGGAAGCTACCAGGGCTTTGCAGGAATCCACCAGGGTTTATATTTATGTTTTCTTTATGTTATTTCTGACATTGTACAATAAAGACTGGCGCCGACCAGCTTGCACTTGCATCCAGACTGGTGTGCTGCTTTCCTGCTGCTGTGTGTGTATGTAAGGAAGGAGTCCTCTACCCAGGAGAGGGACCCCCTAACCTAACTGTGTCACAATATATATATATATATATATATATATATACACATATATTAGGGGTGTGCACCGGCCACTTTTCGTGTATTGTGTTTTGGTTTTAGATCTGAATCTTTCTTCGTGTTTTGGATCTGTATTTAAAAAAAAAAAAACAGAATAAAAGCAGCTAAAATCACAGAATTTGTGGGTTTTTCTGCTCCTATGCTATTATTAACCTCAATAACCTTAATTTCCACTCATTTCCAGTCTATTCTGAACACCTCACAATAGTGTTTTTATGTCCAAAAGGTTGCACCGAGGTAGCTGGATGACTATGCTAAGCGATACGAGTGGGCGGCACAAACACGTGGCCCATCTAGGAGTGACACTGCAGTGGCAGACAGAATGGCAGTTTGCATTATGTACTGTTTGGTGCCTAGTTTTTCAAAGAAAAAATAAAGAGGTGCAAGATGGAATTGTCTTGGGCCACCCACCCTTATGTTGTATAAACAGGACATGCACACTTTAACAAACCAATCATTTCAGCGCCAGGGTCTGCCACACGACTGTGGCTGAAATGATTGGTTTGTTTGGGCCCCCACAAAACAAGCTGGGAATTAATCTGTCCCTGCACAAACTGGCTCTACGGAGGCAAAATGTCGTCCTCATCCTCTTCAGTGTTGTGTACATCCTCATCCTCACAGAGTATTAATTCGTCCCCATTGGAATCCACCACCACAAGTCCATCTGTACGTTCTGGAGGCTGGTCTCCCTGGAAGAGTTGATAATTCATTTTTATGAACATCATCTTCACCACATTTTGTGGAAGCAACCTCCTACACCTTTCGCTGACAAGGTTCCCGGCTGCACTAAACACTCTTTCGGAGTACACACTGGAGGGGGGGCAACTCAGGTAAAATAGAGCCAATTTGTACAGGGGCCTCCAAATTGCCTTTTTTTTCTGCCAGTACAGGTATGGACTGTTTGACATGCCTACTTGGATGCTGTCACCGATGTAATCCTCCACCATTCTGTCAATGTTGACAGTATCATGTGCAGTGACAGTAGACATGTCAGAAATTGTTGCCAGGTCCTTCAGTCCGGACCAGATGTCCAAACTTGGTGCTGCCTGCCCTGCATCACCGCCAGCGGGTTGCTTAGGATACCTAAGATTTTTCCTGGCAGCCCCAGTGT
Organism: Taudactylus pleione; assembly: GCA_031769625.1. Lineage (NCBI taxonomy): Eukaryota > Metazoa > Chordata > Amphibia > Anura > Myobatrachidae > Taudactylus > Taudactylus pleione. The sequence goes on from JAUIMM010000108.1 coordinate 14,709,838, forward strand.
GGGAGAAAATGAAGGAGCTGTTGACGTGTCACTTTCCGCTTCAGCTGACAGTGTTTTCACCAGCAGGTCTTTGCACCTCTGCAGGTTTGTGTCGGCCGGAAAGAGAGACACCACATAGGCTTTAAACCTAGGATCGAGCACGGTGGCCAAAATGTAGTGGTCTGATTTCAACAGATTGACCACCCTGGAATCCTGGCAAAGCGAATGAAGGGCTTCATCCACAAGTCCCACATGCCAAGCGGAATCGCTCCATCTTAGCTCCTCCTTCACTTTCTCCAGCTGCTTCTGCAAAATCCTGATGAGGGGAATGACCTGACTCAAGCTGGCAGTGTCTGAACTGACTTCACGTGTGGCAAGTTCGAAGGGCTGGAGAACCTTGCACAACACGGAAATCATTCTCCACTGCGCTTGAGTCAGGTGCATACCCCCTCCTTTGCCTATGTCATAGGTGGATGTATAGGCTTGAATGGCCTTATGCTGCTCCGCCATCCTCTGAAGCATATAGAGGGTTGAGTTTCACCGCGTCACAACCTCTTGCTTCAGGTGATGGCGGGGCAGGTTCAAGAGTGTTTGCTGGCACTCCAGTCTTCGGCACGCAGTCGCTGAATGGCGAAAGTGGGCAGAAATTTTTCGGGCCACCCAAAGCGTCTCCTGCACGCCCCTGTCGCTTTTCAGAAAATTCTGCACCACCAAGTTTATTGTGTGAGCAAAACATGGGACATGCTGGAATTTGCCCAGATGTAATGCCCGCACAATATTGGTGGCGTTGCCAGATATCACAAATCCCCAGGAGAGTCTAAGTGGGGTAAGCCACTGGGCGATGATTTCCCTCAGTTTCTCTAAGAGGCTGTCGGCGGTGTGCCTCTTACTGAAACTGGTGATACACAGCGTAGCCTGCCTTGGAACGAGCTGGCATTTGAGATGCTGCTATTGGTGATGCTGCTGTTGTTGCTGCGTAAGGTGATACATCTACCCAGTGGGCTGTCACAGTCATATAGTCCTTAGTCTGCCCTGTTCCACTTGTCCACATCTCCGTGGTTAAGTGGACACTGAGGACACTTTTTCTGATGTTTCTGTACAGTCTCGGTATCGCCTGCCTAGTGAAGTGGAATCTAGATGGGATTTGGAACCGGGGACACACTACCTCCATCAATTGTCTAAATCCCACTGCACTAATGGCGGATACCGGAAGTACGTCTAATACCAACATAGCAGTCAAGGCCTCAGTTATACGTTTTGCTTCAGGATGACTGCTGTCGTACTTCATCCTCCTCGCTACGGACTGTTGGAGGGTCAATTGTTTAGTAAAAGTAGTGGTGTTCCTACTTCCTCTCTGGGATGATGAACGACTCCCAGCAGCAACACCAGCAGCAGCAGTAGGTGTAGCAATGCAGGATCCTCCGGAGGAATCCCGGATAGGAGAGTCAGTCATGCCAGTGACATGGCCTGCAGGACTACTTCCGATCCTAAGGAGGAAATTGACGAGGAGGGAGTTGACGGTGTGGTTTTCAGGCACTTGGATACAACAGGACAAAGGGATTTAGGTGTCCCTGGACTGCTTACGGTCTTAGCCAAAGTTTCTGAACTTGACAGTAACGTTTAATGAACGCGCTGCAGGTGACGTATAAGGGAGGATGTTACTAGGTGGTTAACGTCTCTACCCCTACTTATTTCACCTTTACATAAGCTACATATGGCAAGACAGTTGTTGTCCGGATTTGGATAGAAATATTGCCAGACCAAAGAGGTGGAATGTTTGGTCTTCTGCCCAGGCATGACCGTGATGGGCTTTTTCATCCCACGGACAACTGTCTCCCCCGGAGCCTGATTTAAACAAATCACATCACCATCAGAATCCTCCTCGCCAACTTCCTCTTCAGCGCCAGCTACACCAGTATCCTCATTCTGTTGTACTTCAACAGTGACATCTTCAATTTGCATATCAGCAAGTGGACTGTGGGTGCTCCTTTCAGCACTTGCAGAGGGCATGCAAATGGTGGAAAGAGCCACCTCTTCACGTCCAGTGCTGGGAAGGTCAGGCATCGCAACCGCCACCACTCTCCCTGGGGATTTGTGATATCTTCTTAGAACGCACAGTTCTTCGCTGTGCTTTTGCCAGCTTAACTCATTTGATTTTTTTTAGCGGGATGAGGGCTTCCATCGTCATGTGAAGCTGAACCACTAGTCATGAACATAGGGATAGACCTTAGCCGTTCCTTGCCACTCCGTGTCGTAAGTGGCATATTGGCAAGTTCATGTTTCTCCTCAGATGATTTAAATGTTTTTTTTAAGGTCATTTTCCTGAACTTTGTCATTTGGGATTGTATATGCCCTCTACTATGACATTGGGCATTGGCCTTGGCAGACGACGTTGATGGCATGTTATCGTCTATGTCATGACTAGTGGCAGCAGCTTCAGCACTAGGAGGAAGTGGTTCTTGATCTTTCCCTATTTTATTTTTATCATAGAAAGCTTGGTCCTCCATTTATGTTATATTGATATATACGTGCGGCTAAGGCGTACACAAACACAGAAAATTATTTTTTATTATTGTTGGAGACTAGTGCACTTTGTGGGTTATACCACCCTTTAAGAAATGAGCCAGCCGGCTCTTTACTTATGGGATACAGGCACAAGCTTGGCGCTGCTCCTTTGTTGATGCATGTGCAGCTACAGTGCACACAATTCACAAAGACAGAAAAAAAAAGATTTTTTTATTTTTTGTGGAGCGCACTTTGAGGGTTACACCACCCTTTAACAGACAGACACACGCTTGGCGCTGCTGCTTTGAGGATGCATGTACAGTGCAGACAATTCACAAACACAGAAGAAAATATTTTATTTTTGTTGGAGTGCACTTTGGGGGTTACAACATCCTGTAATGGACAAGCCAGCCGGCCCTTTACTTATGGGACACAGGCGCATGCTTGGCGCTGCTCCTTTGTTGATGCACGTGCAGCCACAGTGCACACAATTCACAAACACAGAAGATATTTTTTTATTTTGTTTGGAGTGCACTTTGGGGGTTACAGCACCCTTTAACGGTCAAGCCAGCCGGCCCTTTACATATGACACAGGCGCACGCTTGGCGCTACTTTGTTGATGCACGTGCGGCTACTGCGTACACAATTCACAAACACAGAAAAAAAAATTATATTATTTGGAGTGCATGGTGGGGGTTACAGCACCCTTTAACAGACAAGCCAGCCGGCCCTTTACTTATGACACAGGCGAACGTTTGGCGCTACTTTGTTGATGCACATGCGGCTACTGCGCACACAATTCACAAACACAGAAAAAATATTTCTGATGGACAGAGCACCTCCTGGACAACACTACTGCACAGGACTTTGGAGTGGACACAGCCCCTATGGACAACTGACTGCACAACACAGTCCAGCCAGCCCCTATGGACTTTGGAGGAGTGGACACAGCCCCTATGGACAACAGCAGCACAGCACAACACAGCCAGCCCCTATGAACTTTGGAGGAGTGGACACAGCCCCTATGGACAACAGCAGCACAGCACAACACTACGCTACACAGCCCAGCCAGCCCTAACTCCCACCCTCCCTCTTCACTGTCCACAGCCGAGTGAGAAAATGGCGCCGACGCAGGTACCTTATATAGAATCCAAAACCCGCAAGACCCGGAAGGCGGGATGATGACGTTTTGCCTCGATTTCAGATCCGAATCAGGTGGGAAAAGTCAAGCCTGACTCGGATCGGGGTGGCTCAGGGAGGTTTGGATTTCAGAAATCCGAATCCGCTCACCCCTTAGATAGATATACAGTCAGGTCCATAAATATTGGGACATTGACAGAATTTTCCTTTTTTGGCCTCTATTCACCACCACAATGGCTTTGAAATGAAACAAACAAGATGCGCTTTAACTGCAGACTTTCAGATTTAATTTGAGGGTAATTACATCCAAATCAGGTGAACGGTGTAGGAATTACAACAGTTTCTAAATGTGACTCCCACTTTTTAAGGGGCCAAAAGTAATGGGACAAACTAAACAATCCTAAATCTAACTTTCACTTTTTAATACTTTGTTGCAAATCCTTTGCAGGCAATTACAGCCTGACATCTGGAACGCATAGACATCACCAGACGCTGGGTTTCATCCCTGGTGATGCTCTGCCAGGCCTCTACTGCAAATGTATTCAGTTCCTGCTTGTTCTTGGGGCATTTTCCCTTCAGTTTTGTCTTCATCAAGTGAAATGCATGCTCAGTCGGATTCAGGTCAGGGGATTGACTTGGCCATTGCATAACATTCCACTTTTTAGCCTTAAAAAACTCTTTAGTTGCTTTTGCAGTATGCTTCGGGTCATTGTCCATCTGCACTGTGAAGCACTGTCCAATGAGTTCTGAAGCATTTGACTGAATATGAGCATATAATATTGCCCAAAACACTTCAGAATTCATTCTGCTTTTGTCAGCAGTCACATCATCAATAAATACAAGGGAATCAGTTCCATTGGCAGCCATACATGCCCACGCCATGACACTACCACCACCATGCTTCACTGATGAGGTGGTATGTTTTGGATCATGAGCAGTTCCTTTCCTTCTCCATACTCTTCTCTTCCCATCACTGTGGTACAAGTTGATCTTTGTCTCATCTGTCCATAGGATGTTGTTCCAGAATTGTAATGGCTTTTTTAGATGTTATTTGGCAAACTCTAATCTGGTCTTTCTGTTTTTGTGGCTCACCAATGGTTTACATCTTGTGGTGAACCCTCTATATTCACTCTTGTGAAGTCTTCTCTTGATTGTTAACTTTGACACATATACACCTACCTCCTGGAGAGTGTTCTTGATTTGGCCAACTGTTGTGAAGGGGTTTTTCTTCACCAGGGAAATAATTCTTCTGTCAACCACAACAGTTGTTTGCCGTGGTCTTCCGGGTCTTTTGGTGTTGCTGAGCTCTCTGCTGCGTTCTTTCTTTTAAGAATGTTCCAAACAGTTGATTTGGCCACACTTAAATGTTTTTGCTATCACTCTGATGGGTTTGTTTTGATTTTTCAGCCTAATGATGGCTTGCTTCACTGATAGTGACAGCTCTTTGGATCTTATATTGAGAGTCGACAGCAACTGATTCCAAATGCAAATGTCACACCTAGAATCAAGTCCAGACCTTTTACCTGCTTAATTGATAATGAAATAACGAGGGAATAGCCCACACCTGTCCATGAAATAGCTTTTGAATTGATAGTCCCATTACTTTTGGCCCCTTAAAAAGTGGGAGGCACATATAGAAACCGTTGTGATTCCTACACCGTTCACCTGATTTGGATGTAATTACCCTCAAATTAAATCTGAAAGTCTGCAGTTAAAGCACATCTTGTTTGTTTCATGTCAAAGCCATTGTGGTGGTGAAGAGGCCAAAATATGAAAATTCTGTCAACGTCCCAATATTTATGCACCTGACTGTATATATATCTATCTCATAGAATACCATGAGAAATGCCATTTCATATATGGTCATCTGAACATACAAAGGGCTGAATTCAAGTAGAGGCGAAAAGCCGATATTTGCGCTTTTCGCCTGTTTTCAAAGTATCTCTGTATTCAATTCCGTTCTCGAGCAAAAGGCAGGAGAAAAGAAGTGCAAAATTTATATTTTGGGGTACAAATGTGGGGACTTGGCTCAGAACCCTTTGGACACCCCCCTAATGACTAATTAGGCCAAAAAAAACACCACCACCAAAATCACTCCTAAAAAAGACGTTATTTTTGGGGCAAAAATGTACAAAAAGTGTTGGAAATGGGGTAAAAAGTAGTGGGCCTGGTATGTTAGGGAGCTATAAGGTTGAGACAGGTGTTTTTAGGATTGCAGATAGCTGCAGCAGGTGTATTTTTACAATTTTTTTAAATCTTCACTTTAGAGACACCAAAATATACTAGTACCCATTTACATGTACCCCAAATTTGACTATGGTACTTATTTTTCTCAAAAAACATTGCTTTATATTAGTTTTCCACACTTATGCAAATATGCATTTAACAGCCCTTTGACTCAAAATAAGATCACTAAATACCTTTATTAGGGGCTATTAATACTCTTCTATATTAATTTCCAAGGTCAGTTGGGCTTATTATGGGGTACAGACTGATCCTAAAAGATCCTGTCCTTTTCTCTTTTCACTACATTCGCCGATCCACGTTTTCACCTGTTTTGGAATTGAATAGGGAGAAAAGCGGGAATGCACATGGCGAAAACATTGCATCCAAACAGGTTAATGAGGCGAGATCAATGCACTTTTCGCCGACCTCGGTGTGTATTCCAATGAGCATACAATTCTGTGAATTAGTAGCTCCACCGTTTTGTGAGTGAATCTGCAGTTAACCACAGGGTGTGATGGCATACCATATCTGTATTGTGCAGTCTTAGGGCAGAATTCAATTGATTACGCGGTCCGGATCTCCCGTCTAAAGTGACAAGAGATCGCGGGCCGCTATTCAATTGCTGCCGTTTTTCGCGCTGATCGCGTAAAGCAGCTAAACCCGACCAAAGTGCTGGGCGCAACCGCGAAAAGTGATGTTTGGGCGCCCAAACAGGTCACTTTTCGCACATTTCAGCTCTCATCCCCCTGGGGCTGCGATCTGAACTGTAGTGCTGGCAGATTATTGTGCCCGACAGGAGCAAGAATTGAATAGCTCCGTCGGGCGCGATAGGGGCAGGAATAAATTGAATTCCGCCCTTAATGATCGGAATTTCGTTGCTTTTTTTTTTTAGTTTGAGTGGTAGAAATTCAGTAGGTTTTGTGAAATTTCAGATCAAGTCTAAGAAGCCATAATGTGACAAGTAATGTTTTTTTGTCTATGGAATTTCATGGCTTTTTTTACATTTATTGAACCATCAGGGTTTGTAGGAGCAAACAGGGCCTCCTGCAGGGAAGAAGGCCAACAAAATGGTACACTAACACATGTGAAGGGGACAGCACACAAGGTGTTCTGGTCATGGAGAGGGAGAGACTGCTGCGGGGGCAGGCTGCAGGTGTCTGGGTAAGTGGCAGCAGCAGCGGGGGTGCAAAGCAGTGAAGCATCAGTGGACGACAGAGAGGCTCTCTGGCACTGGGCATGCATCTGAGAAAATAAAATCAATAAAACACAGATGCATGGACATATCAGTGCAATCCATTCATGCATCTGTGTTAAAAATGAAACGTGTAAAATAAAAAAGGACATACGCCACTTCCAAAACTCAACCAACCCCCCGGGCTTTCACAGCCGGTTCTGGTTGTGAAAATACAGGAGACAAATGACAGAGGTCCCCTGTATTTAGCACAACCAGCACCAGTCTTTTCGAAGGAGGAGAAGAAACAAAGATGTAGGAGTCCCCTGTATTTAGCACAACCAGCACTGGGCTCAGCTGGTCCTGGTTTTGGAAATATAGGAGACAAAAATCGTGGGGATTCCCTGTATTTGCCATAACCGGCACCGGCCTCTTTCTACTGGGGGAAGGGGGGATGATGCCACAGCCAGGGGAACCCTTTCACTGGGCCCCCCTGCCAAATAATTACCCCTGACCACTAGTCAGCCAGGCCAGGGATCCCTGGGGACAAACCCCCCCAAATAAAGGGGTCCTCTGCAGGGTACCCCAGGCCTAGACTGATGGGCCCATGGCTATCCCCAGTACCCCTTGGCAGTGGGTGCCCGGTTGATTGTGTAAAATTGTAGTGAAAAAATAATAAGACTTTTGCAGGTAAACCACAGGCAGCAAAGCTTCCCCCCGCATGCGGGTACTTGGAGAACCACAAGTACCAGCATGCAGAGCATGACAGACCCACTGGCACTTGTAAAGAAAACATTAAAATAAACACAATACACGTTAATATTTTAAGTTTATTGTACTGCATCTTCACCTGGTGGGCGGTAGCCTTTAAGCTCTTTTACGGGGCCGCCACCACTCCAGAACTTCTGGCATCTTCACCTGGCTGGTACTAACCCGCAGGGCTTCTGATGGCTTCTCCCTCCCCGCCGGCAGACTGCCATGGTGCGCGCTGTCTTATGTAAGCCAGCCGAGGGGGTGGATGGTGCCGCAAGCCATGATTGGCTCGTGGCGGCCATCTTTGAATTTAAAATGGCACTGAGGTGCCATTTTTTAATTGGGTACCACTGCCAAACTCAGAAGAATGAATGGCTGGTAGGGACTGGATCCTTTCGGATCCAGGCCTGCCGCCAACGCCCGCACCCCCAAGTCCAGCTAACACCAGCATCATCGCAGCCAACACCTGCACCACCCGTCCCCGTCACCGCTAACGTCCGCTACCTCCACCGGGTCCCACCTTTGTTAATGCCTGCAAATGACAGCCATCTTTGTGCACCAAAGTGATGCCACAGTACACCTCCTGCTGGAGGCCACCTACTGAGGCTGCGCAACAAGTTGAAGCTCCCTATCTATATAATGGGGCATTTGTGGGCTAATAGTTCGTTATTAAATTTTCTCAATTACCTGAAACCCAAAAGCACCTCCACTGAAAAAAAGCTACCTAATAAAACAAACCCCAAGTCCTAATTCATCCTCTGCCCCGAGTTATACTTTCCCAAAAATCCCCCATAGACTAAAGCAGAAAAGGAGGTCCTAACTGAAAGTGGCAGAAATAACTGAGTTTAAACTTTAGATTACTCCCAAATCATTTTTTGCCATGAAATTTAGCATGCAGCACCGAGCGACAGTTCTACCTGTCCATGCCAAATTTCAGCTCAGTATGTTCAATAGCTTTGGAGGAGTCACAGAAAATTCTGTTTATTCGATTCAGCCTTAATAGAATACCCTTAATAATATACACATACATACACAGTGGCTTCATCTGAATCTTTTCTGTGTTTACATATATGTTCCATGTTTTGGTTTAAACATTACTCTGTTTAGGTTGTTGCATGATATATTTTAGTTCTTTATTAGATAAAGTCATTTGGTATAGGGCAGAGGTTCCCAAACTGTACTCAAGGCTCCACAATTGTTTGGGTTTTAGAGATATCCATGGTTGAGCACAGATGAAGTAATACCTCAATTTGATTTAACCACCTATGCTCAACTATGGCTCTCTAAAACCCGAACTGTTGGGGAGCCTCATCTTAAGGCCCCCATACATCAGCAATTGATTGTGTATAAAAATCTGTCCCTTTTTCAATCAATTGAAAATTGCACGATTGCTGCAGTCAATTGCTGATGTATGGGGGACTTTACTCAGGCTGGCCGGGTTGAGAGCCCAGGACACTGCGTCGGTCGCCACATTCCCTGGGCTTGCCACTGCCGGAGAACCAGGCGGACATGCCATTTCCAGAAACGCTGGCCGACCCAGCACCGCCTCTTAAATGCCTTAGTCTGTCAACACTCACAGAATGTGTCCTGCGCACGCGCAGATTCCCGATAATCGGCAATCTGCGATCAGCACTGCTGAATCAGGCCCTGTCTCACCTAAGGTAAACTCATCCAGAGCTGTCCATTTCAAAGGTTGCTCATGTCCAAGTCCCCCTCACTATTCTGTTTATGTTTTTACAGTTGCAAAGCCAGAATTGACATATGTCTCTATACCACACTGTCCTTGTGTTGCTGTATAGCCATGACAATCAGTTTACCTCACTAGTCAACTGGTGTTAAACATTATTGTACAGTCAGATGAAGCCTGTCTAGTGTCGCACTCTTTTCATAAGAGGACACAAAGGGCCAAAACCATTGGAGGTCTACAGATTTCTAGTTATCACACTGCCACTCACTTTCCCCATCTGGGATGAGAATATTTGGTGAAAGACCAATTCAATTGCTTACTTCTTACACAACTTCAGTTTCGATTTAGCTTCTTATGCAGAATCCTATTGCTATAGCAGGGATCTTTGGTCAAATTCTTCTGCTGAGGCTTCTCTGGGTTCGCATAAACTTTATCATTATTTGAGAGTTGACAAAACACTACAGGAGGGCCTAAAGCTGGGCATTCACTATACAATTTTCTGTCACATATCGGTCCAATCTGGCTGGTTAGAATGAAAACCTGGTAATGTATGGGAGCAAATGACAATCGTCCATTTGTTCAAACACTGGAAAATAGCCAAAAATGGTTGTTCAGACAAACTGGTTAAAACACCCAAATTTAACCAATTTTTTTTTTTGTCCTTTTTTCATTGTTTAAAACCATATGATCGACTGTCATTTGCTCCCCATACATTACCAGGTTTTCATTCCAACCAGCTAGATTGGACAGATATCCGACAGAAAATTGTATAGTGGATGCCCAGCTTTACAATTCTCAGCCCACTCTGGGTATTCTCAGACTGAGATCTCCTCCAGAGTTTATATAGGCCACCATAGTAGTTCAAAGCCTTATACACTAATGTACAGTGTCAAAGGACAAAAAGTGGCAAAATTTAAAAAAAACAGTAATGCATATGTATTAAAGTGGGAGAATCATAACATTAAAGTACATTCTAGAAAATTAACCAGGTCAAATTTACATTCAAAATAAACTTAGTGACAAATGTATGCTCACCTTTTTAATTAAAAGGGATTCATAAGAAATACTATGGAAGGATCACAAGTTTGCAAAAATATAGATGTTGCAGACTCCGCAGAAAGACACTGCAGGGATTTGAACCCCGTCCTGGATACCAGGAGTGCCAACCACCAGTATCTTTTGCTTTTTTGGGTTTAATAAAAACAGGAAAAAAGCAAAACCTGGAAGAACAAACTTGTTCTCCCAGTAAAAGAAAACCTTGTGAGACTTCCGGAAGAGCGATGGTCTTTTTTTTTTTTAGTCTTCTAATCTAATATTCTTTTGGATATTACCGACATCATGAATGGTGACCTGGAAAAGGTTGTACTTGTAAATAATATGCTTGCCCTCCCAATACTATAAGGAAAATTATTAACGAAAAGCCCAATAAACATGAGAGAAAGTTACCTTTACCAAGCACGAGTCAAGTTACATCCCATGAACAGACTGAATTTCAGCTTGATTTGGAAATCATGCATAAAGTAACAGTACTTTTTTTTTTTTTTTTATCGAGATCTTGTTTTCTCTTGGCTCCTAGAGACTTCAGATAATACAATTTCAAGTCACTCAACGCTATTTCAGTTATGGGATTTGATCACCAATCTTTAGATTGTGTGGGACCAGCAGATCGTGTATATACTGTGAAAAGCTGAGCTTTTCATTTTAGTGCAAAAATGCTATAACCACAAGTATGGTTCCAGATTCCTTATGGTGTTCAATTAAGGCTTCCCAATATTAACTTAGCCATCTGGCATTTAATCTAAAAATGGAAAATGAATGCCACTTTTTGATTACGTGAGGCTTGTAGGAGTAAAAAGACTACATTACTGAGGTATTTAAGGCCTTTGTTCTTTTCTGTATACAGTTTAAGAAATCTTATTCTTAAAAAATGTATCCTACCCCATTGTGCCAAGTTGTTCATAGTGGCATACATACCGCTAACTTCTTGTTCCTATGCCATCAAGGCCACTCTGCAAGTTTCAAAAAATTGGAGATAGATGTTAAACTCCCTTTAAGACCGAACCACAGTCACTTAGAATATTTTCTTCAGGAGATATTTTCTACGGAATGGAACGTTTATTCTTATTACCTTAAGCTGAAGCTTGTTAAAGGACCTGAAAAAAAATGAATCTAGAGACAAACTGGAGTTTAGCTACCTACCCACCCCAACAATCCTTATTTATACAACCACCCCACCAAGAATACAAACACAACTTCAAATAACACAAATTGAGCTAAGAAAGGGTTAGGTGCTCAAGGTTTTTAAAACTAAGTATTTTGAAGGAGCTATTGTGAACATTTTACCTCCAGTGCAATAAGTGCATTGTGGAATTTGTTAGATCATCAATATTCAGGTACTCAAGACAAACCATTTAAAAAAACAAAAAAAAACAAAACACCCCAACTCAGATACATGTGTAATGTTAAATCCTAAAATGACCTGCTAGCTTGCCATCTTATTTACTCCATCACTGTTTCTCCAACCATCTTGAAATCCATTTGTACATCTGTGGGATATACACAAGACACAGCCTCTTTCCTTCCACAACAGAAACTTCACAAAACTAGCTTTAGATGGCGCTCATAATGCTCTTTCGTTGGTAGCTCTTTAGATTTTGAAAAAGAAAAGTATGCATACAACATGCAGCAGCAGGTAGTGCATTTCAAGTGATATTCAATTTTTGACTTGCCATGTTTCTGTAAGAGAACAAAGATTTCCACACAACCCAAAATATAATAACTTGAACATTGTCTTTCACACTCACCATTCAGTAACTAATATGGAGTCAGTACTCATGAACTATCCCATACATTATGGAAGTCTGAAGACATTGAATTCACTACAGACGGCCTATAAGGATGATGGACATTCATGCACACATTGCATGTTACCTGCTACAGACTCCAAATACTGTTCTAGGAAGTCTGAAAGAAATAAAGCTGGACATATTGTGGAATTGCCCATGCCCCTTCCCAATGTGTTGCTGAAAGTTGGTAAAGTTATGCTCACAAATTCACCTTAAGAAAATGCAATGTGCCACTGTATGGAGCAAACAATTGGAGACAGAGGCAAGCCTTTTTCCTTAGATGACAAGTTTCCAGGAATTCAAGTTCTGCTTGGACTTAATACAATGTTTCTGGAAAGAAAATCTAAAACAAAATTGCCCTCATCCCAATTTCTAATAGCAAACAATGGACTTAGAAGTTTCTAAATAAAAAAAATAAATAAAAGCTATTTTTCTGTTGAAGTTAAAAGATTGATCTATCCAGGGTTTTTGGAAAAGCCATATAAATTTTCAATCCAATAATCCAAATGATCTAATCTCGTCTGTTAAAGATTTTACAGTGATTTATTTCTGTTCCCACCTTTATATAGGAGTATAGTAGTCAGCAAGCCCTTAGGAATGAAAGATGCACAACAGAATTTCAGTTCCCAAGTCATATTTTCAGCTCCAACGGGTGATTACGTTTAATCCTTAAATAAGACTCCTAAAAGAAAAACTAGAAAGTCAGGCCCATCCCACCCACCAGATATTCAAGATTATTACACTAATGTGAATTTGTGCAGATCTCCAGAATTGCTATTTGGCATTATATTTCTACAGCTCCAAAAGAGTAGTTAATACACACTAAAGCATTCACTGCAAACCAGAGGAAAAGAAAAGAAAGAAAAAAATAAATAAATAAAACCGTGGAAATAATATAGTCAATATGAAAATCTATTAACATGCAAAGGTAACAAATTACACTTATCTGTTAAAGATGTAGTTTCCAATTTCCAAGTATGATAAAGGACTAGTAATCAGCTTTGCATGCCTGCCTTGGATAAGCAAATCATACACACATTCATCCAGAAAAACAGAGGCTGTTTATCATATCCAATTTTAGAATTTCGAATCCATACTAAACGCTTTGAAACTTGGTTGTTAGTGTAGATTTTTATTAAGGAGGAGCGAAGTAGTAAACGATGGTATTTTTAATCACATGCTTATTTCTTGGATATTTTATTACATTTCGCTCTTCAATGATCATAAAACAGACTTTTAGGTAGTTGATTTTTTAAGATTAGAGTCTTTTAAAGGGAGGATCAGAAGAGTCATCATTTGAAATTATGTCATTTTACATATTTAAATATTCTTTTGAGGAGTGCTTATTTTGGCAACATCTAAGACTCGTGAAATCTCATGATTATATTTATTTTTTTCTGAAGAAATATGGTTTGGATCGGACTTTTGGGCTGGTAAGTTCCCTAAATGCATCCTGGATGGCCAATAAAATTCATTTTTGGAGTTTAATATCGACTGTATTCTGCTGTTTCCATTCATTCATCAGAAGTACCTTTCTTACTTAAGGATTCCAATGCCATTCTCAATTAATCTGACTTGTGCCATGTCAAAAAGATGAATCTGAAAGAGTCTAAACAAGAGATTTCCCAACAACCCATCCCCACTGCCCCAAAAAAGGTAATTTAACAGTAATTTTTTAAAGCTGCAATCCCACAAGCAAGTTTTATACTTTAATATATATTATACTGCAGACTGTAATTTTTAGAAGGTTGTTCTCCCTTCTTATGTTCCCCTTTTGCAGAGAGGGTTACCCTATTTGAGCTAGAGCCCTCCCATAGAGAAGGTAGGGCCATTAAAACCACTGCTGCCAACAGCATATCATTCAGAGCAGCATTACAAAGCCTCACTCTGTTCACCACATCCTATCATGTGACATGCTGCCATATTAGCAGAATGAACAAACACTAAATGAGTTACCATTATATATTATAGTAAATTATAGAGTTGTGTAAAAAAAAATAATAATGCATTTCTCAGGGGATTGCCGCTTTACTCAAATTAAGGTTTATCGCATATTTCATTCAACCTTTGTCAACACCTCTATAATTTACACTGGATGTTAAGAAATGCCAGACTACACACCACATTATTAAATCTATTCATTAAATGCAAATCAAGAGCCACATATTTATAGGGAAACTTTTCATAAATAGCACAATCTATAGTGGAAGTCATGTCTTACAACATTCACATCCATAGATTATTATAGCATTTACAATTTACAGTTAGTGCTATGTTACAATTATTTTAAGAAGTCAAATTACAGGACCATATAAAGTGCCATTTCCATACATATAGTGGAACTTTTTCCATGTATAAGAGATTTGTGAAACCATAGACTAAACAGTACTGTTATCTTAAGTTCAGTACTCATGTCCTTGCCTAGCATAAAGGCCACTTAAATTTGTTCAGGGATTCTAATCACACTGGAACAAGGGCAAAGGACAGTCAAAGTTATATTACACATAGTAAATAAGTAAGTTTAAGAGATACCTGATAAAATATTTCAGTCCAAGTTCCTGAAAGCACTGCAGATTTTCTTCTCTTATAACATTTATCTGCAAAAATCTAGGGGAAATTTACAGACCCCCCCCCCCCCCCACACCCCTTCTATAACAACTCCAAATATCTGGGAAACTTCACATTACAAACTTGTCCTGTTAATAGTTTTCAAAACCACAGAATAAATCTTACCAGTCCACTAGAGGCTGCTGATCCACCTTCTGCACATACACCACCTTAGAGGCTATCTACAGTCATAGCTAGGAATGTGTTAGTGGGCTTGCTTTTATCAAATTCACTCACAAGCTGACAGTCATGGCTGGAAACACTGCTGGAAAGTACCAGGAAAGATCCCTAGAGAAGGCCTGCAAAACAAAAGCCTCAAAACCCCATGACCACCACCCCACTCCACCCAACCCTTACTTACAAAGCTATCCGGAACACTGGGGCAATATACATACGATGCAATTAAATGCCATGTTGCTCTCTCTCTGCGTTCTGGAACCATCAAGACTAGGCGCTTCTACCATCATCATCTATTTGCTTCCCTTTCATTGTTCTCCAAATTATTTCAATCTGCTTTGAAACCACTCAATATCTCCTGGGATTTGTGCTACAGACACTTCTCATTCTCGATCCTTGCTCAGACTAGCGTCACCATCTTATGTCTTCCACGTACTGGCATCCAAAGACAGACATTTACCAGCTGGCACTACCACATCACAACAAGCCTTCAGTTATGAGAAGAGTTGAAAGACCTGTAAAATAAGAACTCTACAGTCCACCTGCCTAACCAAAGTGATGTAATGGTCATAATTTTATAATATAGCCTATGATGAATCCTGACACCCTTGTAATTTCTTAATACTTGTCCTATCCATTGTTTCTGCTTCTTACTTGCTCTTCTAAATCTTCCTGCTTCACCCTAAGAAAACAAGTCTACTTCTGCAGTAACTAATACTGATTCCAGAAAACTTTTATATTCAGTGTTCAAGCTTTGTCTTGATCTTTCAGTTGTAAATTAAGTTTTCTTGAATATTTTAAACAAATCTGAACTCTTGCATTGTCTTGTAAATCAGCATACATTTTCTTATCAAGGCTACATTGTATTCTTATTTTAAAAAAAAAGCTAGATTTGTTCAACTATTTAAAACACAAAATGCACCTGCCTTTTTTTCCTTTTCAAGATTTTACCAACCTGCACCAACCCTCTCATTTCCCCTTAATGCCATGTTTTTTTCTCTGCTTTTCTCAGTCTTCATTTTCAATCTTGAATTTTCAAACTTTAATTTTGTTCTAGCCTTCTTAAATTTTCCAAATCTTCAATTTCCAAAACATGCGTTCTAGCCTTAGCAATTCTCCAGTTCAATCTTGATTTATTTTTGCAATTTAGATAAGTAATCCTTTTCAAGTTTGCTTTTTTTGCAGATCTGACTGGTTTTTAATTCTATCCTCAAAAGTGGCTGAATTGAGCTACAAATTACAGCATCTCAAAGTAAATATATAATATAATTATAGTTGCTTGTATAGTCATTTAAGCAACAATATTCTATTGTTTTAGAACACTAAGTAACACCTCCCCGTTGCCCATTTCCTACATTCTGCTAGTATTACTTGCAGCCTGACAACAAACCTCTTATAAGCAAGAATAAATCCCTGTTGCCATATAAATTAGGAGTATGATATTGCTCACTAAACCGCAGCCCGATTACCAGCCTCCCATAAGCCTGCCCTGCTCTTCCGTAAGTCTGAGGTAAACAACTCGAGGAGACAATTTTATACTATTGGTGATTTTACAGTGACGTAATGTATCCTTCCGCCCAAAAGCATACGTCATAATGAGTAATGAATAGCAGTTCATGAGTATCGATATAAAAAATACATCGGAAATACACACAGCAAGTAAGAAAGTATTGCATGCCATGCCACAAAAGACCTAACACTATAAAGAGGCAGTCAGTGTGTGTCGTGTGTAAATGAACGCTAGGCATGTGACTGTGAGGTTTTTCTGTGCGTCCCGATTATTCAGCTACAAATAGTAACATCGACAAACTTCTGTAACAAAGTTACCTAGTCAGCTAGTCTCGGGTTTGTAAACATAGATCCGGCACTCTGGCGGATGAATAACACTAACACCACACTAGCTGAAACCAGTCCTTGAAGGCCTTGTGGCGCAGCAAAAAAATCCACTGCTGCATTAACAGTATGCGCATGCGCTACACGGGCGGAGGAGTCAGTGTCCGGCAATGGAATGTTATGCAGTAGATGTCAGTCTGGGACGTGATGCATGGGGCGGGGTACATTGTTAGCAGAGTTGAATCACCTTAATCTATAGACGCTGAATTATTGCTGAATAACTGTTTTTATGTACAAATAAAGGGGGGACGTGTCGTCTAAAAGTTCAAATAATATTAGCAAAGTGTTGATTCACACACAACTCATATGCACACAGCCTTACCTGGATCAGGTGTAGGCAACCTGTGGAACTATACATCCTAGAATGACATGCCACAGTTTTGCAGTTAGATCATGCTAAAACTATGGCAGGGCATGCTGGAATGTGAAGTCCCACAACAAATGGAGTGCCACAGGTTGCCTACCCTAATACCCCTTTCAGACATACTGAGATTCCCGGGATGTTGGCCTGCCTCGGCCAAAATTTCCGAGTCTCATGTATGTGTGAAAGGTACCTACCCAGGAACACGTTCCCGGGTAGCCGACCCTGCAATTGACCAGGGTATTCTACCCTGCTCTAGTGTGAATGGTGCAACCAGGGGATTTTACTCCTGGGCTGCACCAGGCAGTTTTTGATTGGCCCTGGCTCGGACTGAGCCAACGTGGAGGCGGCACCAGCGGCCCATATAATCTGCCCCCTATCCCTGTAATTACCGCCGGTAACAGCAGCTGCACCCCCCCTTCCCATACTCACCCCGCGGCAGCACTGAGATCAGTGGCTCCCCTGTCCTCAGCCCCAGCGGGGGAACTTTCCAGCTGTCACCAGGCAGAAGTGGAGGGAGAGATTACAGCCTCCCCGTATTCTCACTGCTGCACGGAGCTGCGCTGGGAAACTACAGGTACAGGGAGACTGCTCTGCTCTTTCACACATGCTGCATACGGGAGAGGGGCTTGTGGGAGAGAGAGGGAGTAAGAGCAGATGTTTTCAGTGACCTGTCCCTCTGCCACTTTCCCCACCTGTCCCTGTAACTTTCCCCACCTGTCCCTGTCACTTTCCCCACCTGTCCCTCTGTTACTTTCCCCACCTGTCCCTGTCACTTTCTCCACCTGTCCCTCTGTCACTTTCCCCACCTGTCCCTCTGTCACTTTCCCCACCTGTCCCTCTGCACCTTACCATCCACTTTAATAAAACTGTGTAAAACAATGAAAAACCCTGCTTATGTCTGAAAGGGGTCTACCTGGGAATTTCCCGGGTAGACTCTGTAGTGTGAAAGGGGGTCTCGTGCAAATACCTGGGAATTTGCACAGGAAAAATTCCCGGGTGTGAGCAGGAAATTTTCCAGGTCGTATGTCTGAAAAGGGTATGACATAGATCTTTGATGGGTCTATACTTAATGCCAAAATATACAAACATATTTTGGGAACTTTGCATTATACAGTAAGAGAAGTATTTTTTTGTAAAAAGGTAGAATGTCAATTTCACATCTGGCACATTATATATTACAGATATATATTTTTTATGGAACGAGATGTTGGGTACTACAATGCATATTTACCAATTCCCTAAGACAGAGGTCCCAAACTCTGTCCTCAAGGCACCCTAACGGTCCAGGTTTTAAGGATAACCATGCTTAGACACAGGTGATTTCATTAGTACCTCAGTCCTTTGATTTACCCATCTGTGCTCAACCATGGACAGCCTTAAATCCTGGACCATTAGGGTGCCTTGAGGACTGAGGGCCTGATTCAGAGACGGACGCTCTGAAAGAGCACTCGCTCTTAATCAGGGCTTTTTTTTTATTTTTTTGAGCGGCCTCCTGGCCGCTCGCATAGTTGGTTGCGATGGTCAAGACCATCGTGACCATCGGGCTTGCGACGAGATCCTTGTGGTAGGGTCTCGTGTACGCAAGCCCCAGAGAGCTTCTGGCTCTGATAGAGCCGGAAGCTCTCCCACTGACATCACTGGTGATGTCAGTGGGGCCGCCCACAAACGGCAGACGTTCGCTTGGGTACTACTCCGTTTGTGAAGCCACCCCCCGGCCACGCCTACCAAACGGGGCGAGCTGTCAATCACCATCGACAGCTCGCCCCCTTTGGTACGAGACCCGGAGTGACGGAGCATCCATTGCAGGAAGTCCACTGATTCTTGCGGCAACGAGACCCTTCCGCAAGGGTATCGTCGCAAGCCCAATGGTCGCGATGGTCTTGACCATCACGACCTTCACCTGGCCGCCCGCTAAAGCTGTGGGTGGTCACCCACAGCTTAGCGAGCGACCAGGAGGTTTCTTTGGGAGGTAATTGGACTATGCTGTTTTGTATCCAGTTTGTCTGCATTTTCTGGAAATTTTCAACAGACAGAGAATTCCGCATTGCAGGGATAAACTAAGCCAAGTACTGTCTGGCTGTATGCCCATTAAAACAGACAACTGATGTACAGGTTTTAATTGTGATTTCTGCTAGGCATATGTCTTTCTTCAACATTCAAATGTTCTCTTAGGGCCTGATTCAGTAGTGGACGGAAATACAAAGCTGCACGCAAGCAGCTTTGCAATTCTGACCTTGCAATTATGATAATGCAGCTGGAGGCATCTGAGCTGTTTCCATAGATGCAGCATCGGAACATCTGAGTGTCCCCTGGCCCTGGAGTGACCATGGGGTCATGCAGGCCGGCCATCACAGATGAGGGTAAGAGGCCAGGAAATCTCCGTCAGCAGACGGAGATCCTGGCCTCCCCCCCCCAGTGGTGACGATATGCCTCTGTTTTGTGAAGCGGAGGCCGTCGCCACCCCTCCTGCTCCCAAGTGGCAGCAGTCTGTCAATCACTGACAGTCTGCTGCAGTGGCATCACAAGGGGGGTGCAGGGGGTGCGGCCTGCACCGGGTGTCACTCTTCAAGGGGGTGACACCAAAGAGCAGCGCACATGCACCCGCGGGCTGCACCCCATCCGCACTCCCATCCCCGGCACCACCGCACCCCGCCGCCTGGAGTCACTCTCACCACGGCTGGCGTCCAGCGCCACACACAGACACAGAGCACAGAGAATCTCTCTGTGCCTGTGTGTGGCTCTGGACGCCGGCCGCGGTGACGTCATCACGCATGCGGCACCCTGGAGGGAGAAGAAGACGGAGATGCGCGCCCGGACATCGTGAAGAGAGGTAAGTACTATTGCATAGGGGAGGGGGCACAGCATAAGGGGCGTTACTGGGGGTACTGTATGGGGCACAGTATAAGGGTACTACTGTGGGGGTACTGCATATAGGTACTACTGGGGGTACTGTATGGGAGCACAGTATAAGGGCACTGGGGACACTGCATAAGGGGAGCTCCTGGAGCCGGGCATTGTATAAGGGCCACTACTGGGGGCATTGCATAAGAGCACTACTGGGGGTACTGTATAAGGGCACTACAGGGGACACTGCATAAGGGGAGCTCCTGGGGGTATTGTAAAAGGGGCACTGCATAAGAGCTCTACTGGGGGTACAGTATAAGGGCACTAATGTAAGGAGGCACTACTGGGGCACTGCATAAGAGGAGCTCCTGGGGGTATTGTATAAGGAGCACTACTGGGGGCACTGCATAAGGAGCACAGCGTAAGGGGCTTTAATACAGGAGGCATTGCATAAAGGGCTATAATACAGGGGGCATTGCATAAAGGGCTATAATACAGGGGGCAGTGCATAAAGGGGCACTACTAAAGGGTGAACTGCATAATGGGCACAGCTACAGGGGGCATTGCATAAGGGGCACTACTACTGGGGGCATTGCATAAGGGCCACTACTACAGGTGGCATTGAATAAGGGGCACTACTACTGTGGGCATTGTCGAAGCTGGATAAATGGCTGAGACAGGATCGGTTTAAAAATTAGATCTGCGCGACGCCATTTTGCGAATGGCAATGAGATGCCATTTTGTGACTGGCCGCCCAATGCCATTTTAGTGAAACTCGCCATTATAAGTACATACGGCGATGCTATTATTTAGCGTCGTGCGATTCCCATGCAATAGAAGTTAAAAATCCTCACCATGTAAATACAGACAGTCACTAAAACATATAAAATGATTATCCCTGCAAAACACTTACCATAGTGTACTCCACAAAACACATAGTCGCACAGCGCTAACTAGCGTCCTTTCTCAATTCCCCAAAACTTACACACTGCACACTTACATAAAAGGTTCCCTAGTATTAAAGTGTAATATTCAAGGTTTATTCAATAATTATTAATGTTGTGAAATAAAGATTATTTGATATGTAAGGTTTAGTACATGGTAAGCAGACCGTGTTTGGTGTTGTACTGATCCACTGTGTCTCAACAGATTTCCGGTATCATCGGTGAGAAGATCGGAACAAGCATCTGCAAACTATGGACTATAGAGAGTTAAAACATTAAAATGTACTCTGTAATGTTAGCAGCTTAGATTAACATGCAGCAGGAAAAAGGACACAAAGGGCGGTTGGAGGCTGTTTGTGTCTATTTGAATTGACCTATGAACTATTCTGTAACAAAAGCACCTTTAAGAAGAACCAATTGAATTGTCTATTGTATTGCCTATCCCTGCAAGTGTATATATGTGCGCTCACTGACCCCAGTCTTGAGTCTTTTTGCTGTGCTGTTGACGGAGGTTTCTAATGCTGATGCCGGTATCTGGGCCCAGAGTGCGTGCGTATATAACAACTGTACCTTGGGTCTGTATGATTTATTTGCTCTAATTGTCTTTAGATCACAGCGTGTAACCATCTG
Organism: Taudactylus pleione; assembly: GCA_031769625.1. Classification (NCBI taxonomy): domain Eukaryota; kingdom Metazoa; phylum Chordata; class Amphibia; order Anura; family Myobatrachidae; genus Taudactylus; species Taudactylus pleione. The sequence goes on from JAUIMM010000108.1 coordinate 14,731,604, forward strand.
TTTTTGTACTGAATAATAACTTTTTGTGCTTTGGAACCACATTCAAAGTCTGAAGGCATTTATTTACTGTGCTACTCATTACGCTAAATAGCGACAATTTTAGAAAGTATAGGCAGGATTTTAGAAGGTATAGACAGGGTTGTATAGAGGTTTTAAATCAGGTATTGATAGCATTGTATAAGTGGCACTACTGTGGGCATTGTGTATAAGGGTCAATAATGTAGTCATTGTGTAAAATGGGCACTACTATGTGTCAGAACATAAATAAGGGACACTACTTTATGGTGTAATGTGATTCAGGGGCACTATGTGCGGTGTAATGTGGATAAGATTGTTCTACTGAGTGGCGTAATTTGAATTTGGGATAGTATTGTATGACCATGCCCCAATCTTTCGAGATCACGTCCCTTTTTTGCGCCACACGCCTTAGGCGCATGCTGTCCTTTTATTGAAAAATCACAGAGGAAAGGGGGGGTTGTTCCACAATGTCTCTAGGAGCACTTTAAGCACTGCTACCCAGAATATCGGGCATGGCATCATCACGCCCGCCAGGTGCGCCTGTCATTCTGGGAGGAACACAGTGTGACTGTTGGACTGGTAAGGGGGAAGAGCTCACAGAACTGTGCACCTTGGTCCCAAATGTTTATTTTGGATGGGGGGGGTGTCACCGTGCAGCACAGCACCGGGTGATACCAACCCTAGTGACGCCTCTGGTCTGCTGCAACTCTGAATGCGAACATGCAGGACCCATACTGCATATGCACAGTATGGGTCCAGCGCCTGCGCAGATTCCCGACCATCGGGAATCTGCGTTCAGCAGTGCACTATCGTGCTTAATAAGGCCATCAGACAGAAGGTATAGGCTTGCGTCTTTCCATTAAAATAGATAAAATAATGATTGCACGAAGATAAATGTGGAGGGCTGGAGGCTTAGGGCCTGATTCAGAGATGAACACAATGCCGATATTTACGCAGATCAAGCGATTGTTAGCCATTGTGCATGCATGTAAGCCACACTGTGCATGTGCAGTGATTAATTTGCAATTACGCTCACACAGAGGAATCGCTCACAAACTGACAAGTAGGTAGCGTTTCTGGGAGGTAACGTGCAGAGCCGGCCCTAGGCATAGGCATTCTAAGCAAATGCCTAAGGGCATTCCACAGCTCTGCAGCTACCCTCCCCCCACTGCCACCACGATCGGAGCTCAGCGGTCAGGTGGGAGCCAGGTCAGAATGAGCTTCTGCATAGAAGCTCATTCTGACTACAAAGGACAAGAAAGATGGCTGCTGCTGGAGGCCGGGGATGCCGTGCATGCCTGGCCGCGGCCACTCCTCCCATCATCCTTTGCGGAGCAGAGCCGTGACTGACAACTCACTGCTCCGCCTCCATTTTTCCGGGCCGGCGCCCAGTGCCCATCGGACCAGGCAGCCACCACTTCACCTGGCACTGCAGGCAGTTACTGCACAGCCCAGGACTTCAGGACGGCCCTGTTGACTCCTACTGCAGCCTAACTGACCAGAGACAACCAACAAGAATGAGTCTCTCAGTAAGATAGCTCAGGCTGGGAGAGGGGCAGCGCTGGGACACTCACATATGCATATATCTGTGTATATTATATATATATATATATAATATATATGTGTGTCTGTATATATATGTGTGTATATATATATATATATACGTGTGTGTATATAAATATATATATACAGATATATATATATATATATACTGTATATTTATGCATATGTGTGTGTGTATGTGTATTTATATATATATATATATATATATTCATATAGTATGTGTATGTATATATACATGTAATATATATTTTAATGTGTATGTGTATATATATATTATATATATATATATTAATGTGTTTGTATGAGTGTGTGTATAGATATTATATATATATATATATATATATATATATATATTGTAGAAATGAAAGAACACAGCGCCAAAAGATAATAAACACCCTTACTTCATTCAATAAAGAAAATTTCTTTTCTTTAAAAGACTTCACAGTCAGACAAACATATTTAGAACAAATTTGTTAAAAATATATACCTTTTTAAACACAAAAAGCGTGTGTATATAGCACTCCCCTATGGTGTGGGTGTCAGCTCAAACAGAAGGAATACAACAGTGGTGATCTGTTGTTAATAAAAATGTGTAAATATTGGATCTGTTTAAAAGCGCCTATGTGCTAAACAAAGTGCTGTGCATAAATAAATAAATACTGATTCAGGTAGGTCAGGTATTTATATGGTATTTAAACCAGAAAGTGCATAGTGCAAATATGAAAAGATTCTTGATAATTAATATAAACCAATATTAGCCCCTAATAAAGTGCAAATAGTGTAAGAATTAAAACTGTACTCTGACAAAAATAAATTATACATAAAAAATATACAGTTTATTTTAAAGCAAATTAAAAAGACAGGATGAATAAATAATGGTGTACAACTTAAAATCACGTACTGTGTACAATAATTTCATGTCTTTTACAGACCCATATATTATTATTATTATTATCCTTTATATGGCGCCACAAGGGTTCCGCAGCGCCTTACAAAGTACAGAAACAAATGAGCACACAAGACAACAGCTATTAACAGTACAGACAATGCAGGACAAGTACATGATTTATAGACAATGCTGCATAACACCTAAATAAGCAGCAGGGTGTCAGTAAGCAGTTTTAGGCACCATTGTAAATGAAAGTAAAAGTAAGGCAAGAAGAAGCACGTGAGGAAAGAGGGCCCTGCTCGTGAGAGCTTACATTCTGAGGGGAGGGTCAGACAAACAGGGGATGGGCTAGATAGCGAGGAAGGAGCATAGAGTAGTGGGTTAGGATGAGCGCTGGATAGCATTGAGGAAGAAATGGGTCTTGAGGGCCCAGTTGAAGATTAAAAGCCAGGAAGCCAAGTGATGGAGGAATTTTGCAGGAGCAGTGGTATCAGAGGGGTATAGCCAGGGTTTGGTGATGGCAAGGAGAATCAAGGCATTGCAGATGAAGTGCTCATGAACAGGGACCAGTTTATTATAGACAAAACTGGCTTTCCAGAGGGAACAGGAGAGAGGGACAGAGTTAAGAGGCGAGAGGAGAATGAGATTATTAGGGTTGATGTAGTGTGGAGGTGATATTGATCTAGAGGAGGGGGATAAGGAGTGTGGGGTTATGTGGCTGGCTTCTGAATGAGGAAGGGTGACAGCAGGTGATGAGTAAGGTGGAGGTTTAGTGTGGTGTGGGGGGGGGGAGAAGGATAGGCATCTTGGAGAAAAGAGAGGGTGCAGGGTTTAGTGGTGGTGCAGCAGGACCATGGTGGAAGAGTAGTGAATAATACTGGAGTTGTAGGAGATGCATTTGAGAGACTTATATGTGATGAAGAGAGACAGAGAAGGGGGAGAATGTAGAGGGGACTATGGATAGAGAAAAGAGGTGAAAACTGGTGGTAGAGGAGAAAATAATGTAGCAGCTGAGTGAGGGAGGAGTAGAAGAAAAGAGACATTGTGTAGATGAGGCAGTCGGGGGGGGGGGGGGGAATCAGTAGTAGTGATGAGTGTGAGATGAGGGAGCAGTACAGGTCAAAGGTCAATATCAGATAAAAGGAAGAACAGTGCTGGAAGATGTAAAGGCACAACTACAAAAGTATATTATAAACAAAAAAGGAGTATGGAGCTGTTAAAGTAGCAAGACTTGAGAATTAGTCTAAAGTATGAATATATATATATATATATATATATATATATATAATAAATACGTGTGAAACAATGGTAGGTACTACAGTGGTATAAGGATAAATTGACAGTGGTATTGGAATGATTTAAACAAAGTAGAGAGGAGAAGCAAACACACACGTATTAAATGTTCAGTAAGCAGGTAGTTGCTGCAATGCTGAAGCAGGGTGTTGGCAAAAGGTGTGTCCAGGTTATAATGGAAGCTGGTTGTGGAGTAGCAGGGTTTCCAGAAGCTCAGAAGATCCTTTGGGGTTTTTTTTCCAAGTTTTAGTGAGTTTTTTTAAAGTGTCGGCCTCCTGTCTTCCTCCTGCTTAACTCCTGACTAACTCTTTAAGTTATGCTGTACATGTAGTCCCACTTAGAAAAAACCCCACTTTGAAATAAAACCTAGCATCCTTGTACAAGCCTAAAGCCTTGTGACCTACTGATTATATAGTTAAGCATAACATGTGTAGTCACTGATTACACCCACCCTCAATACCCTCACCCACACCAGATACAAGTCATAAAATTCTAATACAAACAAGCAGAGCCAAAACAGCATCCCATGAAGCTAGGAGATAAGATCTGACTATATAAATAAATTTAAAGTTACTCTGGAGTTTACAGATATTAATTAAAGACAGTATATCTAACAAATCAGAGAATTCCAGACAGCATTGGTTTTTCTATAATAGATGCCTGGTGCAAATATATGATTACCCAGCAAATCAGAGAATTCCAGACAGCATTGGTTTTTCTATAATAGATGCCTGGTGCAAATATATGATTACCCAGCAAATCAGAGAATTCCAGACACCATTGGTATATATATATATTAGAGCTTCTCAAATAAATAAATAAACACTATAATAAAAGACATCACAATTAGTATATTAAAAAAGGCTTCTGCGGCTTATCTGATATCTGAAAGGTAAGAGGATGCTCCTCTTACCTTTCATGAACTTACTACCATTATATCAGATAAGCCGCAGAAGCCTTTTTTAATATACTAATTGTGAGGTCTTTTATTATATCTGATTCTCTATATTTCACATTAGTTTACTGCCGAACATGTTGTGTGCAGGGGCTCGTATTGTCTTGTCTGCTTACGTGTTCTGGTATCTTCATCGTGCCGTTACACAATATACACTCGCTTTACTTTTTCCTAGGTGATGGTGTTCACTTAAGGGAGCTTAGCATCCTAGTTACCTAGGTAACACCCGCGCGTTAGTTTGACGTCATCTCTAGAGGACATGGGAATAGACGAATATCCGGGTGTTGTGGTATGCATGCAGTAGCACGCTTGGTGGGCTTTCTTCTATTTAAGGTATGTTTTATTTTGTTCATTATGTTTATGCCTTGACAAACGGACAGGAGAGTCCAGAAACGTTGGTGGTATGTGTACATAATGTGATTTACACTAAAGATACTTTTTCATAATCTCCGAGTGCCGCAGCTTGTTTGTACTGGGTACGTATATATATATATATATACACTTGAATTCAATTCACAGAAATATCGCTGCACAGCTGATGACAGATATATCTGCTCATCATGCGGTATGTACGGGCGGTCTACCGCCCGCCCGTACACTTGCTGTTGAAGCCGGCAGGTAGGGGGTCGCGATGCGAACCCGGCTAGGGGGACCGGAGAAGATGGTTGTTCACTGTGTATGAAGAACCATAATCTGCAGATATATCTTTCAGCTGTGTACCCACTTTAAAATTGGTGGTGCGATTATCTGCTAGGGGGCACCTGCCAAAATTTTGCCTAGGGCACCAAATTGGCTAGGGCCGGATCTGGTAACATGAGTGGTTAAAAAACACAGGCGTGTCTGACCATTTAAACACCATGTTCTGGTTTCTGGGCGTGCAAGAATTAGCCACTGTGTTCATACTCACAGCAGGAGAGCCCTTTGTGTGTCTGGAGATCTGATGTGTCTGCGGCATCTTAGATGTACTCAGAAGGGTGATAGCTGCCTGATCTGTGATCGATTTTTCCGGTTTTGTGCGTGAGCGGTGGATGTGAGATGCTTTCAGAGGGCGTCTCTAAACACTAGACAGCGAGTGAGTCATTAGCATATTTTTGCAGTTCTGTTCCATGCGAAATCGCAGCTGCAATTGCTGAATCAGGATCTTTGGGCCTGATTCAGACCCGGTCGCAAACGCTGAGCGCTCGCAACCGGGTCGATGGTGGCCCAGAGCACATGTGCACGACGGAGCCGGCTCCATCGTGCACAAGTGATGTCAGTGGGAGAGCTTTCGGCTCTGTTTGAGCCGAAAGCTCTCTGGGGCTTGTGGCAACTAGACCCTACCACAAGGGTCTCGTCGCAAGCCCGATGGTCGCGATAGTCTTGACCATCACGACCATCTTCCTGGCCGCTCGTTATAGCTGTGGGTGGTCACCCACAGCTATGCGAGCGGGCAGGAGGCCGTTCTAAAAAAAAAAAAAACGGCCCTGATTCAGAGCGAGCACTCTTTCAGAGTGTCCGGCTCTGAATCAGGGCCTTAGGGCCTGATTCAGAGCCGCTCGTAAGCGGCCGCTCGTTCGTTCCGAGCGATGTTCGCACAACTGCGCATGCGTACGGTTTGTAATACGCATGCGCGAACCAGTCAGTGCGGTCGAAATTCATGTGCTCGCAAAATAATGAATGCCTGCTAATTTGAGTGACAGGATGAGGCGTTTGTGGGTGGTAACAGGGGAAGGTGTTTGAAAACGGGGAGTGGAAATCCGAACGCAGGCGTGCCAAACGGTCAAAACGGGCATTTAATGGGAGTGCATAATTAACAAAGCAGTGTCATTGACCACGTCACTTGGTTGTCTTTTAGCCAGAACTGCTCGCATGATTGCGGTAGGAAAATGCTACCACAAGAATAGCGAGCAGTTCATACGCCCTTCAATGTACTCGATTAATCTAATAAATACCGGAGATGACGTATGATGCGAGCGGCCAGGGGGCGTTTTTCTCAAAATAGCGGCCGCAGGTTTTGTTCGCTCATTCAGACTTAGAGGCGTCAACAGACCGCAAAGAGCGAGCACTTCATTTAAATAGCCAGCCCCTTTTTCAGAACGACCGTCCGCAAATAGCGTACGGCTCTGAATCAGGCCCTTAGTTCTTAGGGAAGAAAATTACCCATATTTTCCCTGCCACCATCTTGGGTCTATTTACATTAAATATTTGCGTCATATTCCCCGAAAACACAAGTTTTAAGAGGATACCTGCAAATATCTAGTATCACCCCAATGTATGAAGGAGGGACCACAGCAGATATCTCCCATATCTGCTGTGAGCCCTCCATTTTGGAAGCAGCTACAACCCCCATAGCTTTCTCTGGGGGATACAATGTTGTCGCATTTACCAAGCTTGTATTCCAGAGTTTGGCCCCCGCAGCTAATGCTATCTGCAGATGGAGTTGTGCTACTGTAGCCTATGGGCTGCACTTCATAAAATTTTATCATGAGAGGGTCCCTCCAGAACTCTCCTGGCAATGGCCGACGCACATGCCTGGTCAGTAGACACAGAAGTGAAGAGCACAGAAGTGAAGAGATCTCTGATGCAGTCTTTAAACTCTGAGCACATCATGGGAACAAACTCCTTTTGGAGACCCAGTACAGGGGTTAAAGTGGGCCGGAGCCGCGTTCCGTCACTTCTATTCGGAAATGGAACCAGTTCCACCTCCTCCGACCCACCTCAGCCTGGCGCTGCAGGGAGGCTCCATTTGCCAGGTGCCCGATTTTGTTACCAGCGGGCACCCGGCTCCCTCCCCACACAGCGCCAGTGGCAGCCGGAGCTCACTCTTGCACTCCGGCTTCTTGCTCCCCCCCCATGGGCACTATGGGAGAGACGTCATGACGTCTCTCCCATAGTTCAGAGGAGGAGCCAGGCGGACCAGAGGGAGCAGGGCTTAAGGCAAGTATTGTTTTTTTTGTGTGTAAGCGGCTTCACTATAAGGGGCATTACTACTGGGGGTACTGCATACGAGGCACTACCCTACTTGGGGAACTGCATAAGGGGCACCACTACTTCTTGGGTCACTGAATAAGGGACACTACCACTACAAGGGGCACTATTATTGGGGGCACTGAAAAAGGGGCACTACCACTGTGGGCATTGCATAAGGGGCACTACAACTACTAGGGGCACTGCATAAGGAGCACCATTATTGGGGGCACTGCATTGGGGCACTACCACTGTTGGCACTGCATAGGGGCACTACCACTACTGGTGGCACTGTATCAGGGGCACTACTGCTGTGGGCATTGCATAAGGGGCACTACTACTGTAGGCATTGTGTATAAGGAACACAAATATGGGCATTGTGTAAAAGTAGCACTGCTGTGTGTCATACATGAATAAGGGACACTGCTATGTGGTGTAATGTAATGTGAATCAAGATTGTGCTACTGTGTGGTTTAATTTGAATTGGGAATAGTATTGTGTGACCACGCCCCTTTCTTTTGAGACCACGTCCCTTTTTATGCATGCCTTAGGTGCATGCTGTCCCTTTTAAAAAAAAAATAAAGGTAGGGGGGGGTGACTTCCACCACTTCTCTAGGACCACTTTAAGCAGTGTGCTATTTAATACATCTGGCATAATCTCATTCTACAAAGCAATTTTGGACACTTATCACGACCAGAACACATTGCAAATGTGATTATTCATAAATGAGTCCCTCTGTGAGGTAAACTTTTGAAGACTGTTGCAAAGAAATGTGTCAAAGCAAAATATCCTACATTTATAAAAAGTGCAGTGACAGTTTTTGTTTGTCCCCCAAAGAGTACTTTGAATTTGTCTTCCAGGTCTGACCTAGCATAGGACAAGCATCAGTTTTTTTTGTTTTAGCTTAATATTTTAACTTTTGTCAGTTTCATGGGAATCAGTATGATTTACCGCCATACCCCTGGCCCGCGGTTGTCCGCGCTTGGCGCCCGGCATCACTTCGAATGGGATGCCGGGCGCCGGTCTCCCGGCGTTGGTAAAATGACAGGCATCTAGATTTAGATGCCTGTCATTTAACCCTCGCCGGGATTAAGCAGTCGGGAAGCCGGTTGTCGGGATCAGGTCCGCCGGCTTCCCGACTGCATACAGTTTCATGCTACAGGTTCTGCCAATAACCTTCACCTTCTTCCCACTAAAATAGTTTCCTTTACATAGCAGCTCTCAAGAATTAGAATTAGAAATGTCTGTGCACCCTGCATATTAGTTATACCTCTTTTACACCGACCTAAAACTCCCAGGTTGATGCACATCAATCCAGGATTTTTGTCAGTGTAAATGGGTCTAGGGACCCGGGGATCCAACTCGGGTAGTTTGCAGGGTTGGCCATGGGTCCTTCCTGTGCCACCCTGCAGTGAAAACGGCGCGATCCGGGTCACGAACACACAGATCATGCCACCCGGTTGGCTGGCTTCAGTGGCGCTTGGAGATGACATCATCTCCAAGCGTCCACTGCAACGCCTGCAGACCTGGCTCCGGTATGAATGGCGCCGACTCTGGAATATCCTTGGTCGGCGCCGTAGTCTGAAAGGGGTTAGTTCCAGGTCTGATCCGGATTGGAACCCTGTTCCAACCCCCAGGTCAGACCCGGAACTTTTGGTATAAAAGAGGTATGAATGTGCTCTAATTACTATCATCATTGCAAAATAATTATCAGCCCTTAATTAGCTATGACCAGGGGTGGGGAACCTCAGGTCCAGGGGCCTTATAGGCCTTATAGGGCACCCGGAATCATTTGGTCTGGCCCTCGGAGCTTTATTCTGCTAGTCTCATCTGGCTAGCAGGGTGCCTAGAATGGCATCCCGCAGCCAGAATCTATGCAGTAGTGCCACGTGGAGCATCCTTAGGACGCTTCAGACGGTCACACTGCTGCCCTTTCAGCTCCCCGGGGGATTTGCTGTAATCACTGATTATTGTGGCCCCGCTCTGTCTGACACCACACGGAGGGGGCGTGGTCTGCACCGGGCACGCAAATAGTGTTATATATATCAAAATGGTCCTCGACAGAAAAAAGGTTCCCCACCCCTGCCTTAAGGGTTTGGTCTGTTCACACCTATCATGCTTTTCAGCCGTTAACTAATGCCTGAAAAATACATCATAGTTGCCAGCAAATTACAAATAATATATTGGAGGGCAGGTGCAGGTGGGGATGTGAATTGCATCGGCCCAGCCCGCTGCCCAAAGCCACGATTTCACATCAACTAATGCCCACTTCACTGATTAGGTGAGTGAATCTGGGAAGCTAATCTACTCTCTCAGGAGTCTGGGAGAGCAGCCCAAATTCTGAAGTCTCCCAGACATTCCGGAAGAGTAGGCAAGCTTGGGATGAATGCTTTCTTATGGGTTTGCTCCCACCATTGCATTCTACAATATGAACACTTTCTCCTTTATAAAATTGCATCCTCACCACCACATGCCCTTAGATCTGCACTTTCAATACACCCACATGCAATGGTATATCTATAATGGGTGCACACCCTGCGTATGAACTGCTCGCTATTCTTGTGGTAGCATTTTCCTACCGCAATCATGCGAGCAGTTCTGGCTAAAAGACAACCAAGTGACGTGGTCAATGACGCTGCTTTGTTAATTATGCACTCCCATTAAACGCCCGTTTTGACCGTTTGGCACGCTTGCGTTCGGATCTCCACTCCCTGTTTTCAAGCACCTTCCCCTGTTACCACCCTCAAACGCCTCATCCTGTCACTCAAATTAGCAGGCATTCGCTATTTTGCGAGCACACGAATTTCTACCGCACTGACTGGTTCGCGCATGCGTATTACAACCCGTACGCATGCGCAGATGTGTGAACATCGCTCGGAACGAACGAGTGGCCGCTTACAAGCGGCTCTGAATCAGGCCCACTGTTTGCTGCTACCAGGCCCAATCGGAGTTATCAGCTGAGCTACGATTGTGGATGCTGCACAGCAGCAGAAGCAGCTGCCAGAGTCTCTGTACAGCCGGAAGCAGGTGCCCCAGCCGTGCCTGCACCAAACCTCCGCGGCCCTAGGCAGGCTTGGATGCCCCTAGGCATTTGCTTAGTTTGTCTATGCCTAGGGCCGGCTCTGTATTTACCTGTTTCTGCAACGGAATTGGTATGTGTAAATGTGAATTACGATAGAGGATCATTGTAGATCATTGTAGATCTATGGACGGTGAAGGAAAATCTGTGATTAGTTGTCTGCCAGTTGCCAGGAAAATGGATAGAACACCAGCAATTTGCAGCCATCACTTTTAATTGATTTGCCCTCACATTAGCACAGCCTACTCATCATGCAATACCAGTGCAAACTCACTCCGCAATGTTGCACTGTAACTTGACAGGCTAACAGAAAGTATCATTCTCCTAGAAATATCTAGTTTCTGAAAGACCCCTTTGCAGTATTTCTGAGGACAAAGAGTGTTTTGATTCAACCATTCTAACAGCCTAGGGTCCTGATTCAGAGATATACATTCATCCGATGATGAACGTACAACTCCAATGGTTAGGGGTCTGTGTCTGCGCAGACCCCATTCTGTTCATGTGCAGAACGGCTCCTGTTATAACACTTGTTGCCCCCAGGGGCTGGCTGGCAACTTTTAGCCTGGGGGGCAAGTCCAGGGCACTGGCCCATAAACAACGGATTATCCTTAAATAGAGATTGCGAGGTCTCGTGCGCAGACTGACCGCGAGAGCATGTCCTAATCAATGGCTTAAATAGGGATGTTAGTTTCAATACATACACTTAAATAAAACATTATAAGAGGAAAATAGAATGGTGGATATTTCTCAGAAACAGAGAGAATATAGGGCCCCATTTAACAACGAAACAGAATACCTTTAGCACTTACTTAAAGAGGTTATGGTCCTCTTTCAGTATCTAACAAACAGCAGTAAGACACATTCCCTAGCCCCAGTATGTCTCTGCGAGGTCTCGTGCGCAGACTGACCGCGAGAGCGTGTCCTAATCAATGGCTTAAATAGGGATGTTAGTTTCAATACATACACTTAAATAAAACATTATAAGAGGAAAATAGAATGGTGGATATTTCTCAGAAACAGAGAGAATATAGGGCCCCATTTAACAACGAAACAGAAAACCTTTAGCACTTACTTAAAGAGGTTATGGTCCTCTTTCAGTATCTAACAAACAGCAGTAAGACACATTCCCTAGCCCCAGTATGTCTCTGCCTCATTCCCCCAGACCCAGTGTGTGTCTCCCAGCTTCTCACCCCCAGACCCAGGGTGCATCCCTCAGCCACACTCCCCCAGACCAGTGCAGTGCCCCAGTAATGCCCCTTATGTTGTGCCCCCAGTAATGTCCTTAGTAGTGCCCCTTTATGCAGAGCCCCCAGTAATGCCCCTTTATGCAGAGCCCCCAGTAATGCCCTTAGTAGTGCCCCTTATGCAGAGCCCCCAGTAATGCCCCTTATGCAAAGCCCCCAGTAATGCCCCTTATGTTGTGCCCCCAGTAATGCCTCTTATATTGTGCCCCCAGTAATGCCCCTTTATGCAGAGCCACCAGTTATGTCCCTTATTGAAAGCCCCCAGTAATGGCCTTAGTAGTGCCCCTTTATGCAGAGCCCCCTGTAATACCCCTTATTTTGTGCCCCCAGTAATGCCCCTTATTTTGTGCCCCCAATAATGCCCCTTATGCTGTGCTCCCTCCCAGTATAGAACACGCCCCACTCACCTGTCTGTGCAGTACTTACCTTTCTTCATGACGGCCGCTGGGCACCGCTCCAGTCCATGCCGTCTCGCGTAGATGCTGCTGCTGACTGGATCTAATTAGATCCAGAAAGGCAGGCTCCGCTCGGCGTGGGTGACGTCATGATATCACCCGCGCGCTACATCACTGGGAACGCTGGCCTCTGAAGTGATCAGAGGCTTCTGATCGCTTCAGAGACCACTGTTGCCAGCATGTACTGCCCGATCAGAGCTGTGTTCCGATCGTGGCAAGGATGTGGGCCGTATGCGGCCCGTGGGCCGACTATGGCTGCCCAATCAGAACTCAGCTCCAAAGGTGGCAGTGGGCCAACATAGGGACCAGCCCAGGGGGCAGATAGCACCCTGCCCCCCAGCCCGCCACTATGCAGACCCCCCCAAGCTGCGGCATGATTGACATTCTGCGTTTAGGGGGCAGAGCGGGGATGTGGATGGTCACCGTTCCCATAAATGTGGGCGTATCACCCCAATTTTCCAGGAGGGACGAGGCCAGGGTCTGCATCGGCGGATGTAGATTTCTGGCCTCTGAAGTGACCAGTACCAGGTCAGGCTGTGGGAATCTTCAGCTACAGCAGCCTGTTCAAACAAGCAACCATCACAACCATCAGTCACAATGGTTGTGATCAGAGCCGCAACTAGACATTTTGGTGCCCAGTGCCAGAAAGAGCATTGGCACCCCCCTCATTTTTCAAAGGGACATAATGCACCCAAAAAAGGGCCATGGCTTCATGGGGAAGAGCCAGGGAAGAGATAGGGGAGGCCAGGAGATGCTGGGGATGAAATAAGGAAGGAAGCTACAAGCAAGAATGATAATAAACAGATATTTGCAGGCCCAAACAGCGCCCCCTGACCTGTGGTGCCCTGTGCGATGGCACCGGCCGCACTACCCTAGCTACGGCCCTGGTTGTGATGATGCTTGCCAGAGCTACCATCAGAAATTGTGGGGCCCAGGACTGACAAAATAGGCAGGCCCCCACATACACACAGTGTGGAAACCATGAGCCAGAGGAGGGCGCGGGCTGCAGCCGACAGCAGGTACGGCTAGTCTCACCCCTTCTTACGGCTCTAGGTACAGACCTAACAGATATAGAGTATCTGCAGATGATGGTTGTTTACACACACTGAACAACCATCACCTGTCATATGGCCGAGGGTCCCGCTGGCTGGGGGGTGCCCCCCTCCCCGCAGCCACTGCAGCAAGTGTACAGGCGGTCGGCTGACTGCCCACACACACAGCACGATGCCCCAATATATCTGCAGATATACTGCTGGTGCAAATTGGCCGTCGCACACAAGATATATTGGCCGATCAACTGATCGGCCAATATATCATCTGCCAGTGTGTACCCAGCATTAAACACCCTTCAAAATGCAACTGCATCTACACATGTGCCAATTATATGCCTCCAAACACACAGAGATAGATATATCTAACTCTAACAGCCTATGTGAGTAGACATGCACTATATGTTATGTCTATCCAGCCCTGCACTCTGCCCCCTTCTGCCTCACTCTCTGCAGTGGTGTTGCAGCCCTCTTTTGCCTCAGCCATCATATGAAACTTGCCTTGTTTTTTCTGTTCCAGGCTGCTGCTGCGCCTCAGGCGCCGTGGCTCTTCTCTCCTTCAGTGGTGCGCAGTGACGTCATGACGTCACGCATGCCGAATACATTTTATTGTGCAACGGCAGAGGGACGGACAGCAAGACCGATTGGAACCATTTCAGTAGCAGTGGGTTGGGGACGGGCCATCCCCCATATATTTGCGCTGACAGTAGCGGCGAAGGGTGGGCATTGGACAGGGGCCCCTTTCACTTATACTGGCTGTAGTAGTGGCAGACGGGCTTTAGGAGCGGCCCAGGCCCGCCTTTTTCTGTTTGAGTGTTCAGGCCCGGGACAGTACTCCCATTGGTCCCCCCTGATGGCGGCCCCGGTGCTTGCAAATGCATTTGCATTAAGATTTACAGAATTGCAAAGCTGCTTGTGTGCAGGTCTGCAATTCTGTCCATCTCTGAATCGGGCCCTAGGTTTGGTTTTTGTGAAGTCTAGCTGGTCAGGTATGAATTTATATGTCGGGAGATTGCATTGTGTCTTTGACCCGGATAGCAAGTCTCGGGAAAAACCCTGCTAACGACTGTCAACCTGGGTTGCATCTTTCAGACATATGCCGGACCCAGGTTGATGCGCTTTCACGCGCAAAAAACTGGGTTTTAGGCTTGATTATGAAAGGGGTATAAGTGTCACAACTGTCACATAAGCTGGGTATACAATGTATTATAAGATATATCATCCCAACACGACCGGAGCAATATATCCTATAGTATATGCCCGATCTGTTGTTCACGACCGTCGTCCAATCTGCTGTCCTGCATGTCCAATGGGATGATTAAATGAACAATGCGGTGTAGTTACATGCAGCATGTAACAATACATCGCAGATCGTCCAGTGTGTACGGCATGCTCAATGTATCGTTACATCGCTCGCCACATCACGGGGTCTCATTGTTTTATGCTGTGTACCCAGCTTTACACTCTAACAACCCTGTGGGAGTCAAAATATTTTTGGTTTCATCAGTTCTTTCCTTGTCTCAGAATGCAAGGGTGTCCACCTCCACGTTCTCGCAGTTGGCAGCAGTCTATTTTAATGTCCCTACTTCTGGCGGGCACCCACTTGTAGTTAGACACGTTCCATATAGAATGCAACAAGATGTTCCACACAATCAGCTACTTCTTCAGCATGTATCCCGATAGTCCAGTAGAAACAGTAGCCTCTAACCAATTCTGCCAGAATAGCCCCCAGTCAGCACTATTTTTGCTCTTTTTATCCACCCAACAATTCCCACAGTCCATTGATTGGTGAATAAATGCCAGGCCACAGATCCTGATTGAGCTGGCACCATCAGGCTATGATGATAGCTTGTTGACAATGGCTAGCCAATTGATACATAATCCTAGGTTGATGTGTATTATTATTATTATTATTATTACTATTCTCATTTTATTTATAATGTGCCTCAAGGCTTCCGTATCACCGTACAAGGTGATAAGCCTGACAAGACATGTAATAAGAAAAACAGAGAAAAGAAATGAGAAATGATGCCTAGACTGGTGCACTTAAAATAGATATTTAAAATATAACTTTAATTAATATTTTCATAGGACAAACTAAACAGTGAAATTTAAAATGAATAGAAAGTGAAAAAGTAATAACATGTCTATTGCTCCATAGAACAAAAATAGGCGGCGCTCCTCCGGGCTTGGTGAAACAAGTAAGTGGTTTTAATCCAACATGAACCGACGTTTCAAGGCCCCAACGGCCTTTTTATCAAGGTGTGATTTTATATATACTGTATATATAACCCTTGATAATATATTCACTTTATTCCTTCAGGGATAGTATATGTCCCAGAAACGGATAATATATATCCCTCCAGTCAGGATATCGCCAAAGTACTATGCGTGCCTAAGTAACTGATTGCTAAACTCTATTTAACAGAGAAGGGGAATTATTTGCTGTAATTTTCTCAGGAAACATACACACACCTCCCATCCACTATAATTAGTAACTATAAGTGGGCGCTGTGGTTTTCACCAGACCATTTAGAATCTGTTTTTGCACAGATGAATATAGTCAATAGTTGCTAGGTAATTGCTTGTGTAATTATGGCAATCACAACTAATAGTCTTATATGTGTATATATAAGTTGTTCAATATCTCTCCTGTGTTATTCCATTTGTCCCAAATTGTAAACAGTCATATATTAAACTTATTATTCTGAAAATAACACTGATTTTATATAGGATTGGTCTTAGGGCCTGATTCAGAGCTGAACGCTCTGACCAGAGCGCTCGCTCTGAATCAGGGCCCTCCTCCATGAAAATGGAGCGTCCTCCTGGACGCTCGTATAGCTGTGGGTGACCACCCACAGCTATAACGAGCGTCCATGATGATGGTCGCGATGGTCTTGACCATCGCGACCATCGGACTTGCGACGGACACCCTGCGGTAGGGTCTCCCAGCCACAAGCCCTGGAGTGATTTTGGCTCTATCAGGGCCAAAATCACTCCCACTGACATCACTTGTGACAGCTTGGCTGTCGCAGTCCGAGTCTCGCGCATGCGCACGACGGAGCTCCATCCGTCGTGCGCATGCGCAGTGGGGAACATCGACCCGCTTGCGAGCGTACTGCCGCTCGCGAGCGGGTCTGAATGACCCCCTTAATCCCCAAGAAAGTGCTTATGGGAAACACATATGCAAATCAGTTACACAGTGTGAGTTCTGATCTCCGTGCTTCACATACAGTTTATTGACAGACCCTCTCGGGTATTGTTAGGAAGCAGCGGAGAAATCACTTTTAGATTAGATCATAGTGAGTGGCAGCAGGGTGCGTCGCAGACTGACGCGGCTTTTCACTAAGGAGCGTTATCATGGTAAGCCGAGCCGTTTACCGGAACTGCCTTATATACCCACGAGTGTATCATTGGTATGCGGGAAGTCAGTCAGTCTCTATCCACCTATCATATCTAGCCACATCAATAAGTTCTGCCCTCCCTGACTTGGGTAGGCGTTAGTTCTTTTCCGAAAGGACTAACGCCGTGATATTCAAGGAGTCCTCAATCACTCCCCTATCTGCATTAGAGCCATCAGGCTGAAGCATTCGAACTCAGAAGGCGATGTTTATATTATCCCTATTATAGGAAATATCAGTGTCTGTCAATAGTCTATTCATCATGATCACTCTCTCAAGTTGTAATGTTTATATCAGAATCATCTACCGGATATATTTTTATTATCCAAATCGGGAAATAATAATATCAATTAAACTGGTCACATGATCATTCTATACTGCTAAGCATTGGAGTCCATTCAGATTTACCTAATGGATATTGATAAGGGATTTGCTCCTGACAAGACATCTTCAATCTATCGTCTATAACATGGAATTAAAGTAAATATTCATTTTGGAATCCTGGGTTTCCTCCTCAGCACCACGGACATGTCACATGATGCTGATGAGGGGACTCGGGAGCCGCTCGGAGTCAGTGCTGCTGCATGCAATAGAAGATCTGCGGCTTCTGAACTCGGCCCCCATCCGGGAACAGGTGCCACTGGACACCTGTTCTCGGCAGGGTCACATCGATCCTGTGTGGGGGCCCCAGGACGACCGCCCCTGTCACCCCACCTTAATCTTGCCCTGATTGACAGTGGTTTACAAGTGACTGTAAAAACTCATGCTTAGCAAATACTGGCTTTTTTTCACTGGAATTCTCTGTCGATGTCCATCGAATTGCAATTGACTGCAAATCCAACTCTTAATAAAGTACCCTTTGGGATCCTATTTCAACCAGATAGTTCTTCTCATAGTGGCCTATATTTTTCAGCACACATCCAGTATTCTGGACCTCATTCAGAGTCAGTCGTTGCGGCCGCACGGTCGTACGCCACCGATGTTTGCTAAACTGCGCATGCGTAAAATTCGCAATGCACGTGCGCAAACTAGCTGTTACGATCGGAAATATCTCTCCTTGAACTTGGCCAGGTCGTTAGTTTGAGTGACAGGATGAGGCGTTTGTGGGTGGTAACAGGGGAAGGTGCTTGTGAACGGGGGAGTGGAAATCCGAACGCAGGCGTGCCTGACTATGCAAACGGCGTTTTATGGGAGTGCATAATTAACAAAGTAGTGTCATAGCACATGTGACATGGGAGGTTTTTACACTGACTTGATCGTAGAGCTTAAGAGAGGGTATGGTCAACCTTAAGCTCTACGACCAGCTCTGATGGTTCCCGATGCTCTCGATTAATCCTTATATGCCCGGAGATGACGTGTAAAGCGAACGAGAAGGGGGCGTATTTTTTGTCTTGCGGCCGCATCCTCCCCTTGGTCGTCCAGCTAACGATCCCATCTTAACGATGCAACTTGCGAGTGCATCATTTGCATATCCGGACCCTTTTCCCTTACGACCGTGCGGCCGCAACGACCAACTCTGAATGAGGTCCTCTGTACCTCTGAGCTTGGGTGTAAAACTCACATGAGAACTCTAAAGGTATAAAATATGGAGAGAAAAATATCTTGCCCTTCATTCCAGTGTATCCGGCTAAGGTTACCAACAAGCAATAAAGCATGTAATTTGGAGGTTCAGCTGTATAAGGGAGGCACTGTATGGATTGAGAGAATACTGCAGTTATGGGGTATAAGGAATTATTGAGCTGTATATCGGCATCCTAATTGATACTTCCTCATTTGCAGGTAACGGTGGAGATGCAGTTAGAATGTTGACAAGCACATTGCAGACAAAGTACTTATCAGCAGCATAATCCCGGAACCACTATGTCGAACTCATCAAAATGATCATTAAAGCACTCTAATGCTGTTCAAAGTATAACTGATAAAACATGCTTTTTCCAAACAATAAATTTTTAATTATTATTTCCTTCCAGAGATGTAGTAGGGACACATGATAAGTTTGTAGGGGTAATTTAAGGGACACATGACAGGTAGGTGGAAATAGTAGTAGGGACAACTGATAAGTGGGCTGGGGGTAGCAGTAGTACATACACACGTCGGGTGGTTGACAGTAGTAGTTGCAGGGACACAGATGACAGCTGGGTGTTATTATTAGTAGTAGGGACAGAGATACTGCTGGACTAGTAGTAACAGCAGGGATATAGATGACAGCTGGGGTGGTAGAAGTAGCAGTAGAGATTACTACGGCCCAAAATTACATATGGTGATCAGGCCAGGGCACATGCCCCCCTGCCACCCAGGCCATTCTGCCCCTAATGTGGTTCATACTGAAATGTTGGACTGAGTAATATACAGTATCTATGCTCTAATCCATAGATTGTAAGCTTGCAAGCAGGGCCTTCTTACCTCTTTGTTATTCCTCAATCTTGTCTTTTACATAGCGAAATATGTTGACTGTATAAATAAATGTTAATAATAATAATTTGATGATGCTTTAAAAGACACTGTGTGCCATCTATTTGTCTTTATTGGTGTGTATGCTACAATATATGAGAATAGGCATCAGGACACTTATGTGGTGTTTGTTTGTATATGAAAATAATGTGCTGGGAACACTATTGCTGGGTATAAGTACATCCTCCTAACTTCTTATTAAACTAAGTGACAGAGCAGCAAGTTCTATAATAAATTCTCATCACTCAGCGCCAACACTGGCATTTAATAATATTCTGACACTGGTATATACTACCCCTTTCACACAGAAAAAAACCACTTGTATTGATCTGTAAATTACCGGATAAAAGTGCTTTACCCGGTAATTTGACCTTCTGTGTGAAAGGGGGTATAAGGCTAGAACCGGCAAACCCACCCGACACTCAAATGCTTGGTAAAAGTCAGTATTTCTGTTTGAAAGGGGTATAATTGACTTTTCAGAATGCTGTACATACTTGCTGACATTATAAAGAGTCAAATTAAAGTGATCAGCCCCTCTTTAAATAAGCAGGATGATAAGAGCAGTGTGGTGGCCTTGGTAAGTGAGGGGGAGTGTGGTCAGGTGTATGACTGGGTTAATGGAGATAATACCTCAAAAAAGTCTGGACAGAAGACCATATGGCCGTCTTTCAAAGCTGCACAGCCGAGGCACCACAGCGAGCTACCCATGAAGGACCCACAGACTGAGTAGAATGAGCAGTGACTGAGGGTGGCACAGGAAGGCCCTTATGAGTGTAAGCCTCAGAGATAGTCATGAGAAGCCATCTAGCCAAAGTTTGTTTATTGGCTGGCCATCCTCTCTTGTGGAAACCATAAAGTATAAACAAGGAGTCTGATTTCCGAAGGGAACTGGTACAATCCACATAAATCCTGAGGGCATGTACCACATCCAATGAGGTCTTACCTGCCGAGAGGTCTGGGGAGTTAAAGGCCGGCACAATAATTTCCTCATTAATGTGGAAACTAGAGACCACCTTAGGAAGGAACCCAGGACGAGTTCGAAGCACTGCCCTGTCCCTGTGAAAAACTAGAAATGGGGAATGACAAGAGAGAGCCCCCATATCGGAAACTCTTCTGGCAGAAGCAATGGTCAGAAGAAAAACAGTATTTGCAGTAAGCCATTTTAGATCCAGTGAGCCCAGTTCTTCAAAGGGAGGGGGGGCCTGGAGAGCCTTAAGGACAACAGCCAAATCCCAAGGCGCTACAAAAGAGACAAAGGGAGGCTGGATGCGAAGGACCCCCTGCAGAAAGGTGTGGATGTCAGGAAGAGGAGCAATCCTTTGCTGACCCCACACTGAAAGGGATGAGATATGGACCTTTAGTGTAGTCAGGCGGTGACCAAGGTCCAGACCCGCCTGCAGGAAAGCCAACACTCTGGCTATCCTAAACACCTGGGGGTCATAACTTCTAAGATAACACCATTCAAAGTAGGTATGCCACACCCTGTGGTAAATCCTGGCAGAGGCAGGTTTTCTTGCTCTGAGCATGGTATTAACCACAGAGCTGGAAAACACCTTGGACCTTAGGAGGGATGTCTCAAGAGCCACGCCGTCAATGACAGATGATCCAAATTCTAGGTGGAGGCAAGGACCTTGAGACAACAGGTCCAGATGTTGAGGCAACAGCAATGGAGTGTCAATGGAGAGACTCTGATCTGAGTAGCAGGCGCGCCAGGGCCACGCTAGAGCCGCCAGCAAGACCATGCCTCCCTCTTGTTTGACCTTTCGAAGAACGCGAGGAAGAAGGGATAACGGGGGAAACAGGGAAACAGGTACACAAACCAGAAGGACCGCTTGACTTACAGAGCGACCAACCAGGAAAGCCTTGGGGTCTCTTATCCGGGACCCGTACAGTGGCAGTTTGTGATTTTGTCGAGAGGCCATGAGGTCCATGTCTGGAAGGCCCCACTTGTCCACTAGGAGCTGAAACACTTCTTGGTGAAGAGACCATTCCCCGGGATGCATGTTGTGATGGCTGAGGAAACCCGCTTCCCAATTTAGCAGTCCTGGAATGAATACCGCTAATACGGCTGGTAGAGGGCCTTCCGCCCATGTCAAGCTGCGTGACACCTCTGTCACAGCCGCCTGACTTCGAGTTCCTCCTTGATGGTTTAGGTAGGCCACCGTCGTGGTGGTGTCTGACTACACCTGCACGGGTTTTTTGTGAAGCAGCAGCCTGGCTTGCTGCATGGCCCTGAAAACTGCCCGCAGTTCCAAAATATTGATTGGTATCGCAGATTCCTCTGCGGTCCACCTTCCCTGAAAGGAGTGTGGACCTGTCACTGCGCCCCAACCCCGTAGACTGGCATCCGTTGTCAGAAGGACCCTGTCCGTGATCCAAAAGGGATGCCCCTTGGTGAGGTGGACCATCTGTAGCCACCAGGTTAGAGATAGGCACACCTCCAGAGACAGCACCATCAATTGAGTCCGTATACGATTGGGTAATCCGTCCCACTTGGAGAGGATTGATTTCTGCAGAGGCCAGGAATTAAACTGGGCATACTCCACAATGTTGAACACCGACACCATAGATCCCAGTAACTGCATCGCTGAGTGGACTGATACTTAGTGACTGTGAAGGCATCTGCGTATCCGCATTTGCAAAGTGGAGATCTTTTCTGCTGTCAGAAAAATCCTTTGCTGTTGTGAATCCAATAGAGCTCCCAGATGGATCATCCTCTGAGATGGAATCAGGATCTCATTCAGAGCAGCTTGCAAAATGCGAGCGCTCGCTCTGAATGAGGGTGGCCGCATCTAAAAAAATGATCCGGCCTCCTGGCCGCTCGCTAGGCCGTGGGTTACCACCCACAGCTTTAACAAGCAGCCAGGATGATGGTTGCGATGGTCAAGACCATCGTGACAATTGAGGCTTGCGACAAGACCCTTGTGGTAGGGTCTCATCTGCCGCAAGCCCCAGAGAGCTTCCGCCTCTAATAGATCCGGAAGTTCTCCCACTGACATCACTGGTGATGTCAGTGGGGCCGCCCACAAATGGCAGGCGTTCGCTTGGGAGCAGCTTAATAGGGGCTAAATTAGTCACATCACTCTCACTGCCAGACATAGTGAAGAGGATATCACTTAATAACTGAGACTGCGTCACAGACTGCGACTTTTGCCACACCCACACAACACCAGTGCTATGGCTCAGAATAGCAGAACAGGTACAGGGATAGCAAAAAAAATATACAGTTTTTAGAAAAGAAAACACAGACAGTGCTAACATACATTTGCAAACAAATGCAGAAAATAACAATACCTGCACTTAATGGCACTTCTTTAAGTCAACTATAGAGACTTATGGTGCATGCACACGGTCAGATTTTTCTTCAGATCTGAACGATAAAGATTTAAAAATCGTTCAATCGTTCATATCTGAAGGAAAATCTGACATATCTGACATGCCTGTACAATGAACGATGCGTGTTCCCGATGGTCAGATAACGATATCTGACATCTGATGTATTTGCAGTCAGACTTGGATGATTCCATTCATTTTAATGCAGTCAAAAATCGTTCAATCGTTCAAATCTTTGGTAAATTTGTTCAAATCATTCAATCGTTCATCTGACAGATCTGACAAATCTGACCGTGTGTATACAGCATTAGCGTCTAGTAGGACAAAAGTTCTACATACACTGACCACCAACCAGAGGAGACCCATACTCCGCACTGCCTGACAAGATCAGCGACACACAGCCAGGTGAATGACCATCGAAGAACTCATGGGGAGGTGGAGCCGGAAGAAGGAAGCTGTCACAGCCAAGCCAGACTGCAGTGGAAAGGCGCGCTGAGCAGCGGGGAGGAGCCGGCACTTAAACAGGGAAGGCTGTTAGTAACAGCCCCACTGCGATACAGTGACCCGACTCCGGACGGACACCAAACGAAACTGAGGAGCCTCTGGCCCAAGGGCGGGGTATAGAGGGAGGCCCTGTTGCATCCTGGGAGAAAAAATTTACTGCGTGGTGCCCGGATGTCTTCGCCATCACCTATAACCAAGGTTTCCTGTGGACCTTCCATGAACCCCGAAGTAGAAATTACATTTTCTGTGCTGGCAGGTGCAAGTAACTGGGCGTAAAGCGGCTAATCCCATCTAAAGTACTGGGCACGCTGTGTTTGGGTGCCTAAAAGCCAGACTTTTTGCAGATTTCTGCTTGCCACAACTGGAGGATGTGAGCAAAAATAATGCGCACCCACGGTACTTGTGTCTATCAGCAAAAACAATTGAATAGCTCCCGTTGGGTACCCATTACTTATGGGCGCCCCAAAAAACTATTGAATTTATCCCCCTAAGCATAGTTCAAAACTGCTTTTCTCTAATAAAGAAACTACTTTTAGGAGGAGATAAAGGGGTCTATATACTAATAATCGCGATACTGCCACAATTATTATGTATCCATTTCGCAGTGGATATTTTCATTTTTAATGAAAATATCCCGCTATGTACCAAGGGGAACTCACAGTGACAGCGGTTGCTGTCCTTACGAGTTATGTCCCCGGCAAATTGTAGAAGTCTTTCACAGAAATGAAGGACTTCTCCAGGGGAAGCTGACACTGCACATGCACACAGTGGACCTGATTCAGAGCCATACGCTATTTGCGGACGGTCGTTCTGAAAAAGGGGCTGGCTATTTAAATGAAGTGCTCGCTCTTTGCGGTCTGTTGACGCCTCTAAGTCTGAACAAGCGAACAAAACCTGCGGCCGCTATTTTGAGAAAAACGCCCCCTGGCCGCTCGCATCATACGTCATCTCCGGTATTTATTAGATTAATCGAGTACATCGAACGGCGTATGAACTGCTCGCTATTCTTGTGGTAGCATTTTCCTACCGCAATCATGCGAGCAGTTCTGGCTAAAAGACAACCAAGTGACGTGGTCGATGACGCTGCTTTGTTAATGATGCACTCCCATTAAACGCCCGTTTTGACCGTTTGGCATGCCTGCGTTCGGATTTCCACTCCCCCGTTTTCAAGCACCTTCCCCTGTTACCACCCACAAACGCCTCATCCAGTCACTCAAAGCACATGAATTTCGACCGCACTGACTGGTTAGCGCATGTGTATTACGACCCGTGCGCATGCGCAGTTGTGCGAACATCGCTCGGAACGAACGAGCGGCTCTGAATCAGGCCCTGTGTCAGCTTCCAGAGCCAGCTGGGGGTTGTGGGAGAGAGATCGAAAGATCTCTCTCCTGCCTCTGGAGCCTCCATAGGCTTACAGTAGTTTAAACTACTGGGGATAAACTCCGAAAAGCTTTGCTATTTGGAGTTTAGTACATAGAGAGCAGATCATAGGGGCTCCTTCAGACCCACTCGCGAGCAGCAGGACGCTCGCAAGCGGGTCGATGTTCCCCCACTGCACATGCGCACGACGGAGGGAGCTCCGTCGTGTGCATGCGCGAGACCCGGTGAGTGACGGGCTCTCCATCGCTCCAGGTCTCGCACCAAAGGGGGCGTGCTGTCGATGTTGATTGACAGCACGCCACCTTTGGTGGGCGTGCCTGCCAGACGGAGGCGTTCCCATGGGAACGCCTACCGTCTGAAGCCGGGCCCCACTGACATCACTAGTGATATCAGTGGGAGTGATTTTGGCTCTGATAGAGCTAAAATCACTCCAGGGCTTGCGGCAGTGAGACCCTACTGCAGGGTCTCCGTCGCAAGCCCGATGATCGCGATGGTCAAGGCCATCGCGACCATCATCATGGACGCTCGCATATGCTGTGGGTGGTCACCCACAGCTATGCGAGCATCCAGGAGGACGCTCCATTTTCATGGAGGAGGGCCCTGATTCAGAGCGAGCGCTCTGGTCAGAGCGTTCGGCTCTGAATCAGGCCCATAGTCCCCATTAATAATGGGGACTTCAATCTAAAGTGCTAATTTTAGCACTTTGCCGAAGATTTCTGTGAAATCTCCTGCATTGTGCTATCAGTAAATTGCAGTTTCTGCATAATTTTATGTTAAAATCACCTTGATACATAGTGGGTTCCATGCCCTGTATTCATGGGTTAACACTTGTAGGATATTTTAATAAAACATGCTCCTAATACATGCACAATGCAAATAGAAATAGCAAGTCACAGATGATACTAGCAAATTCTGCAAGTTAAAAACCGCTTTTCCCATCAATAAAATAACCTCAAAATACATGCTCCACATCATCTAACCCCTTTTTCTACATTTTAGAGAAAATTAGATTTAAAGACATGTCTCTATTAGCCATATGTTCCCGCATTAAAACCTCTAAATTAATTATTATTAATTGGGAGGGGCAGGGCTGGATTAAGGTCTGTGGGGGCCCCCTATTAAATATAGATGAAATGGGGGTATGCGCAATGGAGATCGTATCACCCGTAAGCTCTACATTGACAAACAGCGATAATGTATCACTGTGAAATGGGGCCCATGGGCTCCACATGAAACGAAAACACAGGCACACACATGAAAAAAACACACAATATACACCCACAGGAAGAAAAACACACACATAGGCACCCACATGAAATATTACTCACCAATCTTATCCACATTACACCACACATAGGACCTGATTCAGAGCTGAACGCTCTGACCAGAGCGCTCGCTCTGAATCAGGGCCCTCCTCCCTGAAAATGGAGCGGCCTCCTGGCCGCTCGCATAGCTGTGGGTGACCACCCACAGCATATGCGAGCGTCCATGATGATAGTCGCGATGGTCAAGACCATTGCGACCATCGGGCTTGCGACGGAGACTCTGTGGTAGGGTCTCACTGCCGCAAGCCCTGGAGTGATTTTGGCTCTATCAGAGCCAAAATCACTCCCACTGACATCACTAGTGATGTCAGTGGGGCCGGCTTCAGACGGTAGGCGTTCCCATGGGAACGCCTCCGTCTGGCAGGCACACCCACGGCACGCCCACCAAAGGGGGCGTGCTGTCAATCAACATCGACAGCACGCCCCCTTTGCTGCGAGACCCGGAGCGATGGAGAGCCCGTCGTTCGCCGGGTCTCGCGCATGCGCACGACAGAGCTCCCTCCGTCGTGCGCATGCACAGTGGGGGAACATCGACCCGCTTGCGAGTGTCCTGCCGCTCACGAGCGGGTCTGAATGACCCCCATAAGCCCTCATTCAGAGGTGCCTGCAAAAAGCGAGCGCTCGTTCTGAATGAGGGCGGCCACTTCCTTTTTATTAGTGCGGCCTCCTGGTCACTAGCTAAGCTGTGGGTTACCACCCACAGCTTAGCAACCGACCAGGTTGATGGTCGCGATGGTGAACACCATTGCGACCATCGGGGCTTGCGACGAGACCCTGAGGTTGGGTCTCGGCAACCGCAAGCCCCAGGGAGCTTCCTGCTCTGATCGAGCAGGAAACTCCCCACTGACATCACTGATGTCAGTGCAGCCGCCCACAAAATGGTAGGCGTTCCTTAAGGAATGCCTCCGTTTTCGAAACCACCCCCCCGGCCGCCTACAAAACGGGGCGAGCTGTCGATCAACATCGACAGCCACCCCTTTTGTAGAGCGCTCCGTTTCTCTCTCGCTCCGGGGCTTGTGCACGCGCAGTGCGAACCATCGACCTGGTTGCGAACATATCGGCGCTTGCGACCTGGTCTGAATGAGACCCATAGTGCCTGATTCAGATCTGCTTGCGAGCACATAGCGCTCGCAAGCAGGTTGATGGACGGGCAGTGCGCACGAGCTCGGGGCTCGCAGCAAAACGGGGCCACTGTCAATGTTGATCGACAGCTCGCCCTGTTTTGTAGGAGGGTCAGAGGGGTGGCTGCACAAACTGAGGCGTTCCCGAAGGAACGCGTGATGTCAGTAGTGAACTTCCTGCTCTGTTAGAGCAGGAAGTTCACTGGGGCTTGTGGTGGAAGAGAGCCTACCACATGGGTCTCGTCACAAGCCCTATGGTCAGGATAATCGCGACCATCGCCAGGCCACCCGCACAAGCTGTGGGTGGTCACCCACAGCTATGCGAGCGGCCTGGAGGCGGATATTTTGCAAATAGCAAGCACCTCTGAATCAGGACCATAGTGCCCCTGATTCACATTACACCACATAGTAGTGTCCCTTATTCATGTTATGACATACAGCAGTGCCCCTTATACGCAATGCCCACAGTAGTGCCCATTATACATAATGCCCACAGTAGTAGTGCCCCTTATGCAGTGCCCCAGCAGTAATGCCCCCAGTAGCAATGCCCCTTAGTAGTGGTGCCTCCTGTAGCAATGCCCCTGTATTAGTGCCCCCTGTAGTGAAAAAAACCCCACAATACTTACCTTAAGCCCCGCTCCCGTGTCCGCGTCCATCTGGCTGGCCGCTCCTCGGAACTATGGGAGAGATGTCATGACTCGGGTGTGAGCTCCAGCCCTTGGCTACCGCTAGGCTGGCGCCCGCTGGTAACAAAGGCTAATGGAGCCTACCTGCGGTGCCAGGGTTAGGTTGGCCAGAGGATGCAGAACTGGTCCGTCTCCCGTTCTTGCCCACTTTACCCCTTGGTGGGTGTAGGGGCCCTTTATGTGTGGGAGCCCCAGGAGAATTTCCCCCCCTGTTAATCCAGCCCTAGGAAGGGGTGTCCCAGAAGTACTGTATTGTCCAGACCCTCCAACATGACCCCTTCCACCAGGAACAAAATGCTCTGCTCCTGGGCTTCCCTTTTATTTAATGATTGCAGTCACCTTGTGTTGAACTAATTAATTGATGAGAAGGGAGTTTCATCACAAGTGACTGCAATCATAAATGAAGAGTGAAGTCCAGGAGCAGAGCATTTTGTACCTGTGGGAGGGGTCATGATGGAGGCAATGCACTGTGTCCTGTAATACTGCTTTTATACCAAAGTTCTGGGTTTGACGCAGAGGTTGGAACAGGGTTCCAATCCGGATCAGACCTGGAAACTTTTTTGCTGCCAACCCAGGATATTCCTGAGTCGGCGCCGTTCACACTGGAGCTGGGTCTGCAGTGACGCGACTCTTCCGGCGTTGAAGTGGATGCTTGGAGATGATGTCATCTCCAAGTGCCACTGAAGCATGCGGCGCCATCTGGGTCAACTTGACCTGGATCGGCTGTTTACACTGCAGGGTGGCACAGGAACGACCCGTGGCCAACCCTGCAAATACCCGAATTGGATCCCCGGGTCCCTGGACCCAGGTGGATTCATTTACACCGACAAAAATCTGGGGTTGATGCGCTTCAACCAAGGATTTTTAGCTCTTTGTAAAAGGGGTATCATTTTTATTGGAACCTAATGATTTTATCTACAAGTCAAGGGAGTATATTTACTAATGTGAGAGTTTTTAGAAGTGGAGATGTTACCCATAGCAACCAATCAGATTCTAGCTATCATCTTATAGAAGGTGCTAGTTAAATGTTAAGTAGAATCTGATTGGTTGCTATGGGCAACATCTCAATTTCTAAAAATTTTCACTTTTAGCCATGATGTATTAATGGGATTGATCTAAAAAAACCTAAATGCTGGCAACGATGACATGTTCCCCGGTGTCTCCAAGATCACTGCGTATACGGGACCTTTTCTCTTTTTAACTTTGCGTGCGTGAGCTGTTTTTAACACCTGAACTGCGCATGCGCACAAATAATATCCTCCCGGAAGATCAATATTATTTACCAGATTATTATTTTTATCAAATACAAAGATGCCAAAAGATTGATACGGGATTGCCAGGTGGGCCATCCCTAGCTGAGATTAGAGAGAGACAGATGTCTAAAGTAAGAACAAATACATTGATCTACAATGAACATTGTTATAATTATATTAACTGGTTTCAAAGTTATTTTTAGATACATGACTATAATACTTTATTAAAATCTCATCACAAATGATTCATATCCTGTACAGCACTGTCAATCCTTCTCTTTGTTAGAGGGATAGTCACACTATTTACAAGTTCCATCAGTTATAAAGTTACATATATAGTACATTCCTGTATTTACTTTAAAATGTCAAATTGTTTCAAGTTTCCACTAGTCCTTAAATGACCACATTGTGTTTCCTAAAACATAAGATTGGAAATTTTGTTATACAATATTACAGCGTCACATTTTGTTTACAGCTAGTTTGCAGACCGGATCTATATATCTTTTATTCGGCTGACTTAGTATTACTGCGCTGCAGAGAGTGCGCACTACGCCATTTTATAATATGTATAATGACACACACAGAAGATTCAGACACAAAATGTCCGCTGGTATCACAGAACAATGGCAGGAATTACTGAGATGAATTTATTTATGATAACTGGGTAAAACACGCAATAATGCCATAAATATAAATGATATAGTCAGACTATGCTACAGGCAGTGAGTGCTTCGTCCTGCCACGCCCCATCATATTATATATCGCTATTTGTATTATGCTCGTACAAAAAAGAGAAAGACGAATGTTTCATGCATAACGGAAACACATATGTGTCACCGGACAGATTCCGTGCCTATATTTGGAGGGACGCACTTTTTTTTCCTCGAGCTTATCAAATTCCTGCTTAATTTCTATATCGATTTTCATTTCTCTGTAACATTGTTTTATTTATAGTCACGGTGCACTCATTTCCTGTAACGCATCCAATTACTCAACTAAATGACTGTGTAACTATTAATGAAGTAATTTGCCTAATTGCTCTTCTTCTGGGACTTTTTTTTTCCTTTTTTTTTTTTTTAAAAACGTTCCCGCATCTCTGGCTGCAGCGGAAGGACACATACAGCAGACCTGCATGCAGTGTCACCCCCTACGTCACAATGCGCTGCTATAAGATACGGCCGCCGCCCAGTCACCCCGGTTATTGCAGTTCCAACCGCGCAGGGAGTGAGATGGTCACGGGCAGGAGGGGGGTCTTCGGATCAAGACGACGATGACGATGATGATCACCATATCCGCGCCAGCTGCCCTGTAACGCTCTCTCTCCTATGTACATACATGTATCTGCTGTTCTATAGGCTCCGGTTTCAAGACCCAGTTTCGTGCGTGTAAGGTATTTCTCATTTGTTCCCGCTGTCCCCGGTAATCCATAAATATACCTGTTTGCCAGTAGTGTAGGGGGCCCGAGGGTGACCCAGACTTCGATCTGGCATTAAAGAACCGTAACCCGCATTGGTGATCTCCCTGTACGTAGATGTTAGTGTTACAGTGTTACTCCCTGATATAGCTGTAGTATTCCTGTACTTCACTAGAAACTCATTGTTGCCTGTAGAGCTGGATACATTGTATACTATCAACTATTAGTTATTGCTACAGCTGATTATCATCATGTAGCACTTGATACATAGTATTCCCTAATCTAGTCCCTGCTACACATTGTTAATGTAATACAGGGCTTGGGACACAGTGAGACTAAAGTGACCTAAAATGGTGTAATGTAGTTATGGATAAGCCAGTACTCATTTTAATGTCGCTCACAATGTATTAAGGTGATGTTTAAAGTCTACCCCAGGGTCATTATGACAGATCCACGTAATCAAACCACTAACTGCTTATAAAGTGATTTTTGTTGTATTGAACATAGAAAAGTGTTAAAATCAAATCAGCCTAGGCATAAAGATGGCCGCTGTACTCAGTGGAGAGGGTGGAGCTAAGGTCTCCTGGTGGCTCTGCTAGCTGGTTCTGGCCTCGCCCATATATAGTCATGAGTTTGGCTTTGATTTTCATTAGCTACAGTGAAATGTGCTTCCTCATAAAGATGGCTGCCTCTCCCAGTGAAGAGGGTGGAGCTAAGGTCTCCTGGTTCTGGCCTCGCCCATACAGTCATGACTCATTTGTCTTCAGTAAATGTCTTCTCATAAAGATGGCCGCCTCTTAGTGGAGAGGGTGGAGCTAAGATCTCCTGAAGGCTTCGTCAGCTGAAGCTAGGTGGCCGCCTCACAGTGAAATGGGTGGAGCGAAGGTCTCCTGGTGGCTTCGTCAAGTAGACACTTTTCTATCCAGTAAAGACCGTTGCGCTTGATGCAAAATATATAGCAGGAAGTAATACATTAAAGTAGACTTCTATAATAATTCTAATTTTAAAGTTGTGTAATTTAAAATAATGTTTTGCATTGCAGTTTTTAGTTAAGTATTGTATCTATACAATTGGGTATATCTATGGATTCAAGTATTTCTAAATTTATACTTTCAATTATCAAGCTGGGTTTTGTTTAATACTGGAGCATTAAAATGGCTGATACATGTATTATGTTTGCTCAGATGTTTTCTTGCAGCATATTGCGCGAAAGCATTAATTCATCTACACTTCGGAATGAAAGGACTTTTTTGTAAAATGATTCCTAAAACTGAAGTTTTAAAGCAAAGAAGACTCCACTGCCTGAAGTCCCAAGGAAAAGTTGATGACTATGTGCATATTGATGTAACCTGTAGTGGATACTTTGTCCACAGAGTATTATGGATTATTTTATGGGTGTATATTATATTATCTTAATTGTGATATGCATTTACAGTTTAATCTGGTCTTAATTTTATTAGTTAAACTTAGTACATGGGTACTTGCCAAAGTCATTTTTCTGTATGGAAATTAATAATCCTGTAGCAGAATTTCCCAAATCTTACCTAATACCATTTTACATTTTATTTTTACCAGTTAGTCACTGACTTGCACCTAGTTTGTGTACAGTATTTTAAAAGGTGGAAATGAATATCGCAACTTACTGGAATTGTTATGACTATGTAGCTTGACTATTTTTTTCTGTTTCTGTAGGTACATTGATACTGTAGGTTCCTGTACTCACTATCCTTGCCCATTAATCCCCCTTAAACTCCTGAGAACGTCAATGCAGGTGTCTTGTAACCATGCAGATCATCTTGTATGTTTGCTCTTTACTTAGTTCATAGCTTCTCATACATGAAAACACATCTGGGAAGAAACTGCACCCTTAGGTGGCCCTTTTCAAAGCCCATGGGTAAGCAGGAAAGCCACCCCAGCTTTTAGGCTGTCGAAATAGCCAAGCATCCTTCATCTGGTAAGCATACCTATGTACGGAGTAATGTCTCCAGTAAACAATTGAGTTGGTGCATCACTGGAGCAAAGCTTTTTTGCACATGATTACTATGAGTATAAAATCTACCGTTATTCCACTCTAGTACTGTATCAGGCTATGCCGCTGCCTGAAACAACTTAACGCACTGTTTGTATTGTGCATATTGCACAATAACTTCTCCAGTTAGTGGAGTGGTAACTCTTTTTAAACATTGACTGAAATGTCACACCTTATTTGTGCTACACTCCTCTGGCGTTAAATAATGTAGTTAACTCAAATAGATATTCATCCTTCTAAATGCCGAGCACCAGGTCCCCTAGTCTGACACACAAAATATTACGTTTTAGATTAATGTAATGTTCTGTAACTAGTTTGGATATTTTTACATTTCTTCCTAGGTAGTTATCTTTGTTTCTATTGGCTCAGATGATTCTTCAGAAAATAATAATAAAGATGTATTTCCAAGTAAGGTTTTTCCTTGTACATTTGTCACTGTTAATGATCTGTATTAGCTGTACTTTGTCATGCTGACATTTTGTTGTAAAATATAAAATGTATTAAAGTTGCAAAGATAAACATCTTGTTTGAATGTTTTTGTTAAAGGTTGTGGTGCAAACTTCCAGTGATAATAATCAGGCAGGAGTGAAGTGAGCTGATCAAGGTGTAGTTCATATTGCTGCCAGTCCTGGCCCAGAATCTTCCTGCAAATGCTAAGTACACGTTCTCGTGGTTCAACTTGGTAAACTTAATGTACATTAAAATACTGTCCTAAATACTGGTTTTATGGACAGACTATAACATACCGCAGACTGGCATACACATCCTCAAGTGGAAGACAAGCATTTCCTGTCTGAAAGGTTTTTGGTTTAATTTCCTTGGACAGGTTACTCGTCCTCAATTCCTTGGACAGGTTACCCATCAGTGTGTCAGGTTACTCATCCTCAAAGAAGGCGATGGAAACTGAACATCAACTCTTGCAGATAAGTTTATTAAAAGGTCAAATTCTGCATGCATCACCACACTTGAGGTACAATTCTCCAAGGGTTATATGAAATGTCAGGGTTATGTCTGCCACTTCTAGGCTACAGTCACATTTACAGACCTGGATATATATTTGCCATTGGCACATCTCTGTAAGGTATACAGCAGAACTGTAAAGGAAAACTAAGGGATTGATTAAAGTTACAATTAATGGGATCTTTCCTGAATAATCAGGTCTGCGAGTTGTCAAACTAGAAGTTATAGCAACTAGATAAATTCATAGAAGAATCTTATGCATTCCTTAATATCTACATTTATGGTTAATTTCCCTTTTAGTTGGTAATAAAGTGGGGGGAAAGCATGTCACACAGTTCAATAACAATCAATAAAAGTACTTTGTAAAAACTTAAACTTTGAATTCAACTCTTATACCATGTATCAATTCTGAATTTCTTTTCTTGTCTGGTCTTTTCTTGATCCTAAATGCTGTTTAGAAATTAAAACCAGGTTACCTGTTCAGCAAATTCAGGAGCTTTTCGTGTAAGAATTGGTCATCGCCTAATGGTGTGCTTTCTTGGGTCCCTTAGAATCGCTATAAAGGTATGCACATGTGCTAATCCAGCTAGGATGGGGTGAAGTGGAAATGGATTCATCCATGCATGAAAATATGAATAGTCAGCAGCAGATTGATAGTACAATGGACTCTGGGTAGGGTTCATTCCTAGGCCCCCACTCTGCATAAATTTTTCATACTTTTTATATTAACAAACTCTTACAATTAAGATTCCAAAGGAAATAAATGGAAGCAGTTTACCATTGTGGCAGGCCTTCTATTGCAAATATTAAGCAGTACACAGCAATTGGATCTCTACAAGTTTAATTGAGTACATAGTAAGCCGCTCAACTCCAGTGTAAATTTCTATTAATTTTACTTTTAAAACTTAGTTTAAATGTGGAATCCGTATGCCAGGGGCTACTACCCTAAATGATTCCTTAGTATAATCTGCCACTGTGAATACCTAACTGCTAATATAAAGCATGATTTATATATATTTTTGGGAGAGAAAAATGCTTCCTCATAGTGTGTATGTAAGAACCTTTGCTGTACATATGCATGTGATTGTATGGTTTTTAAAGGACTACACATAGCTACATTTTTTAAACCTAGAATAGGGGCTGTCAGTAACTTATGACAAAAATGCCTAAGCTTACTTTTTTTGCCACTCTAGACATAAAAGCATTCTGTCTGCTATATGGGAGAAGGTAAGGTGGTCTTCCAGCCTTGTGATCTCAGCTGAATGACTGCGTTTCAATAAGGCTCCTAATTCACTCCCCATAAGGTCATTAAAAGCGTTCCACTCGTGTGTCTACAAGTTACAGAACCTTTAGCAACATGCCCAAGTATCCAGGTATGGGGATTTCCACACTACTGTAAGACCTGCTCTGGCAGTGATCCGTACTGCGCCTTGTTCTGCTGACCATTCATCTTGCTGTGAGGAGAAGGTAATCCACATGTGCAGGAATGTCCTTGCACCTAAAATGACCTTAACTTGGTAATGAAGTAATGTTTTTTAAGGTATACCATTGAACCACCAACATCTGGATACCATATAATAGTTAGTTGTGCCTTTCTGCCTGGACATGCAGCTACCCCCTATATGTACTCACAAGCAAGTGTGCCAAGTGACAGTGGTTTACGCAGGAAGGATTCATGTGGTATTGCATGACTGCAGGAAATAAGGTAATGTGGAGTATTAATATTTATCCAATATGAAATCGGAAGTTGGTAAAAGATCAATGTCTATAACCAAGCGCATGATTGAGCTAAATTTCAATGACTTTAAAGATGTCAGGTTATAGTTGAATTAATGTCCTAATGGTTACATTTGTTCAACTAGCACACACTAAAAATACAGTACATCTTTTTTTTTTTTTTTCCTCAGAATATCAGATATGTTTCCTACAATCTAGTCCTATTTCTGAAGAGAAGACTGACATTTCTCCTGATCTATTGTTCCTTATTGGCTTGCATATGGCAGCTACACATGATATGCCTGCCCCTAAAATCTACCCAGTAACCAAACAGCGAATTAATCTTTTGTAATCATCCCAGACTAGGCTAGCTGTAATCTTTAGGGTACTTATGACAGTGGATGCTTGCTCACTATATTTTGTCATGGGAACACTATTACACAATAGACAGGATTGATGATCAGCGGTGGTCTGCATGCTAGTAATAAAAGGCCCAAAAACTGGTCTGTAGTGGACAGAATGGAAGTTAACGCATCTGCTGAATACACAAATACTTCATATATAGGTGTAGACATTTTAAATGCCCATGTTCTGAGAGTAAAGCAAGCAAAAATCATTTTTTTTTTACAAGTGTGAAAACTTTATTGGTTTAATGTAAAACAATGGTATTTTGTAAATGCTGTTATGGTCTATATTACTAAGTGCCGGTTTGTGCTACTTTGAACAAAATGTTATTTACCGTTTCATTTACGCTCAGGGAGCCCAATTATATTCTCAACATGGAGAGAAGGGGGCTATGTATCAAAGCTTGATGAGAGGGAAAATTTTGAGAGTATTTGCAAAATGAGTTGGGAGCTGATTGGTTAATACTTTCTCACAATTTTCTCTCTCCTCAAGCTTTGATGCATAGGCCCCTTATGGGGCACATCCACTAGCAGACCAAAACGACTGCACGATTACGACATGGTAATTGTGCAGTCGTGTCATAGTCTGTGCTGTGCCTACACTGAATGATCATGCGTTCAGTGTAGGCACCCTCCCTTATCCCTGAACATGGCCAATCTGTTATCTGCAGATTGACTAGCTTGTTATGGCGATGATAGATGCCAAAACAACCAGTGGGAGCGCACATTGCTGGTCGTCTTTGACATTTTAATGAAATATTTTTGAGTGATTAATATTATCGTTCAATCGCTCATTTTAATCAGATAGTGGATGTGTGCCTTTGGACTGCGCAGTGCTTCTCAAGTTTATTGAACAGGTCATGTTTTGAGGATTTCTGTCTGTGGAAGCAGGTGGGATAATTATTAACCCAGCTAAATGGATTAACTCACATGTGCATGATTAAATAAATCTACAAAATATGACCTCTTGAGGCCTGGAGTGGAGGACCCTGGATTTATTGTACGATACTCACAAGTGATGCACTGCTTTTTCATTGTATTTATCAACACAAAACTCAAACCCTTTCCAATACCATGATGGAAGAGAACAAGTACCATTCTTATACATGAGGCAGCTACCGAAAAAATTATCACTGGTAAGACAGAATGGCAACTTTGGTTTATTAGTAAAGTTTCACTTTACCTAAATTTCAAACACTAATTGGTTATGTATGTTCTTTTGTTTCAAATGCAGCTTTGGCAGCATGATGCCTCTAAACCATTTCCTGTCAATGTGGGTGTTTCTCCATATCTCTGATAATCTAAACATATCTGTAATATTTTGAGACACTGGGGGTATTCATCAAAGATAAAGTACAGACTAATCTGCTCCTATCCCTTTACAGGCTGTGTTTGACAAATGCAAGGAGCTGACTGGTTGCTGCTTTTATCTTTCCCAATTTTATCTCTCTCCAGGCTTTGAATACCCATCTATTTCTTAAGATTTATTTAACTTGGGTAACTTTTTGGTTTGCATGAAAGGCTACGGTAATTGGTCTCAAACTTCAAGAAGAATGACATACACAAAAAAATATATATAATACATACATGTAATGGACAATTGCATAATGCAGACCTACACTATGAGTGTTTAACAGCTTTGAAAGATGAGCAATTGATGCACAAAATGAGCTGCTATTCTCAGTTACAGAAATCATGGTTACATGGAATTTGTATGTAATGCCGGCGACTATTTAGCCGCTGGATCAAATACCGCCGGTGGGTCGAAATCCCGACAGGTAAAGGTAAGTAACCTAACCCTCCCCTCCCCCCCCCCCCCCCCCCCCCCCCCCCCCCCCAACCCTCCTTTAGGAGTGCCTAAACCTACCCTCCCTGCACCCTAAACCTGACCCTCCTTGGGGCGGTGTCTACCCCTAGCCTAACCCTAACTTTCCACGGAGGTGGGGGGGTGCCTCACCCTAAGTCCCCCCATATCCCTGCGCTAAGTGTTCTACTTACCCGTCAGAGGACAATCGGGATGGCGGGGGTCGGTCTTTCGGCGTTGGGATTAAGATAGGCGTTGGCATTTCAACGCCTATCTTAAGTCCCTTGTCGGTCAGGGCGAGTCGGGATTTAGACCAGTGGCATCGTGTCCGCTGGTCTATTAACTACATCCAGACAGTGCTCCAGTAAATCTTCCTTTTTTTTTTTTTTATAAACATAAAGCTAAAAGGGAACTATTTCCATGTCATAAGAAGCAAGTTGCAACTTACACTTTTTGCATCACTTCAGACAAAGCTGCTTAGAATAGAAAACATACTATTGATAATGATTGTTAAAACCATGTGTCAGCTTAAATACCACAGTTAAAAATTGTGATTATTTGCAATGGAGTTTTTGGTAACATACAGATGTACCAGCATATCAAGAGTAATAGCTTTTATGGTTTTCAGAGTCTATCTGGAATTCTTTGATCTGCAGTAAAAGAAAAACCTGTTGGTTAGATGTTTGTGGTGATAGTAAAAAGGTAATGACAATATTATGCATCACAAGGTTATTTGCTCTTAATCAATCTTCAAGAAGAAAAAAATACGTACATTTTATGGGTATTACATTAATGCAGACCTACAATATGAGTGTCAATAGCTGTGAAAATGTCTGAGTAGTTATTGCACCAGATGTGTTGCTATTCCAAGCATTACAGAAATCATTATTATAGTATGCATGTCTTCCAGGCTTGTGAACAGACTGTGCTCCAGTAAATCTCCATACTTTTTAAACCTAGGGCTAACTGGAATATAATAGTGTACATTTTCCATGTCTTAAGAAGCAAGTTGTATATTACAGTTTTTGCATCCCTTCAGAATACATAAAAATAAAATATTTTTACAATGGAAAACATGTTCAAAATTGATAATGACTGTGTTGGTTGGTATTTTATGTGGTGGCAGTTATACAGAGATGGACAATTTTATGCATCAGGACCAAAAGAATGTTTTTATTACATAAATAAAAAGCAGATAATTTGTACATAAAAATAACATCAGGAATGTTTTTTCATTTATGATACTAAAGATAAAAGTACACGTAGGATTAAATTGTGCTTCAAAATTACATAACTTCAATGAAATTTGGAATTCCATGAGAGACACCTGATTCAAACTTCGAGACCTCCAACCAATATAATTTTCTGGAAATTTTTAGAAGCTGTAAGGGAACTTGATGTGTGAAAGGACATTTTGTTCTTGATATCCAACAGTTGCGCTCAAGGCAGAAGATATACAAGGCCCAAGTTGAATGGATGATATGGTACCTCTTTAAAAATGTCTAGAATATCTGTGTTTTCCCTTTTTGTAACATGTTTGTTCTAGATAAGGAGGATGCTGCAGTTTTCTATGTTTTGGGATGAATTTGCCTTATTTTTCATCAACTGATTTCTTGTAACATGTTTGTTCTACAAGATGAAGTTTCAGAATATTGTATGTTTTGGAATGTATTTGCATTGTTTTTCATTAACAGATTTCAAAGAAATCACGAAGCCCACTAAACATTTCAGCCATTACTATAAGTGTCTTGATTTCCCCCAACTTGTACCTTAATTTATATTTCAATGGCTAAAGAGAGAGATGATAGCTATGCTGCCCATTGGTTGCTATGGGCAGCACCACTTCTTAATAGAACTCCCATCTTGGAAAATTTACCCCTGAATGACTTGATCTGTACTAGAAGACAAGGATGAAAGTTGAATCACTCACAATATTGCAAGTACCTTAAATAAAGTTTGGTAGTTCAATTGTGTTTGTGAGGGGTTGGTGGGAATTTGCCTTCTTATTGATCTCCACAATTACCTGCTAAAGCCAGGATGGACATCTTTTAAACTTTGTGGCCTCCCAACTGATTTCTTCTTTTGGTAAATAGTTAAATTCATTTTTGGAAGCTGTAATGGAATTTGATTTCTGTGTGGAAGGACTGTTTGTTCTTGATATCCAACAGTGGAGCTCGAGGCACAAGATATGCCAGACCCAAGTCATATGGATGATATGGTACCTCTTTATATGAACTTCTATGGAATATCTCTATGTTTTCCCTTTCTATAACATGTTTGTTCTACATGATGAGTATTCTCAATATTGTATGTGTATGTTTTGGGATGGATTTGCCTTGTTTTTCATCAACAGGTTTCTCAGAAATCGATACCCACTAAACATTTCAGCCACTACTGTAAGTGTCTTGATCTGCCTCAACATGTACCTTAATTTGTATTTCAATGGCTAAAGAGAGAGATGATTGCTATGAGGAGGAATGAGTCTTTCACAGCTGTGCCTAGTTCAGACAAGACGAAGGAAGATAATTAGGTAGCTGTTTTGGTTTGCAGCTTTGGTGAGTTGCATCGGATGTGGGCTGCTTCTTTATCAATATTTTTTAGACTCTAATTGACTAGATCTGTATTAGAAGTCATGGGTGAAGGTTGAATCACACACAATATTGCAAGTACCTTTAATAAAGTTTGGTAGATCAATTGTGTTTGTGAGGGGTTGGTGGGAACTTGCATTCTTATTGATCTCCACAGATACCTGCTAATGCCAGGATGGACATCTTTCAAACTTCGATGCCTCCCAACTAATTTCTTCTACTGGTAAATAGTTATATTCATTTTTGGAAGCTGTTATGGAATTTGTTTTCTGTGTGGAAGGACTGTTTGTTCTTGATATCCAACAGTGGAGCTCGAGGCATAAGATATGCCAGGCCCAAATCATATGGATGATATGGTACCTCTTTATATGAACTTCTATAGATAATCTATGTGTTTTCCATTTCTATAACATGTCTGTACTATATGATAAGGATTCTATATATATGGTATGTGTATGTTTTGGGATGTATTTGCCTTTATTTTCATCAACAGATTTCTCTGGATTCATGACACCAACTAAGCATCTCAGCCACTACTGTAAGTGTCTTGATCTGCCACAATGTGTACCTAAATTTGTATTTCAATGGCTAAATAGAGAGATGATTGCTATGAGGAGGAATGAGTTTTTCACAGTTGTGCCTAGTTCAAACAAGACGAAGGAAGATAATTAGGTAGCTGTTTTGGTTTCCAGCTTTGGTGAGTTAAATAGAATATATGTACTGCTATTTATCAATATTTTTCAGACTCTAATTGACTTGATCTGTACCTGAACACATGGATGAAGGTTGAATCACTCACATTATTGCATTTATCTTGAATAAAACTGGGTAGATCAATTGTGTTTGTGAGGGGTTGGTGGGAACTTGCCTTTTTATTGATCTCCACAGTTACCTACTAAAGCCAGGATGGACATCCTTCAAACTTCGATTTTGATTTCTGTGTGGAAGGACTGTTTGTGCTTGATATCCAACAGTGGAGCTTGAGGCAGAAGATATGCCAGGCCAAGTAGTTTGGATGATTATATGAACTTCTATTGAATATCTCTGTGTTTTCCCTTTCTATAACATGTTTGTTCTATTGGATGAGTATTCTAAATTTTGTATGTGTATGTTTTGGGATGGATTTGCCTTTATTTTCATCTACAGATTTTTTATAATTCAAGATGCCCACTAAACATTTCAGCCACTCCTGTAAGTGTCTTGATCTTCCACAACATGTACCTTAGTTTGTATTTCAATGACTAAAAAGAGAGATGATTGCTATGAGGAGGAATGAGTTTTCACAGTTGTGCCTAGTTCAGACAAGACGAAGGAAAATATTTAGGTAGCTGTTTTGGTTTCCAGCTTTGGTGAGTTGCATAGAATATGGGCTGCTGTTTATCTATATTTTTCAGACTCTTATTGACTTGATCTGTACTTGAAGACCAGGATGAAAGTTGAATCACTCTCAATATTGCAAGTACCTTGCATAAAACTGGGTTTGTGTTTGTGAGGGGTTTGTGGGATCTTGCCTTTTTATTGATCTCCACAGTTACCTGCTAATGTCAGGATGGACATTTTTCCAACTTTCCAAATCCCTGATTTCTTTTTATGGTAAATAGTTAAATTCATTTCTGGAAGTTGTTTTGGAATTTGATTGCTGTGTGGAAGGACTGTTTGTTCTTGATATCCAACAGTGGAGCTTGAGGCAGAAGATATGCCAGACCCAAGTCATATGGATGATATGGTACCTCTTTATATGAACTTCTATGGAATATCTCTATGTTTTCCCTTTCTATAACATGTTTGTTCTACATGATGAGGATTCTCAATATTGTATGTGTATGTTTTGGGATGGATTTGCCTTGTTTTTCATCAGCAGATTTCTTGTAATATGTTTGTTCTACATTGATGAGGATTCTAAATATTGTATTTATATGTTTTGGAATGTATTTTCCTTATATTTCATTAACAGATTTCCCAGTAATCGATACCCACTAAACATTTCAGCCACTACTGTAAGTGTCGTGATCTGCCCCAATGTGTACACTAATTTGTATTTCAATGGCTAAAGAGAGAGATGATTGCTTGATGAGGAATGAGTCGTTCACAGTTGAGCCTTGTTCAGACAAGACGAAGGAAGATAATTAGGTAGCTGTTTTCTTTATCAATATTTTTCAGACTCTGAAAGAAATGATTTGTATTCAAAAAAATTGGATGAAGGTTGAATCACACACAATATTGCAAGTACCTTAAATAAAGTTTGGTAGATCAATTGTGTTTGTGAGGGGTTGGTGGGAACTTGCCTTCTTATTGATCTCCACAGATACCTGCTATTGCCAGGATGGACATCTTTCAAACTTCGAGGCCTCCCAAGTAATTTCTTCTTTTGGTAAATAGTTATATTCATTTTTGGAAGCTGTAATGGAATTTGATTTCTGTGTGGAAGGACTGTTTGTTCTTGATATCCAACAGTGG
The DNA here is from genome assembly GCA_031769625.1 of Taudactylus pleione. NCBI lineage: Eukaryota > Metazoa > Chordata > Amphibia > Anura > Myobatrachidae > Taudactylus > Taudactylus pleione. The sequence continues at coordinate 14,773,922 of JAUIMM010000108.1, forward strand.
AGCTCGAGGCAGTAGATATGCCAGGCCCAAGTCATATGGATGATATGGTACCTCCTTATATGAACTTTTATGGATTATCTGTGTGTTTTCCCTTTCTATAATTGCATTTATCTTGAATAAAACTGGGTAGATCAATTGTGTTTGCGAGGGGTTGGTGGGAACTTGCCTTTTTATTGATCTCCACAGTTACCTGCTAAAGCCAGGATGGACATCCTTCAAACTTCGATTTTGATTTCTGTGTGGAAGGACTGTTTGTGCTTGATATCCAACAGTGGAGCTTGAGGCAGAAGATATGCCAGGCCAAGTAGTTTGGATGATTATATGAACTTCTATTGAATATCTCTGTGTTTTCCCTTTCTTTAACATGCTTGTTCTATTTGATGAGTATTTTCAATTTTGTATGTGTATGTTTTGGGATGGATTTGCCTAGTTTTTCATCAACAGATTTCGTAGAATTCAAGATGCCCACTAAACCTCTTAGCTACTACTGTAAGTGTCTTGATCTACCTCAACGTGTACCTTAATTTGTATTTCAATGGCTAAAGAGAGAGATGATTGCTATGAGGAGGAATGAGTTTTTCACAGTTGTGCCTAGTTCAGACAAGACGAAGGAAGATAGTTAGGTAGCTGTTTTGGTTTCCAGCTTTGGTGAGTTACACACAATATCGGCTGCTTCTTTATCAATATTTTTCAGACTTTGAAAGACTTCATTTGTATTAGAAAACATGGATGAAGGTTGAATCACATACAATATTGCAAGTACCTTAAATAAAGTTTGGTAGATCAATTGTGTTTGTGAGGGGTTGGTGGGATCTTGCCTTCTTATTGATCTCCACAGATACCTACTAATGCCAGGATGGACATCTTTCAAACTTCGAGGCCTCCCAAGTAATTTCTTCTTTTGGTAAATAGTTATATTCAGTTTTGGAAGCTGTAATGGAATTTGATTTCTGTGTGGAAGGACTGTTTGTTCTTGATATCCAACAGTGGAGCTCGAGGCATAAGATATGCCAGGTCCAAATCATATGGATGATATGGTACCTCTTTATATGAACTTCTATAGATAATCTATGTGTTTTCCATTTCTATAACATGTCTGTACTATATGATAAGGATTGTAAATATGGTATGTGTATGTTTTGGGATGTATTTGCCTTTATTTTCATCAACAGATTTCTCTGAATTCATGACACCCACTAAACATCTTAGCCACAACTGTGAGTGTCTTGATCTGCCACTCTGTGTACCTTATTTTGCATTTCAATGGCTAAAGAGAGAGATGATTGCTATGAGGAGGAATAAGTTTTTCACAGTTGTGCCTAGTTCAGACTAGACGAAGGAAGATAATTAGGTAGTTATTTTGGTTTCTTTTTTGGTGAGTTACATAGAATATGGGCTGCTGTTTATCAATATATTTCAGACTCTAATTGACTTGATCTGTACCTGAACATATGGATGAAGGTTGAATCACTCACATTATTGCATTTATCTTGAATAAAACTGGGTAGATCAATTGTGTTTGTGAGGGGTTGGTGGGAACTTGCCTTTTTATTGATCTCCACAGTTACCTGCTAAAGCCAGGATGGACATCCTTCAAACTTCGAGGCCTCCCAAATGATTTGTTATTATAGTAAATAGTTCAATTAATTTTTGGACGCTGTTTTGGATTTTGATTCTGTGTGGCAGGACTGTTTGTTCTTGATATCCAACAGTGGAGCTCGAGGCAGAAGATATGCCAGGCCTAGAAATTTGGATGATATGGTACCTCTTTATATGAACTTCTATTTGATGAGTATTCCAAATATGGTATGTGTATGTTTTGGGATGGGTTTGCCTTTATTTTCATCTACAGATTTTTTAGAATTCAAGATGCCCACTAAACATTGCAGCCACTCCTGTAAGTGTCTTGATCTTCCACAATATGTACCTTAATTTGTATTTCAATGACTAAAAAGAGAGATGATTGCTATGAGGAGGAATGAGTTTTTCACTGTTGTGCCTAGTTCAGACAAGACGAAGGAAAATATTTAGGTAGCTGTTTTGGTTTCCAGCTTTGGTGAGTTGCATAGAATATGGGCTGCTGTTTATCAATATATTTCAGACTCTAATTGACTTGATCTGTACTTGAAGACAAGGATGAAAGTTGAATCACTCACAATATTGCAAGTACCTTGCATAAAACTGGGTTTATGTTTGTGAGGAGTTTGTGGGATCTTGCCTTTTTATTGATCTCCACAGTTACCTGCTAATGTCAGGATGGACATTTTTCCAACTTTCCAAATCTCTGATTTCTTTTTATGGTAAATAGTTGAATTCAATTCTGGAAGTTGTTTTCGAATTTGATTTCTGTGTGGTAGGACTGTTTGTTCTTGATATCCAACAGTGGAGCTCGAGGCAGAAGATATGCCAGACCCAAGTCATATGGATTATATGGTACCTCTTTATATGAACTTCTATGGAATATCTCTATGTTTTCCCTTTCTATAACATGTTTGTTCTACATGATGAGGATTCTCAATATTGTATGTGTATGTTTTGGGATGGATTTGCCTTGTTTTTCATCAACAGATTTCTTGTAATATGTTTGTTCTACATTGATGAGGATTCTAAATATTGTATTTGTATGTTTTGGAATGTATTTTCCTTATATTTCATTAACAGATTTCTCAGAAATCGATACGCACTAAACATTTCAGCCACTACTATAAGTGTCGTGATCTGCCCCAATGTGTACACTAATTTGTATTTCAATGGCTAAAGAGAGAGATGATTGCTTGATGAGGAATGAGTCGTTCACAGTTGAGCCTTGTTCAGACAAGACGAAGGAAGATAATTAGGTAGCTGTTTTCTTTATCAATATTTTTCAGACTCTGAAAGAAATGATTTGTATTCAAAAAAATTGGATGAAGGTTGAATCACACACAATATTGCAAGTACCTTAAATAAAGTTTGGTAGATCAATTGTGTTTGTGAGGGGTTGGTGGGAACTTGCCCTCTTATTGATCTCCACAGATACCTGCTAATGCCAGGATGGACATCTTTCAAACTTCGAGGCCTCCCAAGTAATTTCTTCTTTTGGTAAATAGTTATATTCAGTTTTGAAAGCTGTAATGGAATTTGATTTCTGTGTGGAAGGACTGTTTGTTCTTGATATCCAACAGTGGAGCTCGAGGCAGAAGATATGTCAGGCCCAAGTCATATGGATGATATGGTACCTCCTTATATGAACTTTTATGGATTATCTGTGTGTTTTCCCTTTCTATAATTGCATTTATCTTGAATAAAACTGGGTAGATCAATTGTGTTTGCGAGGGGTTGGTGGGAACTTGCCTTTTTATTGATCTCCACAGTTACCTGCTAAAGCCAGGATGGACATCCTTCAAACTTCGATTTTGATTTCTGTGTGGAAGGACTGTTTGTGCTTGATATCCAACAGTGGAGCTTGAGGCAGAAGATATGCCAGGCCAAGTAGTTTGGATGATTATATGAACTTCTATTGAATATCTCTGTGTTTTCCCTTTCTTTAACATGCTTGTTCTATTTGATGAGTATTCTAAATTTTGTATGTGTATGTTTTGGGATGGATTTGCCTAGTTTTTCATCAACAGATTTCGTAGAATTCAAGATGCCCACTAAACCTCTTAGCTACTACTGTAAGTGTCTTGATCTACCTCAACGTGTACCTTAATTTGTATTTCAATGGCTAAAGAGAGAGATGATTGCTATGAGGAGGAATGAGTTTTTCACAGTTGTGCCTAGTTCAGACAAGACGAAGGAAGATAGTTAGGTAGCTGTTTTGGTTTCCAGCTTTGGTGAGTTACACACAATATCGGCTGCTTCTTTATCAATATTTTTCAGACTTTGAAAGACTTCATTTGTATTAGAAAACATGGATGAAGGTTGAATCACATACAATATTGCAAGTACCTTAAATAAAGTTTGGTAGATCAATTGTGTTTGTGAGGGGTTGGTGGGATCCTGCCTTCTTATTGATCTCCACAGATACCTGCTAATGCCAGGATGGACATCTTTCAAACTTCGAGGCCTCCCAAGTAATTTCTTCTTTTGGTAAATAGTTATATTCAGTTTTGGAAGCTGTAATGGAATTTGATTTCTGTGTGGAAGGACTGTTTGTTCTTGATATCCAACAGTGGAGCTCGAGGCATAAGATATGCCAGGTCCAAATCATATGGATGATATGGTACCTCTTTATATGAACTTCTATAGATAATCTATGTGTTTTCCATTTCTATAACATGTCTGTACTCTATGATAAGGATTGTAAATATGGTATGTGTATGTTTTGGGATGTATTTGCCTTTATTTTCATCAACAGATTTCTCTGAATTCATGACACCCACTAAACATCTCAGCCACAACTGTGTCTTGATCTGCCACAATGTATACCTTAATTTGTTTTTCAATGGCTAAAGAGAGAGATGATTGCTATGAGGAGGAATGAGTTTTTCACAGTTGTGCCTAGTTCAGACTAGACGAAGGAAGATAATTATATAGCTATTTTGGTTTCCAGCTTTGGTGAGTTAAATAGAATATAAGCTGCTGTTTATCAATATTTTTCAGACTCTAATTGACTTGATCTGTACCTGAATACATGGATGAAGGTTGAATCACCCAAATTATTGCATTTATCTTGAATAAAACTTTGTAGATCAATTGTGTTTGTGAGGGGTTGGTTGGAACTTGCCTTTTTATTGATCTCCACAGTTACCTGCTAAAGCCAGGATGGACATCCTTCAAACTTTGATTTTGATTTCTGTGTGGAAGGACTGTTTGTGCTTGATATCCAACAGTTGAGGTCGAGGCAGAAGATATTCCAGGCCAAGTAGTTTGGTTGATATGGTACCTCTTTATATTTACTTTCATAGATAATCTATGTGTTTTCCATTTCTATAACATGTTTGTACTATATGATAAGGATTGTAATTATGGTATTTGCCTTCATTTTCATCAACAGATTTCTCTGAATTCATGACACCCACTAAACATCTCAGCCACAACTGTAAGTGTCTTGATCTGCCACACTGTGTACCTTATTTTATATTTCAATGGCTAAAAAGAGAGATGATTGCTGTGAGGAGTAATGAGTTTTTCACAGTTGTGCCTAGTTCAGACAAGATGAAGGAAGATATTTAGGTAGGTGTTTTGGTTTCCGGCTTTGGTGAGTTACACACAATATCGGCTGCTTCTTTATCAATATTTTTCAGACTCTGAAAGACTTGATTTGTATTAGAAAACATGGATGAAGGTTGAATCACACACAATATTGCAAGTACCTTAAATAAAGTTTGGTAGATCAATTGTGTTTGTGAGGGGTTGGTGGGAACTTGCCTTCTTATTGATCTCCACAGATACCTGCTAATGCCAGGATGGACATCTTTCAAACTTCGAGGCCTCCCAAGTAATTTCTTCTTTTGGTAAATAGTTATATTCAGTTTTGGAAGCTGTAATGGAATTTGATTTCTGTGTGGAAGGACTGGTTGTTCTTGATATCCAACAGTGGAGCTCGAGGCAGAAGATATGTCAGGCCCAAGTCATATGGATGATATGGTACCTCTTTATATGAACTTTTATGGATAATCTATATGTTTTCCCTATCTATAACATGTTTGTTCTATATGATAAGGATTCTAAATATGGTATGTGTATGTTTTGGGATGTATTTGCCTTTATTTTCATCAACAGATTTCTTAGAATTCATGATGCCCACTAAATATCTCAGCCACTACTGTGAGTGTCTTGATCTGCCACAACGTGTACCTTAATTTGTATTTCAATTACTAAAAAGAGAGATGTTTGCTATGAGGAGGAATGAGTTTTTCACAGTTGTGCCTAGTTCAGCCAAGACGAAGGATGATAATTAGGTAGTTGTTTTGGTTTCTTTTTTGGTGAGTTACATAGAATATGGGCTGCTGTTTATCAATATTTTTCAGACTCTAATTGACTTGATCTGTACCTGAACACATGGATGAAGGTTGAATCACACACAATATTGCAAGTATCTTAAATAAAGTTTGGTAGATCAATTGTGTTTGTGAGGGGTTGGTGGGAACTTGCCTTCTTATTGATCTTTACAGAGATCAATAAGGGGATGTATTTGGGATGTATTTGCCTTTATTTTCATCAACAGATTTCATGGACATCTTTCAAACTTCTTTTGGTAAATAGTTATATTCAGTTTTGGAAGCTGTAATGGAATTTGTTTTCTCCTTCATCCACTAGGGGACACTGGAGTTCAAGACAGTGGGTATAGACGGTGGTAGAGTAGAGCCTGGCACTTTAAATAATTCAGAAGTGTGACTGGCTCCTCCCCCTCTATGCCCCATCAGCCCCAGTTTTAGAAATGTGCCCGAGAAGAGCCGGTCACATAGGGCTGAGCTCCAGCCCACACTTAGTAATTTTACTTTTATTTTAACTTTTATTTATTTTCATAGCTTCAACAAGCATTGAGGACAGGCTGACAGAGTGCTGCGTCTGTCGGCCTGCTACATGGAGGCATCAGGAGACCCGCCACCACTAATAAAGAGTGCGTGTCCGGGTCCCAGGCACCCTGGCAGTAGCTCAGGGAGGGACACGCCACAGTTTAATATAGAAGCTGTGTCCGTGCTTCCCCATGCCTAGCCGCAGTCCTGATGCCAGCAGCTGGTAAGTATAGCTCTGTTCCCCTGACTAGCGTGGGACTGAGTTAGATCTGCGGCCCCTCCGCCCCCTCCCTGGCTCATACAGTCCTGGATTCCTGGTATAACGCCGCTAGCGTTATTACAAGGGGCGGAGCTACCGCGCATATAGCGCGGATACCCATCAAGGGAGACTGTTCAGACAGTCTAATTACATAGGTGCGCTGTGCAATGCCTTTCTACGAGCTGCTGGCGCATCTCTTAACATCCCTGCACTGCTGAGTCAGCGCTGGCTCACTTAAAAGAGTCTGACAGCGCTGTGTTTGACTGCTGCCGATGTGATCTCCTCCTCCCTCTGCTCTATGCCATAGTGGTGAGCAGCAGGGGTTAGTTTATTGCCGGTTAAGACCGGATGCAATAGCGCCGGGGCTCTACTCCCGGCAGTGAGGGGGCGTGGCTTAGGTCCGGCAGCCGTTACTGCTCCCGGGGAGCAGGCGCCGCATATTTTTTTTTTCTAGCCTCTCAGTTGGCGCGCACTACAGCGCAGGCATATGCAGAGACTGTCACTGTACAGAATACAGGCAGTCTGTAACTTTGCAGAGGCAGCTGCTTGCAGTGCAGGGAGAGGGTAGAAGTTTGTGCCTGAAGATGCTGCACTCACTGTACCGCTGCTGGAGTTAGTTCCAAGCACATTTGTCTACCTATGACATAATGCAATATGGGTGGCTTTGTATACATGCCTACATGAGTTAAGTGTATGTATGAGTATATATGTGTATATATACGGGGCTTTCCTGCTTATGTATGCTGTCTGTTAAAACCAGTTTTGTTCTATTGATGTTTCCAATGAAAGAACTGTTAATAAATATATAGATGAAGAGGACCTATGTGTATAGTCTCCCCTGTGCATAGCTGTAGAATCTAGATAGAACCTAGTTTGGTCTCTATTATAGTACAATGCTGAGGCATACTGAGCTGTTTACAAATTATACACGCAGTGTAGCAGTTTTCCTGCTTACTTAGTCACGCAGCGGCATGGTCCATATAGAACTTGGCTCATTTCTGTAGTTCCTATATGGTGGTCAGATAATGTACTTATATTCTGTAGGGGAGAGCACTTCAAAACTGTCGACTCCACAACTATCCTAACTGCTGCCCTATGTCATTGTGATGTCACTGTGTAGAGATAGTTGCGACTATTTTACAATTGTCTATCTCAAGATGGCTGCTGTTTGATTAAGAAATTAATCAGTACTCACTAATGTCAGATGTTATTGACGCAGTACCTCTACAACCCGCCGCCACTATTATAGAGTGAGTGTCTGGACCCCTGACACTAGCTCAGGGAGGAACATGCCGCAGCCTAATACAGAGGCTGTGTCCATGTCACTTTGCCCTCCGCATGACAAATATGCCTGTATTCGTTAAATATAATGCAGTATACTTCATTGACCTGAGGTCGTCCTTTTGATCCCCACTTTGAAAAGGTGGGTTCAACTGGAGCTCAAATGGCTCACCTGATAAGGCAAGGACAGAAGGCTCCCAGGATCTATACCAGTCTGGGACAGCACGCTGCTAAAATACCAGGCCTACAGAGGACACACAGCTCATCAGCAGTCTCCCTGCGTGGAGGTAAGCCACAGTTCATACTTACCTGGCAGGGGAGATACCATGATCACAAAGGTGGTTCTCTCAGGGCGAGGCGCATCCATTGCACCATGGGTGTGCTGACCCCCGATGATTTCTCAAAATGCGGAAATCTCGACTGCATAATTTGTGGAAGTGGGGGACTGCGTTCACGTTTTCTCCTGGATAAATTATCGTTATCTGTGACCTTGTATGAGGGTACATGTATGCGATATGTGTATATATGTATATGTGTATGTATGTATGTATATATATATATATATATATATATATATCGCTTCTTATCCTTGCCATAAAGGCAAGGGTAGGATTTGTTCTTATCAGTTTTATATCTGATACCTTGCATATTTTAAAAAGAAAGATACTGCAATTGGAGGCTGGACTCTCCTGCTGCGGTGGGTTGGTACAACAACTTCGATTTACACATACTATTTATGAATGTATTTGTTATATGTGTGGGTATACCTATGCTTCCGCAATCATTAGGTTACCTCTAGTTCCACAGATGGGAAGCCAGCTGGGATTACCAGAAGCTGTAGGCTATAATATATTATATTGGCTCTATAGACTAGAGTCATGTTCTGCAGTTTACATTGTGATAGTCACAATTCCCTAAGGCATGGCTTCTAATATGCACCATATACTTGTCTGGGAGCCTTCTGGTAGTCCACACATGTATATAAGATAGGCACTTACACCCTTCTGGGGTTACAGTTTTGTTCCTGTCAGTTTATATCTACGGCGCCCCCTTTTTGGGGGAGTTATTATTATTACAATGTATGTGTATATAGGTGTATGTATATATACTTGCTTTGACAAAGGGGCACGTATCCCCCGAAACGTCGGCCTGTTTGTTTCAACATAGTTTAGATATACCTTTTTGATCACTATTTAAGTCTCGGAGTCCCGCTATTTGTGGTTCCTACTATGTATATATTTATATATTATATAGAGCATAATGATCTCCTGGTGCAGGAGTCGGACAAGTATACTTACTTTCTACTTCAGGGTCCATAGGGGGTCCACAGGGTTGACCTTGGGGGTATAGGTTGGGAACCAAATCCGGGCACCACGCAGTTAAAGCTTTTAGCTCCCAGGATGCACTTGGGTCCACTCTCCCTATAACCCCGCCCCCCAGCCAGAGGCACCTCAGTTTAAGTTGGTGCCCGGCCGGAGTCGGGTCACCGTTACTGCAGGGGGGCTGCTTAGCAGCCCCTAAGCTTAAAAGAGTTTTATTTTATTATTTTTTTACTACTCTTCAGAGCGGCAGCATCAGACTGTCCAATGGACGTCTGAGCTGCCGCTCCTACACCCCGCCGGCGCTGCGACGCCAGTACAGATCTGGGGATCGCAGCGGGACCCCAGAGTCTGTACTAGCCGGGCTCTGGAGGAATCCCTGGGCTGCTGCCGGATCGACGGGGACAGGTAAGTCGCGTGGTCACCGCTTGCGGTGACCCGCGTGTACATGCAGCCTTATGCCTCCGGTCTCTGGGGACAGACCGGAGGCGCTAGCGGTGGCGGCGGGCTCCCCCTCCATGGAGGCATACCCCGCGTGTCCACAGACCACCAGGGATTATAGCGGCAGCGGGAGCCGGCATCCCGGGGGGTTAATTGCTAGCCAGGGGAGGAAGCTTTCCCTGTCTAGCGGCTCCTCCCCTCAGCTCAGCGCGCCTTTCAATAATACAGTCTGGCGTCGCTGAGCTGCTTCCTCCGCGGGCCACGCTTCTTCTGAGGTCTCCAGCGGCCATTTTCTCTCCTCTGTGGTGCTGCAGAACTCTTAGGATGTCAGTGAGCCCAGTCCCCCTGCGTACCTGGCCATTTTGGGTGAGTGTACACAGCGCTATAGCCTTCCCAGACACTGAATCTGGGCAGTTGAATGTAGCGACATTGTGCAGTATATTATATGTCATGCTTATGTATGTATATATATTTTTCTGCATTGTATGTGACTTATGCTAGTGCTGACTGTCTGCTTTTTCTCTCACCTGTCAGTGTATATCTATCCCTTTTCTTTATCTGCCCTAATACAGGTGTACCTGGGGTGGTTCTGAGACCTCACATATATATATTTGTTAATATCTGTGAGGTTTGTCACATACTGTTGCGTGCTGCACGTTGCCATATTTTAGATGGAACTGTGAGTTGCGTACGCTGATAATGGGTTCCTGCAGCTAATCTTAGCGTCAGTCAGGACCGGTATGGCGCTGCTTAATATTTCCGTCAAGATAGTCAGATATATCTGACCAGGAGATTGCACACGATACTGCACCCATTATTGCTATCCTGCAAGTCATAGCCTGCAGGAATTAGTGCGGAGGATTTTAACTCAGAAAGGTTTACGTATGCGGCACCATCTGGTGCCGGGCCCCTTGCACGACCCCCTTAAAGGGCGTTGTTTCTCAGGATCCTCTCCTTTGAGGATCGCCGGGCGGGCCCCATTGTCGTCACTCGCTTGGAGTTACTTCACCATACTGCCCTTTTGAACTCGGGGTATCTCGCAATTTCTTGCAATTTACCCCTGTGTCACAGACTATCGCTCCCTGCCGGGGTTTTTCACAGTACATGAATTACCTCCGATACCACATCGGTCTGTCATTCCCCTTGCAGGGATTACCACAACGGCCACCCTGGTGGATGTCGTTTTATACGAAATACTAATTGGCGTGATATACGCCCTGTGGTTACTGACCAGTGGCTCTGCCGTGAACTGGATGGTATATTCGGCTCTTTCCCTCTCACATGGGGGGGAGCCGATCTCAAGTATTATTATCCCTGCTTTGGGGCTGGTAGCCAGGCTCATTCTGGATATAGAGAATGTCGATCCTGCACCAGTATCATACATCTCCCGTTTTCTGCCCAGCGGGTGGATCTCATAGCGGGAGTCTGGCTGTCCCCAGATACGAGGAGTCACAAAGGCCTCCTGTTTCCCATTCCCTGAGGGTCCTCACAAGTAATGGAAATCCCCTTCTGGGATGGATTTGTATGTTAATCATCGGGTTACAGGCATTAATACGCCTCCCATCCCGGCCTGGACGAATTTTACGGATCCGTAGGTGGTAACTTTGCCTGAAATCAATGTACTCGTTTTCAGGGCCTGTTGCCCGTCCTACCATGGCCATCGCATGGTGATGCTTTTGTGACGTTTTTCCCCTCCAACACGTCTGAGGTTCAAATATCTTTTTGCCGCTCACAAAATATGCAGTGGTCATATGTGGGATTACCTCATGGGATGCCGGTCTTCTAACTTTCAGGGTTTCGGCGGCGTCTGTATCCGCCGCAGTACCCTATGGCTGCGTTATGGGAAAGCAGAGGTGCACACTCCTTCCAGGGGGAAGTTCTTGTTTGGTCCTGACCTTGACAAGATCGTTGCATCATTGGCAGTATCACTAATGGGGAGATACCGTCTTTAGCTACTCCCACTACATTCGGACTAACTCTGTTAAGTCTTTTTGTCCTCAGGGTCAGCCTAAAGGCCTGTTTTTTCCTAGGCTGTCGGCCTCCACGGGGGCCACCATATCCAGTACCGAGCAGTCCTGGACTTCCGGACGACCCTGTTTCTACACCTGAGGATATACCCTCAGCCTGACGGGACAGGTCTACATCTGGGGAATTTCCAGAGTGAGGTACTGATTCTCAACGGCCTCTCATTGCTCATGCAGCCTCCTCACAGGCATTGTTACACGGGCCCTTCTTCAGAACTGATCAGGGCCTTACAATCCCAGAAAGCTATACAGTCTTTGTGGTAAGCAGAGCTATTTCGGCCAACCTCACTATCTCAGTGAGGGACTGGTTGTTCTACTTTCTTTTTGGGGCGGTGACCGACTGGTCCTCCTTTGCCTATACTCTGTCTCAAATCCCTGAATCAGATTCCAACGGTGCCTTGACTCAGGTGGAATCGTCCATGCTCCATCATCCGATGTTTGGAACCTGGGGATTTTATGGTATATCCGAGTATTCAGGATACGTACCTACGGGTACATACAGAGCCCTCTCATCAGCATGGGTTCAGGTTTGCTGTGCCACAGCAACACTTGTAAGTTTCGGGCTCTGCCTTTTGGGGCTGTCCTCAACTCCACCGGGGTTTACCAGCTTTATGGATTTTCTGACAGTTCACCTGTTCAGTGTATCCGAATGCTCCTTTCTCTGGACGGTCTCCTACTTTTAGCAGGATCACCAAGGTACTTTACCGCCAGGTCAGGATAACCGGGGCTTCTTCTCGTCACAGAAAAGTCCTCCCTGCATCCCTCACAGGGTTTTCTTCATCTGGGAGCACTGCTGGATTCTCAGAATCTGAGAATTTTTCTGGCGTAAGACAAGATCTCCACTCTTCAACTTCGAGGGTGCGGATATCTACGCAGTCGACATATGTCATTACTCTTTGTGATGCGCGGTCTACCAGAGTGTCTACCTTTTGGTAGGGTGGAATGTGCTCAGTTCCATTCCAGGCCTTGCCATAATTGACTCCCCTCCAGATGGATCGAGTTTTTTCCATCGGATCGCTGTTCGAACGATGATACTTTCTACAGAGGCGAGTTGGTCTCTGTCCGGGTGGCTATGGCCATCTCGTCCAGGGTGTTCTTTGCTAAAGACAGTGTCTGGTCCGCATTCATTTCGGGGCAGTTGGACGTCTGTCGCTTCTGCCCTGCCACTTACCTTGTTGATACTTTAAGCTGTCTTGGACTTTCACTCTGGCCTAACCCATTTGTCACGGTAAACCTGAATAGGTTCAGTCCGACAGTGTCACAACAGTGGCTTCCATCTAGGCAACACTGGTAGTTGGGTGGCAATGTTAGGAATGTCACCCATTCTGACATAGTCCAAGGGTCTTCTCCTGGCCAACTCTGCGGTGTTTATTCCCGGAGCTCTCCATTGGGAAGCGGGCTTCCTCAGCCGTCACGGCGTGCATCCCGGGGACTAGTCTCTTCTCCAAGAGAGGTTTCAACTCCTGGTGAGCAGAGGGGGCCTCCCTGAGGGGATTGATCCCCATGGCCTTCTGACTCGATCACACATTATCGGTGTTACAGTCCAGCTCTAGGAGTACTGAAGCTACCTTCAGTGACTCTTTGTCAGTGAAGTGGTCCTTCCACTTTGTGTACCTGTGTCCTCCGGTCTCCCTTCTTCCTCGAGGTCTTCGGAAGTTTAATTCGAGACGGAGGGGCTTTCCTTCTGGGGGCTCCAGGTCGTCCCAGACATCACTGGTACTAAGATTTTCGGAGTCTCCTCCTCGATGCTCCGTTCCTACTGCTTCACTATCTGGACCTGTTGTCTCAGGGTCCTTGTTTTTCCCTGGATCTGGATCGCTTGTCTTTAACTGCGCCCCTACTGTGGTCCTCGGGCTTCCCTGGCTCTGTCTTCATTGAGATGTTTAGAGCAGATAGGCCAGACTTTGCTGGGATCTGCCACGGACTGTGGCATACATAATTCTTATGGTATCGTACCTGTCGATATGATCCTCCGGTGTCCAGGATTTCCAGATATTCTGGCATTCCTTCCAGCTGGCTTGGGTTTCACCCTTGGCCTGGCCTTCCTGACAGTGCGGATCTCTACACTGTCGGTATGGTTAAGATATGGAATTGCTCCGCTCTGGTATCCAGTTCATCCTTTGGAGTGTTTTCTGGATTATGTCTCCACTTGTCCTCCCTAGGGACTCCTGGGGAGTTAGTAGTGGTTCTTTGTTCCCTCCGGGGACAGTCAATGGAACCGCTGGTTGTGATAGCCATTACATGGTCTATTGTTTAAGCTCTCTCTCTCTCTCCGGGTGTTTAAATCAACCAGGAGAGTGTCTGAATGGGGAGCGTTCTCATGTGGCTCCCTCTTCTGGAGGGCATCATGTCAGGGTGTGAGTTGCTCTCGCCCTGTGTTTCTTCTTAAAGTGGTTTTTAGGTTCCATATTATTCTGGAACTTATGGTATGGCCATTCAGTTCCCAGTCCTCTCGGCTGTTGTGGCCTCATGGACTGTGGTCCGGCCTCTTTGGCTTTATGTGATCCGTTCAAGTTCCTTATGGTAAGCGGACTCCTTATTGGTGGTCTGCGGTTTCTGGTTTTAACAGGAAACGATGGCCGGCCTATAATGAAATGTTGACTGGATGGCCTCGTATGTCTTCCTCAGGGGCCTACCCATGGGTGGGCATTTCTGTCATTGAGGCTTGTTTTTTTCTCGGGCCGTGTAACCCTCGTGGGCGGCTCGTCGTGGCGCCTTGGCTGTTTTGCCTTACTAGGTGTCCACGTGGTCTTCTGTCCATACCTTTTTAAGGTTCTAGGCATTGGTTTCCTTTGCCTCTCAGGATGCTTCCTTTTTGGCGACGGATTCTCCTCTCAGCACAGGAGCGTCCCCACCCTTGGTTGAACTGCTTTGGGACATCCCCAAGGTCAACCCTGTGGACCCCCTATGGACCCTGAAGTAGAAAACAAGAGATATGGTAAGAACTTACCTTTGTTATCTCTGTTTCTACGAAGTCCATAGGGTCCACAGGGCGCCCGCCCTGACGCACCTGGCTTCATATGGGCTGTGTTACTGGTCACCGGCTTCCCGTCTCCTTTTCTGTGAGTATGGTTCTAGAGTGTTCCAGTTTTCTCTCTCTTTTTCTCTCCTCCTCCGGCCTTTGGCTACTTACAATCTGAGGTGCCTCTGGCTGGGGGGCGGGGTTATAGGGAGAGTGGACCCAAGTGCATCCTGGGAGCTAAAAGCTTTAACTGCGTGGTGCCCGGATTTGGTTCCCAACCTATACCCCCAAGGTCAACCCTGTGGACCCTATGGACTTCGTAGAAACAGAGATAACAAAGGTAAGTTCTTACCATATCTCTTGTTATGTTGACTTCTCATGCAACTATTTGTCTAAGTGTACGTGTGTATGTATACCGATATATTCATGTTCCTCGTATGACTACTTCCTAATAATTGGGAAACACCTGTTTTTTTTTTTTTTTAGCCCTAACTGGGGTTTTCTTTACAGATATATCCTTTTTTACTTGGGATAATTATTGCATTCTATGTCTATGTACAGGTACCTTTCTCTGTATAGGTTCCTGTACTCCATATTATTGTTTAGTCGCATATCTCAATAAAATGAGGCTATAAAGTGGCCCCTGGGTACATTCCTATCACTACATAAAAATCCAGATTCTATTCCATCCTCAGGGCTTACTTGGTTAAATGACAACAGACCACACTTCTGTGCCTGAAGGTCTAGGGCCACCCACCGAATAGGCAGGGTCAGGCCTGGCTTGATTAGATTGGTGGGTATCCAGTAAATCATGGGCCCTGCGGTTCAAGTTTAATCCCTCATTGTGAACACTATGATTGTCAAGGGTCACTGGTGGGATCCATTATCAAATATGTAATATTTCTATGTGTATCTTGACCAGTACAGGGTCTTATTTAATTCTTTCACTATCCCGCCTCTTGACTAATACGCACTTAACCATTCTAAGTGTTAATGTACTAATACTTACTCTAGCAGACCGTGCTTGGGGTATATGTATAATCTATATAAGGATACATATCCCTAATGGAACAAGCTCAGGTATAGAGTCCTGTAGTACGACCTTCTTGTTACCACTAACATTTTGCTAGTTTTCTACAGTCTCTCCTACGGCAACATCGCCAGACTGAAGACTGTGCTATGGAGCATTGGTTTTTAGCCCACTGAAGCTACTCTCTATTCCCGATGTGACGGGTTGCTGTGAGATGGAGAAGGTCAGTGACATTCTACATAGTTTCTAGAGTGCTTCTAATTGCTCACAGGTAAGCGGTACCCCACTATTGCCTCGGAAGATGCTCCGATTTCATGCAACCTGACACGACATAGCCGTTATTCTCCCTTATGCATCCTAGCTGCAGACTTAGTAGCCATCCGCTCTTTTTAGCAGTAGGCTCTACCCTTTAGAGCTTTCCTGGCGTGCATAGTTCCAACATTGAGAATGTCACTTTATTCTTCTGTTGGGGTTATAATGAACTGTGACTGTAGCGCCTGTGGGCTAATGCACATCTTTACATTAAAGCGTGACAGTCATTATGTTCCACGCAGGGGGCCTGGTTGGTTTTCCTGTTCAGTACTGTGAATATTTTCATCACACTGACAGGTACCTGATGGGTACCTCTATGGTTGTCCTAGTTCTGTAGCCTTGCTGTATGGTTGCTTCCCTATATTGGTAGCTCTCACTGGGTGACTGTTGCATCCGTGCTCTTTAACTGCTAGGGTAACCGGGTTGTTTTTTATACTATGTTCAGGACAGCAGTTGATACTGCCTACGCACTTCCATCATGTTGGATGTTGTTTGGAGTTTGTTGCTGTGGGTTTCTTTTCAGGTCGGCACAGTGGCTTGTGCTGTAAGGTCTCCACCTGGGATGCCCCATACACTAATTCGAGACCCGCCCCAGGCAGTAGTAACCACTCAATAGGCAGACAACTGATGGGCTGCCAGACATTCTGCCAGTGGTCTGGTATGGGGATTTCCAGCTGCAAGGTTTCAGTTGCTGTTTTTCCCTCTGTTTCTGAGTTGACTGTACTGCTGTCTGACGCTCTGAAAGGAATTGTGGTCTCGATTCTTTCAGAGCTGCCTCTGCCTCATGTCATTGGGATCTCTATCCTTATGGGAGACTTCTATGGTTTCACTCTGGTTGCCAACCTTGTAGTAGTTGGACCTCAAGAATGGTCCAGGGCGACTGTTCGGTCTTGTCGTTTGCTCCCTGTATACTCTTGTTAGGAGTCTGTGGACAGGATCAACTCTGTATCTGTAGATTGGTATTGTTATATGTACAACTATATGAGTTATGTCCAGCAGTGCTGGGATTCTGCTGTCTCCAAATTATACAGCTTCTCATGTTCAACTCTGGTTCGTGCTTGGTCTGTTTCGGCTGAGCTTACGGTGTTCAGCTGTTTTCATCTGCGGCTGTTCTCTTGCTAGCAGTATTCCATTCGATTTACGCTGTAAGGTGTGGAATTTCTATGGCTGTTTAGCAAGGAGCCTTGATTGTCTCCTCTGCTCTACAACACTTGATCTTCAGCTCTTGCCTTTCCATTAGGCCTACGGTTCTTGGTGATCCCGGTTTTCGGTTTTGCCAAGGGTTCGGCAAGTTCTCCGCGCTTCCCACCCGGGAGGTTGGCTTTGGGACGTCCCCACTGTCTTGAACTCCAGTGTCCCCTAGTGGATGAAGGAGAAAACAGGATTTTGGTACTTACCGATAAATCCCTTTCTCCGATTCCACAGGGGACACTGGACGCCCACCCAGCGCTGCGTACCTGCCATTTTGTTTGGTTTCTTATAAGGTTGTGTGACTGCATATGTTCCCTGCAGTTGGTTCCTCTGTTCTCCCTCATTCGGGTCTTGTTCCGTTCTGTGGTCCTCTCCTTCTCCTCGTTTTCCTATGGTCCTCCGTCTCCTCTCGGGCTCAGTTCTTAAACTGGGGCTGATGGGGCATAGAGGGGGAGGAGCCAGTCACACTTCTGAATTATTTAAAGTGCCAGGCTCTACTCTACCACCGTCTATACCCACTGTCTTGAACTCCAGTGTCCCCTGTGGAATCGGAGAAAGGGATTTATCGGTAAGTACCAAAATCCTGTTTTCTGTGTGGAAGGACTGTTTGTTCTTGATATCCAACAGTGGAGCTCGAGGCAGAAGATATGTCAGGCCTAAGTCATATGGATTATATGGTACCTCTTTATATGAACTTTTATGGATAAACTATGTGTTTTCCATTTCTATAACATGTTTGTACTATATGATAAGGATTCTAAATATGGTATGTGTATGTTTTGGGATGTATTTGCCTTTATTTTCATCAACAGATTTCTTAGAATTCATGATGCCCACTAAATATCTCAGCCACAACTGTAAGTGTCTTGATCTGCCACACTGTGTACCTTATTTTGTATTTCAATGGCTAAAGAGAGAGATGATTGCTATGAGGAGGAATAAGTTTTTCACAGTTGTGCCTAGTTCAGACTAGACGAAGGAAGATAATTATATAGCTGTTTTGTTTTCCAACTTTGGTGAGTTGCATAGGATATAGGCTGCTATTTATCAATATATTTCAGACTCTAATTGACTTGATCTGTACCTGAACATATGGATGAAGGTTGAATCACTCACATTATTGCATTTATCTTGAATAAAACTGGGTAGATCAATTGTGTTTGTGAGGGGTTGGTGGGAACTTGCCTTTTTATTGATCTCCACAGTTACCTACTAAAGCCAGGATGGACATCCTTCAAACTTTGATTTTGATTTCTGTGTGGAAGGACTGTTTGTGCTTGATATCCAACAGTGGAGCTCGAGGCAGAAGATATTCCAGGCCAAGTAGTTTGGTTGATATGGTACTTCTTTATATTTACTTTTATAGATAATCTATGTGTTTTCCATTTCTATAACATGTTTGTACTATATGATAAGGATTGTAATTATGGTATGTGTATCTTTTGGGATGTATTTGCCTTTATTTTCATCAACAGATTTCTCTGAATTCATGACACCCACTAAACATCTCAGCCACAACTGTAAGTGTCTTGATCTGCCACACTGTGTACCTTATTTTATATTTCAATGGCTAAAGAGAGAGATGATTGCTGTGAGGAGTAATGAGTTTTTCACAGTTGTGCCTAGTTCAGACTAGACGAAGGAAGATATTTATATAGCTGTTTTGGTTTCCAGCTTTGGTGAGTTACATAGAATATGGGCTGCTGTTTATCAATATTTTTCAGACTCTAATTGACTTGATCTGTACTTGAAGACAAGGATGAAAGTTGAATCACTCACAATATTGCAAGTACCTTGCATAAAACTGGGTTTATGTTTGTGAGGAGTTTGTGGGATCTTGCCTTTTTATTGATCTCCACAGTTACCTGCTAATGTCAGGATGGACATTTTTCCAACTTTCCAAATCTCTGATTTCTTTTTATGGTAAATAGTTGAATTCAATTCTGGAAGTTGTTTTGGAATTTGATTTCTGTGTGGAAGGACTGTTTGTTCTTGATATCCAACAGTGGAGCTCGAGGCAGAAGATATGCCAGACCCAAGTCATATGGATGATATGGTACCTCTTTATATGAACTTCTATGGAATATCTCTATGTTTTCCCTTTCTATAATATGTTTGTTCTACATGATGAGGATTCTCAATATTGTATGTGTATGTTTTGGGATGGATTTGCCTTGTTTTTCATCAACAGATTTCTTGTAATATGTTTGTTCTACATTGATGAGGATTCTAAATATTGTATTTGTATGTTTTGGAATGTATTTTCCTTATATTTCATTAACAGATTTCTCAGAAATCGATACGCACTAAACATTTCAGCCACTACTGTAAGTGTCGTGATCTGCCCCAATGTGTACACTAATTTGTATTTCAATGGCTAAAGAGAGAGATGATTGCTTGATGAGGAATGAGTAGTTCACAGTTGAGCCTTGTTCAGACAAGACGAAGGAAGATAATTAGGTAGCTGTTTTCTTTATCAATATTTTTCAGACTCTGAAAGAAATGATTTGTATTCAAAAAAATTGGATGAAGGTTGAATCACACACAATATTGCAAGTACCTTAAATAAAGTTTGGTAGATCAATTGTGTTTGTGAGGGGTTGGTGGGAACTTGCCTTCTTATTGATCTCCACAGATACCTGCTAATGCCAGGATGGACATCTTTCAAACTTCGAGGCCTCCCAAGTAATTTCTTCTTTTGGTAAATAGTTATATTCAGTTTTGGAAGCTGTAATGGAATTTGATTTCTGTGTGGAAGGACTGTTTGTTCTTGATATCCAACAGTGGAGCTCGAGGCAGAAGATATGTCAGGCCTAAGTCATATGGATTATATGGTACCTCTTTATATGAACTTTTATGGATAAACTATGTGTTTTCCCTATCTATAACATGTTTCTTCTATATGATAAGGATTCTAAATATGGTATGTGTATGTTTTGGGATGTATTTGCCTTTATTTTCATCAACAGATTTCTTAGAATTCATGATGCCCACTAAATATCTCAGCCACTACTGTGAGTGTCTTGATCTGCCACAACGTGTACCTTAATTTGTATTTCAATTACTAAAAAGAGAGATGTTTGCTATGAGGAGGAATGAGTTTTTTACAGTTGTGCCTAGTTCAGCCAAGACGAAGGATGATAATTAGGTAGTTGTTTTGGTTTCTTTTTTGGTGAGTTACATAGAATATGGGCTGCTGTTTATCAATATTTTTCAGACTCTAATTGACTTGATCTGTACCTGAACACATGGATGAAGGTTGAATCACACACAATATTGCAAGTATCTTAAATAAAGTTTGGTAGATCAATTGTGTTTGTGAGGGGTTGGTGGGAACTTGCCTTCTTATTGATCTCCACAGATACCTGCTAATGCCAGGATGGACATCTTTCAAACTTCGAGGCCTCCCAACTAATTTCTTCTACTGGTAAATAGTTATATTCATTTTTGGAAGCTGTTATGGAATTTGTTTTCTGTGTGGAAGGACTGTTTGTTCTTGATATCCAACAGTGGAGCTCGAGGCATAAGATATGCCAGGCCCAAATCATATGGATGATATGGTACCTCTTTATATGAACTTCTATAGATAATCTATGTGTTTTCCATTTCTATAACATGTTTGTACTATATGATAAGGATTCTATATATATGGTATGTGTATGTTTTGGGATGTATTTGCCTTTATTTTCATCAACAGATTTCTCTGAATTCATGACACCCACTAAACATCTTAGCCACAACTGTAAGTGTCTTGATCTGCCTCACTGTGTACCTTATTTTGTATTTCAATGGCTAAAGAGAGAGATGATTGCTATGAGGAGGAATAAGTTTTTCACAGTTGTGCCTAGTTCAGACTAGACGAAGGAAGATAATTATATAGCTGTTTTGTTTTCCAACTTTGGTGAGTTGCATAGGATATAGGCTGCTATTTATCAATATATTTCAGACTCTAATTGACTTGATCTGTACCTGAACATATGGATGAAGGTTGAATCACTCACATTATTGCATTTATCTTGAATAAAACTGGGTAGATCAATTGTGTTTGTGAGGGGTTGGTGGGAACTTGCCTTTTTATTGATCTCCACAGTTACCTACTAAAGCCAGGATGGACATCCTTCAAACTTTGATTTTGATTTCTGTGTGGAAGGACTGTTTGTGCTTGATATCCAACAGTGGAGCTCGAGGCAGAAGATATTCCAGGCCAAGTAGTTTGGTTGATATGGTACCTCTTTATATTTACTTTTATAGATAATCTATGTGTTTTCCATTTCTATAACATGTTTGTACTATATGATAAGGATTGTAATTATGGTATGTGTATCTTTTGGGATGTATTTGCCTTCATTTTCATCAACAGATTTCTCTGAATTCATGACACCCACTAAACATCTCAGCCACAACTGTAAGTGTTTTGATCTGCCACACTGTGTACCTTATTTTATATTTCAATGGCTAAAGAGAGAGATGATTGCTGTGAGGAGTAATGAGTTTTTCACAGTTGTGCCTAGTTCAGACAAGACGAAGGAAGATATTTAGGTAGCTGTTTTGGTTTCCAGCTTTGGTGAGTTACACACAATATCGGCTGCTTCTTTATCTATATTTTTCAGACTCTGAAAGACTTGATTTGTATTAGAAAACATGGATGAAGGTTGAATCACACACAATATTGCAAGTACCTTAAATAAAGTTTGGTAGATCAATTGTGTTTGTGAGGGGTTGGTGGGAACTTGCCTTCTTATTGATTTCCACAGATACCTGCTAATGCCAGGATGGACATCTTTCAAACTTTGAGGCCTCCCAAGTAATTTCTTCTTTTGGTAAATAGTTATATTCAGTTTTGGAAGCTGTAATGGAATTTGATTTATGTGTGGAAGGACTGTTTGTTCTTGATATCCAACAGTGGAGCTCGAGGCAGAAGATATGTCAGGCCCAAGTCATATGGATGATATGGTACCTCATTATATGAACTTTTATGCATAATCTATGTGTTTTCCCTATCTATAACATGTATGTTGTATATGATAAGGATTCTAAATATGGTATGTGTATGTTTTGGGATGTATTTGCCTTTATTTTCATCAACAGATTTCTTAAAATTCATGATGCCCACTAAATATCTCAGCCACTACTGTGAGTGTCTTGATCTGCCACACTGTGTACCTTACTTTATATTTCAATGGCTAAAGAGAGAGATGATTGCTGTGAGGAGTAATGAGTTTTTCACAGTTGTGCCTAGTTCAGACAAGACGAAGGATGATAATTAGGTAGCTGTTTTGGTTTCTTTTTTGGTGAGTTACATAGAATATGGGCTGCTGTTTATCAATATTTTTCAGACTCTAATTGACTTGATCTGTACTTGAAGACAAGGATGAAAGTTGAATCACTCACAATATTGCAAGTACCTTGCATAAAACTGGGTTTGTGTTTGTGAGGGGTTTGTGGGATCTTGCCTTTTTATTGATCTCCACAGTTACCTGCTAAAGCCAGGATGGACATCCTTCAAACTTCGAGGCCTCCCAAATGATTTCTTATTATAGTAAATAGTTCAATAAATTTTTGGACGCTGTTTTGGATTTTGATTCTGTGTGGAAGGACTGTTTGTTCTTGATATCCAACAGTGGAGCACGAGGCAGAAGATATGCCACGCCAAGTAATTTGGATGATATGATAACTCTTTATATGAACTTCTATTTGATGAGTATTCCAAATATGGTATGTGTATGTTTTGGGATGTATTTGCCTTTATTTTCATCAACAGATTTCTTAGAATTCATGATGCCCACTAAATATCTCAGCCACTACTGTGAGTGTCTTGATCTGCCACAACGTGTACCTTAATTTGTATTTCAATTACTAAAAAGAGAGATGTTTGCTATGAGGAGGAATGAGTTTTTCACAGTTGTGCCTAGTTCAGCCAAGACGAAGGATGATAATTAGGTAGTTGTTTTGGTTTCTTTTTTGGTGAGTTACATAGAATATGGGCTGCTGTTTATCAATATTTTTCAGACTCTAATTGACTTGATCTGTACCTGAACACATGGATGAAGGTTGAATCACACACAATATTGCAAGTATCTTAAATAAAGTTTGGTAGATCAATTGTGTTTGTGAGGGGTTGGTGGGAACTTGCCTTCTTATTGATCTCCACAGATATCTGCTAATGCCAGGATGGACATCTTTCAAACTTCGAGGCCTCCCAACTAATTTCTTCTACTGGTAAATAGTTATATTCATTTTTGGAAGCTGTTATGGAATTTGTTTTCTGTGTGGAAGGACTGTTTGTTTTTGATATCCAACATTGGAGCTCGAGGCATAAGATATGCCAGGCCCAAATCATATGGATGATATGGTACCTCTTTATATGAACTTCTATAGATAATCTATGTGTTTTCCATTTCTATAACATGTTTGTACTATATGATAAGGATTCTATATATATGGTATGTGTATGTTTTGGGATGTATTTGCCTTTATTTTCATCAACAGATTTCTCTGAATTCATGACACCCACTAAACATCTCAGCCACAACTGTAAGTGTCTTGATCTGCCACACTGTGTACCTTATTTTGTATTTCAATGGCTAAAGAGAGAGATGATTGCTATGAGGAGGAATAAGTTTTTCACAGTTGTGCCTAGTTCAGACTAGACGAAGGAAGATAATTATATAGCTGTTTTGTTTTCCAACTTTGGTGAGTTGCATAGGATATAGGCTGCTATTTATCAATATATTTCAGACTCTAATTGACTTGATCTGTACCTGAACATATGGATGAAGGTTGAATCACTCACATTATTGCATTTATCTTGAATAAAACTGGGTAGATCAATTGTGTTTGTGAGGGGTTGGTGGGAACTTGCCTTTTTATTGATCTCCACAGTTACCTACTAAAGCCAGGATGGACATCCTTCAAACTTTGATTTTGATTTCTGTGTGGAAGGACTGTTTGTGCTTGATATCCAACAGTGGAGCTCGAGGCAGAAGATATTCCAGGCCAAGTAGTTTGGTTGATATGGTACTTCTTTATATTTACTTTTATAGATAATCTATGTGTTTTCCATTTCTATAACATGTTTGTACTATATGATAAGGATTGTAATTATGGTATGTGTATCTTTTGGGATGTATTTGCCTTTATTTTCATCAACAGATTTCTCTGAATTCATGACACCCACTAAACATCTCAGCCACAACTGTAAGTGTCTTGATCTGCCACACTGTGTACCTTATTTTATATTTCAATGGCTAAAGAGAGAGATGATTGCTGTGAGGAGTAATGAGTTTTTCACAGTTGTGCCTAGTTCAGACTAGACGAAGGAAGATATTTATATAGCTGTTTTGGTTTCCAGCTTTGGTGAGTTACATAGAATATGGGCTGCTGTTTATCAATATTTTTCAGACTCTAATTGACTTGATCTGTACTTGAAGACAAGGATGAAAGTTGAATCACTCACAATATTGCAAGTACCTTGCATAAAACTGGGTTTATGTTTGTGAGGAGTTTGTGGGATCTTGCCTTTTTATTGATCTCCACAGTTACCTGCTAAAGCCAGGATGGACATCCTTCAAACTTCGAGGCCTCCCAAATGATTTCTTATTGTAGTAAATAGTTCAATAAATTTTTGGACGCTGTTTTGGATTTTGATTCTGTGTGGAAGGACTGTTTGTTCTTGATATCCAACAGTGGAGCTCGAGGCAGAAGATATGCCAGGCCAAGAAATTTGGATGATATGGTACCTCTTTATATGAACTTCTATTTGATGAGTATTCCAAATATGGTATGTGTATGTTTTGGGATGGGTTTGCCTTTATTTTCATCTACAGATTTTTTAGAATTCAAGATGCCCACTAAACATTTCAGCCACTCCTGTAAGTGTCTTGATCTTCCACAACATGTACCTTAATTTGTATTTCAATGACTAAAAAGAGAGATGATTGCTATGAGGAGGAATGAGTTTTTCACAGTTGTGCCTAGTTCAGACAAGACGAAGGAAAATATTTAGGTAGCTGTTTTGGTTTCCAGCTTTGGTGAGTTGCATAGAATATGGGCTGCTGTTTATCAATATTTTTCAGACTCTAATTGACTTGATCTGTACTTGAAGACAAGGATGAAAGTTGAATCACTCACAATATTGCAAGTACCTTGCTTAAAACTGGGTTTGTGTTTGTGAGTGGTTTGTGGGATCTTGCCTTTTTATTGATCTCCACAGTTACCTGCTAATGTCAGGATGGACATTTTTCCAACTTTCCAAATCTCTGATTTCTTTTTATGGTAAATAGTTGAATTCAATTCTGGAAGTTGTTTTGGAATTTGATTTCTGTGTGGAAGGACTGTTTGTTCTTGATATCCAACAGTGGAGCTCGAGGCAGAAGATATGCCAGACCCAAGTCATATGGATGATATGGTACCTCTTTATATGAACTTCTATGGAATATCTCTATGTTTTCCCTTTCTATAATATGTTTGTTCTACATGATGAGGATTCTCAATATTGTATGTGTATGTTTTGGGATGGATTTGCCTTGTTTTTCATCAACAGATTTCTTGTAATATGTTTGTTCTACATTGATGAGGATTCTAAATATTGTATTTGTATGTTTTGGAATGTATTTTCCTTATATTTCATTAACAGATTTCTCAGAAATCGATACGCACTAAACATTTCAGCCACTACTGTAAGTGTCGTGATCTGCCCCAATGTGTACACTAATTTGTATTTCAATGGCTAAAGAGAGAGATGATTGCTTGATGAGGAATGAGTAGTTCACAGTTGAGCCTTGTTCAGACAAGACGAAGGAAGATAATTAGGTAGCTGTTTTCTTTATCAATATTTTTCAGACTCTGAAAGAAATGATTTGTATTCAAAAAAATTGGATGAAGGTTGAATCACACACAATATTGCAAGTACCTTAAATAAAGTTTGGTAGATCAATTGTGTTTGTGAGGGGTTGGTGGGAACTTGCCTTCTTATTGATCTCCACAGATACCTGCTAATGCCAGGATGGACATCTTTCAAACTTCGAGGCCTCCCAAGTAATTTCTTCTTTTGGTAAATAGTTATATTCAGTTTTGGAAGCTGTAATGGAATTTGATTTCTGTGTGGAGGGACTGTTTGTTCTTGATATCCAACAGTGGAGCTCGAGGCAGAAGATATGTCAGGCCCATGTCATATGGATGATATGGTACCTCTTTATATGAACTTTTATGGATAAACTATGTGTTTTCCCTATCTATAACATGTTTCTTCTATATGATAAGGATTCTAAATATGGTATGTGTATGTTTTGGGATGTATTTGCCTTTATTTTCATCAACAGATTTCTTAGAATTCATGATGCCCACTAAATATCTCAGCCACTACTGTGAGTGTCTTGATCTGCCACAACGTGTACCTTAATTTGTATTTCAATTACTAAAAAGAGAGATGTTTGCTATGAGGAGGAATTAGTTTTTTACAGTTGTGCCTAGTTCAGCCAAGACGAAGGATGATAATTAGGTAGTTGTTTTGGTTTCTTTTTTGGTGAGTTACATAGAATATGGGCTGCTGTTTATCAATATTTTTCAGACTCTAATTGACTTGATCTGTACCTGAACACATGGATGAAGGTTGAATCACACACAATATTGCAAGTACCTTGCATAAAACTGGGTTTGTGTTTGTGAGGGGTTTGTGGGATCTTGCCTTTTTATTGATCTCCACAGTTACCTGCTAAAGCCAGGATGGACATCCTTCAAACTTCGAGGCCTCCCAAATGATTTCTTATTATAGTAAATAGTTCAATAAATTTTTGGACGCTGTTTTGGATTTTGATTCTGTGTGGAAGGACTGTTTGTTCTTGATATCCAACAGTGGAGCACGAGGCAGAAGATATGCCACGCCAAGTAATTTGGATGATATGGTAACTCTTTATATGAACTTCTATTTGATGAGTATTCCAAATATGGTATGTGTATGTTTTGGGATGTATTTGCCTTTATTTTCATCAACAGATTTCTTAGAATTCATGATGCCCACTAAATATCTCAGCCACTACTGTGAGTGTCTTGATCTGCCACAACGTGTACCTTAATTTGTATTTCAATTACTAAAAAGAGAGATGTTTGCTATGAGGAGGAATGAGTTTTTCACAGTTGTGCCTAGTTCAGCCAAGACGAAGGATGATAATTAGGTAGTTGTTTTGGTTTCTTTTTTGGTGAGTTACATAGAATATGGGCTGCTGTTTATCAATATTTTTCAGACTCTAATTGACTTGATCTGTACCTGAACACATGGATGAAGGTTGAATCACACACAATATTGCAAGTATCTTAAATAAAGTTTGGTAGATCAATTGTGTTTGTGAGGGGTTGGTGGGAACTTGCCTTCTTATTGATCTCCACAGATATCTGCTAATGCCAGGATGGACATCTTTCAAACTTCGAGGCCTCCCAACTAATTTCTTCTACTGGTAAATAGTTATATTCATTTTTGGAAGCTGTTATGGAATTTGTTTTCTGTGTGGAAGGACTGTTTGTTTTTGATATCCAACATTGGAGCTCGAGGCATAAGATATGCCAGGCCCAAATCATATGGATGATATGGTACCTCTTTATATGAACTTCTATAGATAATCTATGTGTTTTCCATTTCTATAACATGTTTGTACTATATGATAAGGATTCTATATATATGGTATGTGTATGTTTTGGGATGTATTTGCCTTTATTTTCATCAACAGATTTCTCTGAATTCATGACACCCACTAAACATCTCAGCCACAACTGTAAGTGTCTTGATCTGCCACACTGTGTACCTTATTTTGTATTTCAATGTCTAAAGAGAGAGATGATTGCTATGAGGAGGAATAAGTTTTTCACAGTTGTGCCTAGTTCAGACTAGACGAAGGAAGATAATTATATAGCTGTTTTGTTTTCCAACTTTGGTGAGTTGCATAGGATATAGGCTGCTATTTATCAATATATTTCAGACTCTAATTGACTTGATCTGTACCTGAACATATGGATGAAGGTTGAATCACTCACATTATTGCATTTATCTTGAATAAAACTGGGTAGATCAATTGTGTTTGTGAGGGGTTGGTGGGAACTTGCCTTTTTATTGATCTCCACAGTTACCTACTAAAGCCAGGATGGACATCCTTCAAACTTTGATTTTGATTTCTGTGTGGAAGGACTGTTTGTGCTTGATATCCAACAGTGGAGCTCGAGGCAGAAGATATTCCAGGCCAAGTAGTTTGGTTGATATGGTACTTCTTTATATTTACTTTTATAGATAATCTATGTGTTTTCCATTTCTATAACATGTTTGTACTATATGATAAGGATTGTAATTATGGTATGTGTATCTTTTGGGATGTATTTGCCTTTATTTTCATCAACAGATTTCTCTGAATTCATGACACCCACTAAACATCTCAGCCACAACTGTAAGTGTCTTGATCTGCCACACTGTGTACCTTATTTTATATTTCAATGGCTAAAGAGAGAGATGATTGCTGTGAGGAGTAATGAGTTTTTCACAGTTGTGCCTAGTTCAGACTAGACGAAGGAAGATATTTATATAGCTGTTTTGGTTTCCAGCTTTGGTGAGTTACATAGAATATGGGCTGCTGTTTATCAATATTTTTCAGACTCTAATTGACTTGATCTGTACTTGAAGACAAGGATGAAAGTTGAATCACTCACAATATTGCAAGTACCTTGCATAAAACTGGGTTTATGTTTGTGAGGAGTTTGTGGGATCTTGCCTTTTTATTGATCTCCACAGTTACCTGCTAAAGCCAGGATGGACATCCTTCAAACTTCGAGGCCTCCCAAATGATTTCTTATTATAGTAAATAGTTCAATAAATTTTTGGACGCTGTTTTGGATTTTGATTCTGTGTGGAAGGACTGTTTGTTCTTGATATCCAACAGTGGAGCTCGAGGCAGAAGATATGCCAGGCCAAGAAATTTGGATGATATGGTACCTCTTTATATGAACTTCTATTTGATGAGTATTCCAAATATGGTATGTGTATGTTTTGGGATGGGTTTGCCTTTATTTTCATCTACAGATTTTTTAGAATTCAAGATGCCCACTAAACATTTCAGCCACTCCTGTAAGTGTCTTGATCTTCCACAACATGTACCTTAATTTGTATTTCAATGACTAAAAAGAGAGATGATTGCTATGAGGAGGAATGAGTTTTTCACAGTTGTGCCTAGTTCAGACAAGACGAAGGAAAATATTTAGGTAGCTGTTTTGGTTTCCAGCTTTGGTGAGTTGCATAGAATATGGGCTGCTGTTTATCAATATTTTTCAGACTCTAATTGACTTGATCTGTACTTGAAGACAAGGATGAAAGTTGAATCACTCACAATATTGCAAGTACCTTGCTTAAAACTGGGTTTGTGTTTGTGAGTGGTTTGTGGGATCTTGCCTTTTTATTGATCTCCACAGTTACCTGCTAATGTCAGGATGGACATTTTTCCAACTTTCCAAATCTCTGATTTCTTTTTATGGTAAATAGTTGAATTCAATTCTGGAAGTTGTTTTGGAATTTGATTTCTGTGTGGAAGGACTGTTTGTTCTTGATATCCAACAGTGGAGCTCGAGGCAGAAGATATGCCAGACCCAAGTCATATGGATGATATGGTACCTCTTTATATGAACTTCTATGGAATATCTCTATGTTTTCCCTTTCTATAATATGTTTGTTCTACATGATGAGGATTCTCAATATTGTATGTGTATGTTTTGGGATGGATTTGCCTTGTTTTTCATCAACAGATTTCTTGTAATATGTTTGTTCTACATTGATGAGGATTCTAAATATTGTATTTGTATGTTTTGGAATGTATTTTCCTTATATTTCATTAACAGATTTCTCAGAAATCGATACGCACTAAACATTTCAGCCACTACTGTAAGTGTCGTGATCTGCCCCAATGTGTACACTAATTTGTATTTCAATGGCTAAAGAGAGAGATGATTGCTTGATGAGGAATGAGTAGTTCACAGTTGAGCCTTGTTCAGACAAGACGAAGGAAGATAATTGGGTAGCTGTTTTCTTTATCAATATTTTTCAGACTCTGAAAGAAATGATTTGTATTCAAAAAAATTGGATGAAGGTTGAATCACACACAATATTGCAAGTACCTTAAATAAAGTTTGGTAGATCAATTGTGTTTGTGAGGGGTTGGTGGGAACTTGCCTTCTTATTGATCTCCACAGATACCTGCTAATGCCAGGATGGACATCTTTCAAACTTCGAGGCCTCCCAAGTAATTTCTTCTTTTGGTAAATAGTTATATTCAGTTTTGGAAGCTGTAATGGAATTTGATTTCTGTGTGGAGGGACTGTTTGTTCTTGATATCCAACAGTGGAGCTCGAGGCAGAAGATATGTCAGGCCCATGTCATATGGATGATATGGTACCTCTTTATATGAACTTTTATGGATAAACTATGTGTTTTCCCTATCTATAACATGTTTCTTCTATATGATAAGGATTTTAAATATGGTATGTGTATGTTTTGGGATGTATTTGCCTTTATTTTCATCAACAGATTTCTCTGAATTCATGACACCCACTAAACATCTCAGCCACAACTGTAAGTGTCTTGATCTGCCACACTGTGTACCTTATTTTGTATTTCAATGGCTAAAGAGAGAGATGATTGCTATGAGGAGGAATAAGTTTTTCACAGTTGTGCCTAGTTGAGACTAGACGAAGGAAGATAATTATATAGCTGTTTTGTTTTCCAACTTTGGTGAGTTGCATAGGATATAGGCTGCTATTTATCAATATATTTCAGACTCTAATTGACTTGATCTGTACCTGAACATATGGATGAAGGTTGAATCACTCACATTATTGCATTTATCTTGAATAAAACTGGGTAGATCAATTGTGTTTGTGAGGGGTTGGTGGGAACTTGCCTTTTTATTGATCTCCACAGTTACCTACTAAAGCCAGGATGGACATCCTTCAAACTTTGATTTTGATTTCTGTGTGGAAGGACTGTTTGTGCTTGATATCCAACAGTGGAGCTCGAGGCAGAAGATATTCCAGGCCAAGTAGTTTGGTTGATATGGTACTTCTTTATATTTACTTTTATAGATAATCTATGTGTTTTCCATTTCTATAACATGTTTGTACTATATGATAAGGATTGTAATTATGGTATGTGTATCTTTTGGGATGTATTTGCCTTTATTTTCATCAACAGATTTCTCTGAATTCATGACACCCACTAAACATCTCAGCCACAACT
Source organism: Taudactylus pleione (assembly GCA_031769625.1). Taxonomy (NCBI): domain Eukaryota; kingdom Metazoa; phylum Chordata; class Amphibia; order Anura; family Myobatrachidae; genus Taudactylus; species Taudactylus pleione. Next base: position 14,805,441 of record JAUIMM010000108.1, read on the forward strand.
GTAAGTGTCTTGATCTGCCACACTGTGTACCTTATTTTATATTTCAATGGCTAAAGAGAGAGATGATTGCTGTGAGGAGTAATGAGTTTTTCACAGTTGTGCCTAGTTCAGACTAGACGAAGGAAGATATTTATATAGCTGTTTTGGTTTCCAGCTTTGGTGAGTTACATAGAATATGGGCTGCTGTTTATCAATATTTTTCAGACTCTAATTGACTTGATCTGTACTTGAAGACAAGGATGAAAGTTGAATCACTCACAATATTGCAAGTACCTTGCATAAAACTGGGTTTATGTTTGTGAGGAGTTTGTGGGATCTTGCCTTTTTATTGATCTCCACAGTTACCTGCTAAAGCCAGGATGGACATCCTTCAAACTTCGAGGCCTCCCAAATGATTTCTTATTGTAGTAAATAGTTCAATAAATTTTTGGACGCTGTTTTGGATTTTGATTCTGTGTGGAAGGACTGTTTGTTCTTGATATCCAACAGTGGAGCTCGAGGCAGAAGATATGCCAGGCCAAGAAATTTGGATGATATGGTACCTCTTTATATGAACTTCTATTTGATGAGTATTCCAAATATGGTATGTGTATGTTTTGGGATGGGTTTGCCTTTATTTTCATCTACAGATTTTTTAGAATTCAAGATGCCCACTAAACATTTCAGCCACTCCTGTAAGTGTCTTGATCTTCCACAACATGTACCTTAATTTGTATTTCAATGACTAAAAAGAGAGATGATTGCTATGAGGAGGAATGAGTTTTTCACAGTTGTGCCTAGTTCAGACAAGACGAAGGAAAATATTTAGGTAGCTGTTTTGGTTTCCAGCTTTGGTGAGTTGCATAGAATATGGGCTGCTGTTTATCAATATTTTTCAGACTCTAATTGACTTGATCTGTACTTGAAGACAAGGATGAAAGTTGAATCACTCACAATATTGCAAGTACCTTGCTTAAAACTGGGTTTGTGTTTGTGAGTGGTTTGTGGGATCTTGCCTTTTTATTGATCTCCACAGTTACCTGCTAATGTCAGGATGGACATTTTTCCAACTTTCCAAATCTCTGATTTCTTTTTATGGTAAATAGTTGAATTCAATTCTGGAAGTTGTTTTGGAATTTGATTTCTGTGTGGAAGGACTGTTTGTTCTTGATATCCAACAGTGGAGCTCGAGGCAGAAGATATGCCAGACCCAAGTCATATGGATGATATGGTACCTCTTTATATGAACTTCTATGGAATATCTCTATGTTTTCCCTTTCTATAATATGTTTGTTCTACATGATGAGGATTCTCAATATTGTATGTGTATGTTTTGGGATGGATTTGCCTTGTTTTTCATCAACAGATTTCTTGTAATATGTTTGTTCTACATTGATGAGGATTCTAAATATTGTATTTGTATGTTTTGGAATGTATTTTCCTTATATTTCATTAACAGATTTCTCAGAAATCGATACGCACTAAACATTTCAGCCACTACTGTAAGTGTCGTGATCTGCCCCAATGTGTACACTAATTTGTATTTCAATGGCTAAAGAGAGAGATGATTGCTTGATGAGGAATGAGTAGTTCACAGTTGAGCCTTGTTCAGACAAGACGAAGGAAGATAATTAGGTAGCTGTTTTCTTTATCAATATTTTTCAGACTCTGAAAGAAATGATTTGTATTCAAAAAAATTGGATGAAGGTTGAATCACACACAATATTGCAAGTACCTTAAATAAAGTTTGGTAGATCAATTGTGTTTGTGAGGGGTTGGTGGGAACTTGCCTTCTTATTGATCTCCACAGATACCTGCTAATGCCAGGATGGACATCTTTCAAACTTCGAGGCCTCCCAAGTAATTTCTTCTTTTGGTAAATAGTTATATTCAGTTTTGGAAGCTGTAATGGAATTTGATTTCTGTGTGGAGGGACTGTTTGTTCTTGATATCCAACAGTGGAGCTCGAGGCAGAAGATATGTCAGGCCCATGTCATATGGATGATATGGTACCTCTTTATATGAACTTTTATGGATAAACTATGTGTTTTCCCTATCTATAACATGTTTCTTCTATATGATAAGGATTCTAAATATGGTATGTGTATGTTTTGGGATGTATTTGCCTTTATTTTCATCAACAGATTTCTCTGAATTCATGACACCCACTAAACATCTCAGCCACAACTGTAAGTGTCTTGATCTGCCACACTGTGTACCTTATTTTGTATTTCAATGGCTAAAGAGAGAGATGATTGCTATGAGGAGGAATAAGTTTTTCACAGTTGTGCCTAGTTCAGACTAGACGAAGGAAGATAATTATATAGCTGTTTTGTTTTCCAACTTTGGTGAGTTGCATAGGATATAGGCTGCTATTTATCAATATATTTCAGACTCTAATTGACTTGATCTGTACCTGAACATATGGATGAAGGTTGAATCACTCACATTATTGCATTTATCTTGAATAAAACTGGGTAGATCAATTGTGTTTGTGAGGGGTTGGTGGGAACTTGCCTTTTTATTGATCTCCACAGTTACCTACTAAAGCCAGGATGGACATCCTTCAAACTTTGATTTTGATTTCTGTGTGGAAGGACTGTTTGTGCTTGATATCCAACAGTGGAGCTCGAGGCAGAAGATATTCCAGGCCAAGTAGTTTGGTTGATATGGTACTTCTTTATATTTACTTTTATAGATAATCTATGTGTTTTCCATTTCTATAACATGTTTGTACTATATGATAAGGATTGTAATTATGGTATGTGTATCTTTTGGGATGTATTTGCCTTTATTTTCATCAACAGATTTCTCTGAATTCATGACACCCACTAAACATCTCAGCCACAACTGTAAGTGTCTTGATCTGCCACACTGTGTACCTTATTTTATATTTCAATGGCTAAAGAGAGAGATGATTGCTGTGAGGAGTAATGAGTTTTTCACAGTTGTGCCTAGTTCAGACTAGACGAAGGAAGATATTTATATAGCTGTTTTGGTTTCCAGCTTTGGTGAGTTACATAGAATATGGGCTGCTGTTTATCAATATTTTTCAGACTCTAATTGACTTGATCTGTACTTGAAGACAAGGATGAAAGTTGAATCACTCACAATATTGCAAGTACCTTGCATAAAACTGGGTTTATGTTTGTGAGGAGTTTGTGGGATCTTGCCTTTTTATTGATCTCCACAGTTACCTGCTAAAGCCAGGATGGACATCCTTCAAACTTCGAGGCCTCCCAAATGATTTCTTATTATAGTAAATAGTTCAATAAATTTTTGGACGCTGTTTTGGATTTTGATTCTGTGTGGAAGGACTGTTTGTTCTTGATATCCAACAGTGGAGCTCGAGGCAGAAGATATGCCAGGCCAAGAAATTTGGATGATATGGTACCTCTTTATATGAACTTCTATTTGATGAGTATTCCAAATATGGTATGTGTATGTTTTGGGATGGGTTTGCCTTTATTTTCATCTACAGATTTTTTAGAATTCAAGATGCCCACTAAACATTTCAGCCACTCCTGTAAGTGTCTTGATCTTCCACAACATGTACCTTAATTTGTATTTCAATGACTAAAAAGAGAGATGATTGCTATGAGGAGGAATGAGTTTTTCACAGTTGTGCCTAGTTCAGACAAGACGAAGGAAAATATTTAGGTAGCTGTTTTGGTTTCCAGCTTTGGTGAGTTGCATAGAATATGGGCTGCTGTTTATCAATATTTTTCAGACTCTAATTGACTTGATCTGTACTTGAAGACAAGGATGAAAGTTGAATCACTCACAATATTGCAAGTACCTTGCTTAAAACTGGGTTTGTGTTTGTGAGTGGTTTGTGGGATCTTGCCTTTTTATTGATCTCCACAGTTACCTGCTAATGTCAGGATGGACATTTTTCCAACTTTCCAAATCTCTGATTTCTTTTTATGGTAAATAGTTGAATTCAATTCTGGAAGTTGTTTTGGAATTTGATTTCTGTGTGGAAGGACTGTTTGTTCTTGATATCCAACAGTGGAGCTCGAGGCAGAAGATATGCCAGACCCAAGTCATATGGATGATATGGTACCTCTTTATATGAACTTCTATGGAATATCTCTATGTTTTCCCTTTCTATAATATGTTTGTTCTACATGATGAGGATTCTCAATATTGTATGTGTATGTTTTGGGATGGATTTGCCTTGTTTTTCATCAACAGATTTCTTGTAATATGTTTGTTCTACATTGATGAGGATTCTAAATATTGTATTTGTATGTTTTGGAATGTATTTTCCTTATATTTCATTAACAGATTTCTCAGAAATCGATACGCACTAAACATTTCAGCCACTACTGTAAGTGTCGTGATCTGCCCCAATGTGTACACTAATTTGTATTTCAATGGCTAAAGAGAGAGATGATTGCTTGATGAGGAATGAGTAGTTCACAGTTGAGCCTTGTTCAGACAAGACGAAGGAAGATAATTGGGTAGCTGTTTTCTTTATCAATATTTTTCAGACTCTGAAAGAAATGATTCGTATTCAAAAAAATTGGATGAAGGTTGAATCACACACAATATTGCAAGTACCTTAAATAAAGTTTGGTAGATCAATTGTGTTTGTGAGGGGTTGGTGGGAACTTGCCTTCTTATTGATCTCCACAGATACCTGCTAATGCCAGGATGGACATCTTTCAAACTTCGAGGCCTCCCAAGTAATTTCTTCTTTTGGTAAATAGTTATATTCAGTTTTGGAAGCTGTAATGGAATTTGATTTCTGTGTGGAGGGACTGTTTGTTCTTGATATCCAACAGTGGAGCTCGAGGCAGAAGATATGTCAGGCCCATGTCATATGGATGATATGGTACCTCTTTATATGAACTTTTATGGATAAACTATGTGTTTTCCCTATCTATAACATGTTTCTTCTATATGATAAGGATTTTAAATATGGTATGTGTATGTTTTGGGATGTATTTGCCTTTATTTTCATCAACAGATTTCTCTGAATTCATGACACCCACTAAACATCTCAGCCACAACTGTAAGTGTCTTGATCTGCCACACTGTGTACCTTATTTTGTATTTCAATGGCTAAAGAGAGAGATGATTGCTATGAGGAGGAATAAGTTTTTCACAGTTGTGCCTAGTTGAGACTAGACGAAGGAAGATAATTATATAGCTGTTTTGTTTTCCAACTTTGGTGAGTTGCATAGGATATAGGCTGCTATTTATCAATATATTTCAGACTCTAATTGACTTGATCTGTACCTGAACATATGGATGAAGGTTGAATCACTCACATTATTGCATTTATCTTGAATAAAACTGGGTAGATCAATTGTGTTTGTGAGGGGTTGGTGGGAACTTGCCTTTTTATTGATCTCCACAGTTACCTACTAAAGCCAGGATGGACATCCTTCAAACTTTGATTTTGATTTCTGTGTGGAAGGACTGTTTGTGCTTGATATCCAACAGTGGAGCTCGAGGCAGAAGATATTCCAGGCCAAGTAGTTTGGTTGATATGGTACTTCTTTATATTTACTTTTATAGATAATCTATGTGTTTTCCATTTCTATAACATGTTTGTACTATATGATAAGGATTGTAATTATGGTATGTGTATCTTTTGGGATGTATTTGCCTTTATTTTCATCAACAGATTTCTCTGAATTCATGACACCCACTAAACATCTCAGCCACAACTGTAAGTGTCTTGATCTGCCACACTGTGTACCTTATTTTATATTTCAATGGCTAAAGAGAGAGATGATTGCTGTGAGGAGTAATGAGTTTTTCACAGTTGTGCCTAGTTCAGACTAGACGAAGGAAGATATTTATATAGCTGTTTTGGTTTCCAGCTTTGGTGAGTTACATAGAATATGGGCTGCTGTTTATCAATATTTTTCAGACTCTAATTGACTTGATCTGTACTTGAAGACAAGGATGAAAGTTGAATCACTCACAATATTGCAAGTACCTTGCATAAAACTGGGTTTATGTTTGTGAGGAGTTTGTGGGATCTTGCCTTTTTATTGATCTCCACAGTTACCTGCTAAAGCCAGGATGGACATCCTTCAAACTTCGAGGCCTCCCAAATGATTTCTTATTGTAGTAAATAGTTCAATAAATTTTTGGACGCTGTTTTGGATTTTGATTCTGTGTGGAAGGACTGTTTGTTCTTGATATCCAACAGTGGAGCTCGAGGCAGAAGATATGCCAGGCCAAGAAATTTGGATGATATGGTACCTCTTTATATGAACTTCTATTTGATGAGTATTCCAAATATGGTATGTGTATGTTTTGGGATGGGTTTGCCTTTATTTTCATCTACAGATTTTTTAGAATTCAAGATGCCCACTAAACATTTCAGCCACTCCTGTAAGTGTCTTGATCTTCCACAACATGTACCTTAATTTGTATTTCAATGACTAAAAAGAGAGATGATTGCTATGAGGAGGAATGAGTTTTTCACAGTTGTGCCTAGTTCAGACAAGACGAAGGAAAATATTTAGGTAGCTGTTTTGGTTTCCAGCTTTGGTGAGTTGCATAGAATATGGGCTGCTGTTTATCAATATTTTTCAGACTCTAATTGACTTGATCTGTACTTGAAGACAAGGATGAAAGTTGAATCACTCACAATATTGCAAGTACCTTGCTTAAAACTGGGTTTGTGTTTGTGAGTGGTTTGTGGGATCTTGCCTTTTTATTGATCTCCACAGTTACCTGCTAATGTCAGGATGGACATTTTTCCAACTTTCCAAATCTCTGATTTCTTTTTATGGTAAATAGTTGAATTCAATTCTGGAAGTTGTTTTGGAATTTGATTTCTGTGTGGAAGGACTGTTTGTTCTTGATATCCAACAGTGGAGCTCGAGGCAGAAGATATGCCAGACCCAAGTCATATGGATGATATGGTACCTCTTTATATGAACTTCTATGGAATATCTCTATGTTTTCCCTTTCTATAATATGTTTGTTCTACATGATGAGGATTCTCAATATTGTATGTGTATGTTTTGGGATGGATTTGCCTTGTTTTTCATCAACAGATTTCTTGTAATATGTTTGTTCTACATTGATGAGGATTCTAAATATTGTATTTGTATGTTTTGGAATGTATTTTCCTTATATTTCATTAACAGATTTCTCAGAAATCGATACGCACTAAACATTTCAGCCACTACTGTAAGTGTCGTGATCTGCCCCAATGTGTACACTAATTTGTATTTCAATGGCTAAAGAGAGAGATGATTGCTTGATGAGGAATGAGTAGTTCACAGTTGAGCCTTGTTCAGACAAGACGAAGGAAGATAATTAGGTAGCTGTTTTCTTTATCAATATTTTTCAGACTCTGAAAGAAATGATTTGTATTCAAAAAAATTGGATGAAGGTTGAATCACACACAATATTGCAAGTACCTTAAATAAAGTTTGGTAGATCAATTGTGTTTGTGAGGGGTTGGTGGGAACTTGCCTTCTTATTGATCTCCACAGATACCTGCTAATGCCAGGATGGACATCTTTCAAACTTCGAGGCCTCCCAAGTAATTTCTTCTTTTGGTAAATAGTTATATTCAGTTTTGGAAGCTGTAATGGAATTTGATTTCTGTGTGGAGGGACTGTTTGTTCTTGATATCCAACAGTGGAGCTCGAGGCAGAAGATATGTCAGGCCCATGTCATATGGATGATATGGTACCTCTTTATATGAACTTTTATGGATAAACTATGTGTTTTCCCTATCTATAACATGTTTCTTCTATATGATAAGGATTCTAAATATGGTATGTGTATGTTTTGGGATGTATTTGCCTTTATTTTCATCAACAGATTTCTCTGAATTCATGACACCCACTAAACATCTCAGCCACAACTGTAAGTGTCTTGATCTGCCACACTGTGTACCTTATTTTGTATTTCAATGGCTAAAGAGAGAGATGATTGCTATGAGGAGGAATAAGTTTTTCACAGTTGTGCCTAGTTCAGACTAGACGAAGGAAGATAATTATATAGCTGTTTTGTTTTCCAACTTTGGTGAGTTGCATAGGATATAGGCTGCTATTTATCAATATATTTCAGACTCTAATTGACTTGATCTGTACCTGAACATATGGATGAAGGTTGAATCACTCACATTATTGCATTTATCTTGAATAAAACTGGGTAGATCAATTGTGTTTGTGAGGGGTTGGTGGGAACTTGCCTTTTTATTGATCTCCACAGTTACCTACTAAAGCCAGGATGGACATCCTTCAAACTTTGATTTTGATTTCTGTGTGGAAGGACTGTTTGTGCTTGATATCCAACAGTGGAGCTCGAGGCAGAAGATATTCCAGGCCAAGTAGTTTGGTTGATATGGTACTTCTTTATATTTACTTTTATAGATAATCTATGTGTTTTCCATTTCTATAACATGTTTGTACTATATGATAAGGATTGTAATTATGGTATGTGTATCTTTTGGGATGTATTTGCCTTTATTTTCATCAACAGATTTCTCTGAATTCATGACACCCACTAAACATCTCAGCCACAACTGTAAGTGTCTTGATCTGCCACACTGTGTACCTTATTTTATATTTCAATGGCTAAAGAGAGAGATGATTGCTGTGAGGAGTAATGAGTTTTTCACAGTTGTGCCTAGTTCAGACTAGACGAAGGAAGATATTTATATAGCTGTTTTGGTTTCCAGCTTTGGTGAGTTACATAGAATATGGGCTGCTGTTTATCAATATTTTTCAGACTCTAATTGACTTGATCTGTACTTGAAGACAAGGATGAAAGTTGAATCACTCACAATATTGCAAGTACCTTGCATAAAACTGGGTTTATGTTTGTGAGGAGTTTGTGGGATCTTGCCTTTTTATTGATCTCCACAGTTACCTGCTAAAGCCAGGATGGACATCCTTCAAACTTCGAGGCCTCCCAAATGATTTCTTATTATAGTAAATAGTTCAATAAATTTTTGGACGCTGTTTTGGATTTTGATTCTGTGTGGAAGGACTGTTTGTTCTTGATATCCAACAGTGGAGCTCGAGGCAGAAGATATGCCAGGCCAAGAAATTTGGATGATATGGTACCTCTTTATATGAACTTCTATTTGATGAGTATTCCAAATATGGTATGTGTATGTTTTGGGATGGGTTTGCCTTTATTTTCATCTACAGATTTTTTAGAATTCAAGATGCCCACTAAACATTTCAGCCACTCCTGTAAGTGTCTTGATCTTCCACAACATGTACCTTAATTTGTATTTCAATGACTAAAAAGAGAGATGATTGCTATGAGGAGGAATGAGTTTTTCACAGTTGTGCCTAGTTCAGACAAGACGAAGGAAAATATTTAGGTAGCTGTTTTGGTTTCCAGCTTTGGTGAGTTGCATAGAATATGGGCTGCTGTTTATCAATATTTTTCAGACTCTAATTGACTTGATCTGTACTTGAAGACAAGGATGAAAGTTGAATCACTCACAATATTGCAAGTACCTTGCTTAAAACTGGGTTTGTGTTTGTGAGTGGTTTGTGGGATCTTGCCTTTTTATTGATCTCCACAGTTACCTGCTAATGTCAGGATGGACATTTTTCCAACTTTCCAAATCTCTGATTTCTTTTTATGGTAAATAGTTGAATTCAATTCTGGAAGTTGTTTTGGAATTTGATTTCTGTGTGGAAGGACTGTTTGTTCTTGATATCCAACAGTGGAGCTCGAGGCAGAAGATATGCCAGACCCAAGTCATATGGATGATATGGTACCTCTTTATATGAACTTCTATGGAATATCTCTATGTTTTCCCTTTCTATAATATGTTTGTTCTACATGATGAGGATTCTCAATATTGTATGTGTATGTTTTGGGATGGATTTGCCTTGTTTTTCATCAACAGATTTCTTGTAATATGTTTGTTCTACATTGATGAGGATTCTAAATATTGTATTTGTATGTTTTGGAATGTATTTTCCTTATATTTCATTAACAGATTTCTCAGAAATCGATACGCACTAAACATTTCAGCCACTACTGTAAGTGTCGTGATCTGCCCCAATGTGTACACTAATTTGTATTTCAATGGCTAAAGAGAGAGATGATTGCTTGATGAGGAATGAGTAGTTCACAGTTGAGCCTTGTTCAGACAAGACGAAGGAAGATAATTGGGTAGCTGTTTTCTTTATCAATATTTTTCAGACTCTGAAAGAAATGATTCGTATTCAAAAAAATTGGATGAAGGTTGAATCACACACAATATTGCAAGTACCTTAAATAAAGTTTGGTAGATCAATTGTGTTTGTGAGGGGTTGGTGGGAACTTGCCTTCTTATTGATCTCCACAGATACCTGCTAATGCCAGGATGGACATCTTTCAAACTTCGAGGCCTCCCAAGTAATTTCTTCTTTTGGTAAATAGTTATATTCAGTTTTGGAAGCTGTAATGGAATTTGATTTCTGTGTGGAGGGACTGTTTGTTCTTGATATCCAACAGTGGAGCTCGAGGCAGAAGATATGTCAGGCCCATGTCATATGGATGATATGGTACCTCTTTATATGAACTTTTATGGATAAACTATGTGTTTTCCCTATCTATAACATGTTTCTTCTATATGATAAGGATTTTAAATATGGTATGTGTATGTTTTGGGATGTATTTGCCTTTATTTTCATCAACAGATTTCTCTGAATTCATGACACCCACTAAACATCTCAGCCACAACTGTAAGTGTCTTGATCTGCCACACTGTGTACCTTATTTTGTATTTCAATGGCTAAAGAGAGAGATGATTGCTATGAGGAGGAATAAGTTTTTCACAGTTGTGCCTAGTTGAGACTAGACGAAGGAAGATAATTATATAGCTGTTTTGTTTTCCAACTTTGGTGAGTTGCATAGGATATAGGCTGCTATTTATCAATATATTTCAGACTCTAATTGACTTGATCTGTACCTGAACATATGGATGAAGGTTGAATCACTCACATTATTGCATTTATCTTGAATAAAACTGGGTAGATCAATTGTGTTTGTGAGGGGTTGGTGGGAACTTGCCTTTTTATTGATCTCCACAGTTACCTACTAAAGCCAGGATGGACATCCTTCAAACTTTGATTTTGATTTCTGTGTGGAAGGACTGTTTGTGCTTGATATCCAACAGTGGAGCTCGAGGCAGAAGATATTCCAGGCCAAGTAGTTTGGTTGATATGGTACTTCTTTATATTTACTTTTATAGATAATCTATGTGTTTTCCATTTCTATAACATGTTTGTACTATATGATAAGGATTGTAATTATGGTATGTGTATCTTTTGGGATGTATTTGCCTTTATTTTCATCAACAGATTTCTCTGAATTCATGACACCCACTAAACATCTCAGCCACAACTGTAAGTGTCTTGATCTGCCACACTGTGTACCTTATTTTATATTTCAATGGCTAAAGAGAGAGATGATTGCTGTGAGGAGTAATGAGTTTTTCACAGTTGTGCCTAGTTCAGACTAGACGAAGGAAGATATTTATATAGCTGTTTTGGTTTCCAGCTTTGGTGAGTTACATAGAATATGGGCTGCTGTTTATCAATATTTTTCAGACTCTAATTGACTTGATCTGTACTTGAAGACAAGGATGAAAGTTGAATCACTCACAATATTGCAAGTACCTTGCATAAAACTGGGTTTATGTTTGTGAGGAGTTTGTGGGATCTTGCCTTTTTATTGATCTCCACAGTTACCTGCTAAAGCCAGGATGGACATCCTTCAAACTTCGAGGCCTCCCAAATGATTTCTTATTATAGTAAATAGTTCTATAAATTTTTGGACGCTGTTTTGGATTTTGATTCTGTGTGGAAGGACTGTTTGTTCTTGATATCCAACAGTGGAGCTCGAGGCAGAAGATATGCCAGGCCAAGAAATTTGGATGATATGGTACCTCTTTATATGAACTTCTATTTGATGAGTATTCAAAATATGGTATGTGTATGTTTTGGGATGGGTTTGCCTTTATTTTCATCTACAGATTTTTTAGAATTCAAGATGCCCACTAAACATTTCAGCCACTCCTGTAAGTGTCTTGATCTTCCACAACATGTACCTTAATTTGTATTTCAATGACTAAAAAGAGAGATGATTGCTATGAGGAGGAATGAGTTTTTCACAGTTGTGCCTAGTTCAGACTAGACGAAGGAAAATATTTAGGTAGCTGTTTTGGTTTCCAGCTTTGGTGAGTTGCATAGAATATGGGCTGCTGTTTATCAATATTTTTCAGACTCTAATTGACTTGATCTGTACTTGAAGACAAGGATGAAAGTTGAATCACTCACAATATTGCAAGTACCTTGCTTAAAACTGGGTTTGTGTTTGTGAGTGGTTTGTGGGATCTTGCCTTTTTATTGATCTCCACAGTTACCTGCTAATGTCAGGATGGACATTTTTCCAACTTTCCAAATCTCTGATTTCTTTTTATGGTAAATAGTTGAATTCAATTCTGGAAGTTGTTTTGGAATTTGATTTCTGTGTGGAAGGACTGTTTGTTCTTGATATCCAACAGTGGAGCTCGAAGCAGAAGATATGCCAGACCCAAGTCATATGGATGATATGGTACCTCTTTATATGAACTTCTATGGAATATCTCTATGTTTTCCCTTTCTATAATATGTTTGTTCTACATGATGAGGATTCTCAATATTGTATGTGTATGTTTTGAGATGGATTTGCCTTGTTTTTCATCAACAGATTTCTTGTAATATGTTTGTTCTACATTGATGAGGATTCTAAATATTGTATTTGTATGTTTTGGAATGTATTTTCCTTATATTTCATTAACAGATTTCTCAGAAATCGATACGCACTAAACATTTCAGCCACTACTGTAAGTGTCGTGATCTGCCCCAATGTGTACACTAATTTGTATCTCAATGGCTAAAGAGAGAGATGATTGCTTGATGAGGAATGAGTAGTTCACAGTTGAGCCTTGTTCAGACAAGACGAAGGACGATAATTAGGTAGCTGTTTTCTTTATCAATATTTTTCAGACTCTGAAAGAAATGATTTGTATTCAAAAAAATTGGATGAAGGTTGAATCACACACAATATTGCAAGTACCTTAAATAAAGTTTGGTAGATCAATTGTGTTTGTGAGGGGTTGGTGGGAACTTGCCTTCTTATTGATCTCCACAGTTACCTGCTAATGCCAGGATGGACATCTCTCAAACTTCGAGGCCTCCCAAGTAATTTCTTCTTTTGGTAAATAGTTATATTCAGTTTTGAAAGCTGTAATGGAATTTGATTTCTGTGTGGAAGGACTGTTTGTTCTTGATATCCAACAGTGGAGCTCGAGGCAGAAGATATGTCAGGCCCAAGTCATATGGATGATATGGTACCTCCTTATATGAACTTTTATGGATTATCTGTGTGTTTTCCCTTTCTATAATATGTTTGTTCTATATGATAAGGATTCTAAATATGATATGTGTATGTTTTGGGATGTATTTGCCTTTATTTTCATCAACAGATTTCTTAGAATTCATGATGCCCACTAAATATCTCAGCCACTACTGTGAGTGTCTTGATCTGCCACAACGTGTACCTTAATTTGTATTTCAATGGCTAAAGAGAGAGATGATTGCTATGAGGAGGAATAAGTTTTTCACAGTTGTGCCTAGTTCAGACTAGACGAAGGAAGATAATTATATAGCTGTTTTGTTTTCCAACTTTGGTGAGTTGCATAGGATATAGGCTGCTATTTATCAATATATTTCAGACTCTAATTGACTTGATCTGTACCTGAACATATGGATGAAGGTTGAATCACTCACATTATTGCATTTATCTTGAATAAAACTGGGTAGATCAATTGTGTTTGTGAGGGTTTGGTGGGAACTTGCCTTTTTATTGATCTCCACAGTTACCTACTAAAGCCAGGATGGACATCCTTCAAACTTTGATTTTGATTTCTGTGTGGAAGGACTGTTTGTGCTTGATATCCAACAGTGGAGCTCGAGGCAGAAGATATTCCAGGCCAAGTAGTTTGGTTGATATGGTACCTCTTTATATTTACTTTTATAGATAATCTATGTGTTTTCCATTTCTATAACATGTTTGTACTATATGATAAGGATTGTAATTATGGTATGTGTATCTTTTGGGATGTATTTGCCTTCATTTTCATCAACAGATTTCTCTGAATTCATGACACCCACTAAACATCTCAGCCACAACTGTAAGTGTCTTGATCTGCCACACTGTGTACCTTATTTTCTCCTTCATCCACTAGGGGACACTGGAGTTCAAGACAGTGGGGTATAGACGGTGGTAGAGCAGAGCCTGGCACTTTAAATTATTCTGAAGTGTGACTGGCTCCTCCCCCTCTATGCCCCATCAGCCCCAGTTTTTAGAATGTGCCCGAGAGAGCCGGTCACATAGGGCTGAGCTCCAGCCCACTCTTAGTATTTTTTCTTTTATTTTCCTTTATTTTAATTTCTAGCTTTCACAAAGCATTGAGGACAGGCTGACAGAGTACTGCGTCTGTCAGCCTGCTACATGGAGGCATCAGGTGACCCGCCACCACTAAAAAAAAGAGTGCGTGTCGGAGTCCCAGGCACCCTGGCAGTAGCTCAGGGAGGACACGCCACAGCTTAATATAGAGGCTGTGTCCGTGCTTCCGAATGCCTAGCCGCAGCCCTGATGCCAGCAGTGGTAAGTATAGCTCTGTTCCCCTTATGGGAAACGGAGTTTAATCTGCGGCCCCTCCGCCCCCTCCCAGGCTCATGTGGCATATACTGTAGTATATCCCCTCCTGGAATCCTGTAACGCCGCTAGCGTTATTACAAGGGGCGGAGCTACCGCGCATAGAGCGCGGATACCAGTACAGTGATTCTGTTCAGACAGTCTGTAATGTTGCTGCCTAGCAGCATGCCTGATCCCTGCACGATGAGCGCTGTCTTACTTTATAGAGCCTGACAGCGCTCTGTTTGCTGCTCTCACGAGAGCCGAATCTTCCCTCTGCTCTATCCCCACGAGGAGGGAGCCTGCCGCGCCCCGCTACTCCCATAAGGGAGTCTACATAGCACCAATTGGCGGGGCTTAGGGAGCTACTCAGCGCGGCTGTTCCCTGCCGCGCTGGTGCTTGTAGGAGCGCTGGCTTCTGCACACAGCCGCCAGGGAGCGAGGCTGTTATTCACAGCGCTCTCGGCTGCGGGTTGCGGCGCCGGTGCTTGTATGAAGATTGCACCGGCGCTGTCTATTTCATTCCCGCTCCACCACTCGCTTTATGCCTGCTATACATTGTTTGCGCCCCGCCCGCTTATTATAGTAGGGGCAGAGTCTACTTCATGCTGGCTTGCACAGATGCCGCCATACTCCAGGAGTATTATTAGCATATGCACCTGCCTTAAAAGGAGCCGGGGCTTATTGCCAGCATCACCTGCATCCTCACTCTGGAGTTGTGTGGGGGGTGCAACCCTTAACAGGGTTGTGGGTTTTATTCCCAGTACGCCCTAGCTGTTTGGAGTTTGTATGTTCTCCCTGTGCTTGCATATGGCCTCTACCGTTTTTTTTCTTTCCTTAAGCCTACAGCACCTGGTCTTATTAGGTTTAACGGCACAACTGTGGAGTTTGTACTTTAACCTGCAGTCCTTATAGAGATCTGGCTCTGCCTCATCTCGGTTATATTGCAAGTAGTTCCCCTACGGAACTGGGCAGTGTACTGGTTTAATATTATATAATAAAAAAAAAAAAAAAAAAAGGACCCGCCGCAACTATTATAGAGTGAGTGTCCGGGTCCCAGGCACCCTGAAGCACGGGGAGGAACATGCCACAGCCTAATATAGAGGTTGTGTCCATGCCACTTTGCCCACCACATATCTATCAGCGCCTACGGCCACACGCCCGATCTCGTCTGATCTTGGACGCTAAGCAGCGCCAGGCCTGGTTAGTACTTGGATGGGAGACCGCCTGGGTATTCCAGGTGCGACAGGCTTATTACATTGAACATCTGGGGCAAATATGCTTGATGTGTAACAGAATAATGCAGTGTGTTTCTTGCATCTATAGCTGCCAGAGATCACTCTGCCTAAATAGTTGGGGCCACTGTTCTGGCTGCTGCCAGAAATGACGGTTATTGCATATCTTTAACCCAAGGTTAGCACAAGGGTGCGTCCCATCCCCAGGCTTATGCCTCACATTGGCTCGCCTTAAGAATGAGCCGTACTCTTCTCATGCACATATGTTAAATCTCAACAGCCTTCGGTGCTTACCTTAGAAGGTATGCATCTGTGCATCTATAGGGATTTATATCTTATTTATTCCCTTATACTGTGGTTTCTCTTCAGATCGAATAAATCTTTCGCCTTTTACTTAAGATTTCCGTGGAGAGGAACAATCATGAGTTTCATGTAATTTTTTGATGCCCGGCAGCTGCTGGGCTGCACACACAAGAAGTAACGTATGGCCGTTGTAGTGGTTGGCATTGCTGTCTCACATCACTGAGGTCATCTTTTGATTTCCATCATCTGGAGCCAGAAGGGCACACCTGATAAAGCGAGTACACCGGTAACGGAAGAGTCCCAGGATCGCAATCAGTCTGGGATAGTACGTTGCTAACATTTCCTGCCCCAACACCGTAGCAGAATGACGTCCACGCGCGGCACATGAGTAGTCTCCCTGTGTGGAGGTAAGCCACATGTATGTATATACTTGTATTTTGTACTAACCCTGCGTTTAGACCTGGGGCTCAGTTCCTTCTAACTATTGCCCGTGTTATATTTTTCAAATTATATCGCCACCTACTAATCTTGTATGTAGGTACGCGTAGGCATGTAGGGATTTATGTATGTGTTAAGTATATATATATGTGTGTGTGTATATACAGATGTATGTGTGTGTGTATATGTATATATTATTATATATATATATATATATATTGCTTCTTATCCTTACCATTAAAGCAGGGGTAGGATATGTTCTTATCAGTTTTATGTCTGATACCTAGTATATTTAAAGAGGATGCTGCGATGGGAGGCTGGACTCTCCTGATCTGGTAGTTTGTTCTATAACTCCGCTTTACACCATCTCTCCCTAGGGATTGGGTGGTGTGTGTATATTATGTATATAATTATGGATATGTGTAGGTATTCCTATACTTCCACATTCATTAAGATACATCTTATTCCACGTCTGGAAAGCTGCCAGGGTTTACCAGAAGCTGTCGCTTATATCCATACATATTATATGGTGGCTCTATAGATTAGAGACATGTTCTGCAGCTTACATAGGATAGTCAGAGACTCCTACGGCATTGCTTTTAGTATGGACTCTATACATGTCCAGGGGCCTTCCTGTATGTCCACACATGTATATAAGGATATGTACTTACACCCGCCTCGGGTTATAGTCCTGTTTCCATCAGTCTATATCTACAGTGTCCACTTCAGG
Source organism: Taudactylus pleione (assembly GCA_031769625.1). Taxonomy (NCBI): domain Eukaryota; kingdom Metazoa; phylum Chordata; class Amphibia; order Anura; family Myobatrachidae; genus Taudactylus; species Taudactylus pleione. Next base: position 14,822,808 of record JAUIMM010000108.1, read on the forward strand.
GGACCTATTAATTACAACTACACTCTAGGGCGCACTTAGTAACAAACTTGTAAGACACTAGGAATGCAATGTGTGTATATATAGATATAGCATGCTGATCTCCTGGTGCGGGATATGTGTATGTGTGTATATGTGTATATATATATGTAATGTAGCGTGCGGATCTCCTGGTGCAGGAGTTTGACAAGTGACTTACTATGTCGGTACTAACTCTTCCTTTCAGAGAGTTTGCCTTTTCATGCAGCTATGTTTATATGTGTGAATGTGTATATATACTGATATATTCCCGTTCCTTGTATGAATTTTCCTAATAATTGGAGAAATCTGTTTTTGCCCCTGACTGGCGTTATCACTACGGATATATCTCTTCTTTACTTGGGATAATTAACGCATTCTATGTCTATGTACAGGTACCTTTCTCGGTATCGATTCTGGTACCTTATATTATTGTCTTGTCGCATATCTCACTACAATAGGTATCTGTAGGTCACTTGGGTACATTTCCTATCAGTACATAGAGAATCCAGGATCTATTCCATCCTCATGGCTTATTTAGTTAATTTACATGAGGCCTAGGGCCACCCGTCGATATAGGCAGGGTCTGGCCTGGGTTGTATCAGATTGTGGGCGTAATACACACTTCACCATTATAAGTGTTAATGTAAGGGTACACTAGCAGACCGTTTTTGGGGTATGTGTAATCTCTATATGGATACATATCCCTAATGGAACAGGCTCAGGTATAGCGTCCTGTTGTACGACCTTCTTGTCTCCATTAACAATTTGCTAGTTTCTACAGTATTTTCTTCTGCAGCATCTCCAGACTGAAGTCCGTGCTGTAGAGCATTGATCTTTGCCACTGAGGCTACTCTCTGTACCTGACGTGGTGGTTTGCTGTGAGATGAATAAGGTCAGTGACATCCTACATAGCGTCCAGAGGGCTTCTGGTCGCTCACAGGTAAGCGGGCTTACCCCACTAATGCCTCGGCAGATGCTTTCTTTTTCATGCATCCTGACATAGCTGTTGTTCTCTCTTATGCACCCTAGTTGCTGTCCTAGCAGCCTTCCGCTCTTTTAAATCAGTTGGCTGTACACTTTAGAGCTTTCCTGGTGTGTGGGTGCATAATTGCAACATTGAGATTTGTGACCCTATTCTACTGGAATCTGTTGGGGTTATGGACTGAAGTACATCTATGGGCTAATGCACATCTTTACTATAAAGTGTGACAGTCTCTATGTTCCATACAGGGGGCCTGGTTTGTTTCCTGTTCAGTATCTGTTGATAATTCAGCACACTGACAGGTACCTGAATGGTACCTTCATAGTTGTCCTAGTGCTTTAGCCTTGCGGATGGGATACTTCCCTATATTGGTAGCTCTCCCTGGGTGGAGGTGGCATCCGTGCTCTTTTTCTGCTAAGGGTATCCTGGGTGTTTTCATACTATGTTCAGGCCAGTTGTTGGTACTGATTACACTCTACCATCATGAAGGAAGTTGTCTGCTGTTTGACAGGATGGGTGGTACTGCCGTCTGACCCACTGGAAGGAATTGTAGTCTCAATCCTCTCGTATCCGCCTCTGCCTCATGCCAGTGGGATCTCCACTCGTTGACAACTTCTATGGTTTAAACCTTCCACTGGTTACCAACCCTTTAGTAGTTGGACCTCGAGAATGGTTCAGGGCGACTGTTAGGTCGTGATTCTTGCCTCCTTGTTTGCTTTGTTAGGAGTCTGTGGACAGGTCCAGCTCTGTCTCTGTATATTGGTCTCATTATACTTTTATCTATATGATGTTCCGCAGTGCTGGGATTCTGCTGTCTGAGACTGTTGCAGCTTCCTGTAGTTGTCGCTAATACGGTTTTCTCGAGTTTTGTTCTCATGTTACTGCCATTCTATGGATTCTAGTTGGGGTTTTCTGCTCCCAACGGTCTTGCTTGGTCTGTTTTTGGCTGAGCTTACGGTGTTCTGATGCTTTTCATCTGCGGGTACTCTCTCTAGCCGTATTCCATTGAATTTACGCTGTAAGTTGTGGAATGTCTGTGACTGTTCAGCAAGGAGCTCTGATTGTCTCCTGGCTCTACGACATGCCTCCAGTCTTGGGCTGTCCCTGTTTCGGTTGGCCGGGAGGTCGGCAAGTACTCCGCGCTTCCCACCCGGGAGGTTGGCTTTGGGACGTCCCCACTGTCTTGAACTCCAGTGTCCCCTAGTGGATGAAGGAGAAAACAGGATTTTGGTACTTACCGATAAATCCCTTTCTCCGATTCCACAGGGGACACTGGACGCCCGCCCAGCGCTGCGTTCCTGCCGTTTTGTTGGGTCCTTATCTAGTTGTGTGACTGCATGTGTTCCCTGCAGAGGGTTCCTCTGTTCTTCTTCAGTCGGTATTGTTCCGTTCTGTGGTCTTCTCCTTCTCCTCATTTTCCTATTGTCTACCGTCTCCTCTCGGGCTCAGTTCTTAAACTGGGGCTGATGGGGCATAGAGGGGGAGGAGCCAGTCACACTTCAGAATTATTTAAAGTGCCAGGCTCTGCTCTACCACCGTCTATACCCCACTGTCTTGAACTCCAGTGTCCCCTGTGGAATCGGAGAAAGGGATTTATCAGTAAGTACCAAAATCCTGTTTTATATTTCAATGGCTAAAGAGAGAGATGATTGCTGTGAGGAGTAATGAGTTTTTCACAGTTGTGCCTAGTTCAGACAAGACGAAGGAAGATATTTAGGTAGCTGTTTTGGTTTCCAGCTTTGGTGAGTTACACACAATATCGGCTGCTTCTTTATCTATATTTTTCAGACTCTGAAAGACTTGATTTGTATTAGAAAACATGGATGAAGGTTGAATCACACACAATATTGCAAGTACCTTAAATAAAGTTTGGTAGATCAATTGTGTTTGTGAGGGGTTGGTGGGAACTTGCCTTCTTATTGATTTCCACAGATACCTGCTAATGCCAGGATGGACATCTTTCAAACTTCGAGGCCTCCCAAGTAATTTCTTCTTTTGGTAAATAGTTATATTCAGTTTTGGAAGCTGTAATGGAATTTGATTTATGTGTGGAAGGACTGTTTGTTCTTGTTATCCAACAGTGGAGCTCGAGGCAGAAGATATGTCAGGCCCAAGTCATATGGATGATATGGTACCTCATTATATGAACTTTTATGCATAATCTATGTGTTTTCCCTATCTATAACATGTATGTTGTATATGATAAGGATTCTAAATATGGTATGTGTATGTTTTGGGATGTATTTGCCTTTATTTTCATCAACAGATTTCTTAGAATTCATGATGCCCACTAAATATCTCAGCCACTACTGTGAGTGTCTTGATCTGCCACACTGTGTACCTTATTTTATATTTCAATGGCTAAAGAGAGAGATGATTGCTGTGAGGAGTAATGAGTTTTTCACAGTTGTGCCTAGTTCAGACAAGACGAAGGATGATAATTAGGTAGCTGTTTTGGTTTCTTTTTTGGTGAGTTACATAGAATATGGGCTGCTGTTTATCAATATTTTTCAGACTCTAATTGACTTGATCTGTACTTGAAGACAAGGATGAAAGTTGAATCACTCACAATATTGCAAGTACCTTGCATAAAACTGGGTTTGTGTTTGTGAGGGGTTTGTGGGATCTTGCCTTTTTATTGATCTCCACAGTTACCTGCTAAAGCCAGGATGGACATCCTTCAAACTTCGAGGCCTCCCAAATGATTTCTTATTATAGTAAATAGTTCAATAAATTTTTGGACGCTGTTTTGGATTTTGATTCTGTGTGGAAGGACTGTTTGTTCTTGATATCCAACAGTGGAGCACGAGGCAGAAGATATGCCACGCCAAGTAATTTGGATGATATGGTAACTCTTTATATGAACTTCTATTTGATGAGTATTCCAAATATGGTATGTGTATGTTTTGGGATGTATTTGCCTTTATTTTCATCAACAGATTTCTTAGAATTCATGATGCCCACTAAATATCTCAGCCACTACTGTGAGTGTCTTGATCTGCCACAACGTGTACCTTAATTTGTATTTCAATTACTAAAAAGAGAGATGTTTGCTATGAGGAGGAATGAGTTTTTCACAGTTGTGCCTAGTTCAGCCAAGACGAAGGATGATAATTAGGTAGTTGTTTTGGTTTCTTTTTTGGTGAGTTACATAGAATATGGGCTGCTGTTTATCAATATTTTTCAGACTCTAATTGACTTGATCTGTACCTGAACACATGGATGAAGGTTGAATCACACACAATATTGCAAGTATCTTAAATAAAGTTTGGTAGATCAATTGTGTTTGTGAGGGGTTGGTGGGAACTTGCCTTCTTATTGATCTCCACAGATACCTGCTAATGCCAGGATGGACATCTTTCAAACTTCGAGGCCCCCCAACTAATTTCTTCTACTGGTAAATAGTTATATTCATTTTTGGAAGCTGTTATGGAATTTGTTTTCTGTGTGGAAGGACTGTTTGTTTTTGATATCCAACATTGGAGCTCGAGGCATAAGATATGCCAGGCCCAAATCATATGGATGATATGGTACCTCTTTATATGAACTTCTATAGATAATCTATGTGTTTTCCATTTCTATAACATGTTTGTACTATATGATAAGGATTCTATATATATTGTATGTGTATGTTTTGGGATGTATTTGCCTTTATTTTCATCAACAGATTTCTCTGAATTCATGACACCCACTAAACATCTCAGCCACAACTGTAAGTGTCTTGATCTGCCACACTGTACCTTATTTTGTATTTCAATGGCTAAAGAGAGAGATGATTGCTATGAGGAGGAATAAGTTTTTCACAGTTGTGCCTAGTTCAGACTAGACGAAGGAAGATAATTATATAGCTGTTTTGTTTTCCAACTTTGGTGAGTTGCATAGGATATAGGCTGCTATTTATCAATATATTTCAGACTCTAATTGACTTGATCTGTACCTGAACATATGGATGAAGGTTGAATCACTCACATTATTGCATTTATCTTGAATAAAACTGGGTAGATCAATTGTGTTTGTGAGGGGTTGGTGGGAACTTGCCTTTTTATTGATCTCCACAGTTACCTACTAAAGCCAGGATGGACATCCTTCAAACTTTGATTTTGATTTCTGTGTGGAAGGACTGTTTGTGCTTGATATCCAACAGTGGAGCTCGAGGCAGAAGATATTCCAGGCCAAGTAGTTTGGTTGATATGGTACTTCTTTATATTTACTTTTATAGATAATCTATGTGTTTTCCATTTCTATAACATGTTTGTACTATATGATAAGGATTGTAATTATGGTATGTGTATCTTTTGGGATGTATTTGCCTTTATTTTCATCAACAGATTTCTCTGAATTCATGACACCCACTAAACATCTCAGCCACAACTGTAAGTGTCTTGATCTGCCACACTGTGTACCTTATTTTATATTTCAATGGCTAAAGAGAGAGATGATTGCTGTGAGGAGTAATGAGTTTTTCACAGTTGTGCCTAGTTCAGACTAGACGAAGGAAGATATTTATATAGCTGTTTTGGTTTCCAGCTTTGGTGAGTTACATAGAATATGGGCTGCTGTTTATCAATATTTTTCAGACTCTAATTGACTTGATCTGTACTTGAAGACAAGGATGAAAGTTGAATCACTCACAATATTGCAAGTACCTTACATAAAACTGGGTTTATGTTTGTGAGGAGTTTGTGGGATCTTGCCTTTTTATTGATCTCCACAGTTACCTGCTAAAGCCAGGATGGACATTTTTCCAACTTTCCAAATCTCTGATTTCTTTTTATGGTAAATAGTTGAATTCAATTCTGGAAGTTGTTTTGGAATTTGATTTCTGTGTGGAAGGACTGTTTGTTCTTGATATCCAACAGTGGAGCTCGAAGCAGAAGATATGCCAGACCCAAGTCATATGGATGATATGGTACCTCTTTATATGAACTTCTATGGAATATCTCTATGTTTTCCCTTTCTATAATATGTTTGTTCTACATGATGAGGATTCTCAATATTGTATGTGTATGTTTTGGGATGGATTTGCCTTGTTTTTCATCAACAGATTTCTTGTAATATGTTTGTTCTACATTGATGAGGATTCTAAATATTGTATTTGTATGTTTTGGAATGTATTTTCCTTATATTTCATTAACAGATTTCTCAGAAATCGATACGCACTAAACATTTCAGCCACTACTGTAAGTGTCGTGATCTGCCCCAATGTGTACACTAATTTGTATTTCAATGGCTAAAGAGAGAGATGATTGCTTGATGAGGAATGAGTAGTTCACAGTTGAGCCTTGTTCAGACAAGACGAAGGAAGATAATTAGGTAGCTGTTTTCTTTATCAATATTTTTCAGACTCTGAAAGAAATGATTTGTATTCAAAAAAATTGGATGAAGGTTGAATCACACACAATATTGCAAGTACCTTAAATAAAGTTTGGTAGATCAATTGTGTTTGTGAGGGGTTGGTGGGAACTTGCCTTCTTATTGATCTCCACAGTTACCTGCTAATGCCAGGATGGACATCTTTCAAACTTCGAGGCCTCCCAAGTAATTTCTTCTTTTGGTAAATAGTTATATTCAGTTTTGAAAGCTGTAATGGAATTTGATTTCTGTGTGGAAGGACTGTTTGTTCTTGATATCCAACAGTGGAGCTCGAGGCAGAAGATATGTCAGGCCCAAGTCATATGGATGATATGGTACCTCCTTATATGAACTTTTATGGATTATCTGTGTGTTTTCCCTTTCTATAATATGTTTGTTCTATATGATAAGGATTCTATATATATGGTATGTGTATGTTTTGGGATGTATTTGCCTTTATTTTCATCAACAGATTTCTCTGAATTCATGACACCCACTAAACATCTCAGCCACAACTGTAAGTGTCTTGATCTGCCACACTGTGTACCTTATTTTGTATTTCAATGGCTAAAGAGAGAGATGATTGCTATGAGGAGGAATAAGTTTTTCACAGTTGTGCCTAGTTCAGACTAGACGAAGGAAGATAATTATATAGCTGTTTTGTTTTCCAACTTTGGTGAGTTGCATAGGATATAGGCTGCTATTTATCAATATATTTCAGACTCTAATTGACTTGATCTGTACCTGAACATATGGATGAAGGTTGAATCACTCACATTATTGCATTTATCTTGAATAAAACTGGGTAGATCAATTGTGTTTGTGAGGGTTTGGTGGGAACTTGCCTTTTTATTGATCTCCACAGTTACCTACTAAAGCCAGGATGGACATCCTTCAAACTTTGATTTTGATTTCTGTGTGGAAGGACTGTTTGTGCTTGATATCCAACAGTGGAGCTCGAGGCAGAAGATATTCCAGGCCAAGTAGTTTGGTTGATATGGTACCTCTTTATATTTACTTTTATTGATAATCTATGTGTTTTCCATTTCTATAACATGTTTGTACTATATGATAAGGATTGTAATTATGGTATGTGTATCTTTTGGGATGTATTTGCCTTCATTTTCATCAACAGATTTCTCTGAATTCATGACACCCACTAAACATCTCAGCCACAACTGTAAGTGTCTTGATCTGCCACACTGTGTACCTTATTTTATATTTCAATGGCTAAAGAGAGAGATGATTGCTGTGAGGAGTAATGAGTTTTTCACAGTTGTGCCTAGTTCAGACAAGACGTAGGAAGATATTTAGGTAGCTTTTTTGGTTTCCAGCTTTGGTGAGTTACACACAATATCGGCTGCTTCTTTATCTATATTTTTCAGACTCTGAAAGACTTGATTTGTATTAGAAAACATGGATGAAGGTTGAATCACACACAATATTGCAAGTACCTTAAATAAAGTTTGGTAGATCAATTGTGTTTGTGAGGGGTTGGTGGGAACTTGCCTTCTTATTGATCTCCACAGATACCTGCTAATGCCAGGATGGACATCTTTCAAACTTCGAGGCTTCCCAAGTAATTTCTTCTTTTGGTAAATAGTTATATTCAGTTTTGGAAGCTGTAATGGAATTTGATTTCTGTGTGGAGGGACTGTTTGTTCTTGATATCCAACAGTGGAGCTCGAGGCAGAAGATATGTCAGGCCCATGTCATATGGATGATATGGTACCTCTTTATATGAACTTTTATGGATAAACTATGTGTTTTCCCTATCTATAACATGTTTGTTCTATATGATAAGGATTCTAAATATGGTATGTGTATATTTTGGGATGTATTTGCCTTTATTTTCATCAACAGATTTCTTAGAATTCATGATGCCCATTAAATATCTCAGCCACTACTGTGAGTGTCTTGATCTGCCACACTGTGTACCTTATTTTATATTTCAATGGCTAAAGAGAGAGATGATTGCTGTGAGGAGTAATGAGTTTTTCACAGTTGTGCCTAGTTCAGACAAGACGAAGGATGATAATTAGGTAGCTGTTTTGGTTTCTTTTTTGGTGAGTTACATAGAATATGGGCTGCTGTTTATCAATATTTTTCAGACTCTAATTGACTTGATCTGTACTTGAAGACAAGGATGAAAGTTGAATCACTCACAATATTGCAAGTACCTTGCATAAAACTGGGTTTGTGTTTGTGAGGGGTTTGTGGGATCTTGCCTTTTTATTGATCTCCACAGTTACCTGCTAAAGCCAGGATGGACATCCTTCAAACTTCGAGGCCTCCCAAATGATTTCTTATTATAGTAAATAGTTCAATAAATTTTTGGACGCTGTTTTGGATTTTGATTCTGTGTGGAAGGACTGTTTGTTCTTGATATCCAACAGTGGAGCACGAGGCAGAAGATATGCCACGCTAAGTAATTTGGATGATATGGTAACTCTTTATATGAACTTCTATTTGATGAGTATTCCAAATATGGTATGTGTATGTTTTGGGATGTATTTGCCTTTATTTTCATCAACAGATTTCTTAGAATTCATGATGCCCACTAAATATCTCAGCCACTACTGTGAGTGTCTTGATCTGCCACAACGTGTACCTTAATTTGTATTTCAATGACTAAAAAGAGAGATGTTTGCTATGAGGAGGAATGAGTTTTTCACAGTTGTGCCTAGTTCAGCCAAGACGAAGGATGATAATTAGGTAGTTGTTTTGGTTTCTTTTTTGGTGAGTTACATAGAATATGGGCTGCTGTTTATCAATACTTTTCAGACTCTAATTGACTTGATCTGTACCTGAACACATGGATGAAGGTTGAATCACACACAATATTGCAAGTATCTTAAATAAAGTTTGGTAGATCAATTGTGTTTGTGAGGGGTTGGTGGGAACTTGCCTTCTTATTGATCTCCACAGATACCTGCTAATGCCAGGATGGACATCTTTCAAACTTCGAGGCCTCCCAACTAATTTCTTCTACTGGTAAATAGTTATATTCATTTTTGGAAGCTGTTATGGAATTTGTTTTCTGTGTGGAAGGACTGTTTGTTCTTGATATCCAACAGTGGAGCTCGAGGCATAAGATATGCCAGGCCCAAATCATATGGATGATATGGTACCTCTTTATATGAACTTCTATAGATAATCTATGTGTTTTCCATTTCTATAACATGTTTGTACTATATGATAAGGATTCTATATATATGGTATGTGTATGTTTTGGGATGTATTTGCCTTTATTTTCATCAACAGATTTCTCTGAATTCATGACACCCACTAAACATCTTAGCCACAACTGTAAGTGTCTTGATCTGCCTCACTGTGTACCTTATTTTGTATTTCAATGGCTAAAGAGAGAGATGATTGCTATGAGGAGGAATAAGTTTTTCACAGTTGTGCCTAGTTCAGACTAGACGAAGGAAGATAATTATATAGCTGTTTTGTTTTCCAACTTTGGTGAGTTGCATAGGATATAGGCTGCTATTTATCAATATATTTCAGACTCTAATTGACTTGATCTGTACCTGAACATATGGATGAAGGTTGAATCACTCACATTATTGCATTTATATTGAATAAAACTGGGTAGATCAATTGTGTTTGTGAGGGGTTGGTGGGAACTTGCCTTTTTATTGATCTCCACAGTTACCTACTAAAGCCAGGATGGACATCCTGCAAACTTTGATTTTGATTTCTGTGTGGAAGGACTGTTTGTGCTTGATATCCAACAGTGGAGCTCGAGGCAGAAGATATTCCAGGCCAAGTAGTTTGGTTGATATGGTACCTCTTTATATTTACTTTTATAGATAATCTATGTGTTTTCCATTTCTATAACATGTTTGTACAATATGATAAGGATTGTAATTATGGTATGTGTATCTTTTGGGATGTATTTGCCTTCATTTTCATCAACAGATTTCTCTGAATTCATGACACCCACTAAACATCTCAGCCACAACTGTAAGTGTTTTGATCTGCCACACTGTGTACCTTATTTTATATTTCAATGGCTAAAGAGAGAGATGATTGCTGTGAGGAGTAATGAGTTTTTCACAGTTGTGCCTAGTTCAGACAAGACGAAGGAAGATATTTAGGTAGCTGTTTTGGTTTCCAGCTTTGGTGAGTTACACACAATATCGGCTGCTTCTTTATCTATATTTTTCAGACTCTGAAAGACTTGATTTGTATTAGAAAACATGGATGAAGGTTGAATCACACACAATATTGCAAGTACCTTAAATAAAGTTTGGTAGATCAATTGTGTTTGTGAGGGGTTGGTGGGAACTTGCCTTCTTATTGATTTCCACAGATACCTGCTAATGCCAGGATGGACATCTTTCAAACTTCGAGGCCTCCCAAGTAATTTCTTCTTTTGGTAAATAGTTATATTCAGTTTTGGAAGCTGTAATGGAATTTGATTTATGTGTGGAAGGACTGTTTGTTCTTGTTATCCAACAGTGGAGCTCGAGGCAGAAGATATGTCAGGCCCAAGTCATATGGATGATATGGTACCTCATTATATGAACTTTTATGCATAATCTATGTGTTTTCCCTATCTATAACATGTATGTTGTATATGATAAGGATTCTAAATATGGTATGTGTATGTTTTGGGATGTATTTGCCTTTATTTTCATCAACAGATTTCTTAGAATTCATGATGCCCACTAAACATCTCAGCCACAACTGTAAGTGTCTTGATCTGCCACACTGTGTACCTTATTTTATATTTCAATGGCTAAAGAGAGAGATGATTGCTGTGAGGAGTAATGAGTTTTTCACAGTTGTGCCTAGTTCAGACAAGACGAAGGATGATAATTAGGTAGCTGTTTTGGTTTCTTTTTTGGTGAGTTACATAGAATATGGGCTGCTGTTTATCAATATTTTTCAGACTCTATTTGACTTGATCTGTACTTGAAGACAAGGATGAAAGTTGAATCACTCACAATATTGCAAGTACCTTGCATAAAACTGGGTTTGTGTTTGTGAGGGGTTTGTGGGATCTTGCCTTTTTATTGATCTCCACAGTTACCTGCTAAAGCCAGGATGGACATCCTTCAAACTTCGAGGCCTCCCAAATGATTTCTTATTATAGTAAATAGTTCAATAAATTTTTGGACGCTGTTTTGGATTTTGATTCTGTGTGGAAGGACTGTTTGTTCTTGATATCCAACAGTGGAGCACGAGGCAGAAGATATGCCACGCCAAGTAATTTGGATGATATGGTAACTCTTTATATGAACTTCTATTTGATGAGTATTCCAAATATGGTATGTGTATGTTTTGGGATGTATTTGCCTTTATTTTCATCAACAGATTTCTTAGAATTCATGATGCCCACTAAATATCTCAGCCACTACTGTGAGTGTCTTGATCTGCCACAACGTGTACCTTAATTTGTATTTCAATGACTAAAAAGAGAGATGTTTGCTATGAGGAGGAATGAGTTTTTCACAGTTGTGCCTAGTTCAGCCAAGACGAAGGATGATAATTAGGTAGTTGTTTTGGTTTCTTTTTTGGTGAGTTACATAGAATATGGGCTGCTGTTTATCAATACTTTTCAGACTCTAATTGACTTGATCTGTACCTGAACACATGGATGAAGGTTGAATCACACACAATATTGCAAGTATCTTAAATAAAGTTTGGTAGATCAATTGTGTTTGTGAGGGGTTGGTGGGAACTTGCCTTCTTATTGATCTCCACAGATACCTGCTAATGCCAGGATGGACATCTTTCAAACTTCGAGGCCTCCCAACTAATTTCTTCTACTGGTAAATAGTTATATTCATTTTTGGAAGCTGTTATGGAATTTGTTTTCTGTGTGGAAGGACTGTTTGTTCTTGATATCCAACAGTGGAGCTCGAGGCATAAGATATGCCAGGCCCAAATCATATGGATGATATGGTACCTCTTTATATGAACTTCTATAGATAATCTATGTGTTTTCCATTTCTATAACATGTTTGTACTATATGATAAGGATTCTATATATATGGTATGTGTATGTTTTGGGATGTATTTGCCTTTATTTTCATCAACACATTTCTCTGAATTCATGACACCCACTAAACATCTTAGCCACAACTGTAAGTGTCTTGATCTGCCTCACTGTGTACCTTATTTTGTATTTCAATGGCTAAAGAGAGAGATGATTGCTATGAGGAGGAATAAGTTTTTCACAGTTGTGCCTAGTTCAGACTAGACGAAGGAAGATAATTATATAGCTGTTTTGTTTTCCAACTTTGGTGAGTTGCATAGGATATAGGCTGCTATTTATCAATATATTTCAGACTCTAATTGACTTGATCTGTACCTGAACATATGGATGAAGGTTGAATCACTCACATTATTGCATTTATATTGAATAAAACTGGGTAGATCAATTGTGTTTGTGAGGGGTTGGTGGGAACTTGCCTTTTTATTGATCTCCACAGTTACCTACTAAAGCCAGGATGGACATCCTGCAAACTTTGATTTTGATTTCTGTGTGGAAGGACTGTTTGTGCTTGATATCCAACAGTGGAGCTCGAGGCAGAAGATATTCCAGGCCAAGTAGTTTGGTTGATATGGTACCTCTTTATATTTACTTTTATAGATAATCTATGTGTTTTCCATTTCTATAACATGTTTGTACAATATGATAAGGATTGTAATTATGGTATGTGTATCTTTTGGGATGTATTTGCCTTCATTTTCATCAACAGATTTCTCTGAATTCATGACACCCACTAAACATCTCAGCCACAACTGTAAGTGTTTTGATCTGCCACACTGTGTACCTTATTTTATATTTCAATGGCTAAAGAGAGAGATGATTGCTGTGAGGAGTAATGAGTTTTTCACAGTTGTGCCTAGTTCAGACAAGACGAAGGAAGATATTTAGGTAGCTGTTTTGGTTTCCAGCTTTGGTGAGTTACACACAATATCGGCTGCTTCTTTATCTATATTTTTCAGACTCTGAAAGACTTGATTTGTATTAGAAAACATGGATGAAGGTTGAATCACACACAATATTGCAAGTACCTTAAATAAAGTTTGGTAGATCAATTGTGTTTGTGAGGGGTTGGTGGGAACTTGCCTTCTTATTGATTTCCACAGATACCTGCTAATGCCAGGATGGACATCTTTCAAACTTCGAGGCCTCCCAAGTAATTTCTTCTTTTGGTAAATAGTTATATTCAGTTTTGGAAGCTGTAATGGAATTTGATTTATGTGTGGAAGGACTGTTTGTTCTTGTTATCCAACAGTGGAGCTCGAGGCAGAAGATATGTCAGGCCCAAGTCATATGGATGATATGGTACCTCATTATATGAACTTTTATGCATAATCTATGTGTTTTCCCTATCTATAACATGTATGTTGTATATGATAAGGATTCTAAATATGGTATGTGTATGTTTTGGGATGTATTTGCCTTTATTTTCATCAACAGATTTCTTAGAATTCATGATGCCCACTAAATATCTCAGCCACTACTGTGAGTGTCTTGATCTGCCACACTGTGTACCTTATTTTATATTTCAATGGCTAAAGAGAGAGATGATTGCTGTGAGGAGTAATGAGTTTTTCACAGTTGTGCCTAGTTCAGACAAGACGAAGGATGATAATTAGGTAGCTGTTTTGGTTTCTTTTTTGGTGAGTTACATAGAATATGGGCTGCTGTTTATCAATATTTTTCAGACTCTAATTGACTTGATCTGTACTTGAAGACAAGGATGAAAGTTGAATCACTCACAATATTGCAAGTACCTTGCATAAAACTGGGTTTGTGTTTGTGAGGGGTTTGTGGGATCTTGCCTTTTTATTGATCTCCACAGTTACCTGCTAAAGCCAGGATGGACATCCTTCAAACTTCGAGGCCTCCCAAATGATTTCTTATTATAGTAAATAGTTCAATAAATTTTTGGACGCTGTTTTGGATTTTGATTCTGTGTGGAAGGACTGTTTGTTCTTGATATCCAACAGTGGAGCACGAGGCAGAAGATATGCCACGCCAAGTAATTTGGATGATATGGTAACTCTTTATATGAACTTCTATTTGATGAGTATTCCAAATATGGTATGTGTATGTTTTGGGATGTATTTGCCTTTATTTTCATCAACAGATTTCTTAGAATTCATGATGCCCACTAAATATCTCAGCCACTACTGTGAGTGTCTTGATCTGCCACAACGTGTACCTTAATTTGTATTTCAATGACTAAAAAGAGAGATGTTTGCTATGAGGAGGAATGAGTTTTTCACAGTTGTGCCTAGTTCAGCCAAGACGAAGGATGATAATTAGGTAGTTGTTTTGGTTTCTTTTTTGGTGAGTTACATAGAATATGGGCTGCTGTTTATCAATACTTTTCAGACTCTAATTGACTTGATCTGTACCTGAACACATGGATGAAGGTTGAATCACACACAATATTGCAAGTATCTTAAATAAAGTTTGGTAGATCAATTGTGTTTGTGAGGGGTTGGTGGGAACTTGCCTTCTTATTGATCTCCACAGATACCTGCTAATGCCAGGATGGACATCTTTCAAACTTCGAGGCCTCCCAACTAATTTCTTCTACTGGTAAATAGTTATATTCATTTTTGGAAGCTGTTATGGAATTTGTTTTCTGTGTGGAAGGACTGTTTGTTCTTGATATCCAACAGTGGAGCTCGAGGCATAAGATATGCCAGGCCCAAATCATATGGATGATATGGTACCTCTTTATATGAACTTCTATAGATAATCTATGTGTTTTCCATTTCTATAACATGTTTGTACTATATGATAAGGATTCTATATATATGGTATGTGTATGTTTTGGGATGTATTTGCCTTTATTTTCATCAACAGATTTCTCTGAATTCATGACACCCACTAAACATCTTAGCCACAACTGTAAGTGTCTTGATCTGCCTCACTGTGTACCTTATTTTGTATTTCAATGGCTAAAGAGAGAGATGATTGCTATGAGGAGGAATAAGTTTTTCACAGTTGTGCCTAGTTCAGACTAGACGAAGGAAGATAATTATATAGCTGTTTTGTTTTCCAACTTTGGTGAGTTGCATAGGATATAGGCTGCTATTTATCAATATATTTCAGACTCTAATTGACTTGATCTGTACCTGAACATATGGATGAAGGTTGAATCACTCACATTATTGCATTTATATTGAATAAAACTGGGTAGATCAATTGTGTTTGTGAGGGGTTGGTGGGAACTTGCCTTTTTATTGATCTCCACAGTTACCTACTAAAGCCAGGATGGACATCCTGCAAACTTTGATTTTGATTTCTGTGTGGAAGGACTGTTTGTGCTTGATATCCAACAGTGGAGCTCGAGGCAGAAGATATTCCAGGCCAAGTAGTTTGGTTGATATGGTACCTCTTTATATTTACTTTTATAGATAATCTATGTGTTTTCCATTTCTATAACATGTTTGTACAATATGATAAGGATTGTAATTATGGTATGTGTATCTTTTGGGATGTATTTGCCTTCATTTTCATCAACAGATTTCTCTGAATTCATGACACCCACTAAACATCTCAGCCACAACTGTAAGTGTTTTGATCTGCCACACTGTGTACCTTATTTTATATTTCAATGGCTAAAGAGAGAGATGATTGCTGTGAGGAGTAATGAGTTTTTCACAGTTGTGCCTAGTTCAGACAAGACGAAGGAAGATATTTAGGTAGCTGTTTTGGTTTCCAGCTTTGGTGAGTTACACACAATATCGGCTGCTTCTTTATCTATATTTTTCAGACTCTGAAAGACTTGATTTGTATTAGAAAACATGGATGAAGGTTGAATCACACACAATATTGCAAGTACCTTAAATAAAGTTTGGTAGATCAATTGTGTTTGTGAGGGGTTGGTGGGAACTTGCCTTCTTATTGATTTCCACAGATACCTGCTAATGCCAGGATGGACATCTTTCAAACTTCGAGGCCTCCCAAGTAATTTCTTCTTTTGGTAAATAGTTATATTCAGTTTTGGAAGCTGTAATGGAATTTGATTTATGTGTGGAAGGACTGTTTGTTCTTGTTATCCAACAGTGGAGCTCGAGGCAGAAGATATGTCAGGCCCAAGTCATATGGATGATATGGTACCTCATTATATGAACTTTTATGCATAATCTATGTGTTTTCCCTATCTATAACATGTATGTTGTATATGATAAGGATTCTAAATATGGTATGTGTATGTTTTGGGATGTATTTGCCTTTATTTTCATCAACAGATTTCT
Organism: Taudactylus pleione; assembly: GCA_031769625.1. Classification (NCBI taxonomy): domain Eukaryota; kingdom Metazoa; phylum Chordata; class Amphibia; order Anura; family Myobatrachidae; genus Taudactylus; species Taudactylus pleione. The sequence continues at coordinate 14,839,405 of JAUIMM010000108.1, forward strand.
TAGAATTCATGATGCCCACTAAATATCTCAGCCACTACTGTGAGTGTCTTGATCTGCCACACTGTGTACCTTATTTTATATTTCAATGGCTAAAGAGAGAGATGATTGCTGTGAGGAGTAATGAGTTTTTCACAGTTGTGCCTAGTTCAGGCAAGACGAAGGATGATAATTAGGTAGCTGTTTTGGTTTCTTTTTTGGTGAGTTACATAGAATATGGGCTGCTGTTTATCAATATTTTTCAGACTCTAATTGACTTGATCTGTACTTGAAGACAAGGATGAAAGTTGAATCACTCACAATATTGCAAGTACCTTGCATAAAACTGGGTTTGTGTTTGTGAGGGGTTTGTGGGATCTTGCCTTTTTATTGATCTCCACAGTTACCTGCTAAAGCCAGGATGGACATCCTTCAAACTTCGAGGCCTCCCAAATGATTTCTTATTATAGTAAATAGTTCAATAAATTTTTGGACGCTGTTTTGGATTTTGATTCTGTGTGGAAGGACTGTTTGTTCTTGATATCCAACAGTGGAGCACGAGGCAGAAGATATGCCACGCCAAGTAATTTGGATGATATGGTAACTCTTTATATGAACTTCTATTTGATGAGTATTCCAAATATGGTATGTGTATGTTTTGGGATGTATTTGCCTTTATTTTCATCAACAGATTTCTTAGAATTCATGATGCCCACTAAATATCTCAGCCACTACTGTGAGTATCTTGATCTGCCACAACGTGTACCTTAATTTGTATTTCAATTACTAAAAAGAGAGATGTTTGCTATGAGGAGGAATGAGTTTTTCACAGTTGTGCCTAGTTCAGCCAAGACGAAGGATGATAATTAGGTAGTTGTTTTGGTTTCTTTTTTGGTGAGTTACATAGAATATGGGCTGCTGTTTATCAATATTTTTCAGACTCTAATTGACTTGATCTGTACCTGAACACATGGATGAAGGTTGAATCACACACAATATTGCAAGTATCTTAAATAAAGTTTGGTAGATCAATTGTGTTTGTGAGGGGTTGGTGGGAACTTGCCTTCTTATTGATCTCCACAGATACCTGCTAATGCCAGGATGGACATCTTTCAAACTTCGAGGCCTCCCAACTAATTTCTTCTACTGGTAAATAGTTATATTCATTTTTGGAAGCTGTTATGGAATTTGTTTTCTGTGTGGAAGGACTGTTTGTTTTTGATATCCAACATTGGAGCTCGAGGCATAAGATATGCCAGGCCCAAATCATATGGATGATATGGTACCTCTTTATATGAACTTCTATAGATAATCTATGTGTTTTCCATTTCTATAACATGTTTGTACTATATGATAAGGATTCTATATATATGGTATGTGTATGTTTTGGGATGTATTTGCCTTTATTTTCATCAACAGATTTCTCTGAATTCATGACACCCACTAAACATCTCAGCCACAACTGTAAGTGTCTTGATCTGCCACACTGTGTACCTTATTTTGTATTTCAATGGCTAAAGAGAGAGATGATTGCTATGAGGAGGAATAAGTTTTTCACAGTTGTGCCTAGTTCAGACTAGACGAAGGAAGATAATTATATAGCTGTTTTGTTTTCCAACTTTGGTGAGTTGCATAGGATATAGGCTGCTATTTATCAATATATTTCAGACTCTAATTGACTTGATCTGTACCTGAACATATGGATGAAGGTTGAATCACTCACATTATTGCATTTATCTTGAATAAAACTGGGTAGATCAATTGTGTTTGTGAGGGGTTGGTGGGAACTTGCCTTTTTATTGATCTCCACAGTTACCTACCAAAGCCAGGATGGACATCCTTCAAACTTTGATTTTGATTTCTGTGTGGAAGGACTGTTTGTGCTTGATATCCAACAGTGGAGCTCGAGGCAGAAGATATTCCAGGCCAAGTAGTTTGGTTGATATGGTACTTCTTTATATTTACTTTTATAGATAATCTATGTGTTTTCCATTTCTATAACATGTTTGTACTATATGATAAGGATTGTAATTATGGTATGTGTATCTTTTGGGATGTATTTGCCTTTATTTTCATCAACAGATTTCTCTGAATTCATGACACCCACTAAACATCTCAGCCACAACTGTAAGTGTCTTGATCTGCCACACTGTGTACCTTATTTTATATTTCAATGGCTAAAGAGAGAGATGATTGCTGTGAGGAGTAATGAGTTTTTCACAGTTGTGCCTAGTTCAGACTAGACGAAGGAAGATATTTATATAACTGTTTTGGTTTCCAGCTTTGGTGAGTTACATAGAATATGGGCTGCTGTTTATCAATATTTTTCAGACTCTAATTGACTTGATCTGTACTTGAAGACAAGGATGAAAGTTGAATCACTCAAAATATTGCAAGTACCTTGCATAAAACTGGGTTTATGTTTGTGAGGAGTTTGTGGGATCTTGCCTTTTTATTGATCTCCACAGTTACCTGCTAAAGCCAGGATGGACATCCTTCAAACTTCGAGGCCTCCCAAATGATTTCTTATTATAGTAAATAGTTCAATAAATTTTTGGACGCTGTTTTGGATTTTGATTCTGTGTGGAAGGACTGTTTGTTCTTGATATCCAACAGTGGAGCTCGAGGCAGAAGATATGCCAGGCCAAGAAATTTGGATGATATGGTACCTCTTTATATGAACTTCTATTTGATGAGAATTCAAAATATGGTATGTGTATGTTTTGGGATGGGTTTGCCTTTATTTTCATCTACAGATTTTTTAGAATTCAAGATGCCCACTAAACATTTCAGCCACTCCTGTAAGTGTCTTGATCTTCCACAACATGTACCTTAATTTGTATTTCAATGACTAATAAGAGAGATGATTGCTATGAGGAGGAATGAGTTTTTCACAGTTGTGCCTAGTTCAGACAAGACGAAGGAAAATATTTAGGTAGCTGTTTTGGTTTCCAGCTTTGGTGAGTTGCATAGAATATGGGCTGCTGTTTATCAATATTTTTCAGACTCTAATTGACTTGATCTGTACTTGAAGACAAGGATGAAAGTTGAATCACTCACAATATTGCAAGTACCTTGCTTAAAACTGGGTTTGTGTTTGTGAGTGGTTTGTGGGATCTTGCCTTTTTATTGATCTCCACAGTTACCTGCTAATGTCAGGATGGACATTTCTCCTTCATCCACTAGGGGACACTGGAGTTCAAGACAGTGGGGTATAGACGGTGGTAGAGTAGAGCCTGGCACTTTAAATAATTTAGAAGTGTGACTGGCTCCTCCCCCTCTATGCCCCTTCAGCCCCAGTTTTTAGAATGTGCCCGAGAGAGCCGGTCACATAGGGCTGAGCTCCAGCCCACACTTAGTATTTTTATCTTTATTTTCACTTTATTTTATTTTATAGCTTTCACAAAGCATTGAGGACAGGCTGACAGAGAACTGCGTCTGTCAGCCTGCTACATGGAGGCATCAGGAGACCCGCCACCACTAAAAAAGAGTGCGTGTCGGAGTCCCAGGCACCCTGGCAGTAGCTCAGGGAGGACACGCCACAGCTTAATATAGAGGCTGTGTCCGTGCTTCCGAATGCCTAGCCGCAGCCCTGATGCCAGCAGTGGTAAGTATAATCTCTTCCCCTGACTAGCGGGGGACTAGATCTGCGGCCCCTCCGCCCCCATATAGCTGAACTACTGAGCTCAGCAAACTACCAACCTGGGTCCTTATTTTAGAAGGTCCCTGGTTCTATGCCCGGCATAGAAAATATTCCTTATGCCGGTTAACAAGGGGGCGGAGCCACCGCGCATAAAGTCGCGCTTCACAGTCAAAATCCCCCTCAGAGAAGGACTGTAATAACATCCCTGCACTCTCCATGCAGGGACACCGCTATCCTGCATCTGTGACAGCGCGGTGCCTTGCTGCGGCTGTCGTTTACAGTGAGACAACTCTCTCTGCAATAGAGGCGGTCTGTTGCTGCAACCCCCACCCCCCGCGCCTGCCGCACTACCTTCTCCCCGAACTAAAGAGACAATCCCGGTCAGTATACCGGAGTGAGCGGGGGCGGAGCTTATTAGGGCGCGTCTCGCATTCTAGCGGCGCCATCTGTAGGCGGGCTCTCCCTCTTCTGTGCGCTTCACTGTAAAACAGCGCTGCTGCTATATAGCGATCTCCGGTTCCAGTGGAGAGCTCCTAAGCAGCGGCGTTCTCAAGGAGGTGCTGGCTTCCGGTTAGGCGGGCTGCCGAAGTTGGGCTTGCTGTAGGAGGCATGGGGTGCGGCCCTGGTTGCGGCTCCTTACAGAGCAGCCAAAGGTAAGGACCCTAAGAGTCAACAGCTTTCGCCGGGGGGCTCCGTTCTCGGCGATGTAGGGGCGGGGCTTAGTCCATTGCTGCGCCCGGAAGTGCGCCGCTTAATTCTACACAGTCTCCCCTTGGGCTGCGCACTTCATGAGATCTCCCAGTAAGGAGAGTTTTATATCCAGCTTCCTCTTAAGGGCAGCATTGGGTACAGTATATTACCTGCGTAAACGCAGTTTAGTGCAGGGTGAATGCAGTGTGGACTGTGCCTGCTAGAGCAGCGAGAGGTCTGAGCCCCTGGAGTGACTGCACCGCGGGAAGTTCAGTTATAGAGAGTGCACTCCACCTTCATGTGGTTGCGCATGCTAGGATAACTCCGCTTAGAATACGCTGTGCTGTGTAAGAAACTGTTACTACACCACCCTTAATAGGCCTGGTCAGTACTTGGAATATCTGGGCAGCTGCAGTATCTAGATAGAACCTAGTTTGGTAAATGCTGAGATAGATTATGCTGATGCATACTGAGCGCAGTGTAGCAGTCTTCCTGCTTACTGAGTTACGCAGCGACAAGGTCCATATTGAACTTGACTCATCTCGGTAGTTCCTATATGGTGGTCAGATTCCACAATGATCTTGTAGAGGGGAGAGCACCGCAAAACAGTCAGCCACAACTCTCCTAACTGCTGCCCTACGTCATTGTGATGTTACTGTGTAGAGGATAGTTATGTCTATTTTAAAATTGTCTATCAAAATGGCTGCACTGTTTGATTAAGTATTAATCAGTACTCATATTGAAGAGCAACACCTCTACATATCATGGGACCCGCCGCCACTATTATAGAGTGAGTGTACGGGCCCCTGACACTAGCTCAGGGAGGAACATGCCGCAGCCTAATACAGAGGATGTGTCCATGTCACTTACCCTCCGCATGATCTGCCGATTGATCTATGTCTGTGTCAGATGGGCCTATATACATCAAGTATACTGCAGGAATTTTCATTGCACTAAGGTCGTCTCCTTGATTCCCACTTTAAAAAAGCGGGTTCAACTGGAGCTCAAATGGCTCACTCGAAAAGGCGGGTACTCCAGTGACAGAAGGGTCCCAGGATCGAAACCAATCTGGGTCATCACGCTGTTCAAATATCCAGGCCCATACGCCGTAGCAGATTGACGGCCACACGCGACACATGAGCAGTCTCCCTGCGTGGAGGTAAGCCACATGTATGTAGATATCTGTATTTTATGCATATGAATTTTGTCCTGGGCTCAACCAAGGTCTTTGCTCAGTTCTTGGCTCTTACTGTTGCTCATGTTAAATATGTGTGGGTATGTGGTCCCTACGGCCACACCACCCTGAACACGCCCGATCTCGTCTGATCTTGGAAGCTAAGCAGGGTCAGGCCTGGTTAGTATTTGGTATATGTATATATGTGTGTATATATATATATATATATATATATGTATGAATGTATGTATCGCTTCTTATCCTTACCGTAAGGGCAGAGGAGGATCTGTTATCCGTCTTGTCTCATACCTACATATTTTAAAAGAAGCATCCTGCGATTGGAGGCTGGACTCTCCTGATGCGGTTGTTTGGTACAATAACTCCGCTTTACATGGGTACCTGTGTATGTGTAGGTATGTGTAATGTGTGTATGTGTATATATGTATATATATATATCTATGTATATGTATATTAATAAAACGTGTTGGGAATTGTATAGGTGTGTCTATACTTCCACAATCATTAGGTTTACCTATAAGTCCATGGATGGGAAGCCGCCTGGGATTACCAGAAACTGTAGGCGATATCCATATATGATGTCCACACATGTATATAATGGAGCAAACTTGTGGCATTCTAAGAATGCATCAGATATGCTGTATATATGCTAATCTCCTGGGCAGGAGTCTTGACAGGTAAGCTTCCTTGGTTGGTACTAACAGATTGCCTTCTCATGCAACTATGTTTGTCCAGGTGTGCGTGTGTATATGTATAATATATATTCACATTCCTTGTATGAATATTTCCTAATAATGGGAAAACCTGTTTTAACCCTAACTGGGGGTATCACTATAGCCTAATGCAATGTCTATGTACAGGTACCTTCTCAGTATAGGTTCCAGTACTCAATATTATCTCAATAAAATGAGGCTATAAGTGTCCCTAGGTTCTCTTCCTATCAGTACATAGAGAATGCAGGTTCTATTCCATCCTCAGGACCTAATTGTTTAAATGACAACAGACTGCAGTTACTGCTCCTGTCCCTGAAGGCCTACGGCCACCCGCCGAAAAGGCAGGGTCAGGCCTGGCTTGATTAGATTGGTGAGTATCAGGTAAATCCTTGGCCCTGGTGTTCACTTTTGAATCCCTCTCGTTGTGAACACTATAACTTTCAAGGGTCACTGGTGGGGATCCATCATCAAATATTTAATATTCTGTGTGTATCTTGACCTATTCAAGGTCTTACTTAAATCCGCCTGTTAACTAATACGCACTTCACCATTATAAGTGATAATGTACTGATACACTAGCAGACTGTATTTGGAGTATATGTATAAACTCTAGATGTCTACTCATCCCTACTGTTACATGCTCAGGTATAGAGTCCTGTTGTACAACCTTCTTGTCTCCTAACAATTTGCTAGTTTTCTACAGTGTTTTCCCAGACAACATCGCCAGACTGAAGTCTGTGCTGTAGAGCATTGGTTCTTAGCCCACTGAACTACTCTCTATACCTGACGTGACGGGTTGCTGTGAGATGGAAAAGGTTAGTGACCTACATCTCGTCTAGAGGGCTTCTGGTTGCTCACAGGTAAGCGGTACCTCACTAATGCCTCGGCAGATGCTCCAATTTCATGCAACCTGACATTACAAGTCTCCCTTCCGCACCCTAGCTGCCGTCCTAGCAGCCATCCGCTCTCGTAATCAGTTGGCTCTACTACACTTTAGAGCTTTCCTGGTGTGTGGGTGCATAGTTCCAACATTGAGAGTGCTCGCTTCTGCAGCACATATACTAAAAATTGAAACGCAAGGATGACACGCAAATTCGTGAAGCATTCCATATTTAATTATCACTTTCTTCTACTAGACTCTGTTGGGGTGATAAAGGACTGTAGCGCATCTATGGGCTACGGCACATCTTTACATTAAAGTGTGACAGTCATTATGTTCTGCGCTGGGAGCCTGATTCCTGTTCAGTATCTGTGGATATTTTCATCACACTGACAGGTTCCTGATGTGTACCTTTATGGTTGTCCTAGCCTTGTTGTACGGGATGCTTCCCTATATTGGTAGCTCTCCTTGGGTGGCTGTTGCATCCGTGCTCTTTAACTGCCAGGGTATCCGAGTTGTTTTCATACTATGTTCGGACCAGCAGTTTGTACTGACTACGCACTTCCATCATGATGGACATGTCAGTTGTTTGGGGTTGTTGCTATGGTTTTCTTTTTAGGCCGGCACAGGGGGTGTGCCGTAAAGTCCCCGTATGGGGCGCCCAATACACGAGTTTGAGACCCGCCCCAAGCGGTAGTGACACACTGCCAGTAGTCTGCTATGGGGAATTATAGCTGCAGGGTTTCAGTTGCTGTTTGATCCCTCTGTTTCAGAGTGGTTGTACTGCGGTCTGACCCTCTGAAAGGAATTGTGGTTTCAATTCTTTCACAGCCGCCTCTGCATCATACCCAGCGGGATCTCCATTGTTGAGAACTTCTATGGTTTAACCCCTTCCGCTGGTTGTCAACCTGGTAGTACTTGGGCCTCGGCGATTGTTCGGTCTTGACTTTTGCCTCGTTGTATACTCCTTATTAGGAGTCTGTGGACAGGATCAGCTCTGTATCTGTAGATTGGTATTATATACGTATATCTATATGAATTCTGTCCAGCAGTGCTGGGTTGCTGCTGTCTGCGAATTATACAGCTTCCTATGTTCGACTCTAGTTTGGCCTGGGTCTGTTTTCAGCTGAGCTTACATTAGCCGTTATTACGTTCGAATTACGCCGTAAGTTGTGGAATTCTTCCGCTGTTTAGCAGGGAGTTGTGATTGTCTCCTCTGCGACTCTTGATTCTCAGCTCTTGCCTTTCCATTGGGCCTACAGTTCTTGGCGCTCCTGGTTTTCGGGTTTGCCAAAGGGTCGGCGAGTTCTCCGCGCTTCCCACCCGGGAGGTTGGCTTTGGGACGTCCCCACTGTCTTGAACTCCAGTGTCCCCTAGTGGATGAAGGAGAAATCAGGATTTTGGTACTTACCGATAAATCCCTTTCTCCGATTCCACAGGGGACACTGGACGCCCGCCCAGCGCTGCGTACCTGCTGTCTTGTTTGGGTCGTTATATGGTTGTGTGACTGCATGTGTTCCCTGCAGTGAGTTCCTCTGTTCTCCTTCAGTCGGTATTGTTCCGTTCTGTGGTCCTCTCCTTCTCATTTTCCTATTGTCCTCCGTCTCCTCTCGGGCTCAGTTCTTAAACTGGGGCTGATGGGGCATAGAGGGGGAGGAGCCAGTCACACTTCTAAATTATTTAAAGTGCCAGGCTCTACTCTACCACCGTCTATACCCCACTGTCTTGAACTCCAGTGTCCCCTGTGGAATCGGAGAAAGGGATTTATCGGTAAGTACCAAAATCCTGATTTTTCCAACTTTCCAAATCTCTGATTTCTTTTTATGGTAAATAGTTGAATTCAATTCTGGAAGTTGTTTTGGAATTTGATTTCTGTGTGGAAGGACTGTTTGTTCTTGATATCCAACAGTGGAGCTCGAGGCAGAAGATATGCCAGACCCAAGTCATATGGATGATATGGTACCTCTTTATATGAACTTCTATGGAATATCTCTATGTTTTCCCTTTCTATAATATGTTTTTTCTACATGATGAGGATTCTCAATATTGTATGTGTATGTTTTGGGATGGATTTGCCTTGTTTTTCATCAACAGATTTCTTGTAATATGTTTGTTCTACATTGATGAGGATTCTAAATATTGTATTTGTATGTTTTGGAATGTATTTTCCTTATATTTCATTAACAGATTTCTCAGAAATCGATACGCACTAAACATTTCAGCCACTACTGTAAGTGTCGTGATCTGCCCCAATGTGTACACTAATTTGTATTTCAATGGCTAAAGAGAGAGATGATTGCTTGATGAGGAATGAGTCGTTCACAGTTGAGCCTTGTTCAGACAAGACGAAGGAAGATAATTAGGTAGCTGTTTTCTTTATCAATATTTCTACTTCAGGGTCCATATGGGGTCCACAGGGTTGACCTTGGGGTATAGGTTGGGAACCAAATCCGGGCACCACGCAGTTAAAGCTTTTAGCTCCCAGGATGCACTGGGTCCACTCTCCCTATAACCCCACCCCCAAGCCAGAGGCACCTCAGTTTAAGTTGGTGCCCAGCCGGAGTCGGGTCACCGTTAGCGCAGGGGGAGCTGATTAGCAGCCCCTAAGCTTATTTTAATTTTTTTAGGGACAAAGTTTTTTCCATGGACTTTGGACTCTTCAGAGCGGCAGCGTCGGACTGTCCATAGGACGTCTAAGCTGCCGCTCCGTCACCCCGCTGGCGCTGAGACGCCAGTACAGATCTGGGGATCTCAGCGGGACCCCAGAGTCTGTACTAGCCGGACTCTGTGGGCGCCCAGGACTGCTGCCGGATCCACGGGGAGCAGGTAAGGTCGCGGATATCCGCGCATTTCAAATGCAGTCCTGTGCCTCCGGTCTCAGGGGACAGACCGGAGGCGCCGGCAGTGGCGGCGGGCCCCCCATACCCCGTGTGTCCACTAGACCACCAGGGACTTAACGATCGGTGCAGGGAGCCGGCGTCCCGGGGGTTAATAGCCGGCCAGGGGAGGCAGCCTTCCCTGTTACAGCGGCTCCTCCCCTCAGCTCAGCGCGCCTTTCAGTATCCATAGTCTGGCGTCGCTGAGCTGCTTCCTCCGCGGGCCACGCTTCCTCTGAGGTCTCCAGCGGCCATTTTATCTCTGTGGTGCAGCAGAAATCTCTCAGGATGGCAGTTGGTCCAGTCCCCCTGCGTACCGCACCATCAGGTCAGTGTACACAGCGCTGTAGCCTTCCCAGACACTGAATCTGGGCAGTTGAATGCAGTGTAATAGTGCAGTATATTATATGACATGTTTATGTATATATGTATATATCTGCATTGTATGTGACTTATGCTAGTGCTGACTGTCTGTACTTTATTCTCTCACCTGTCAGTGTATATCTATCCCTTTTCTTTATCTGCCCTAATACAGCTGTACTTAGGGTGGTTCTGAGACCTCACATTTATATACTTGTTAATATTTGTGTGGTTTGTCACATACTGTTGCGTGCTGCACGTTGCCATATTTTAGATGGAACTGTGTGTTGCATACGCTGAAAATGGGTCCCTGCAGCTAATTTTTGGCATCAGTCAGGACCAGTATAGTGCTGCTTAATATTTCCGCCAAGATTGGTCAGATATGTCTGACCAGGAGATAGAGCGTTATACTGCACCCATTTTTACTATCCTGCAAGTCATGTGCTGCAGGTGTTAGTGCGGAGGATTTGACTCATAAAGGGTTCTGTATGTGGCGTCATCTGGTGCTGGCCTCTTTCACGACCCCCTTGGGCGGTTTGTTTTCTCGGGATCCTCTCAATTGCGGATCGCCGGGCGGGCCCCATTGTTGTACCTCACTTGGGGTTACTTCACCATACTGCCCTTTTCATCTCAGGGTATCTCGCAGCTTCTTGCACTCTTCCCCTGTGACACAGACTACCGCTCCCTGCAGGGGTTTTTCGCAGTATATGAATTCCCCCTGGTGCCACAATAGTCTGTCATTCCCCTTGCAGGGATTACCACAGCCACCCTGGGTGGATGTCGTTTTCTACGAAACGCTAATTGGCGTGGTTGACGCCCTGTGGTTACTTCCCAGTTGGCTCTGCCGTGAACTGGGTACTGTTTGGGGCTCTTTCCCTCTTACACGGGGGGAAGCCTATTTCAGGTATTATTATCCCTGCTTTAGGGCTGGTAGCAGGTCCATTCTGGTTAGAGTGAATGTTGACCTGCACCTGTATCATACACCCTCAGTATTGCGTGCCTTCGGGTTCCCTGTTGCTGACTAGCGGGTGGATCGCATAGCGGGACTCTGGCTGTTGCCAGATAGGAGGTGTTACAACAGTGTTTGGCCTCCTGTCCTAAATTCCCTGAGGGTCATCACGAGCCCCTCCTGGGGTGGATGGGCGTGTTACTCGTCTGATTACAGACTTTACTACGCCTCCCATTCCTGCGTGGTCGGATTCTTCGGATCCGTAGGTGGTAACTCTGCCTGAAATCAGTATACTTGCTTTCAGGAGTTGTTACCCATCCTACCATGGCTATAGCATGGTTGGTTAATACTATTGCATATTGGGTTGATGCATTTGTAACGTTTTTTCCCCTCCAACACGTCGGGGGTTCAAATGTATTTGGTCGCTCACGTAATATATGCTGTTGTCATAGGTGGAAATGCCTATATTGGATACCAGTCTCCTAACTTTCAGAGTTCCGGCTGCGACTGTATCCTCCGTAATACCCTATGGCTGCGCTCTGGGAATGCAGAGGTGCAGATACCATCTTTAGGGTTGATATTGTTTGGTCCTGACCTTGACAAGATTGTAGTAACATTGGCAGTATTACTAACGACAAGTTTACCGCTTTCAGCTATGCCCACTACAAGGCCTCAGACTAAGTCTGTTAAGTCTTTTTTGTCCTCTGGGTCAGCCTAAAGGTCTGTTTCTTCGTAGACTGTCGGCATCTACAAGGGCCGACATATCCAGTACCGAGCAGGCCTGGACTGCCAGCCGATCCTGCTTCTGAACCTACGGATATCTCTTCAGCCTGACGGGACAGGCCTACAACTGGGAGATACCGATTTTCTCAGTTCGCCCGGTATTAGTGTCAAGTTGCCGCGGCTACGTGGGTAGGAGGGTACGCCCTCTTTACAAGGGCCTTACAGATCCAGAAAGCTATGCAGTTGTTGCGGTAAGCGGAGCTAATTAGGCCATCCCCACTATCTCAGTGAGGGACTGGTTGTTCTGCTTTCTTTCTGGTGCGGTGGCTGAATGGTCCTCTTTGGCCTATTCTCTGTCTCAATTCCCTGAACCAGTTCCTAAAGCTACCTGGGCTCAGGAGGAAATCCCTATGCTCCATCATACGATGTTTGGAACCTGGGGACTTTATGGTATCACTGGATATACAGGACGCGTGCCTACGGGTACTTACAGAGACCTTTCCTCAGCATGGGCTGAGGTTTGCTGTATCACAGCAACACTTACAATTTTTCGGGCTCTGCCTGTTGGGACTGACCTCAGCCCCAGAGGGGTTTACCAGCGTTTTGGATTTTCTGACAGTTCTTCTGTTCAGTATATCCCAATGCTCCTGTACCTGGACGGCCTCCTGCTCTTAGCGGGATCACCGGGGTACTTTACGGCCAGGTCAGGATGACTGTGGCTTCTTCAGGGTGCAGACGTTTAATCAACGGGGAAAAAGTCCTCCCTGCATCCCTCTCTGGGTATTCTTCATCTAGGATCCCTGCTGGATTCTCAGAATCTGAGAATTCTTCTGGCGTAAGACGGAATCTCCTCTCTTCCATTAGGAGTACATGGTTGTCTGCGCAGTCGACAGATGTCTTTACACTCTGGGATGCATGGTGGAATGGGCTCAGTTCCATTCCAGGCCTTTCCATAATTGGCTCATCTCCAGATGGAATGAGTTTTTTCTGTCGGATAACTGTTCAAACGATGATGCTCTCTCTGGAGGCAAGTCGGTCCCTGTCCGGGTGGCTATGGCCATCTCGTCCAGGGTTTTCTTTGCTATGGACAGTGTCTGGATCGAATCCTTTTCAGTGCAGTTGGACGTCTGTCGATTCCACCCTGTCAATTAACTTACTCTGGCATAACTCTTGTTTCCCGGTGAACCTGAAAAGGTTCAGTCCGACAGGGTCAGGACAGTGGCTTCCTTTTTAGCAACACTGTTCGTTGGGTGGCAATGACAGGTATGTCACATATTCGGACATAGTCCGAGGGTCTCCTCCCGACCATCTCGGCAGCGTTCATTTCAGGAGCTCTCCATTGGGAAGCGGGAGTCCTCAGCCGTCACGACGTGCATCCCGGGGACTAGTCTCTTCCCCAAGAGAGGTTTCATCTCCTGGTGAGCAGGGGGGGCCCCCCTGAGGTGACCCTCATGGCCTTCTGACTTTATCACACTATGGTGTTACAGTCCAGCTCTGGGGATTCTGAAGCAACCTTCAGCGACTCTTTGTCTGTGAAGTGGTCCTTCCACTTTGTGTACCTGTGTTCTCCGGTCTCCCTTCTTCCTCGAGGTCTTTGGAAGTGTTTTCAATCAAGACGGAGATGCTTTCCTGCTGGTGGCTCCTGATTGCCCCAGATGTCAGGGGTACTTGGATCTTCGGAGTCTCTACATCGATACTCCATCCCTGATGCTTCATTGCCCGGACCTGTTGTCTCAGGGTCCTTGGTTTTGCCTTGGACCTGGGTCGTTTGTCTTTGACTGTGTCCTTACAGTGGTCTTACGGCTTCCCTGGCTTTGTCATCGTTGGAATGATTAGAGCACATGGATCAGCTTTTGCTGGGACCTACCACAAACTGTGGCAGCCATAAATCTTATGGTATTGTACCTGTCGATACAATCCTCCGGTGTCCAGGATTTCCAGATATTCTGGCATTCCTTCCGGCTGGCTTGGGTTTCACACTTGGCCTGGTCTTCCTGACAGTGCGGATCTCTACACTGTCAGTATGGTTAAGATATGGAATTGCTCCACTCTGGTATCCAGTTCATCCTTTGGAGTGTTTTCTTGATTATGCCTCCATTTGTCCTCCCTAGGGACTCCTTGGGAGTAAGTAGTGGTTCTTCGTTACCTCCGGGGACAGTCAATGGAACCGCTGGTTGTGATAGCCATTACATGGTCTATTGCTTAGGCTCTCTCTTTCTCTCAGGGTGTTTATATCAACCAGGAGAGTGTCTGAATTGGGAGCGTTCTCATGTGGCTCCCTCTTCTGGAGGGCATCATGTCAGGGTGGGAGTTGCTCTCGCCCTGTGTTTCTTCTTAGTGGTTTTCAGGTTCCATATTATTCTGGAACTTATGGTACGGTCATTCTGTCCCCAGTCCTCTCGGCTGGTGTGGCCTCATTGACTGTGGTCTGGCCTCTTTGGATTTATGTGATCCGTTCAGGTTCCTTACGGAAATCGGACTCCTTATTGGTGGTCTGAGATTTCTGGTTTTCACAGGAAAGGATGGCCGGCCTATAACCAAATGTTGGCTGGATGGCCTCGTAGGTCTTCCTCAGGGGCCTACCCATGGGTAGGTCTTCCTGTTGTTGATGCTTGTTTTTTCTCGGGCCATGTGACCCTCGGGTGCGGCTCGCTGTGGCGCCTCGGCTGTTTTGCCTTACTAGGTGGCCACGTGGTCTTCTGTCCACACCTTTTTAAGGTTCTAGGCATTGGTTTCCTTTGCCTCTCAGGATGCTTCCTTTTTGGCGACGGATTCTCCTCTCAGCACAGGAGCGTCCCCACCCTTGGTTGAACTGCTTTGGGACATCCCCAAGGTCAACCCTGTGGACCCCCTATGGACCCTGAAGTAGAAAACAAGAGATATGGTAAGAACTTACCTTTGTTATCTCTGTTTCTACGAAGTCCATAGGGTCCACAGGGCGCCCGCCCTGACGCACCTGGCTTCATATGGGCTGTGTGGCTGGTCACCGGTTTTCCGTCTCCCATTTCTGTGAGTATGGTTATTGAGTGTTCCAGTTTTCTCTCTCTTTTTCTCTCCTCCTCCGGCCTTTGGCTACTTACAAACTGAGGTGCCTCTGGCTTGGGGGTGGGGTTATAGGGAGAGTGGACCCAGTGCATCCTGGGAGCTAAAAGCTTTAACTGCGTGGTGCCCGGATTTGGTTCCCAACCTATACCCCAAGGTCAACCCTGTGGACCCTATGGACTTCGTAGAAACAGAGATAACAAAGGTAAGTTCTTACCATATCTCTTGTTTTTTCAGACTCTGAAAGAAATGATTTGTATTCAAAAAAATTGGATGAAGGTTGAATCACACACAATATTGCAAGTACCTTAAATAAAGTTTGGTAGATCAATTGTGTTTGTGAGGGGTTGGTGGGAACTTGCCTTCTTATTGATCTCCACAGTTACCTGCTAATGCCAGGATGGACATCTTTCAAACTTCGAGGCCTCCCAAGTAATTTCTTCTTTTGGTAAATAGTTATATTCAGTTTTGAAAGCTGTAATGGAATTTGATTTCTGTGTGGAAGGACTGTTTGTTCTTGATATCCAACAGTGGAGCTCGAGGCAGAAGATATGTCAGGCCCAAGTCATATGGATGATATGGTACCTCCTTATATGAACTTTTATGGATTATCTGTGTGTTTTCCCTTTCTATAATATGTTTGTTCTATATGATAAGGATTCTAAATATGGTATGTGTATGTTTTGGGATGTATTTGCCTTTATTTTCATCAACAGATTTCTTAGAATTCATGATGCCCACTAAATATCTCAGCCACTACTGTGAGTGTCTTGATCTGCCACAACGTGTACCTTAATTTGTATTTCAATTACTAAAAAGAGAGATGTTTGCTATGAAGAGGAATGAGTTTTTCACAGTTGTGCCTAGTTCAGCCAAGACGAAGGATGATAATTAGGTAGTTGTTTTGGTTTCTTTTTTGGTGAGTTACATAGAATATGGGCTGCTGTTTATCAATATTTTTCAGACTCTAATTGACTTGATCTGTACTTGAAGACAAGGATGAAAGTTGAATCACTCACAATATTGCAAGTACCTTGCATAAAACTGGGTTTGTGTTTGTGAGGGGTTTGTGGGATCTTGCCTTTTTATTGATCTCCACAGTTACCTGCTAAAGCCAGGATGGACATCCTTCAAACTTCGAGGCCTCCCAAATGATTTCTTATTATAGTAAATAGTTCAATAAATTTTTGGACGCTGTTTTGGATTTTGATTCTGTGTGGAAGGACTGTTTGTTCTTGATATCCAACAGTGGAGCAAGAGGCAGAAGATATGCCACGCCAAGTAATTTGGATGATATGGTAACTCTTTATATGAACTTCTATTTGATGAGTATTCCAAATATGGTATGTGTATGTTTTGGGATGTATTTGCCTTTATTTTCATCAACAGATTTCTTAGAATTCATGATGCCCACTAAATATCTCAGCCACTACTGTGAGTGTCTTGATCTGCCACAACGTGTACCTTAATTTGTATTTCAATTACTAAAAAGAGAGATGTTTGCTATGAGGAGGAATGAGTTTTTCACAGTTGTGCCTAGTTCAGCCAAGACGAAGGATGATAATTAGGTAGTTGTTTTGGTTTCTTTTTTGGTGAGTTACATAGAATATGGGCTGCTGTTTATCAATATTTTTCAGACTCTAATTGACTTGATCTGTACCTGAACACATGGATGAAGGTTGAATCACACACAATATTGCAAGTATCTTAAAAGCTGTTATGGAATTTGTTTTCTGTGTGGAAGGACTGTTTGTTTTTGATATCCAACATTGGAGCTCGAGGCATAAGATATGCCAGGCCCAAATCATATGGATGATATGGTACCTCTTTATATGAACTTCTATAGATAATCTATGTGTTTTCCATTTCTATAACATGTTTGTACTATATGATAAGGATTCTATATATATGGTATGTGTATGTTTTGGGATGTATTTGCCTTTATTTTCATCAACAGATTTCTCTGAATTCATGACACCCACTAAACATCTCAGCCACAACTGTAAGTGTCTTGATCTGCCACACTGTGTACCTTATTTTGTATTTCAATGGCTAAAGAGAGAGATGATTGCTATGAGGAGGAATAAGTTTTTCACAGTTGTGCCTAGTTCAGACTAGACGAAGGAAGATAATTATATAGCTGTTTTGTTTTCTAACTTTGGTGAGTTGCATAGGATATAGGCTGCTATTTATCAATATATTTCAGACTCTAATTGACTTGATCTGTACCTGAACATATGGATGAAGGTTGAATCACTCACATTATTGCATTTATCTTGAATAAAACTGGGTAGATCAATTGTGTTTGTGAGGGGTTGGTGGGAACTTGCCTTTTTATTGATCTCCACAGTTACCTACTAAAGCCAGGATGGACATCCTTCAAACTTTGATTTTGATTTCTGTGTGGAAGGACTGTTTGTGCTTGATATCCAACAGTGGAGCTCGAGGCAGAAGATATTCCAGGCCAAGTAGTTTGGTTGATATGGTACTTCTTTATATTTACTTTTATAGATAATCTATGTGTTTTCCATTTCTATAACATGTTTGTACTATATGATAAGGATTGTAATTATGGTATGTGTATCTTTTGGGATGTATTTGCCTTTATTTTCATCAACAGATTTCTCTGAATTCATGACACCCACTAAACATCTCAGCCACAACTGTAAGTGTCTTGATCTGCCACACTGTGTACCTTATTTTATATTTCAATGGCTAAAGAGAGAGATGATTGCTGTGAGGAGTAATGAGTTTTTCACAGTTGTGCCTAGTTCAGACTAGACGAAGGAAGATATTTATATAGCTGTTTTGGTTTCCAGCTTTGGTGAGTTACATAGAATATGGACTGCTGTTTATCAATATTTTTCAGACTCTAATTGACTTGATCTGTACTTGAAGACAAGGATGAAAGTTGAATCACTCACAATATTGCAAGTACCTTGCATAAAACTGGGTTTATGTTTGTGAGGAGTTTGTGGGATCTTGCCTTTTTATTGATCTCCACAGTTACCTGCTAAAGCCAGGATGGACATCCTTCAAACTTCGAGGCCTCCCAAATGATTTCTTATTATAGTAAATAGTTCAATAAATTTTTGGACGCTGTTTTGGATTTTGATTCTGTGTGGAAGGACTGTTTGTTCTTGATATCCAACAGTGGAGCTCGAGGCAGAAGATATGCCAGGCCAAGAAATTTGGATGATATGGTACCTCTTTATATGAACTTCTATTTGATGAGTATTCAAAATATGTTATGTGTATGTTTTGGGATGGGTTTGCCTTTATTTTCATCTACAGATTTTTTAGAATTCAAGATGCCCACTAAACATTTCAGCCACTCCTGTAAGTGTCTTGATCTTCCACAACATGTACCTTAATTTGTATTTCAATGACTAATAAGAGAGATGATTGCTATGAGGAGGAATGAGTTTTTCACAGTTGTGCCTAGTTCAGACAAGACGAATGAAAATATTTAGGTAGCTGTTTTGGTTTCCAGCTTTGGTGAGTTGCATAGAATATGGGCTGCTGTTTATCAATATTTTTCAGACTCTAATTGACTTGATCTGTACTTGAAGACAAGGATGAAAGTTGAATCACTCACAATATTGCAAGTACCTTGCTTAAAACTGGGTTTGTGTTTGTGAGTGGTTTGTGGGATCTTGCCTTTTTATTGATCTCCACAGTTACCTGCTAATGTCAGGATGGACATTTTTCCAACTTTCCAAATCTCTGATTTCTTTTTATGGTAAATAGTTGAATTCAATTCTGGAAGTTGTTTTGGAATTTGATTTCTGTGTGGAAGGACTGTTTGTTCTTGATATCCAACAGTGGAGCTCGAGGCAGAAGATATGCCAGACCCAAGTCATATGGATGATATCGTACCTCTTTATATGAACTTCTATGGAATATCTCTATGTTTTCCCTTTCTATAATATGTTTTTTCTACATGATGAGGATTCTCAATATTGTATGTGTATGTTTTGGGATGGATTTGCCTTGTTTTTCATCAACAGATTTCTTGTAATATGTTTGTTCTACATTGATGAGGATTCTAAATATTGTATTTGTATGTTTTGGAATGTATTTTCCTTATATTTCATTAACAGATTTCTCAGAAATCGATACGCACTAAACATTTCAGCCACTACTGTAAGTGTCGTGATCTGCCCCAATGTGTACACTAATTTGTATTTCAATGGCTAAAGAGAGAGATGATTGCTTGATGAGGAATGAGTCGTTCACAGTTGAGCCTTGTTCAGACAAGACGAAGGAAGATAATTAGGTAGCTGTTTTCTTTATCAATATTTTTCAGACTCTGAAAGAAATGATTTGTATTCAAAAAAATTGGATGAAGGTTGAATCACACACAATATTGCAAGTACCTTAAATAAAGTTTGGTAGATCAATTGTGTTTGTGAGGGGTTGGTGGGAACTTGCCTTCTTATTGATCTCCACAGATACCTGCTAATGCCAGGATGGACATCTTTCAAACTTCGAGGCCTCCCAAGTAATTTCTTCTTTTGGTAAATAGTTATATTCAGTTTTGGAAGCTGTAATGGAATTTGATTTCTGTGTGGAGGGACTGTTTGTTCTTGATATCCAACAGTGGAGCTCGAGGCAGAAGATATGTCAGGCCCATGTCATATGGATGATATGGTACCTCTTTATATGAACTTTTATGGATAAACTATGTGTTTTCCCTATCTATAACATGTTTGTTCTATATGATAAGGATTCTAAATATGGTATGTGTATATTTTGGGATGTATTTGCCTTTATTTTCATCAACAGATTTCTTAGAATTCATGATGCCCACTAAATATCTCAGCCACTACTGTGAGTGTCTTGATCTGCCACAACGTGTACCTTAATTTGTATTTCAATTACTAAAAAGAGAGATGTTTGCTATGTGGAGGAATGAGTTTTTCACAGTTGTGCCTAGTTCAGCCAAGACGAAGGATGATAATTAGGTAGTTGTTTTGGTTTCTTTTTGGGTGAGTTACATAGAATATGGGCTGCTGTTTATCAATATTTTTCAGACTCTAATTGACTTGATCTGTACCTGAACACATGGATGAAGGTTGAATCACACACAATATTGCAAGTATCTTAAATAAAGTTTGGTAGATCAATTGTGTTTGTGAGGGGTTGGTGGGAACTTGCCTTCTTATTGATCTCCACAGATACCTGCTAATGCCAGGATGGACATCTTTCAAACTTCGAGGCCTCCCAACTAATTTCTTCTACTGGTAAATAGTTATATTCATTTTTGGAAGCTGTTATGGAATTTGTTTTCTGTGTGGAAGGACTGTTTGTTCTTGATATCCAACAGTGGAGCTCGAGGCATAAGATATGCCAGGCCCAAATCATATGGATGATATGGTACCTCTTTATATGAACTTCTATAGATAATCTATGTGTTTTCCATTTCTATAACATGTTTGTACTACATGATAAGGATTCTAAATATGGTATGTGTATGTTTTGGGATGTATTTGCCTTTATTTTCATTAACAGATTTCTCTGAATTCATGACACCCACTAAACATCTCAGCCACAACTGTAAGTGTCTTGATCTGCACCTGAACACATGGATGAAGGTTGAATCACCCACATTATTGCATTTGTCTTGAATAGAACTGGGTAGATCAATTGTGTTTGTGAGGGGTTGGTGGGAACTTGCCTATTTATAGATGTCCACAGTTACCTGCTAAAGCCAGGATGGACATCCTTAAAACTTCGATTTTGATTTCTGTGTGGAAGGACTGTTTGTGCTTGATATCCAACAGTGGAGCTTGAGGCAGAAGATATGCAGGCCAAGTAGTTTGGATGATTATATGAACTTCTATTGAATATCTCTGTGTTTTCCCTTTCTTTAACATGTTTGTTCTATTTGATGAGTATTCTAAATTTTGTATGTGTATGTTTTGGGATGGATTTGCCTAGTTTTTCATCAACAGATTTCGTAGAATTCAAGATGCCCACTAAACCTCTCAGCTACTACTGTAAGTGTCTTGATCTACCTCAACGTGTACCTTAATTTGTATTTCAATGGCTAGAGAGAGAGATGATTGCTATGAGGAGGAATGAGTTTTTCACAGTTGTGCCTAGTTCAGACAAGACGAAGGAAGATATTTAGGTAGCTGTTCTGGTTTTCAACTTTGGTGAGTTACACACAATATCGGCTGCTTCTTTATCAATATTTTTCAGACTCTGAAAGACTTGATTTGTATTAGAAAACATGGATGAAGGTTGAATCACACACAATATTGCAAGTACCTTAAATAAAGTTTGGTAGATCAATTGTGTTTGTGAGGGGTTAGTGGGAACTTGCCTTATTATTGATCTCCACAGATACCTGCTAATGCCAGGATGGACATATTTCAAACTTCGAGGCCTCCCAAGTTATTTCTTCTTTTGGTAAATAGTTATATTCAGTTTTGGAAGCTGTAAAGGAATTTGATTTCTGTGTGGAAGGACTGTTTGTTCTTGATATCCAACAGTGGAGCTCGAGGCAGAAGATATGTCAGGCCCATGTCATATGGATGATATGGTACCTCTTTATATGAACTTTTATGGATAAACTACGTGTTTTCCCTATCTATAACATGTTTGTTCTATATGATAAGGATTCTAAATATGGTATGTGTATATTTTGGGATGTATTTGCCTTTATTTTCATCAACAGATTTCTTAGAATTCATGATGCCCACTAAATATCTCAGCCACTACTGTGAGTGTCTTGATCTGCCACAACGTGTACCTTAATTTGTATTTCAATTACTAAAAAGAGAGATGTTTGCTATGAGGAGGAATGAGTTTTTCATAGTTGTGCCTAGTTCAGCCAAGACGAAGGATGATAATTAGGTAGTTGTTTTGGTTTCTTTTTTGGTGAGTTACATAGAATATGGGCTGCTGTTTATCAATATTTTTCAGACTCTAATTGACTTGATCTGTACTTGAAGACAAGGATGAAAGTTGAATCACTCACAATATTGCAAGTACCTTGCATAAAACTGGGTTTGTGTTTGTGAGTCGTTTGTGGGATCTTGCCTTTTTATTGATCTCCACAGTTACCTGCTAAAGCCAGGATGGACATCCTTCAAACTTCGAGGCCTCCCAAATGATTTCTTATTATAGTAAATAGTTCAATAAATTTTTGGACGCTGTTTTGGATTTTGATTCTGTGTGGAAGGACTGTTTGTTCTTGATATCCAACAGTGGAGCTCGAGGCAGAAGATATGCCAGGCCAAGTAATTTGGATGATATGGTAACTCTTTATATGAACTTCTATTTGATGAGTATTCCAAATATGGTATGTGTATGTTTTGGGATGGATTTGCCTTTATTTTCATCTACAGATTTTTTAGAACTCAAGATGCCCACTAAACATTTCAGCCACTCCTGTAAGTGTCTTGATCTGCCACAACATGTACCTTAATTTGTATTTCAATGACTAAAAAGAGAGATGTTTGCTATGAGGAGGAATGAGTTTTTCACAGTTGTGTCTAGTTCAGACAAGATGAAGGATGATAATTAGGTAGTTGTTTTGGTTTCTTTTTTGGTGAGTTACATAGAATATGGGCTGCTGTTTATCAATATTTTTCAGACTCTAATTGACTTGATCTGTACCTGAACACATGGATGAAGGTTGAATCACACACAATATTGCAAGTATCTTAAATAAAGTTTGGTAGATCAATTGTGTTTGTGAGGGGTTGGTGGGAACTTGCCTTCTTATTGATCTCCACAGATACCTGCTAATGCCAGGATGGACATCTTTCAAACTTCGAGGCCTCCCAACTAATTTCTTCTACTGGTAAATAGTTATATTCATTTTTGGAAGCTGTTATGGAATTTGTTTTCTGTGTGGAAGGACTGTTTGTTTTTGATGTCCAACAGTGGAGCTCGAGGCATAAGATATGCGAGGCCCAAATCATATGGATGATATGGTACCTCTTTATATAAACTTCTATAGATAATCTATGTGTTTTCCATTTCTATAACATGTTTGTACTATATGATAAGGATTGTAATTATGGTATGTGTATCTTTTGGGATGTATTGCCTTCATTTTCATCAACAGATTTCTCTGAATTCATGACACCCACTAAACAATTCAGCCACAACTGTAAGTGTCTTGATCTGCCACACTGTGTACCTTATTTTATATTTCAATGACTAAAAAGAGAGATGTTTGCTATGAGGAGGAATGAGTTTTTCACAGTTGTGCCTAGTTCAGACAAGATGAAGGATGATAATTAGGTAGTTGTTTTGGTTTCTTTTTTGGTGAGTTACATAGAATATGGGCTGCTGTTTATCAATATTTTTCAGACTCTAATTGACTTGATCTGTACTTGAAGACAAGGATGAAAGTTGAATCACTCACAATATTGCAAGTACCTTGCATAAAACTGGGTTTGTGTTTGTGAGTCGTTTGTGGGATCTTGCCTTTTTATTGATCTCCACAGTTACCTGCTAAAGCCAGGATGGACATCCTTCAAACTTCGAGGCCTCCCAAATGATTTCTTATTATAGTAAATAGTTCAATAAATTTTTGGACGCTGTTTTGGATTTTGATTCTGTGTGGAAGGACTGTTTGTTCTTGATATCCAACAGTGGAGCTCGAGGCAGAAGATATGCCAGGCCAAGTAATTTGGATGATATGGTAACTCTTTATATGAACTTCTATTTGATGAGTATTCCAAATATGGTATGTGTATGTTTTGGGATGGATTTGCCTTTATTTTCATCTACAGATTTTTTAGAACTCAAGATGCCCACTAAACATTTCAGCCACTCCTGTAAGTGTCTTGATCTGCCACAACATGTACCTTAATTTGTATTTCAATGACTAAAAAGAGAGATGTTTGCTATGAGGAGGAATGAGTTTTTCACAGTTGTGTCTAGTTCAGACAAGATGAAGGATGATAATTAGGTAGTTGTTTTGGTTTCTTTTTTGGTGAGTTACATAGAATATGGGCTGCTGTTTATCAATATTTTTCAGACTCTAATTGACTTGATCTGTACCTGAACACATGGATGAAGGTTGAATCACACACAATATTGCAAGTATCTTAAATAAAGTTTGGTAGATCAATTGTGTTTGTGAGGGGTTGGTGGGAACTTGCCTTCTTATTGATCTCCACAGATACCTGCTAATGCCAGGATGGACATCTTTCAAACTTCGAGGCCTCCCAACTAATTTCTTCTACTGGTAAATAGTTATATTCATTTTTGGAAGCTGTTATGGAATTTGTTTTCTGTGTGGAAGGACTGTTTGTTTTTGATGTCCAACAGTGGAGCTCGAGGCATAAGATATGCCAGGCCCAAATCATATGGATGATATGGTACCTCTTTATATAAACTTCTATAGATAATCTATGTGTTTTCCATTTCTATAACATGTTTGTACTATATGATAAGGATTGTAATTATGGTATGTGTATCTTTTGGGATGTATTGCCTTCATTTTCATCAACAGATTTCTCTGAATTCATGACACCCACTAAACAATTCAGCCACAACTGTAAGTGTCTTGATCTGCCACACTGTGTACCTTATTTTATATTTCAATGACTAAAAAGAGAGATGTTTGCTATGAGGAGGAATGAGTTTTTCACAGTTGTGCCTAGTTCAGACAAGATGAAGGATGATAATTAGGTAGTTGTTTTGGTTTATTTTTTGGTGAGTTACATAGAATATGGGCTGCTGTTTATCAATATTTTTCAGACTCTAATTGACTTGATCTGTACCTGAACACATGGATGAAGGTTGAACCTTACATTATTGCATTTATCTTGAATAAAACTGGTTAGATCAATTGTGTTTGTGACGGGTGGGTGGGAACTTGCCTTTTTATTGATCCCCACAGTTACCTGCTAAAGCCAGGATGGACATCCTTCAAACTTCGATTTTGATTTCTTTGTGGAAGGACTGTTTATGCTTGATATCCAACAGTGGAGCTTGAGGCAGAAGATGAAAACATGGATGAAGGTTGAATCACACACAATATTGCAAGTATCTTAAATAAAGTTTGGTAGATCAATTGTGTTTGTGAGGGTTTGGTGGGAACTTGCCTTCTTCTTGCTCTCCACAGGTACCTGCTAATGTCAGGATGGACATCTTTCAAACTTCGAGGCCTCTCAACTAATTTCTTCTTTTGGTAAATAGTTACATTTATTTTTGGAAGCTGTAATGAAATTTGATTTCTGTGTCGAAGGACTGTTTGTTCTTGATATCCAACAGTGGAGCTCGAGGCAGAAGACATGCCAGGCCAAGTAGTTTGGATGATTATAAGAACTTCTATTGAATATCTCTGTGTTTTTCCTTTCTGTAACATGTTTGTTCTATTTGATTAGTATTCTCAATATTGTATGTGTATGTTTTGAGATGGATTTGCCTTGTTTTTCATCAACAGATTTCTTGTAACATGTTTGTTTTACATGATGAGAAATCTAAATATTATACAGTATGTGTATGTTTTGGGATGGATTTGCCTTGTTGTTCATCAACAGATGTCTTAGAATTCAAGATGCCCACTAAACATCTCAGCCACTACTGTAAGTGTCTTGATCTGCCTTAATGTGTACCTTAATTTCTATTTTAATGGCTAAAGAGAGAGATGATTGCTATGAGGAGGAATGAGTTTTTCACAGTTGTGCCTAGTTCAGACAAGATGAGGGAAGATATTTAGGTAGCTGTTTTGGTTTCCAGCTTTGGTGAGTTGCATAGGATATGGGCTGCTTCTTTATCAATATTTTTCAGACTCTTAATTAACTAGATCTGTACTTGAAGAAAAGGGTGAAGTTTCAATCACTCACATTTGTCACAATCCTGGCTAGTTTTTACCTTTTGTGACCTACCTCTGCCAGCTGCTCCATGGATCTGTGTTTGTAATTCTCCTGGGACATCTGCTCTGGCTGAATCATGCTGGCTGTTACATCTCTGTGTGTGCAGAGCTCTCACCTCCCCACACTGATTAAACACCTGGACCCTGCTCTGTCTGTGAGCATTGCTAGTCTTAATTGGAATCACAGGTGTGGTCCTGATTCTCAAGGGCTGCAGAGATGAATACTCCCTCTGCATGCTGTGCCTTGCTCCACTCTGAATGTCACTGCCAGACCACCTGTCTGTATCCACCAATCGCTGCCTTACTCTAGGTATATAGATCCTCCTCTAATAGCACTCAATGCTTGAACATCTTGTTATGTTCCGTGGTGTACTGCTTGTGCTATAGCTGTACCTCTGTGTGCCAGTATGTCCCAGGCTCCTGCTGGTTCCTAGACCAGTGCTATCCGTAAGCCTGCTGCGTTCAGCTATCCACGCTACCAGACTCTCACCTACGGCTCCCAGGCCGCTCCTAGTAGCTTCCACGCTACCATCTCTCACCCACGGTTCCCAGGCCGCACCAAGTAGCTTCCACGCTACCATCTCTCACCCACGGCTCCCAGGCAGCACCAAGTAGCTTCCACGCTACCAGCGTCTACCCACGTAGCCACCCAGCTACCAGCGTCTACCCACGGCTATCCAGCCGCTCCCCGAAGCCATCCAGCTACCAGCGTCTACCCATGGCTATCCAGCCGCTCCACGTAGCCACTCAGCTACCAGCGTCTACCCACGGCTATCCAGCCGCTCCACGTAGCCACCCAGCTACCAGCGTCTACCCATGGCTATCCAGCCGCTTCACGTAGATACCCAGCTACCAGCATCTACCCACGGCTATCCAGCCGCTCCACGTAGCTACCCAGCTTCCAGCATCTACCCACGGCTATCCAGCTGCTCCACGTAGCCACCCAGCTACCAACGTCTACCCACGGCTATCCAGCCACTCCAGGTAGCTACCCAGCTACCAGCATCTACCCACGGCTATCCAGCCGCTCCACGTAGCCACCCAGCTACCAGTGTCTACCCAAGGCTAACCAGCTGCTCCACGAAGCCACCCGGCTACCAGCGTCTACCCACGGCTACCCAGCCGCTCCAAGTAGCTACCCAGCTACCAGCATCTACCCACAGCTATCCAGCCACTCCACGTAGCCACCCAGCTACCAGCGTCTACCCACGGCTAACCAGCCGCTCCACGTAGCAATCCAGATACCAGCCTTCCTGCCGGTCCCAGTCCGGTTCCTCCAAGTCCACTAAGCTCACGGCTCATTAGCTGCACCAAGTAGCTTCCGTGCTACCAT
Organism: Taudactylus pleione; assembly: GCA_031769625.1. NCBI lineage: Eukaryota > Metazoa > Chordata > Amphibia > Anura > Myobatrachidae > Taudactylus > Taudactylus pleione. Next base: position 14,866,631 of record JAUIMM010000108.1, read on the forward strand.
CCATCTGCAGGCTCATCTACTGGTACCCCGACCAGCTCAGTCAGCCTACCTGCCGGTCCCAGTCCGGTCCCTCCAAGTTCCTTCTGGTCTCATTCCAACGTCTCCAGTTTCCAGTTCCAGTCACTCATCACCAAAGGCAGTTCTCACTGCTACCCACTTCTTATAATAAAGAGCTATTTATGTTTACCATGGTTCCAGTCCAGCCGGCCTCCAGTGATTCCAGCTCATCACCTGATACAGGTAACTCATAAGCACCAACTGTGACAACAATATTGCAAGTACCTTAAATAAAGTTTGGTAGATTAATTGTGTTTGTGCGGGGTTGGTGTGAACCTGCCTTCTTATTGATCTCCACAGTTACCTGCTAATGCCAGGATGGACAGCTTTCAAACTTCGAGGCCTCCCAACTAATTTCTTCTTCTGGTAAATAGTTCACTTCATTTCTGGAAGCTGCTTCGGAATTTGGTTTCTGTTTGGAAGTGCTGTTTGTTCTTGATATCCAACAGTGGAGCTCGAGGCAGAAGATATGCCAGGCCCAAGTCATATGGATGTTATGGTACCTCTTTGTATGAACTTCTATGGAATATCTATCTATGTGTTTTCCCTTTCTATAACTTTTTTTTTCTATATGATGAGGATTTTCAATTTTGTTTGTGTATGTTTTGGGATATATTTGCCTTGTTTTTCATCAACAGATTTCTTGTAACATGTTTGTTCTACATATAGAAAAATATATAGATTTTAACCAGGCACTACCAAATTGTCAGCATAGAAAAAACCTCTAACCAAATCAGCTTAACTTGAAATAATATACCATATCAGGAAACAGATGTAATAACTTTTTGCAACAGTTTTGTCCAGCGAATACCTCTGGTTAGACCAAAAGGTGCTTGACAACGAGAGGCAGAAAAAAACTGAAATGTAACATGTGTTAAATTAAGAAATTAATGGAATGAATAGGATTCTGCTCACATTTATGCTTACATAAAAAATGTGATGATCCTCATATAAAGGTATCTTTAATTTGTCTACAAATGACCATATAACCTCCTATGTGATATACCATGCAAATAATATACATATGGATGCTCACACAGTGTCTTACATAGAGGTGAATATGCGTACTCCTATAACGGTTTCTTTATGGCCTTTACGATTTATACTCAGTCACAGGAAAGCCATGTAAACAAACACATGAAAACTTCTCATGGTGCAGTTTTTCCAAATAACGGTTTTATTAAATTGAAAAGCAGAAAAAAAGAGAGATTTACTTCATACCAGATAGTGAAAATGACAATCAACATAACTATATGCAGCTATAGAACCCGAGTACTTCCAAAGCTGAAGAGGTTCTGGTTCGACTGGTAACCGATGTAATTAGATGTAGTATTTCCTTGTCACTCCTCCGACATGTTTCAACACAATATGTGTGTCTTTTTCAAGATACCTTTATATGAGGATCATCACATTTTTTATGTAAGCATAAATGTGAGCAGAATTATTTTTTCTTGCATGAGAACAACAGGAGTAGAAATACAGTGGTTCATTCGTATTAAAAGAACACTGGTGTTATAATACAGTCTTTTGGGATTGTCATTCCACTAATTACTTAATTTTAACACATTACATTTCTGTTTTTTTCTGCCTCTCGTTCCCGAGCATCTTTTGATATGCTTGTGGAAGATATGCTTGTGGAAGAAAACTTCAGAAATATGAAAGAATAGAATATTCACTGGACAAAATTAGCGCAAAGAGTTATTACCTCTGTGTTTCTTGATATGTTTGTTCTACATGATGAGGATTTAAAATATTGTAGGTGTATGTTTTAGGTTTGGAGTTGCCTTGTTTTTCATCAGCAGATTTCTCAGAATTCATGATGCCCACTAAACATCTCAGCCACTAATGTAAGTGTGTCGTGATCAGCCTCAACGTGTACCTTAATTTCTATTTCAATGGCTAAAGCAGGGCTTCCCAACCACGGTCCTCAAGGCACACTAACGGTCCATGTTTTAAGGACAGCCACATTTGAGCACAGATGACTCAATTAGTATTTCAGTTATTTTGATTTAACAACTTGTGCTGAAACATGGATATCACTAAAACCAGGACTGTTAAGGCCCCCATACATCAGCAACTGATTGCAGCAATCGTGCAATTTGCAATCAATTGTGTATAAACATCTTTCCCTTTTTCAATCGATTGCAGAGATGCCACAATCGATTGAAAAAGGGAAAGATTTTTATACACAATCGATTGCAAATTGCACGATTGCTGAAATCAATTGCTGACGTATGGGGGCTTTAAGTGTGCCTTGAGGACCGTGTTTGGGAATCACTGGGCTACAGGGAGATGATTGAAATTGAAGGAATATTGAGATATGAGGTTGAACTGAGGATGTATTAGGTATTGAACTAGTAGAATGCAAAACAGTTTTTTCCTTGCCACAAATATTCGTTTACATTTTTACATTTTGCTGGATTTTATGTAATTTATATGACTGTGAGTATCTTGCACTACAATTTCGCTGACACATTGTAATATGGATGTGACAATAAATTTGATTGATAAAAAGCCCTCTCTGTATGAATATTTCACAGGTGTACCTAATTTAGACAAGACTAAGGAAGATCATTATGTCACTGTTTTGGTGAGTTGCATAGAATATAGGCTGCTTTTTATCAATATTTTTCAGACTGAATGGCTTGTTCTGTGCTAGAAAACATTGATAAATGTTTAATTACATAATATTGCAAGTACCTTTACCAAAACTGGGTAGATCAGTTGTGATGGGTTACTTGGAAACTGGTTGTCTTATTGTTCTCAACAGTTACCTGCTAATACTAAGGTGTACATCTCATTTAAAGTTCAAGGCTTACAACTGATTTCATCTGTTAAATTGATTAATTTATTTTTGGAAGCTTTTATGGAATTTGTTTTGTGTGAAAGGACTTTCCTAGTGCGAAAATCCAACAGTTACACTCAAGCCTCAGATGATAATATAATCAGTTTGTTACATATGGTGAAGAGTATTTGCTCCTCTGCTTAATCTTTTGTGGCCCTATGAGATCTCAATCTAGTACTTAATTCTCTAATAAATACATAATCTGAGCCAAAACAAGAAGTCTCTCTGAGTGACTGAAGGTAGTGTTCCTGGTGGTAATTTCTTCTGCCAGAAGGATTGGAAAGTTACATGCACTAAGGTACATGGAAAGCTTTATAGATATTTTTAGGACAGCAATACTCTAGAATCCTTCAAAAATAGACTCAAGACATATCTTCACCCAAGCATTTCACTAATGTCCCTTGTTTAAGCTTATTTTGTATTTTGTGCTGTAAAGGCAAATGTACAGCACTTTGTGTCCTTTAGGAGAAAAGCGCTATATAAATAAAATTATTATTATTATTATTGTTAATACACAATAGTAGTTGCTCATATCAGGTTAATGGTTTTTTACAGGTACTTGTAAAGGGAGTGGTTTACTCTGGACTACAGAATGAAAGAAAAAAAAAAGTTTACCTCCAGCACACTGCAAAAAAAAACAGCAGAAAGGCTTGAATAGTACATGATGATAGAAATCCAGATGTCTTTGTTGCATATATTTGCAAATGTATGGTTAAGCGCCGGGCCGCGTCAAGGCTCCTCAATACCGGCTTCCCTAATGCTACATAGTAATAGCACCCACTCTGGGTCATAATTGCATATTGGGCCTGATTCAGAGCCGCTCGTAAGCGGCCGCTCGTTCGCTCCGAGCGATGTTTGCCCAACTGCGCATGCGTACGGATCGTTATACGCATGCGCGAACCAGTCAGTGCGGCCGAAATTCATGTGCTCGCAAAATAGCGAATGCCTGATAATTTGAGTGACAGAAAGAGGCGTATGTGGGTGGTTACAGGGGAAGGTGCTTGAAAATGGGGAGTGGAGATCCGATCACAGGCGTGCTTAAAGGTCAAAATGGGCGTTTTATGGGTGTGCATAATTAAATCAGCAGCGTCATTGTGCACGTCACTGGGTTATTTTTAGGGGTGTGCACCGGCCACTTTTCGTGTTTTGTGTTTTGGTTTTGGATCTGGATCTTTCTTCGTGTTTTGGATCTGGATTGGTTTTGCCAAAACCACCCTTCCGTGTTTTGGGTTCTGGGTTTTGTGTTTTGGATCTGTATTTTTTTGAAAAAAAGCATAAAAACAGCTAAAATCACAGAATTTGTAGGTTTTTCTGCTCCTATGCTATTATTAACCTCAATAACCTTAATTTCCACTCATTTCCAGTCTATTCTGAATACCTCACACCTCACAATAGTGTTTTTATGTCCAAAAGGTTGCACCGAGGTAGCTGGATGACTATGCTAAGCGACACGAGTGGGCGGCACAAACACGTGACCCATCTAGGCGTGAAACTGCAGTGGCAGACAGGATGGCATTGAAAAACTAGGCCCCAAACTGTACATAATGCAAAGAAAAAAAAGAGGTGCAAGATGGAATTGTCCTTGGGCCCTCCCACCCACCCTTATGTTGTATAAACAGGACATGCACACTTTAACAAACCAATCATTTCAGCGCCAGGGTCTGCCACACAACTGTGGCTGAAATGATTGGTTCGTTTGGGCCCCCACAAAACAAGCTGGCAATTAATCTGTCCCTGCACAAACTGGCTCTACGGAGGCAAGAAGTCGTCCTCATCCTCCTCATCCACAGATTCCTCACCCTCTTCAGTGTTATGTACATCCTCATCCTCACAGAGTATTAATTCGTCCCTGCTGGAACCACAGGTCCCTCTGTACGTTCTGGAGGCTGGTCTCCCTGGAAGAGTTGATCATTCATTTTATGAACATCATCTTCTCCACATTTTGTGGAAGCAACCTCCTACGCCTTTCGCTAACAAGGTTCCCGGCTGCACTAAACACTCTTTCGGAGTACACACTGGAGGGGGGGCAACTCAGGTAAAATAGAGCCAGTTTGTACAGGGACCTCCAAATTGCTTCTTTTTCCTGCCAGTACAGGTACGGACTGTCTGACATGCCTACTTGGATGCTGTCACCGATGTAATCCTTTAACAGACAGACGCACGCTTGTCGCTGCTGCTTTGAGGATTCAAGTGCGGCTACAGCCCACACAATTCACAAAGACAGAAAAAAAAAAAGAATATTTTTATTGTTTGTGGAGCACACTTTGAGGGTTACACCACCCTCTAACAGACAGACGCACGCTTGTCGCTGCTGCTTTGAGGATGCAAGTGCGGCTACAGCCCACACAATTCACAAAGACAGAAAAAAGAAGAAGAATATTTTTATTCTTTGTGTAGCACACTTTGAGGGTGTCACCACCCTTTAACAGACAGACGCACGCTTGTCGCTGCTGCTTTAAGGATGCAGGTGCGGCTACAGCCCACACAATTCACAAAGACAGAAAAAAGAAGAATATTTTTATTGTTTGTGTAGCACACTTTGAGGGTGTCACCACCCTTTAACAGACAGACGCACGCTTGTCGCTGCTGCTTTGAGGATGCAAGTGCGGCTACAGCCCACACAACTCACAAAGACAGAAAAAAAAAGAACAATATTTTAATTGTTTGTGTAGCACACTTTGAGGGTGTCACCACCCTTTAACAGACAGACGCACGCTTGTCGCTGCTGCTTTGAGGATGCAGGTGGAATCTAGACGGGATTTGGAACCGAGGACACACTACCTCCATCAATTGTCTAAATCCCACTGCACTAATGTCGGATACCGGACGCACGTCTAACACCAACATAGCAGTCAAGGCCTCAGTTATACGTTTTGCTTCAGGATGACTGCTGTCGTACTTCATCCTCATCGCTAGGGACTGTTGGAGGGTCAATTGTTTAGTAAAAGTAGTGATGTTCCTACTTCCTCTCTGGGATGATGAACAACTCCCAGCAGCAGCAACAGCACTAGTAGGAAGTGGTTCTTGATCTTTCCCTATTTTATTTTTATCAGAGAAAGTTTGGTCCTCCATTTATGTTATATTGATATATATACGTGCGGCTAAAGCGCACACAAACACAGAAAATATTTTTTTATTTTTGCTGGAGAGTAGTGCACTTTGTGGGTTACACCACCCTTTAAGAAATGAGCCATCCGGCTCTTTACTTATGGGACACAGGCGCACGCTTGGCGCTGCTCCTTTGTTGATGCACGTGCAGCCACAGTGCACACAAGTCACAAACACAGAAAATATATATTTTTTGGGTTTGGAGTGTACTTTGGGGGTTACAGAACCCTTTAATGGTCAAGCCAGCCGGCCCTTTACTTATGACACAGGCGCACGCTTGGCACTACTTTGTTGATGCACGTGCGGCTACTGCGCACACAATTCACAAACACAGAAAATAATTTTTTTTTTGGTTTGGACTGGAGTGTACTTTGGGGGTTACAGCACCCTTTAACGGTCAAGCCAGCCGGCCCTTTACTTATGACACAGGCGCACTCTTGGCACTACTTTGTTGATGCACGTGCGGCTACTGCGCACACAATTCACAAACACAGAAAATAATTTTTTTTTGGTTTGGACTGGAGTGTACTTTGGGGGTTACAGCACCCTTTAACGGTCAAGCCAGCCGGCCCTTTACTTATAACACAGGCGCACGCTTGGCACTACTTTGTTGATGCACGTGCGGCTACTGCGCACACAATTCACAAACACAGAAAATAATTTTTTTTTGGTTTGGACTGGAGTGTACTTTCGGGGGTTACAGCACCCTTTAACGGTCAAGCCAGCCGGCCCTTTACTTATGACACAGGCGCACGCTTGGCACTACTTTGTTGATGCACGTGCGGCTACTGCGCACACAATTCACAAACACAGAAAATAATTTTTTTTTAGGTTTGGACTGGAGTGTACTTTCGGGGGTTACAGCACCCTTAACGGTCAAGCCAGCCGGCCCTTTACTTATGACACAGGCGCACGCTTGGCACTACTTTGTTGATGCACGTGCGGCTACTGCGCACACAATTCACAAACACAGAAAATAATTTTTTTTTTGGTTTGGACTGGAGTGTACTTTCGGGGGTTACAGCACCCTTAACGGTCAAGCCAGCCGGCCCTTTACTTATGACACAGGCGCACGCTTGGCACTACTTTGTTGATGCACGTGCGGCTACTGCGCACACAATTCACAAACACAGAAAATAATTTTTTTTTTGGTTTGGACTGGAGTGTACTTTCGGGAGTTACAGCACCCTTAACGGTCAAGCCAGCCGGCCCTTTACTTATGACACAGGCGCACGCTTGGCACTACTTTGTTGATGCACGTGCGGCTACTGCGCACACAATTCACAAACACAGAAAATAATTTTTTTTTGGTTTGGACTGGAGTGTACTTTCAGGGGTTACAGCACCCTTTAACGGTCAAGCCAGCCGGCCCTTTACTTATGACACAGGCGCACGCTTGGCACTACTTTGTTGATGCACGTGCGGCTACTGCGCACACAATTCACAAACACAGAAAATAATTTTTTTTTGGTTTGGACTGGAGTGTACTTTCGGGGGTTACAGCACCCTTTAACGGTCAAGCCAGCCGGCCCTTTACTTATGACACAGGGGCACTCTTGGCACTACTTTGTTGATGCACGTGCGGCTACTGCGCACACAATTCACAAACACAGAAAATAATTTTTTTTTAGGTTTGGACTGGAGTGTACTTTCGGGGGTTACAGCACCCTTAACGGTCAAGCCAGCCGGCCCTTTACTTATGACACAGGCGCACGCTTGGCACTACTTTGTTGATGCACGTGCGGCTACTGCGCACACAATTCACAACCACAGAAAATAATTTTTTTTTGGTTTGGACTGGAGTGTACTTTCGGGGGTTACAGCACCCTTTAACGGTCAAGCCAGCCGGCCCTTTACTTATGACACAGGCGCACGCTTGGCACTACTTTGTTGATGCACGTGCGGCTACTGCGCACACAATTCACAAACACAGAAAATAATTTTTTTTTAGGTTTGGACTGGAGTGTACTTTCGGGGGTTACAGCACCCTTAACGGTCAAGCCAGCCGGCCCTTTACTTATGACACAGGCGCACGCTTGGCACTACTTTGTTGATGCACGTGCGGCTACTGCGCACACAATTCACAAACACAGAAAATAATTTTTTTTTTGGTTTGGACTGGAGTGTACTTTCGGGGGTTACAGCACCCTTAACGGTCAAGCCAGCCGGCCCTTTACTTATGACACAGGCGCACGCTTGGCACTACTTTGTTGATGCACGTGCGGCTACTGCGCACACAATTCACAAACACAGAAAATATATTATTTTTTTAGCACTTGGGGGGAGCACCCCTGATGGACAGAGCACCCCCTGGACAACACTACAGCACCCCTTTAGGACTGGGACACTGCACAGGACTTTGGAACTGACTGCACAACACAGTCCAGCCAGCCCCTATGGACTTTGAAGTAGTGGACACAGCCCCTATTAACAACAGCAGCACAGCACAACACAGCCAGCCCCTATGGACTTTGAAGTAGTGGACAACAGCAGCACTACACTACACTACACTACACAGCACTAACTCCCACCCTCCCTCTTCACTGTCCACAGCCGAGTGAGAAAATGGCGCCGACGCGGGTACCTTATATAGGATCCAAAACCCGCGAGACTCGGAAGGCGGGATGATGACGTTTTGCCTCGATGTCAGATCCGAGTCAGGCGGGAAAAGTCGAGCCTGACTCGGATCGGACTCGGATCGGGGGGGCTCGGGGGGGTTCGGATTTCAGAAATCCGAACCCGCTCACCCCTAGTTATTTTATAGCCAGAACTGCTCGCAAAATTGTGGTAGCAAAAACCAACCACAAGAATAGCGAGCAGCTCATATCCTGGTCGATGTATTCGATTAATCTAATAAATAGCGGACATGACGTAGGATGCGAGCACCAGGGGGCGTAGTTTCCCAAAAAACGACCGCAAGTTTTGTTCGCTCGTTCAGACCTAGAGGCGTGAACAGACCGCAAAGAGCGAACGGTTCATTTGAATAGCCACCCCTTTTTTTTGAACGAACGACCGCAAATAGCGACCAGCTCTGAATCAGGCCCTTTGTGCCATATGATAACAGCACATACGTAAATATATTTCAGTTAAGAGCCAACTCACCTAGGTGGTACCACAAAAGCTTCCAAATAGCACTACAGGAACCAGCACACCCTCCCAATGCTGGTCCCACCCATGCCTCTCAGAAGATATATTTAGGATAAAGGGCTATATTTACAAAGTGGTGGCTTTTGTAAGCTACCGCTCTCAGCATGTTGGAGCTGTAAATGTAAAGCTGCACAAACATTCAGTGTAAAGCATGCCATGATCTATACTGAATGTTGGTGCCGTTTTAAATATTCAGCCCAAACTCACTGAGCAGAGCCGGCCCTAACCAATTTGGTGCCCTAGGCAAGATTTTGGCTGGTGCCCCTAGCAGATAATCCCACCACACTATACACTCTACAGACACTCTCCCACACCTCTACAAAACATGATACTCAGTTTTCACTTACCTCTTAGGTGTTCATTTACTTTTCTTTTTTTCTCTTCTTTCTTTCTTTAGGAGTCTGGCAGAGGACATAAAATTGTGATTCATTTGCCCCCATTTTGACATTTATTACATCTCCCTCTCTCTCTCTCTCTCTATATATATAGATAGATAGATAGATATGGCTACATGTACACACACATATATATATCACACACTGATCCAGTTGCTGCCCACCTCACAGCACCACATACTACCCCTTCACTGCCCGCCTCACAGAACAGCACCTCTCTCAACACAGCAGCCCTGGCCTCATCCAGTACCCCTTTCCCAGCACAGCACCCCACCCACTGGCCTCATCCAGCACCCCACATCCAGAACAGCACCCCTGGCCTCATTATGTACCCCTTATCAAGCAGTCAGAACCCCTCATTGAGCACGGTCAGTAGTTACTGTCCAAAGTCATTCACTACTATCCACATGGGCATAAAAGGGGAATATAAACCTGTGGCGAGCAAAGCGAGCCATTGTGCCCGAAGCATGGCGAGTGAAACGAGCCTGCAAGTGGACAAATTTCTTCCTTTTGTGGACTGTATGGGCATGGAACTTCCACCCTCACTGCATGTCACTTCCAGGAACAAATATTGAAGGGGATCTATACACTATCCATTCAGCACAGCACCCCTTTCCCTGCACAGCACCCATCAGTCATCCAGCATAGTCAGCATCCCTGGCCTCTATGCATCCCAGCACAGTCAGCGCCTCTCAGTCATCCAGCAGCACCCCTCTACCAGCTGAGAGCTCAGCTGACTTACTTAGGGCCCCATTATCAATGATGCATAACCCCTTTAGTGCTCGCTAAAAGGGTTATGTCATTCTTTCTGTATTTAACAAACAGCGGTAATCTTATTACTGCTGTTTGTCACAGCATCATTACCGGCAATGGGGATACAGCACTGCCTTTCCGGCTTTAGCGAAGCCTTCCAGGAACTACCGGGTCCCCTCTGGGTTAAGTTGCATGCACATGCACTGAAGGATCGTAGCGCATGTGCATTACACAGAAGCCCATTTCTGGCAACTTTAGGCTGCCAGCAGCTGAGCGGAGGATGTGGCCGACATGGAGGACTTTGTTGCAACTAGCCAGAGGGGCATTTTCGTTTGTGTCACTGCCACTCTAAATAAAAAAATGCTTATGGTGTTTAGTTTTGTTAATAAATGGGGCCCTTATGCCGGCTACGCACTAGATGTTATGTCGTCTGATCTGGCGGACAGTGAGCGGCAAATATATGATAGAGAGCATCGCAGAGAGTTGCAATGAGTGCCATATAATGCAGAGAGCACCACAGTGAGCACCATATAATGCAAAGGCGCCATATAATGCAGAGAATGTCACAGTGAGCGGCATATAATGCAGAGAGACTTGCAGTGAGAGCCATATAACAAAGAACATCACTGACCCTCATATAACTTATAGCACAGATAATATGAACAAACCCCTCACATACACATAGAATTAATACACCCCCTACCACACACACACACACACACTACATTAATACACCACCCCACCACAGACAGTAAAACACACTCCAGCCCCCCCTCACCCAGAAAAATAAAACAATACACCCCTCCCCATTGCATATAGATACCACCCCCTAGATGACACTGGCACTTACCTGTCCTGGAAGAGGATGTGTGGTCCCTGCTTGGGGCTGGGCTCCATGGCACATGATGAAAGAAGAGGAGAGGCTGTGACACAGTGACAGAGAGGGCTAGACTGGAAAGGAAGGGGTGAGGACCCGGGGTTAGGGGGCGTAGGCTCAGGCAGGGAAATCAGAGTGCATGTAGAATAGACGGAGAGGAGGGGGCCTGGACCAGAGGGGAGTCTAGTGACAGCTTGGTCATGTACAGTGAGGATAAGAAGCCCCCCCCCTCATCCTGCTTCCTCGGTACGGCCAGCCGCAGGCAGCGCAGAGAGAGTACTGTAATAATGAGTCAGTTTAACTCATTATTAGTACTGCTGGCTGTGGGCCCTGCTGCCAAGCGGTGGAATGCCCCTAAGGCATTGCAAATGCCCTAGGCATTTGCCTGTTATGCCTAGGGCCGGCTCTGCCACTGAGAAGTGGCAACTTACAAAAGCCACCACTTTGTAAATATAACCCAAAGTGTTTCTAAGAACCAATCTAACTTTCTTGACAAACTATTTTATCCATATTTTATATTAACCAGTAGATTGTTTTAACATGTTTTACCCACAGCCGGTGGATGGGAAAGAGAAGAAACTGAATTTAGTGAGAGCAATTCATGTATTTCATACAGGGATACAGAACAGTTATTAGAGATTCCAACAAAACCCTGGAACAGTCATGTCCCTTCCAAAGAAGCCATTTCCAGATGGGTTACAGGAGTTATTCATACAGTCATGTAAGAAGGTGGGTGCATAAGGTGACAGAAATATGTAATTACAGCTCATTCAACCTAAGTGGTGGCAAGTTCTTGGGCAAATAGTGCCCTGGCCTTAGTGACAGATGTTTGCAAGGCAGCAGATGAATATCTATCACATACCTTCTGTGGTCATTATCATTTGGATCTTTTATTCCACAGGTTCTCAAACTCGGCCCCCAGGACCCCAAGCATGTTTTCCAGATCCCTCACAGAATCACAAGTGAAATCATTAGCTCCACCTGTGGATCTTTCTATGTGACCTGGAAAACGTGAACTGTTTGGGGTCCTGAGGACTGAGTTTGAGAACCACTGTTTTATCCTATACTGACTCTCAGTTTGGGATACACATTCTCCACATAGCCATTTAGTTGTTTGATTATGAAGCATACTGTAAGTGATTTTGTTTTTTCTTTGTGGCACATTTTAATGCATTGCTTGGGTACATTCCATGGAATATTGTGGGGAAAAACAGCAAAAATAGTTACCAATAATTCCTCTTTCTCCTATATACTGTTTTCCCAACCACGTTGTTCAGACGTTATATATATTTCAGAGGCAGGCTGGGAAGTAAAAAAAAAAAGACACAGGGAAAGAGGTTGAGCCACATTATTTACCATCCAACTGCGGTTTTTCTTTTCTATCTAGCTGTCTCTACCTAACTTAGAAGATAAGCTACCCATTGTAAGTAGAGATGTGCGGGTTCGGTTTTAATCGGTTCATTAGCGCAAGTTTGGATTAATTTGGATTTATCTTATTGGCTATCAGACTCTCGCGTGTTTTAGATAGCCAATAGGATAAATCCGAACTAATCTGGTTGAAAAGAACTCGCACATCTCTAATTATCAGGGCAGTCATGGAGTTTTTTTTTTTAAGAAACAGACTTATTTGTAACTACATAGACTTATTTGTTTACTATCATAAGATGTTTATAGGTTTTATTGTCCTGTAATTGGGCCAATTATATCTGTACAAAAAAAAACCCAGGCACATATCTGCCTCTCTCTACATGTATGTTATATTACCACTCCCTCTCTATTTTTGTACCTCTCTTTCTCCCTCCCTCCTCCTTTTGTATTCAGTTTTACAAAACAAGACATGAGTTCTTTTTTCCTCTTAACAGGTGTTCCTTGCACTACTGGATTTGTCACCACTTGAGTGAATTACCCCCCCGCCCCCCCCCTGCAGAACTAAGCATGCACAGATAACGATTGACTACATCACTATGTTGGGGAGTGTGAATAGTCCTATATTATTGTACACAGGGCTGCCTACAGCTCTACCGGGCCCACGTACAGGGAGGAGGTGTGGCCAATCTGGGAAGGTGTGGCCAGATGCCATCCTTCCAAAAATAAAAAAGTAACATGTTCGCACAGGGGGGTGCCAGTGTCCTGGGGTGCGCGGTGAAATCGCCCCCCTCACATATATTGAGAGATCTGACTGCTACTGCAGCAGCCTCTCTCCCTAGCCCAGCACAGTGTGACAGCAGCGTGTGTGCTGGGCTGGGGAGAGAGGCAGCTACAGCAGCAGTCAGATCTCTCTCCCTGCCCGAACAAAGTAGTAGCGTCGGGGTTAGGCTACAGGAACCGGTCCCCGGCCAGGCCCCACCAAACTTGCCCGCCCCCCATTCCGCACCCCTGATTGTACAATATAAAATGAGTGCCTTTAGTATTAGTGGATTAAACTGTTTTGAACAGTGGGCTTGATTCAGAGCCGGACGCTATTTGCGAACGGTCGTTCAGAAAAAGGGTCCGGCTATTAAAATTGAGCGCTTGCTCTTTGCGGTCTGTTGACGCCTCTATGTCTGAGCGAGCGAACAAAACATATGCTCGCTATTTTGTAAAGACGCCCCCTGGCCGTTCGCATCATACGTCATCTCCGCTATTTATTAGATTAATCGAGTACATCAAAAGGCGTCTGAACTGCTCGCAGTGCTTGTGGTAGGTTTTACTTTTACTTCCCGCAATCACTGCGAGCAGTTCAGGCTAAAAGACAACCAAGTGACGTGGTTGATGACGCTGCTTTGTTAATTATGCACACCCATTAAACGCCCGTTTTGACCGTTTGGCACGCCTGCGTTCGGATCACTCCCCGTTTTCAAGCACCTTCCCCTGTTACCACCCACAAATGCCTCATTCTGTCACTCAAATTAGCAGGCCCTCGCTGTTTTGCGAGTGCACGATTTCCGACCGCAATGACTGGTTGGCCCATACGCATGCGCAGATGTGCGAACACGGAGCGAGCGAGCGGCCGCTTACGAGCGGCTCTGAATCAGGTGATAAATAGTAATTTTGGTGATGAAGGTTCAAATGTTGATTATAGGTCTTGTCTAAGTACATTTGTTGGTATTTTATGGGAAATTTACATATTAAAGTAAGCTAGAAAAATATTAAATAGAGAGGAAGATAAACAGACAAATGTCAATATTATTATTATTACCAGTTATTTATGTAGCGCACACATATTCCGCAGCGCTTTACAGAGAATATTTGGCCATAAACATCAATATTAACAAAACCATTAAGGAATCTAGCAATTGACCCTTATACCACTTTTGGTACTTTTTCCAAATTAAATGTTTGTCCTACAATATGATCCTGTGTTTGTAAATCAAAACCCACCTTAAATGGTTATTCATCATGACCTGACTTGATTAAATTACACACAATATGTCTGATTCTATAATTTCCCAGTAGTGTTGTCAGCGTTTAGGACCAAGGTTTTAAATATCAGATAAAATAATGCACAGAGGGCTTGATTCAGTAAGGATCACAACTGCGATTGCAATAGCGATTGCGCACGCAGTCTCACTGTGATCATATGCTAATTCATTGCAATCGCTATGCAGCCGCAGCACTACATACGGACGCCCACTTTACCTTACACACATCCATAATGTTTAGCAAGACTGCAAAACCATCGGTACAATCGAGTAAAAAAATATTTCATATATAAGTCATCATTTCATAGACAACAAAACATATAAATGAGTAATAATAAAAAAAAGTGGCTGAGGAAGACTTATTGCCTTGAAGAAGAGACTGGGACATCTCGAAACGCATCGACAGTATTCAATCAATGCCTTTACTTCAATTTACTTCACCCTGGTTGGACGAGTTACCTGTCTGGAGGTTTTGCCTGGGAGCCAATACAGAGTGTATCCGGGACACTGGCACGTCTGCGTTTCCCCGACCACCCCCCCCGTCACCACCTACAAACGGTACTTCCTGTCAATCACTCTGCGATGGGTCTGCATAGTCACTGTGATCGCAGTCCCGATCGCAGTGGCCGGTTTGCGCTCTCACACTGGGATGCATATGCATGTGCAGTACGCAACAATCGGCCGATTGCGTGCGTGTCAGCAGTTGCGATCCAAGCTGAATCAGGCCCAGATGACTTATTAGTACAAAGATGTGTGTATATATATATGTAGAAATGTATAACATTAATATTTCTTAATCATTGTATTTGAATATCTTTTAAAAATTAACTGTACAAGTGAAAATAAATAGTTAAAAATGTTTACATTTTATTTTTGTATTATTAGTTGCACTGTGGAAGACCATAGGAGAAGGAACCAGAGGAGGGTTTGGAGGAGAAAGGTGGATGTGGACCTCCCATGGTTCAGGAAGCTCCTCTTCCCTTGTGGATAGTGCACTTTCACAATCTGTGCACCTCCTGGAGGCATCTGAAAATAGTACAACTGAGACTAAAGACATTATGAAAGACAATAGTCTAAGACTACAAGCGATGGAGGGCCAACAGGAGAGCATAATAACAGCTATAGAGGGAATTGGCACATCAGTTCTGAATCAGCTGCTGGTCCCAGCAGCCCATGTAGTGACCACCCACCTGTCCCCAGTGGGACTGAAGGAGGAGAGGGCTCAATACCTGCCTCTGCTCCTGCATCCCCCAGTGCTCAGACAAAGGGCTCCATCTGGCATCAGCCCTGGGAGGAAAAGTTTGATAAAAAGGAAAATAATTCTTATTCTATTACAATTAGATAATTAAAATAACCCATTAAAATAAAAAGTTATTGTGTATATTCTTCATTTTTCATTAAATGTATGATTAACCTGCACTTACAACTAAAGTTATAGGTAAAGCACAGTAACTAAGATGCTCTTGAAAGTCCCCATGCTCTGTCAATGTCATCTGTTCCCAGGACAGCAACCTCTTACTCCAAAGGCACCCTACTTCTAATATCAATGTTATGAATAAGGGTAAATGTAATAATATTGCATACATGAGGACTCAACCAGACTTTTAGAGCCCCAAAAGTGTGTTCAATGACCAACCTGGCAGAAGCTTTTGTATTTAATTTTCTTGCCCTGTGTCTGGATGTAATATAGTAGTGAGGAGCCAAGGGTGCAAAGGGTATGTGCTGTCTCCTAAAAAATAACAGAAACATACTTTTGGGGAAAAAATACCCGTGTGTGTTTAATTGTAATTTTAACCACTTCACTGTGGGACTGCTAATGGGGCTCATCCTCGTATATACACCCACAATGAGGAGTACAAGCCCTACTCATACTCTGCAGTGGCGGTTATAACACCAGCAATTAAGATGGAAGGACCGCTGGTGCACACAGGTGTGCTGGCAGCACTGTTGTCAAAGGGAAAAAAAATGGTGATGGGATGGAGAATAGTTCCTCTATCTCCCCCATCATATATCACATAGAAAGATGGGAAGTCCCCGCTTTCAAACTTTATGCCCATATAAAAGTTAATGTCTGGTGAGCACACTGATCACTAGACATTAACCACTAGCTCTACAGAAAAATAATGTAGTGCTGGCATGGGGGAAGATCTTCCCAACCTGGCTACAAATATTTAAGGGGTATCCATTTTAGAAAAAGGAGGATCCCCTCTTTCAAATTTTGGGGCTCCTATTGTCTAGTGATCACTTTTTACCCCACACTATGGAAAACATAACTTTTCCTTATGTCGGGGTAACTCACTATGTATCCTATCATCCTATCACAGCTGCAACAGATCAAATGATGTGGTCTCCTTACCAGCTATTGTCTGCTGATCACCAGGCAATATCACCCAGTTTTCCATAGATGGGTGAAGGGAACATTGTGTCCTGTATTCCCCATACTGGCCTGCACACACATGGGGCACACTGCATTGAAAGAGGGGAGTCTCTTCTTTCAAACAATGTGCGCTTTTTGTAATTATTGTCTGATGATCGCAAGACAATAACTGGAAAAGTAGAGGGTGGGATCTAAAGCCCATCTTGTGTCAAATAAGAAAACGTTTACCCTCATTGTCTATTTTAAGAAATTGTAGGCATTGGTGGGCCACAATATTATTCCTACACATAGTAAGAGTTTAACTTGAGATGTAAAAAATTAAGAAAAAAAAAAAAAGGATAATAGTTTTCAAGTGCATGTTTTTTGGTGTAAACTTACATGTATAAGCCTCTAGTCGGCTATTTCTTCTTCAGGGTCATTAGGGATACCATGGGGGAAATGTGGTTGGAGTGATCCAGGCACCAAACAGTTAAGCTTTAAGCTCCCAGGATGCCTCAGGTCCTCCTCCACATATACCCCGCCCCTGTCCACAGGCATTCAGTTTTTTCATTTGGTGTGGCAGGATTCAGGTGCACCTTTATAACAGCGGGACTGCTCAGGCAGTCCCAAGCTTTTTATTTTGTTTTATTTTATTTATGTTTATTTCAGAGCAAGCAGCACTAGGCATCCTAAAGGGACGCCTGTGCTGCTGCAGCTCCACTTACTCCAGCCGCAACACCAGTAACAGGACTGGTGATTATGGTGGGCACCAGCAGAGTTTGGCTAGTGGCAATGCTGGGACCCGGGACTGCAGCCTGAAGCACAGGGATGCAGGTAAGGTGGTTCCTAGTGGGGAGCTACGTGGCAGTCCGTACCTCCGGTGGTTGGAGACCTGCCAGAGGTTGCTATAGTGGGGCGTCCACTACCCCACTAGACCACCGGGGCAAGTCAGTCTGGCAACTGAAACAGTGGCAGCAGCCATGTTATAAGGGGGGGTTAAAACAGCATAGGGGAGGTAGGCTCTCCCTGGCAGCCCCTCCCCCAACCCAGATGCCTATTGTCGCGGCCAGGGTATTTCAGCATGGCGCTAGGCTAGTGTTACCTGTGAGGTCATTGTGGCGCGGGCTGTCTGGTGGCGGAGCTGGTGTCTGGCGGGGGGCTTTGGCTGCGCGCGTTGTTGTGCGGGCCTGTTGTCACTCTGTGCTGGTAAGGCCTGGCGGCGTCTCCATTCCGTTCAGCATGGGCGCCACCATCTTGCCTTCTGGCCATGTGATGCGGGTGGCCAATCCTGGTGAGTCACATGTTCCCTCCGGCCAGTAACAGCACGGCATGGGGTATTTAGGAAGGGTCAGTGCCTTCCTTCTTTGCCAGTGCAACGTGTATCTCAGCCTAGCTGAGAGGGAGTTCTCTGTGCTTATCCTGTTCCTGTGAATTCGCTGTCTGCCAGTCTGCCTGTCAGCTCCTAGCTCCCACTGGACTACCCCGCTTCCTCCATCACCCTTGCCCATCCTTGAGTGCCTGAGCCTGCTGACATCCTGTGCTTCAGTTCACTACCTGCATACCTGGCTTGATTATTTTCAGTTCACTACCTGCATACCTGGCTTGATTATTTTCAGTTCACTACCTGCATACCTGGCTTGATTATTTTCAGTTTCACTACCTGCACACCTGGACAGCTTTAATTGTTTCTACTTGGACATTAACCCTCTTACTCCCACCACAGAACTCTTGTGCACATTTATATTTCTACTTCAGGGTCCATAGGGGGTCCACAGGGTTGACCTTGGGGTATAGCTGGATCTGGATCCACGGGCACCATGCAGTTAAAGCTTTGCTGCTCCCAGGATGCACTTGGGTCCGTCCTCCTCTATACCCCGCCCCGGCCACAGGCACCTCAGTTTTAGTTGGTGCCCGGCCAGAGTCGGGTCACCCTGTCGCAGTGGGGCTGCAGGAGCAGCCCCTAAGCTTTATTTTAAAAGAGAAATTTTTTATTTTTTTCTTCTTTTTTTACACTGTTAGAGCGGCAGCATCAGACTGTCCTTTAGGACGTCCACGCTGCCGCTCCTTCTCCCCGCTGGCGCCGTGACGCCAGTACAGCTCTGGGGATCGCGGCGGGACCCCAGAGCCTGTACTAGCCGGGCTCTGGGGACTCCCTTGACTGCTGCCGGACGCGACGGGGATCAGGTAAGATACTTCAATGCAGTCAGGAGCCTCCGGTCTCTGGGGACAGACCGGAGGCGCTAGCGGCGGCGGCGGGCTCCCCCTCAATTGAGGAATACCCCGCGTGTCCGCTAGACCACCAGGGTATCAGGCTGGTAGCGGGACCGGCAACCCGGGGGTTAATTGCTAGCCAGGGGAGGCAGCCTTCCCTGTCTAGCGGCTCCTCCCCTCAGCTCAGCGCGCCTTTCAACTAGGAGTCTGGCGTCGCTGAGCTGCTCTTATCTCTCGGCCACTCCTCCTCTGAGGTCTCCGGCGGCCATCTTTACTGGCACATCGCAGACTCCCAGGCGGTATCAAGTGGACCGGTCCCCCTGTGTACCTCTCCCCTGCTAAAGGACAGTGTACACAGCGCTATAGCCCTCCCAGACACTGAATCTGGGCGGTTGATTGTAGCGGAAGGTGCAGTGAGTATAACTTTTCTGCATTGTATGTGACTATTGCTAGTGCTGCCTGTCTGTGACTTATTCTCCTTTACTGTCAGCTTATACCTATCCCTTTCCTTCTCCTACGGCCCGGCAGGTGTGTGGGGGAAGGGCGTTTTTCTGAGACCCTCACTTATATAAAACACGTATTTGTGGGGTCAGTCACATACTGTTGTGTGCTACACAGTACCATATCTGGGCTGTTGTGTCACATACTGGTGAGTGCGCGGGTGTTAAAACCGTAATTCCTCTGGTGATACCTGTTTCTTGTGATTTACGGTATCATGTCTGATGAGGAGACTGAGCGCTCTGTGGCTCCTGTGCTATTTTCCTGCAGACGCTGTGCTGCTGGAGTTGATGGGGAGGACTTATCTCAGGATGGTCTGTGCGGGCGGTGCCAGCTGGTACCGGGCCCCTCCAACCCCCCTGTATCACAGGACCCTCCTTGGGCGATGTTTTCACAGGTGCTGGCGTCTATTGCGGACCGGTTATCGGTCCCATCAGCGGTCCCTTCTAGGGCGTTACCGCAGCCCACCATCCCCCATTCCCCGAGGGTTCCACAAATGTTGCGGTCTTCCCCCGGGGCCCAGACTGTGGGTCCTTACTCGGGACTGCCTGTGTATGTGCAGTCTTCCCCAGGGACGTGTCAGTCTGTAGTGCCTTTGCAGCCTCCGCCTTGGGTGGATGTTCTATCCAGCTCCGTACAGAGTCTGGCGGCTTCATCCTCGGCGTTTCAGTCCATGTTGCAAGGTGATGTGCCACCAAGGGTGTCTAAACGTCCGGTTGTGAGTTCACTAGCTGCGCAGTTGTCGGACTCGGAAGTGTCCTCAGATGATGGAGAAATCCATGAGGACTCTGACTCTGATGTCATGGGGCAGGAGGTGGAAGCTAAGTCCTCCATTAATGTTCCAGCCTTAGTTAGGGCGGTGCGGGCTATCCTACATGTTGAGGATGATGCGCCGGCTCCTAGGTCGAAGTTTCCTAATTTTAAAAAGGCCAAGGTGACCTCAACTGTGTTCCCCCTGTCTGATCAATTATCGGATCATATGGCGGCGGCCTGGCAATTACCTAGTAAGAGGTTCCATCCACAGAAGAGGTTGGCGGCGAACTATCCTTTTCCTGAAGCTCATTGCAGGAAATGGGAAACTCCGCCGGCGGTGGATTCCCACGTTACCCGCTTGATCAAAAGCGCGACGTTGCCATTGCCGTCTATCTCCTCTTTGAAGGATCCCACGGACAGGAAGGTGGAGACTTGTTTAAAGTCCATTTATTCTCTTTCCGGGGCGGTGGCTCGCCCGTCCATGGCTATCTCCTGGGTGGCTAAAGCCATTGAGGCATGGGCCAATGCCTTGGAGGATACCTTTCCTGATGAGGCTCCGGAAATCCAGAGAGCGTTAGTGGGACAGATGCGGGATGCAGCTTCCTATATTGGGGAAGAGTCTTTGGATGCCAGCCTGCTCACTTCTAGGGTGTCGGCTGCAGCGGTATCTGCTCAGCGCTCCCTGTGGCTGAGGTC
This sequence comes from Taudactylus pleione, assembly GCA_031769625.1. Taxonomy (NCBI): domain Eukaryota; kingdom Metazoa; phylum Chordata; class Amphibia; order Anura; family Myobatrachidae; genus Taudactylus; species Taudactylus pleione. The sequence continues at coordinate 14,887,728 of JAUIMM010000108.1, forward strand.
CTGGAGGGCTGATGCAGATTCAAAAAAGGGTCTGGAGGCCTTGCCTTTTAATGGTGATTTACTATTTGGTCCGGATTTGGACAGAATAGTGGATACTTTGGCTAAGTCCAAGTCGGCTTTTCTCCCTTCGGCCTCTGCGCCGGCTAAAGTGAGGAGCTCTGCCTTTCGGTCCTTTCGGGTTCAGGGTAAGGCCAAGGGCCAGTCCTTCCCGAGACATTCGGCGACCAAGGCCGCACCCAAGCCCAAGAAGCAAGCATGGAGTGCTCGACGCCCTTCTTCCAAGCAGGAGGATAAGCCTGCTGCCTGATGGGACGGGCCTCTCTCTGGGGGACCCCAGAGTGGGAGGCCGACTTCTCCAATTCGCCCAGTGTTGGCACAATACCACCACGGATGCCTGGGTTCGAGAAGTAGTCTCTCAGGGGTACGCCCTGTCTTTTCGGTTCAGGCCGCCCCACCAGTTTTTCTGTACGAGTCCTTCTCTGGACAAGACCAAAGCTGGTCAGATTCAGGTAGCTATAGAATCCTTGCTACAAGCAGGGGGCATTGTTCCCATTCCGCAGTCTCAGCGCGGGACGGGGTACTATTCTACTCTGTTTCTGGTACAGAAACCCAATGGTTCTCATCGCCCTATCCTGAATTTGAAGTCTCTGAACAGATACCTCAGAGTTCCCAGGTTCAGGATGGAAACGTTACGTTCCATCATTCTGGCGATGGAACCCGGGGATTATATGGTCTCCCTCGATATCCAGGACGCCTATCTCCATGTGCCCATAGCACCGGCACATCAGCGGTATCTGAGGTTTGCTATCCTGAACCATCACTACCAATTTCGGGCGTTGCCTTTTGGCCTTTCCACGGCTCCGAGGGTGTTCACCAAGGTGATGGCGGTTATGGCTGCCCACCTTCGGGGTCAGGGTCTACGTCTGTTGCCGTACCTGGACGATCTTCTGCTGCTGGCGAGCTCCCCGGAGGTGCTTCTTCGACATCTCCACCTGACCATTGCTTGTCTTCAAGCACACGGGTGGTTGATAAACTGGAAGAAGTCCTCCCTGATTCCATCACAGCGGATGGTTCATTTGGGAGCCCTGCTGGATTCTCGTCAGCAGCGGATTTTCCTGACTCCAGAGAAGGTTTCCTCCCTGCAGCTGCGGATACACAGTTGCCTGAGCAGTTGCCGCCTGTCGGTCCATTCAGCTATGAGAGTTCTGGGGTCCATGGTGTCGACATTCGACATGGTGGAATTTGCCCAGTTCCATTCACGGCCCCTGCAGGCGCTGATTCTATCGGAATGGAACGGGTTACCTTACCGGATCCGCTCTCAGATGCTGGTGTTGTCCGCGGAGGTTCGGCAGTCTTTGGCTTGGTGGCTTCAGACGGTGCATCTGGTCGAGGGGCGCCCCTTTTGGATCCCGGACTGGGTCCTGCTCACGACAGATGCCAGTCTTCGGGGTTGGGGGGCAGTGACCGGCTCATTATCGCTTCAGGGTCGTTGGTCCGCGGAAGAAGCACTTCTCCCCATCAACATCCTGGAACTGCGGGCTGTGTACAGGGCCCTGCAGTCGTCCGGCCCCGCTCTTCACGGAAGGGCGGTTCAGGTGCAGTCCGACAACGCTACCATGGTGGCGTACATCAACCACCAAGGGGGAACTCGCAGTCGGGCAGCAATGTCGGAGGTGTCTCGCATTCTTGCTTGGGCGGAGTGTCACGTTCCAGCGATCTCGGCAGTCTTCATTCCCGGAGTCCTCAATTGGGAGGCGGACTTCCTCAGCCGTCACGATGTGCATCCCGGGGAATGGTCGCTTCACCCAGAGGTGTTTCAGCTACTCGTGGACAGGTGGGGGCTGCCGGAGCTGGACTTGATGGCCTTCCGTCACAATCACAAGTTGCCCGTTTACGGGTCAAGGACAAGAGACGCAGGTGCAAGTCTGGTGGACGCGCTGTCGGTGACATGGACGTTTCACCTGGCATATCTGTTTCCTCCGATATCCTTACTTCCTCGGGTTCTGCGGAAATTCAAGCAGGACGGCGGCACGCTCGTGCTGGTGGCTCCGGCGTGGCCCAGACGTCCTTGGTACTCCGATCTGAGGTGCCTCTCCATCGACGCTCCGTACCTTCTTCCTCAGCGTCGGGACCTGTTGTCTCAGGGGCCCTGCCTTTACCCGGATCTGGGTCGGCTGTCTTTGACGGCGTGGCTCTTGAGACAGCCGTCTTGAGGTCTAGGGGTTTCTCCAGTTCAGTGATTGGTACCATGCTTAGGGCACGCAAGCCTGCCTCCACGCGGATTTACCACAGGGTGTGGCGCACTTATTTTCAGTGGTGTGAATCCAGAAACTATGATCCGCAGGTGTTCCGGGTTTCCAGAATCTTGGAATTTCTTCAATCGGGTTTGGACCTCGGCTTACGCCTAGCCTCTCTGAAGGTTCATGTGTCTGCTTTGTCCGTGTGGTTTCAGCGACGGATTGCTACACTGCCAGATGTTTACACCTTTTTCCAAGGTGTTCTCAGGATCCAGCCTCCCTTCGTGCCTCCGGTGGCTCCGTGGGACTTGACGGTGGTACTGAGGGTCTTGCAGGGTCCTCCTTTTGAGCCGCTTGAGTCGGTGGAGCTCAAGTGGCTGACGTTTAAGACCATTTTTCTCCTGGCAATTGCTTCGGCCAGGAGGGTTTCAGAATTGGGGGCGCTTTCCTGTCGCCCTCCTTTTCTGATTTTTCACCAGGACAGGGCAGTGCTCCGCACGCGTCCTGAGTTTTTGCCCAAAGTGGTTTCAAAGTTCCACATTAATCAGGAACTTGTTGTGCCAGCTTTTCAGTCACCTGATCTTTCTGCTGGTGAGGCTTCCTTGGATGTGGTCCGGGCACTTAGAATCTATGTGGACCGGACTGCTTCGGTTAGGAAGTCGGATTCTTTGTTTGTCCTCTTCGGTTTTCACAAGAGGGGTTGGCCTGCCAACAAGCAAACGTTAGCCCGTTGGCTTCGTTCAGTTATTTGTGAGGCTTATGCGCAGGAGGGTTTACCTGTGCCAGCCTCTGTTAAGGCTCATTCCACTCGTTCTGTGGGTCCCTCTTGGGCTGCTAGACGTGGCGCCTCCGCTGTTCAGCTGTGTAAGGCGGCTACTTGGTCTTCAATTCAGACGTTTTTGAGGTTTTATGCGTTTGACACCTTCGCCTCTCAGGATGCATCCTTTGGGCGCCGGGTACTCCTTTCAGCACAGGAGCGTCCCCGCCCTTAGTTAAACTGCTTTGGGACATCCCCAAGGTCAACCCTGTGGACCCCCTATGGACCCTGAAGTAGAAAACAAGAGATATGGTAAGAACTTACCTTTGTTATCTCTGTTTCTACGAAGTCCATAGGGTCCACAGGGCGCCCGCCCTGACGCACCTGGCTTCAAATGGGCTGTGTGGCTGGTCACCGGTTTTCCGTCTCCCATTTCTGTGAGTATGGTTTCTTGTGTGTTCCAGTCTTCCTTCTCTCTGTTTAGTCTCCTCCTCCGGCCTTAGCTGCTTACCAACTGAGGTGCCTGTGGCCGGGGCGGGGTATAGAGGAGGACGGACCCAAGTGCATCCTGGGAGCAGCAAAGCTTTAACTGCGTGGTGCCCGTGGATCCAGATCCAGCTATACCCCAAGGTCAACCCTGTGGACCCTATGGACTTCGTAGAAACAGAGATAACAAAGGTAAGTTCTTACCATATCTCTTGTTATTCCTGGACTTTTATTTACTGCCATTTTATGTCTACTCAAGCACTTATTAAAAATCCTAGTTTTATTTTCAAATCTGCTTCTGTGATCGCTCCTGCTACCACCCCGGGTCCACAAACAACCCAGAACATAACACCTATCCGGCTAAGGTTTTCCCGCGTCTGGGTTGCTCCTCCAACCCTCCTCTATTTATGAGATGCCCAGCGACCACTATCAGTGCTTTGCTGAAGTTGCTGATCTCAGGAGGTTTTGGGGAAGTCTCCCTGTATACCTCTCCCCAGAGGCCAGGTTATACAGTGTTCAAAATCCTACCAAGCCTTCTGTTTTGAGTAGCTGATTCAGGGCCCATTGCAAGTATACTGTATATGCATTGTATGTGACTTTTGCTAGCTCTGCTGTGTTGTTACTGCCTTTATTTTCTGTACTGTCAGGTATAGCTATCACTGCTATTTCTCCTCAATCCTTTGCTACAGGTGTGTGGGGAATAATTTTTTTATTGTTCTCAAAATTGTACTTCACATTTATTGTTGTATGTGAAGGTGGTCACATTTGCACTTATTTATTATGTCTAAAAAATAAGGGTAAACAGGAAACTGGCCTCGGTGCTGGATTCATGTAAAAGCGGCTTGTCCCCTCAGGACTTTATACAGGATGGTTTGTGTGCTATTTGTTACAAAGAACCACCTCACCAGTCCAGTCTACCAGCACCTGTACAGGAGCCATCTTGGGTGTCCTCCTTGTCTCAGGTTATGATGCAGCTGGTGGACTGTTTGGCTACTCCCATGCTGCCTCCCATAATGGGATACCCACAGCAGTTCCAGCCTGCTATGTTTGTTCCCCCTATACATCCTTCCTGGAAGGATGTTTATGCCCACTCAAGTCAGAGTACGGCTCAGTCAGCTGCTGCATTTCAACTAATGTTGCAGGCAAACAGACCGGTAGCCATTAAAGTGGCTAAGCGGACGATATAATTTGGTCAGTCTGCCCAAAATGTAGATTCAGACACATCATTGGAGGAGTCAGATGATGCGCCAGCTTCTTCTCCAGGGACTATCTCAGGAGAGGAGGACCATCCTTCTACAGTATATGTCCCTTCTTTGGTGAGGGCAGCCAAATCAATCCTAAAGATAGAGGATGATGAGCCAGCTCCTAGACCTAAGGCTCCATAGTTTAAACACCAGAGGCTGGTAATAGCTAAATTTCCTAAGTCTGAGCAGTTCACTGAACTTATGGGAGAAGCATGAAGTACTCCGGATAAATGGTTCCATGTTACAAAAAGATTAGCATCTTTGTATCCTTTCCCACTTACTGAATGTACTAAGTGGGAAGTCCCTCCTACTGTGGATGCTCATGTGATACATTTAGTCAGGAGTGCTACTTTGCCTATACCATCCGCATCTTCCCTTAAAGATCCTATAGATAGAAAACTTGAAACAGGTCTTAAATCAGTGTTTTAATTGTCTGGCGCTGTTACTCGGCCAGCTATGGCTGTGGCCTGGGTATCAAAGGCTGTTTAAGAATGGACAGGGGAGCATTGGATGATACTCTACAAAATGCTACCAGAAAACAGCTGACATATATCTCCCACATAAGGGAAGCGGCCTCCTATTGGGAGAAGCTGCAATAGATACTGGACTCCTGGCTTCTAAAGCATCTGCAGCATCGGTTGTTGCTCGTAGAGCCCTTTGGTTAAGGTCCTGGAAAGCAGATGCTGGATCCAAGAATCCTTGCCTTTTTTTGGAAACATACTTTTTGGAGAATTGGATAAGATATCAAAATCTTCAGGTCTGCAATCAACAGCTACATCAAAGTCTAGGCAGTCCTCTTTTGCTCTTCCCTGAGGGTGACAGAACCGAAAAGGACAGCCTTTCTCCAGACCGTCTAGTCCTCCCAGGACCACCAAGCAGCAAACTAAGGTCCTGGCCGGTCAGATGTCCAGCTGCCAGGCAGGATGACAAACCCCCTGCCTGATGGGAGGGTCCTCCTCCTGGGGGATCCCAGGGAGGGAGGCCGACTTCTTCATTTTGCGGACTGCTGGCATCAAACAACAACAGATGCCTGGGTCTGAGAAGTGGTCTCTCAGGGGTATGCCGTCAATTTCCGGAGGCATCCTCCCCAGAAGTTTTTTTGTACAACTCCCCCATCAGATTCTATCAAGGCCTTGGCCCACCAGGAAGTAATTTACTCCCTGCTGCGGGCAGGTTTGATAATCCCAGTTCCTGTGGTTCAACAAGGAAGGGGTTATTATTCCAATCTGTTTTTTGGTTCAGAAACCAAATGGGTCTCATTGCCCTATTCTAAATGTGAAAACTCTCAACAAGTTTATCCATGTAGCCAAGTTTCGTATGGAGACTCTTCGGTCAATTATTTTATCGATAGAACCTTGGGATTTTATGGCTTCCCTGGACATTCAGGATGCATATCTGCATGTGCCTATTATGCCATCCCACCAATTTGTACGGTTTGCTGTCCTGCAACAACATTACCAATTTCAGGCACTGCCCTTTGGTCTCTCAACGGCCCCTCTAGTTTTCACCAAAATAATGGCAGTTATGACGGCCTCAGGCGTCAGGGAGTCAGAATACCGCCATACCTGGATGACCTACTGATATTGGCACAGTATCCAGCTGTATTACAACACTATTTCTGACCATTGGCTGCCTACAAGCACATGGCTGGATCATCAATTGGAAGAAATCCTCCCTTTCTCCAATACAGCGGATGGTACATTTTATTTATTAACAGATTCTTATATAGCATATTCCATTGTGCTTTACAATTGGAAACAAATAGAACAAAAACTGGGTAATAACAGATAGATATATAGGTAGGAAGGCCCATCTCACAAGCTTACAATCTATAGGGAATCTGGGTACACTTCTGGATTCCAGGCACAAAGGGTGTTTCTGCCAGAGGACAATATTTTGGCCCTATTATTGTGAGTGCGCAAATTGCTCTGTAAGCATAGGGTATCCTTTTTTCAGTGATGCAGGTCCTGGGGTCAATGGTATCCACCTTCAACATGGTGGAATATGCTCATTTCCACTCTAGGTCTCTGCAACAATTGATTCTCTCCTGGTGAAATGGGCAGTACCATCTAATACGGTCCCAGAGGATCCTTCTCACTCCAGAGGTTTGGCTCTCTCGTGGTGGCTACAAAAGACTCATCTGGACAAGGGTCGCCCATTCTGGAATCCAAATTGGGTGCTCCTCACCAAGGATGCCAGTCTTTGCAGATGGGGGGCAGTTACAGGTCATCATACCTTTCAGGGAAGATGGACAAATCAGGAAAGTCACCTTTCTATGAACATCCTGGAGCTTCATGCAGTATACAAAGCACTCATCCTGGCATAGCACCTCCTCCATGCATGCCGGACCAGATCCAGTCCAACAATACGCCCTCAGTATCCTATCTCAATCATCAGGGAGGCACACGAAGTCAGGCAGCCATGAGGGAAGTTTCAAACATTCTGATTTGGGCAGAACGTCATCTTCTTGCCATCTCTGCAATTTTCATCCTGGGAGTCCTCAACTAGGAAGCAGATTTCCTAAGTTGTCAGAACATACATGCCAGAGAGTTGGCTCTCCACCCAGGAGTCTTTAAACTCCTGGTGAACAAATGGGGCCTACCAGATGTAGACCTCATGGCCTCGCGTAACAATCACAAGGTTCCCAGGTAGGGGTTCAGGACCAGAGATCACTCAGTCGCCTCCGTGGATGCGCTGGCAGTGAGGTGGGACTTGAAGCTGGTATACCTCTTTCCTCCAATTTCCCTCCTTCCATGGATCCTCAGGAAATTCAAACATTAAGGTGGCACAGTAATACTAGTAGCTGCTTGGCCTAGGCACCATTAGTTCACCGACATACGGAATCTATCTATAGGCACTCCGTTTCCTCTTCCTCTATGGCCAGATATGTTAGTGCAGGGTCCCTGCCTGCATTCAGACTTACCTCATCTGTCTTTGACGGCGTGGCTCTTGAGTCTTCCATCTTAAGAGTCAAAGGTTTCTCTGATTCAGATGATGCTTAGGGCACGAAAGCCGTCCTTTGCCCGCATCTATTACAGAGTTTTGCACTCCTTTGGTCAATGGTGTTCCCACAGAAAGTATGACCCTAATGTTTTTAGGGTTTCCTGGGTACTTGCCTTTCTCCAGGCTGGGTTAGACCTCGGTCTCCGCCTGGCCACCCTGAGAGTACAGGTTTCTGCACTGTCAGTTTGGTTCCAGCGAAGGATCGCTTCCCTGCCGGATGTTAGATTTTTTTTTTTCAGAGTGTTTTCCGAGTTCAGCCATCCTTTGTCCCACCAGTGGCACCATGTGATTTGTCTTTGGTTTTCAGGGGGCTACAGGCTCCCCAAGTTGAACCTTTAGATTTGAAGTGTTTGACAGTGAAGACACTTTTTCTCCTATCTCCTCTGCCCGCAGAGTCTCTGATTTGGCAGCACTCTCTTGTGGCTCCCCCTTTTTGATTTTTCACCAGGATAGAGCTGTCCTCCATACATGGGTGGGTTACCTTCCTAAGGCAGTATCCCATTTTCATGTGAATGAGGAGATTGTGGTTCCAGACTTCCAGTCTTCAGACCGTTCTGTAGGTGAAGCCTCCCTGGATGTGGTTCGCACTCTCCGTATCTATGTGGATCGTACAAACTCTTTTAGCAAATCATATGCTCTTTTTGTGTTTTATGGTTTTCACAAACGAGGCTGGCTAGCTAACAAGCAGACTCTGGCTCGATGGCTGCGCATGACTATCTCTCTGGCTTACACACAGGCTGATCTCCCTGTTCCAAACACAGTGACAGAACATTTTACTCAGTCTGTGGGACCATCGTGGGCATTTTGACATGATGCCTCTGCTGAACAATTCTGCAAGGCAGCCACGTGGTCTTCTGTCCACACCTTTCTTAGGTTCTATGCCTTTGATACTTTTGCCTCTGAGGATGCTTCCTTTGGGTGGTGGATTCTCCTTTCTGCTCAGGAGCATCCCCACCCTTAGGGGATCTGCTTTAGGACATCCCCATGGTATCCTTGTGGACCCCCTATGGACCCTGAAGAAGAAAATAAGAGTTGGGGGTGTGGCTTGGTAGCCTAAGATGATGGATGCTTTCTCCTGAGCTCCACATTGATTCCTAGAGAAGTAACCCTTGCCTGCTCCTAGCATATTGGGAACCCCCTCATTTTGTGCCCGCTGACCTACTGAGTGCCTGTGTGCCCTGCTTGGTGAGTTGGGGGAACCTCAGAAGTGAGGCTGACCCTGAATAGAGATGGCTGAATACTGAGCCCTTTGCTCCCAGCTGCCTTTCCCTGTTCCGGACTCCCTCCCCCTGCTGCACCATCGACGGAGCCCCCCGCCCTTACCAGAGTACGTACCTGGATGGGTGGGGTAGCTGGTCTCCCTGCCCACGACTCTCCGACTAAGCTCTTGGGCATCATCGGAGGTTGGCGGTGCACCCTCCTTCCCCCCTCATCTGCAGTGTCACTAGTGACTGCCGGTAACCTGGGCCTGTGACTCCGCAATGTGCCCCCAGCCAACAGCTGCAGTTTTGTCTGGACCTATGCTGCCGGGAACCTTACCCAGCAGCATCATCCTGCACTGCTCCCAGCTACGGAACAAGAGCATGGATCTCTCAGGAAAGGGCTGCTATCTTGATTGCCGCTGTTGCTGCATAGAGCACGGAGGACAGACACTAAAGACTACGGACCCCTGCACCTACAGGTACCCCCCCTTTGTGTTACCCACTTACTTAGTGGATGTTTTCATCTAGCCCACAAGTCCTCACTGAAGTAGTAAATTGGACTATCTTTCCAACATTAGAGGGGCTACTGTAGAGGGATACTAAGCTGGGATATCTAGAGGTCACTCTGGCCCAATACAAAGAGCTGTGCAGTGTGGGCACTTTTTTCCATAGCAGCCCAAAGGACCTCCATTTTATCATCTACATATATAATACCCTTGATTCGGCTACCTAGAAAATGTTTCTGCATTAAATATGCTACTGACCTCCATCGCTCCTTTATGATGTGATGTGATACTTTATTGACGTATAAATTACACCACAGTCTGCATTAATTCTGATATATTTACTGCTAACTATCATCAGTTCCTTTTTTCTCCATCTGATTGCTGTCCGATTTATCCATGGCACCTAAACGTCGTAAACATCCCCCATCTGTTCCTCCTATAAGCTTTTTTAAGCCTTCTCCATCATCTCAATCTTCTAAAGCAGGCTCAACGCAAGATAGGAGTAATAAACAGCTGTCTGCACTCATTGCACCTTTTGACTACTCTTCCCCTACATCATCACAACAGAGCAATATGGCGGATGATGCCCTCCTCACATTGGGGTCCATGAAACTGCTGTTGGCCTCCTTTAAAGCAGACATCTCCACTGATTTCAAAGGCGCTCTACAAACGTGCCAACAATCAGTTGACGATTTGGGGTCTCGCACTGATCTTCTCAAGAACAAATTAGAGGAGGTGGTTAAGTCTCACAATGAATTGATCACCCAACATGAGGAACTTCAGGTAGAAGTAACCTCACTCAAAAGTAAGGTGGGGGACCTCGAAGACAGGTCAAGACGCAATACTATTAAAATCTGCGGCATCCCGGAGCCAGTCTCCAATGTGGACCTGAAAAAATATGTTCCCTATAAACATCGGACACCGGAGGGACGGCTTTACTAGGGTAAGAATAGGGCTAGTTCTGCTTTAAAAGTCCAGCATTACCCGGTTACCGATGGAAACTTGTACTCCACACCACAATTCACAAAAGAGCTATAAACAACAAGTGGGGTGTGGAAAGCAATTTATTATTCATTTAATATTCATTTATAATCTTTTTTTACAACAATTACATCGTGGTATATTTTAAATAATTGCACGCAGACACAAGCACTCTTTTTTCAGATTTAATCTGAAAGAATATGCAACAGATATGTTTATAAAGCTACTCCCAACCACTCCGATTAATGACTTTCTCATGGATCGCATTCATCGCCTACCCAAGGCACGTACTGCACTAATCGGAGCCCCTAGAGACACCTTAATGCATCTCACTATTTCCACATCAAAGAATCAATACTCTAGACCATCAGATCTATCTACTCTGATCCTTGGTGACCTCCAAATATTTGGAGACCTTTCTGCAGCTACCCTGGCTCTTCGAAGATCCTTTCTACCAGTCACTAGGGCTCCCCGTTGGGGATTCCCCACCAAATTGCTGATAAGGAGAAATGGTTCTACCAACATCATTCCTACCCCGGATGATGGTATACAGCTTTTGGTGTCCTGGAACTTGCAGGACATTTCACTAAAGATCCCATGCAGTCCGCGGATTTATAGGGACTGGTCGCAAGCAGGCTCATTGACCTGATATCCTTTCACTTACATCATTCTAACAACTCTGTAGTCCCAGCTCATGTTATATGTCTGTGTTTTTTTATGTAATATCATTCTCACCTGAGTATATAAGCTCTATAATAGGTTGGGCTTATTATTGATACTGACCACCAAGGTTGTCTTTACTTCCATTATTTTAAACTATTGCTCTAAGAGCTTAACCATCTTCTTTCCACAGCCATTGAGGAAACTGTGAGATTTGTTTTGTTTACTATATCTGGTTTTACGGGGTATATGAATTCTACCTATTCATTTCTGCTGTTACGGATAGTAAAATACCCCATAGGTTTTCCTATTGGTTTCATTTACTTCTTCGCATACCACCCACTACAGGGTAGGAATTGTTCTCTCTTTTCCCATGGTAATCCATAATTCTCACTATTAGTGTGCAGATTTGTAACAGCTCTTCAATTTTACTGGGTTCAAGATATATTCGGACAAAGTTTATTTAATAATATACACTGTAATTTGTGCTATTTTCCATATATTTTTTTTTCTTAGTATAGTTGTTCATGGATGGAGGTCCATTTCCTCTGCCACATAGCCCCAATGTATCACCATTGGAGGTGGTATTTTTAGATACTATTTTCATTCCTTTTATGCATGTATTCCTTACCTATTGTTTTTGTCTCTTAATTTTTCTCCCTTTTTCTGGGACACTGATCAACATTTTTTTTCTTTATCTCTGTATGCAATGGTTCTCAGCATGTCTTTGTATTTCATTAAATGGTTAAGGTTCTCTCGTTGAACGTTGGCCCTTAGATATTTTGCCAAAGCAAAGGCTCATATTGTAGCTCTACAGAAAAAACATTTCCTCCAATCTTCTCCTTCCCAGTTCTCTAATTTCCAATTGCCTAATTGCTATATGTCTAATGGACCCTTTAAGAAAGCGGGGGTCGCGATACTAATTTCCAATTCTTGTAATTTTGTCCTGCAGGATCAGATAACAGACCAGGAAGGCAGGCCTATAATACTTATAGGTCACTTGGATGATAAACCAGTGACAATTATATCGGTATATGTCCCCAATACCAAACAATCCGCTTTTACTAGGAAATTTTGTACGGCTCTCCAATCTTGTAGTAAAGGATCACTATTGCTCCTAGGAGATTTAATATGGCTATAGACCCCTCTCTTGATAAATTTTCTACAAAAATTAAAGTCCGCTCTCACCCCACCCAGGATCATTCCCACACGTTTAGACATATCTTATGTGAATACGATTTATATGATATTTGGAGGGCCAAACACCCCGGTGAGAGGGATTATACCTTCTATTCTCACATCCATAAATCCCATTCATGTTTTGATCTGGCCCTCTCTGACAAATGGACCATACAACACATTACTCGATCCTCTAAATTACCAGTCGCCTGGTCTGACCATGTAGCACTGAGCCTATGCAGGGATGTTACCTGCTCCCGAACCCCTCCAGGTCCCTGGCGTTTGGGTGAACACCACCTTTCCAAGCTAGAAGCTAAACAAACTATCTCCAATTCCCTCTCTTTATTTTTAGAGACTAATAAACCAGAGGATACATCCTTCTTCACATTCTGGTGTGCATTAAAAGCAGTAGTTAGAGGGTCGGCCATTCAAGCAGCGGCGCCTATACGTAAAACAGCAGTGTCATTCCAAGATGATTTTGAATCCATACTAACTGAATTACAATCTAAACATAAGTTTGACCTGTCCAATAACAAACTCTATTGTGAACTTCTTAGGAGGAGGAGGAGTGGAAGGAGGAGGAGTGGAAGACCTTAGCACTGAAAGAGGTTCACAAAACACTATTCAGATTAAAGCAAAAGTTTTATGGTCAGGGAGACAGGGCAGGTCGTATGCTTGTAAGAAAAGTAAGGGGTGGAAGAGTGAGGGACTGATAACTAACACGAAGGGCATGAAGGTGACGGACCCCTTCTCTATAGCTGATACTTTTGCTGAGTACTATACTACTTTGTATAATTTGCATGCAGACTCTGAGGTCCACAGAAAAAAGGGATTTGCCCTCCAGCACACTGTAGCAGAATCAACAAAAAAATACTTAAATCCTACATGATAATGGATAATATATGAAATAGGTCGTGGATAATACCTGACATCCGCGTGGTATTAGCCGGATGAGGTGAAACGGAGGGCAGTGTCCGGATTGCCGCTCCGAATGTGGAGGCTGCCCGTTCCTCCTGAGACCGAGTCCTGTGAAGTGTGGATGAGTCCGGGCAGTGTCACATGGGCTGATCGATCTGCAGCTGCTGCAGATCGATCACGCGGATGTCAGGTATTATCCATTACCTATTTCACAGGTCACCAGCTACCTATACCCACTACATTGTGGAAGTATATCCACTTGGATATTAAATAACTTTTAATCTGACTATTTATGTCTGAATGTTGCAACCCCTAAATCAACATTCTGACACAACATTACGGTTATATTCTCCAAACAATCAAAGGAGTCCATCAGACTTTCTCAATATGCAGTCACGATTATTTGCTATCTGTTTTTAATTTTTAATTATCATTTTTCTATCTTTTATAATTGACATTTTAAAGTTTATCTCAATATATCAACTTGTGATCAATTCACCTGAATCATGCATAATTATATTGTCATAAATCCAATGTTATTGGAGAGCAGTATGGTCTCCCCATTCCCCCTTAAAGATTGTCTTTGGCTACCCTCATCAATTACAGTAAAGGCTTTGGAAAGGTCAGTGTCTGTCTCTAACTCCCGCAAAGCCTGGATGGAATTAACCATGCTGACACCGGACATTCTCCTTCCCTCTACTAATTTTTCCATTGAGGGCTTAGCCACCTTGATCCCGAATGTATCTTTTGATACTTGGAGAGCTCGAGGAATTTTTATCTTGGCTGAAGTAACTACCCCTGACTCCTTATTGTCACACACCCAGATTCAATCACTATATTCACTCCCTTCCAGGGACCTCTAGTATCTACAATTGAGACATTGCCTTTGTAGTATTACCCCTTCTCCACATATAGTGCAGAAACTACCCACATTTCTTAATGATCAATTGTGTAAGACTGGAAGTAGAGGAGGTTTTAAGTGGTGGTATTCATATACAGTATAACTAAACCCCACAAATTTACCAAATGTAATATTTTACTGAAATGGGAGGCAGACCTGTCTTGTATAATACCTGAGGAAGATTGGTATATAAGATTCAGAACTTGTTTTAACCTTTCTAAGTGTATTTCCCACTCAGAACAATTTTATAAATTGCTTCATCGTTTATATTTCACACCAGTATTAATGCACAATCTCTGGCCCTCCCAATCTAATTTATGCTGGTGCAACTGCGGAAATGTGGGTTCCTTAGCCCATATATTTTGGTCATGCCCACATATCACTGCTTTATGGTCATCAGTGTTTGGTCTAATCTCCAAAATACTGAATGTATCTATCCCACCTCATCCATTAATATCAATATTCCATCTATATCATGGTGGCTTGACCAATAATGATCATTATGTTATGGGTCATATCCTCCATGCCACTAAATTAATGCTAGTGCGACACTGGCGTTCACCCTATTAACCCAGTTTGGATGCTATTGAGAAAGATGTATAATCTCATTACGAGTTTGAAGTGGCGGGAGTATCCTATTCCTCCTCCTTTATTAGATGGTTTGGATGGAACGAATATTAGGAAGCGAAATCTGGGGATTAATTGCAATTTTTCTCTTGTGATTTTCCAGTTTTATTGTTAATCGTATAATAGATAAACCATTGTACTGCTTAATGTTTACTATTGAATTTATTATTGGTGTATTTTACATACGTTTTGATACTGTGTACTTTTTTTTAATGTCTTTCTTTTATTACCCCCCCTTTTTTTTAACCCGTCCCCTTTTCCTTCTGTAACCCGCCCCATTCTATTTTCTTTTTAAATTCAATAAAAATGTATTGTTGAAAGAAAGAGTTATGGTAGACTTACCTTTGTTAACTGTTTTTCTTCGAGGTCCATTGTGTCCACGGGGCACCCACTCACCTGGCTGCATTGGGTAATTTGTCTTTCGGTCATGGATTCCCTCATCTTCTGTGAGAGTGTTTCTGGTGTACATTATCTTTCCTTCTCCTCTTTCCTTCTCCTGCCTTAGGCTTGTTTGCAATAAAACTGAATGCCTGTGGCCAGGGGGCAGGGTATACAGTCAGGTCCATAAATATTGGGACATTGACAGAATTTTCAGATTTTGGCCTCTATTCACCACCACAATGGCTTTGAAATGAAACAAACAAGATGTGATTTAACTGCAGACTTTCAGATTTAATTTGAGGGTAATTACATCCAAATCAGGTGAACGATGTAGGAATTACAACAGTTTCAATATGTACCTCCTACTTTTTAAAGGGCCAAAAGTAATGGGACTATCAACTCAAAAGCTATTTCATGGACAGGTGTGGGCTATTCCCTCGTTATTTCATTATCAATTAAGCAGGTAAAAGGTCTGGAGTTGATTCTAGGTGTAACATTTGCATTTGGAATCAGTTGCTGTCGACTCTCAATATGAGATCCAAAGAGCTGTCACTGTCAGTGAAGCAAGCCATCATTAGGCTGAAAAATCAAAACAAGCCCATCAGAGAGATAGCAAAAACTGTATGTGGAGGAGGAACTGAGGCAACCTGGGAGCTGAATGCTTAACTATTTGGTGCCTGCATCACTCCAGCCACATTTCCCCCATTGTATCCCTGAGTTCCCTATGGACAACGAAGAAAAAGAGTTAACTAAGGTTAACTACCATAACTCTTATTTTTGGAAATGTGGATTAACAACAAAGGGCAAAATTTACTAAGCAGCGGGTTCTAAACCCCGGCGGTTTGGTGGCAGTTTTGCTGTCCACAGATTTACCAAGGTCAAAACCGCTGTCAAAACAAATTATAGAATAGAACAGGGCTGTCATTTAGAAACCGCTGCCAAACTGCCACCAAACCCTCGGGGTTTAGAACCCACCGTCAAACCGCCACCAAACCGCGGGGGTTTAGAACCCACTGCTTAGTAAATTTTGCCCAAAGTATTTATTTGTAGTGGTTATAAAAAAAAATAATTACATCTTTCTTCTTCAGGGTCCATAGGGCTCCACAAGGAGACAATGGAGTGTAGGTGGTACTTGGAGGATGACACCAACAGCAAAGCTTTTTCCTATCCCAGGATGCTCTGGTCCTTCCTCTTATACTGCGCCCACAGCCTGAAGGCAAATCAGTTTTGTTGGTGTCCGGCAGGAGCTGGATGACAACAGAACAGTGGGGCTGCTGTAAAGCAGCCCAAGCTTTATGTTTAAGATTTATTTTTTATTTCATTTTTCAGAACAAGCAGCGCTAGACAGTCCTCTGGATGTCTGCAATGCTGCTCCATCACCCCTCCATGGTGCCAACACTCCAGCCCCTGGCTAGGTACTCTCGGCGGGGCTCCAGGGGAACCTAGCTAGCAGGGTTCCTCGAACCCCAGACTGCTGCCCAGACTCAAGGGGACAGGTAATGGCAGTCTTACCTCTGGTCTCAGGAGACAGACTGGAGGCACTGATGTGGACACTGGTTCTACCGGGACTCCACTGGATCACCAGGGCATAATCTATACTGGCGCAGGGGACAGAGAAAAAGTCAAGGACCCGGTGGTTGATGTCAGCATAGGGGAGAAGGCACTCTCCCTGCAGCCCCTTCCCCAGCAGTCTTGCCACCACTGAGCTGCTCCTCCTTCACCCTCCACCCCCTCAGAGACTCACAGCAGCCATTTTCTGCTATAGCCTCAGTCTTCGGGAATGCTGGGTCTGGTCTCCCTGTATACCTCTCTTCCTAGGAGCCAGGTTATACAACGTTATTTCCTACCAGCCACTGCAGTCTGTGTAGTTGATTTTAGTGCCCACTGCAGTTATATTGTATACTCTGCATTGTATGTGACTTGTGCTAGTGCTGCTGTTTATTTATTCTCAACTGCATCTTGTTATACGGCACCTGGCCCTCAGCCCCTGCATCCTCTCCTCAGGACCCCCCAATGGCTTCTTTTTCACAGGTGTTGGCAAAAATTACAGACCACCTAGAGGTCTCTGTGGTAGCTCCCCCTATGGGATGGCCACAGCAGGTACTCCCTGCACATTATTTGCCTCCCCCATGGGTAGATGTACTTTCTACCTCAGTGCAGAGTCTGGTGGATACTACTACAGCTTTTAAACAAATGCTGCAAAAAAAGAGAAACCCTTACCTAGTAAACCTACTAAGTGTGCTGTGTTGTGTTCCTAGTCCACCCAGCTATCAGATTCTGAATTATCATCTGGGGAGGCAGAAGACGCAGACCTATCTCACTCTGACTCCCCCTAGGGAGATGAGGAACTCCCCTCTAAATTAAATATACCTGCACATGGGAGAGCTATAAAATCTATTCTTCAAATAGAAGAGACAGAACCAACTCCTAAGGCAAAAGAGCCACTATTTAAGTGACAGATGGTCATTTTGCCAGAGTTTCCTCACTCTTATCAGCTATCTGATCATATGAGTGAGGCATGGAATATGCCAAGTTAAAGGTTTCAGCTGCCTAAATGCTAAATTTCCTTTTACCCTCTTCCAGCTACTGATTTTACTAAATGGGAAGTTCCCCCTGCAGTGGATTCCCACATTACATGCCTAGTTAAGAACGCTACCTCACCTATCCTTACTGCAACCTCCTTAAAGGAGACTACGGATATAAGGACTGAAGATTGCCTGAAATCTATATAATCTCTTAAAGGAGCTATTACTCATCCTGCCAGGGATATGGCCTGGGTGGCAAAAGCCATTGAGATTTGGGCAGAGGGCCTAGAGATACATTTCCCTCTGATGCTTCGATGGAACAGCTGTCCTACATATCTCACATTAGAGATGCAGCCTCCTATTTAGGTAAAGCGGCTTTGGATACTTGTCTCCTAGCTTCCAAGGCATTTGCTACTTCGTGGTAGCCCGTAGCCCACTGTATTGTTTGGCTTCACTCATGGAAGGCATATTCAGACACTAAAATGGCATTGGAGTCTCTGCCTTATTCTGGGGAGATCCTGTTTGGTCCAGAATTGGACAAGATTGTGACTATCTTGGCAGCTTCGAAGATGGCGTTCTTGCCATCTGCATCTACTACGGAGCTTCGGATGTCATCCATTCGGTCCTTTTGTCCTCAGGGAAAAGCTAAAGGTCAGTCCTTTCCAAGGCAGTCGGCATCCACTAAGTCCTCCAAACCTAGGACCAAACAGGCCTGGGCTACTAGACATCCACCTACCAAATCTGAGGACAAGCCTTCAGCCTGATGGGGTGGGCCTCTCACTGGGGGCTTCCAGTGTGGGAGGCCAACTTTTTCAGTTCGCCCAGTACTGGCATCAGACCACCATAGGCATCTGGGTAAAAGAAGTGATCTCCCAAGGATATGCCCTCTCATTCCTGAGGCGCCCCTCCCAGCAGTTCTTTTGCACAGGACCTCCATCGGACCCAAGCAAAGCACTGCTGCTCCAGAAGGCTATTCAGTCCTTACTGCTTTTGGGGGTAATAATTCCGGTCCCCTCCTCACAGCAAGGGAAAGGCTATTATTCTACCCTTTTCTTGGTTCAGAAGTCCAACAGGTCTCATCAGCCTATCCTCAACCTCAAGTCTCTGAACAAGTTTATCAGGGTGCCGAGGTTTCGTATGGATACCCTCCTCTCTATTGTCCTGGCTATGAAGCCTGGGGACTCTATGGTGTCTCTGGACATTCAAGACGCTCACCTATATGTACCTATAGCATCTTCTCATCAGCAGTATCTCCGATTTGCTATACTACAGCAACATTGCCAATTTCAAGCTCTGCCTTTTGGGCTTTATACAGCTTCTTGGGTCTTTACCAAGATCATGGTAGTTATGACGGCCTATCTTCATTATCAAGGGATCAGACTGCTCCCATACTTGGATGATATCTTGCTCTTAGCAAGCTCCCCGGAAATTCTTCACCGCCATCTACAGGTAACTATTGCCTTTCTACAAATGCATGGTTGGCTGATCAACTGGAAAAAGTCTTCCCTGACTCCTTCTCAAAGAATGGTACATCTGGGAGCCCTCCTGGACTCTCAGGCTCAGAGAATCTTCCTGACAGCAGACAAAATCTGTGCATTACAGCAACAAGTGCGCAGATTACTCCACAGTCGCCGAGTGTCAATTCACTCTGTAATGCAAATCTTGGGATCCATGGTGTCCTCCTTCAACATGGTGGAGTTTGCTCAGTTTCACTCCAGGCCCCTACAACACCTGATCCTTTCCAGGTGGAATGGGCTGCCCCATCTGCGCAGATCCCAGACAATGGGCCTCTCTTCTGAGGTTTGCCTGTCCCTCTCCTGGTGGCTACAGACATCCCACTTAAACAGGGATTGCCCTTTTTGGATCCTGGACTGGGCACTCCTCACCACAGTTGCAAGTCTCCACGGTTGGGTCACAGTGACTGGCCAGCACTCCTTCCAAGGACGCTGGACTCCAACTGAGGCAGTTTTACCAATCAACGTATTGGAACACCGAGCCATTTACAAAGCCCTCATTCTGGCTCAAGTTCTTCATCAGGGCAGACCAGTACAAGTACAGTCCAACAACACCACCGCAGTGGCCTACCTCTACCAAGGAGGCACTCAAAGTCAGTCAGCAATGGTAGTAGTGTCCCACATTCTCACATGGCCTGAGTCCCAGCCATCTCCACAGTGTTCTTCTCTGGGATTCTCAATTGGGAGGTGGAGTTCCTCAGCCATCATGACATGCATACAGGGGAGTGGTCTCTACATCCAGAAGTCTTTCAGCTCCTGGTGGACAAATTGAGTCTACCGGACGTGGACCTCATGGCCTCATGACACAACCAGAAGCTTCCAGTGGACAGGATCAGGATGAGGGACTCTGATGCAGCCTTCATGAATGCATTATCTATGAGGTGGACCTTCCATTTGGAATACCCTGGCTTCCTTCCCAAGGTGGTTTCTCCATTTCACCTTCATGAGGAAATTGTGGTTCCGGCCTTTCAATCACCAGACCTCTCGGCAGGTGAGCGGCTTCTTTGGATGTGGTCTGTGCTCTGAAGATTTACGTGGACCGTACTAGTTCCATCAGGAAATCGGACTCCCTCTTTGTCCTATATGGATTCCACAAGAAGGGATGGCTAGCTAACAAACAGACTCTGGCCAGATGGCTTCGCATGACTATCTCAGAGGCTTACACGCAGACTGGCCTTCCTGCGCTGGCTACAGTATCTGCTCATTCTAATTCTGTGGGTGTCTCGTGGGCAGCCTGCCGTGGCACGTCTGCCGAACAACTATGCAAGGTGGCCACATGGTCTTCTGTCCACATCTTTCTTAGGTTCTATGCATTTGATACATTTGCCTCTCAGGATGCTTCCTTCTGGTACTGCGTTCTCCTCTCAGCTCAAGAGCATCCCCAACCTTGAACAACTACTTTGGGACATCCCCACTGTCTTCCTGAGGAGCCCTATGGACCCTGAAGAAGAAAAGGAGAGTTATGGTAAAACTTACCTTTATTAACTTTCTTTCTTTGAAGTCCATAGGGTCCATAGGGCACCCGCCCTGATGCACCTGGCTTCTATGGCTTTCTTCTCTTGGTCACTTGTTTCCTTCTCTGTTTGAGAGTGTGATTCTACAGTGTACCAGTCTTCCTTCTCTCCTATCCTGCTCCTGCCTTGGGCTTGTTAATTAAACTGATTTGCCTTCAGGGCGGGGCTTTGCTGTTGGTGTCCGGTCCTCCAAGTGCCACCTACACCCCATTGTCTCCCTGTGTACCCTATAGACTTCGAAGAAAGAAAATTAACAAGGGTAAGTTTTACCATAACTCTCCTTTTTTGCCACTTTGGTTACATTACATAGAAACATAGAATTTGATGGCAGATAAGACCATTTGGCCCATTTGGATGTGCGGCATTAGAATGAGCAAAAAGACTATTTTCTGATAATACAAAGAGGGGTATTCAATATGAAACGTTAACTTCACTGTCGAAGTTAACGTTTCATATCAGAGTTTTTACCTGCATTAAAGTATCGTGCGCGTGCGCCTGCTTATCCCCGTATTCAATATAAAATTAACGGAAACGGGAACCTCCGAAGTTGGATTTGCGTAAAGTTACGAATTTTTCCTTAAAAAAATTGTAAGACCCCCATAAAGTTGTAAAAACATGGGGGATCACTATGGGTACCCCCATTTTAGCCTTTAAAAGAAAGTCGGGGATTTAAATAGCTGCAGCAGGTGTTTTTTCCCGACATTGAAGAAGTGTTGCAGAAGAGCACTTAGGTTATTTTTTTCATTTTTTTAAGTGGTCCCATCAAATTTGGGGTACATGAAAATGGGTACTAGCATATATTTAAGTCCCTAAAGTAAGTTTTTAAAATTCTGCAATTGTGCACCTGCCGCTATAAATCTATTCTAGAAAACACCTGCCGCATACTTGCAGAATAGCCCTGAACCTATTTCCCTATTGTTAATCATTTTTTTCCCATTTTTTATTTTTTCACCCCAATTTTTAAATTTATTTTTTTGGGGTGTCCCTATTTTTTTTTTTTTACTTTTTTTGACACAGTTCTTTTTTAAATGTCATTCCCAGGGGTGCAGGCTATTTTTTTTAAGCCTGCACCCCTAAACCCCAATTCTGCACTTTTTTTCGACACCTATTCAATGGTGAAAAGTTATCACCGTTTTTTATCAAAGACTTTTCAAAACTGCGATAAGTCTTTGAAATTGAATACTGTGTAAAACTAAAACCTGCGATAATGACGTCATAAGTGCGATATTAACGCAAAAACGATGTTATCGCTCCCATATTGAATACCCCTGAAAGTCTTCTGAAAACAACAAGATATGATTTGTGTGGTGTGATGACTTGGGGTATTTAGCTCGGCAGAGGGTGGATGGGTGCAGTGTTTAGGTGCTTATTGAGGGTCCACACACGGCTTTCAATTAAACAAATGATGCTTTTACTTCCAGCTTGTGAATTCAGGATACAGAAAATAACAAACAGAAAATAACCAAACAGCCTAGCCCCTGTTTAGGGCATCTAACTCACTTCTTGAGCCCTCTCTAGTGTGACGCAGCTAGTCTGCCAACAAAGTCCCTGCCTGCTTCTTGAAGGCCTATCACCGACTCCAGCCTGGCTTGGCTTGGCTGCCACAGCTACATAAACACAGTCCTGGTGGCCTTCCCTGTATCACACAGATATAGGCCCTGGCTTTCTCAGCCCGCAGCTTCACTGCTTCAATGTCCCACGGTCAGAGAGTTTTGTGGTCCCCCCTTGCATCCCGCAAAGGTCCAGACACCGGCCTCCTGGCCCCCAATGGCTCGCTCAGCTTCACTGGGCTCTCTGGCTGTTACAGTCCCAACTAGACTGTCTCCACCAGTCTGACTGCTGGCCTTCTAATTAGCTCACACCTGAGCTCTTTCTTCCAGGCAGGTGTATCACCACTCAGTATTTCAACCCTGTGTGGGAGGATCTCTCCAATCCCACACAGAATCTGCCGCTCACCAACGCCATCTCTGGTGATACTGCCACAGTGGGTACTGCATAATAAAAATCAGTGATATTAGAATGTGACAAGATCTAACAAAGAAAAATTATCTCAGCACAGGGTTTAACAACCCTCAGCAGTGAAAGGGTTAAAAAAAAAACCACATAAATACAAATGTGTAAATTTACAGATAGGGCAGATAATGTTTGCTAAAAACCCCAAACATTCTGTATTGGTTAAAAACAGTGAAAATACATTGATCAATGTAACAAGTCAAGTATAG
The DNA here is from genome assembly GCA_031769625.1 of Taudactylus pleione. Classification (NCBI taxonomy): domain Eukaryota; kingdom Metazoa; phylum Chordata; class Amphibia; order Anura; family Myobatrachidae; genus Taudactylus; species Taudactylus pleione. The sequence continues at coordinate 14,910,585 of JAUIMM010000108.1, forward strand.
TGCTATGACCTAAGTCATGTTTTGTCTGGATCTTAAGTAACACTTTTTATTGTGACCTGGCATCTGCATCTTGCCCCTGTGATAACTTATACCATATAGTCACATACTAATATACATCCGCACAGACTTAAAAATTAAACCATCCAATCCCCATAGCAAGATAACATTAATTTCTGTATTAAAGGGGAGATGTACCTTAAGAATATTAACTAAACATAGAAAGTAACAAAAGAGATACAGTATTCTTACTTGTACTAATATTTATTCCTATATAACAAATTGTTACCATAATGATCCTCTAGATCATCTTGGGTGGCCAACCAGTCAGAGGCAAAAAATATATGTAGTCAAGTCAAAGATTATGTGCGCACTGAAGGTGCACTCGCAAAAATGGGGTGTGTCCTAGCTGTGACAAGGCCATGCCCCATTTTTGTGAGCATGCCTTTGATATGACATTTGCAGGAGCATGACATTGTGTCACACCCCTGTAATAGTGCCCTTTATGCAATGCCCCATGTAGTATTACCCATTATGCAGTGCTTCCTGTAGTAGTGCCCGCATTCGGCACGATTTACCACCGGCCGCATGGCGGCTGGCGGTTCAAATCCCGGCAGCGGGGCAGCCTGACAGAGGAGAAAATCCCGATCGTCCTACAGGTAAGTATAAACTAACCTAATTTTACCCCCTATATATATATATATATATATATATATATATATATATATATATATATAATAAATAAAATAAAAAAAAAATATATATATATATATATATATTAGGGGTGAGCGGGTTCTGTTTTACTCGGTTCTTATCGCCACTTTACCGCAATTTCGGCTCGATTTCATTCGCTATCCAAAACACGTGTTCGGCGATAGCCAATAAAAAGATCCGAGTAAAACCGAACCCGCTCACCCCTAATATATATATATATATATATATATATATATATATATATATACACACATACATATATACACCCTAGACAAATTTGAGAAGGAGGATGAAATTAGTTCAGGACATGTGCAGAACAGACTTCCTCCATTACACAAGGGGGATCCAAAGATGCAGCTCTAACGCGTAAGATGCAACCTGGTCAGGTAACCCACTCCTGGCTGCGGTTGCATCCCATGCATTAGTGCCAGGCAAGTGGTTAAGGGCCCGCTTGTGCCTATTGTCACCCTGTAAAAGAAATATTAAAATAAAGACAGTACACTTCCGGTGGGCGGGTCATCTGATATGGCCGCGTTTTAATTCCTCTCCTGACTGAGGTGCCTGATCTTCCTCCATTCACTGAACCCAGTGCTTCAATCTCTGCACTACAAACTGCGTTGGACAGAGGAAGTGTGGAGGATTGTTTTGGTGCCTTATTTAAGGGGGGAAACCTTTTCTACACCGGAGTCTGGCCATTGAGCGAAGTGGCCTGTATGAACGCCATCTCTTTGGCGCGAAATCAAGCGTGGCACCGGAGATGTCTCTCCCTCGGCTTTTTCTCATCCTTAAGCTGACTGATGTGTCACTGGTGAGCCCATTCGCATAGGTTGGTGGCTGCATCTCTGCTGTTGCCCTACCAACTTTCCCCAGCAGAGTTTGAAAGCCAGACTGCCTAATTAACATCGGACCTTGCTGTTGGGGTAAGAGCCGCATATTGTGGAGGTCCCTCTGGCGCACAGACTCTACTTACCTTCAGTGTCACCTGTTACACCAGGGAGAAGCCGTGGACACCGCATTCCCCTACTTGCCTACCTTCTGGATTGCCGCCTGGCCCTATTAGCGGCGCTTGGATTCCTTCCGGCTCCCGTGTTTCCCGCGCTGCAAGCTGTGGATCTGTACGGCTGTTGTGAGAGGGACTCCAGTATCCTTTTCTATACTGTGTTGCCTGCCTCTTCTCCAGTGGCTGGATGGCGGGTGCTTCCTGTGACGGGCTTTGGCTGCCTACGTCTGGCAAGAGGGGAAACCTGCTTCCGTGTCCCTGTTTGGAGTGCTGCTTTGCCCTGGTTCTGCCTGTGGTTGTTGGGGCTGTTCCTCCTGTGGAGTGATCGTGGTTTTCCTGATGGCTGATGGTGGACCATAGGAGCTATAGTCTACACACCTTGTTTGTACTTGTCCTTCTATTCCTGTTATCCCTAGTGTTTCTCCCATTCCTCTAATCTGTGCCATGCTTCCTCCTCACTTCCACACCATTTCTTTTTCTATTCTCTTGCCGGGATTGCTCATAAACTTTCTTGGACACTCCATATTGAATGTTTTTACTAAATTAACAAGGAGGAGTATTGAGCACCGTTTGATCAGTGGGAACAGCACTTCTATTGTTTTGAAGAGTCACTGAGGAGTTTTGCTTCTGTTGTACATTATTTTGATTTAACAGTGTATTTATATATTTATATATTTTGCTGAAGATATTTGGTGGTAAATATTTGCACCTGTGTCAAAACCACTTATTGAAGGTGAACGCCATCTAGTGGCCCTTTTTCAATACTGTAAGTTCACTTTTATTATATTGTGTACTACTGTTGTTAAATGGTCAAAGATTAACATTTAGTGACCTTTTTTTGAAAAATAATATGTAGTCTTGATCAATTATTGGGAGAATCCCATAGGGAACATTCATCTGTACATGTAAAAGATATTTCTATTCCTGCGCAGGCACTTTGTTTTGATTTCTGTGATTCTGCTCAGTTACTTCTTGTAGGCCTATGACTCCCTACTCTCTCAGTTTACTGTATACACTCAAACATACTTGTAGTTTGTCTAATTTTTTCTTCTCTTTTTGGGGTATGGACAGTTATTTTGATAAAACCATGCCACCTAAACAAAATACATCTGCTAAACAAGGTAAAAATAAGGCACCTCTTCAGAAGTCTGCCCCATCTTCTCCTACTATCTCAGATCATGGCCCTTTAGACTCATCAAAAGGGGATTGTACACCCCTAACAGCTAAGGAAATATCTGACTTTATGAGGCCATTGATGGATGTGAGGTTTACTGATCTCCAGACCCGTCTAGCAGTGTCAGCCTGGGGCATGAAGGGCCCACCGGGGGAATGCAGTGGTAGGGGCCCATGCTTAAGAAGTGTGGCCAGTCACCACAGATGTTTAGCTAACCAATAGGCAAATCTTGGTGTAGTTCCTAGTGGTACTACACCAGGTAATTGACCATCTAATAGAATATCAATGTATGATTGGATGTCTGGAACCTGACACCTAAAGGAGGGAGGTGGGCCCTCAAGCAGTAGGGCCCACCAGGGATTTCTCCTGTTCCCCTGTGGGCCAGTCCAACCTTGCCATCTAGAAGCGGGATTGGCCAGAATAGACTAACATGCCTCTCGCATAACCGCATTAGAATCAAGGGTTAGCGATACTGAGGATCATTTGCATTCCTGTCAGACAGAAGTGTCAGCCCATGACAGTCTATTGCAACAACTTCAGGAGAAAGTAGATGACCTAGAGAATAGGTCTAGGCGAAACAACCTACGATTCATAGGGGTGCCTGAAACAATAACTGGATCAGATTTAACATATTTTATTACCACAGATGTTCCCACAGCATTGGGGATCATGGGTAATATAGATATCCCACATATTGAGAGACTTCATATAAATGGGGTGGAAAGGGAGGGAGGCCGGCAAAGGTCACGACCCGTGATAGCACGATACCTTGATTACAGCGCAAAGGAGCAGATTTTGATTGCATTTCGTAGATCTAGGGAATTATTGGTCAATGGTAACAAAATTCTGATATACCAAGATTTTTTTGCTATAATAAGCCAAACGAGAAAAGAATTTTCGGAAGTTTGCTCTTTTCTACATAACAAGAAAATTAGATTGCCTTATTATATCCTGCAAAGCTTCGAGTCTTGGAGAATGGATCTAATCTGTTTTTTATGGACCCTAATTTGGCCAAATCACACTTTATGTCTCATGTGTCCCCACGTCAATCTCCCAACAGATGATTATTCTCTACAAATATTTTCAAACTGTTACTAGTTTAGAAATGCTCTGCCTGGGCAGGAAACTAAAACAGGATATTTTAATTATGCCCTGGTAATTGCAGTCTGTTTTTTTTCTTCTTTTTCTCTGTCTTTTGAGTGTTAATATATACTCTCAGTGGGATAAATCCCTAAAAAATTGTTTCCTTTTTTTTTTTTCCCTTTTTCCCCCCTTTTTTTTATGTGAAACAGTTGGAGTGAGTGCCCACTATAGTTTTGTTAAGATGGTAAATTTAGAAAATGGAGGTAGTAAATACAGTGAAACAAGTTGTTTGCCTATTGAATATGGTCGTGGGTTTGTTTTGTGATTTTTCTATTTTATTTAATATATTCAACTCAATCCTGTGTAGGGTAAAGTTCAGAATTCGGCACGGAGCCAGGTGGGACACTATGGATAAGGTTCTTTGCAGGATATCTCTGGGTGAGCGGGGTGAGTAGCCATGTCATCTTCTAGGACTGATTTTTCCTCCCCCCTCCCGCCCCAGCCCCTAGCTATTGTTTCCTGGAATGTTGGTGGACTACATACCCCTATAAAATGAAAAAGGGTAATAACTCATTTGAAACGACTTAAACCAGATATAGTTTTTTTTCAAGAGACCCATTGGGTCTCAACCGAGGATAATTCTTTAAAAGCTCCATGGATTGGTCAATGTGTGTAGGCCTCTTTTCATAGGAAGGTCCGGGGAGTAGCTATTTTATTTCAGAAAGATTTACCAGTTTGAATTCTTTCACAGACCATGGACCAGGAGGGTCATTACATAATTATGGATGTGGAAACAATTCAAACAAAATATACATTGGTAAATTTATATGCCCCTAATGTCAATACTCATTTATATATCTAGGCACTAGGTAAAATTTTACAGGGACGGACTAACTATGCCCTTATATTAGGAGGGGTCTTTAATATGGTAGAAGATCCTGTTGTAGACAAGTTGCCTCCTGCACCGAGATTTCCATTGTCAATACCAAATGTTTCAATCTTTTATGGTTGATCTTGGTCTGGCGGATCCTTGGAGGATTTTAAACCCTACAGACAGGAGGTGCACATGCCTCTCAATGGTGCATGGTTCTCTCTCTAGGATTGACAAAATTCTGGTATCGGATGATTTGATGATGCATATCTCCCAGGTAGATATACATGACATTCTCATATCTGACCATGCCCCTGTGTCTATAGCCTTGACTCACTCTCATATGGGACAGAGAGATAGGATATGGTGGTTCCCTCATTATTTGACAAACTCTGATTATGTAAAATCTTATTTAACCCATCATTGGACAAATTATATTGACAATAATTTGGAATGCTGGGATTGTCCAGTCCTCTTTTGGGCTGCATCTAAGGCCACTATGAGGGGGCACATTATTCGTTATGTTTCACACAAATAAAGGAAGCTAGGGCAGAACACCACTCCCTTAGATCGGCCATGTCTGACTCTTTCCAAGCTTATACAGTTAACACTTCTGAAGAGACAATGTTAACTTACAAAGAAACACGTAGGCTTCTGGAGACTTATTTGGCGACACAAGCTAAGCATTTCTTGGATTACACTAGGAATAAATACTATAGATGGGGCAATACGGTGGGAAAACTACTGGTATCTATGTCTAAACCGTTTAGGAAAAACATACATTATTTCTTTAAAACAGTTTTCCACAGGAGCATTATTAACCAAGTCTTCAGATATAGTGGCAGAATTCCAGACGTATGTTGAGACCATATTTAGTTCTTTTCCAGTGGATCGGGAGACTAAGGATACTTTTTTAATGGAGTCAGTGTTACCGCGCTTGACTCTGGAGCAAAGAGAGGGTTTAGTTGGAGACATAACTATGGAGGAGGTAAATATGGCCATCTCTCGTCTCCCTAGTGGCAAATCCCCCAGTCCAGATGGTCTATCAGGGGATTATTACCGCATTTCACAACCACATATAGCTCCAGTGTTGCTGGAGTTGTACAGGGAGATACATACTAAGGGTTCTCGGTATACTACCTTTAACGAGTATACTACCTTTAATACCTAAACCTGAAAGGGACCCTTGTCTAGTAACTTCCTATTGGCCAATCAGTTTATTAAATACATATTTCAATCTTTTGGCAAAAATTATGGCTATGCGCCTTCAAACTATTTTACCTGTTGTATTATCTAACCATCAGTCAGGTTTTGTTCAGGGCCACCATGCCAACAAAACTATTCGCACTGCCTTGGCTGCAATAATATCCTCTAATGCTTCTCCTGCACAACGAGATATGCTTTTAAGCCTGGATACTAATAAAGCATTTGATATGGTGCTATGGTCACATTTATTCAGGGTCTTGGTACTACGGGGATTTCACCTGGCTTTTATTAATTTAATTAGGTATTTTTATAATGATCCTTCCACATCCTTATTGATTAATGGCACAATAGGTTCACGGTTTGTTCTGGGGAGGTGAACCCGTCAGGGGTGCCCATTGTCTCCTTTTTTGTTAAACTTGGCTTTAGACCCTTTGCTTAGAACTCTTCAAAATTGAGCAACTTTCAAGGGTATCAAGATTGGCCGTAAGGAAATAAAATTATCAGCTTTTGCTGATGATATTCTTTTATATATTCATGACCCTGAGCATTCCCTTTCCCAAATTCTAGACAAAATTGATCTCTTTGGCTCCATATCAGGCTTTTGTATTAACATGGACAAGCCGACCGCAATGTGTTTGCATAATGCACACTCACGTTCCCAGTGGGCGAACAGATTTTCTTTTAAATGGGCCACCTCCCATATTCCATACTTAGGAATAGTTTTACCTCGACATCATGCGGTCTTATACAGCCTTAATGTAAAACGAGCTATACAAATATTAAATAGGAATATCAAAGATTGGGAAAGGTTACCACTTTCTTTTTTGGGGAGGGATAATTTATTAAAAATGGCTGCCATACCACATTTGCTATACCCACTCAATCTCTTCCATTGATTTTAACCAAAAAAGACGTACAACAGATTAATGCCCTATTTCGAAAGTTTATTTGGAAAGGAGGCAGATCCCGTATTGCCTTGAGAAAACCCAAGAGCTATGGCGGTATAAATTTCCCAAATATTGAAACGTACAATCATGCAGCGCTCTTGAGACACTTAAGGGACTGGCTCCATAAAACCTCCATTTATACTGACAATTGGACCAAGAATTTTTAGGTAATGTTGACTTAAGTTGTTTTCTCCACCAATATGATCGGGAAATCCCTGAGTCACAAAGTTCAAATCCACTTCTTTGGACAACTAGGAAAATCTGGCATATTTTAAGGCATAAAGCAGGATTAACTGCATTCCATTCCCTATACTTACCCTTGACAGGAAACCCTAATTTCTTGGATGGCATGGCTGCTCACCCTTTTACTCTGTGGAGGGTGGAGGGAATAGGTAATATTGAATCTTTGGTTTCCCGGGACAGTAAACGACTCCTTTCATATTCTGAAATATCAACAAAATATGCAGTGGTCAGCTCATACCCATTGGCTTTTCTACAAGTACATTTCTATGTATCACATTTGTTGGGTCATTTTTCAGACAAGGAAAGTGAGAATAATTTGGATCAGCTACTGAGCAGGCAAGTACCTACTCTTAAAGCCATATCGATACACTACACTTTCTTAAGAGAGCTTATAGATCACACCACGATTTCAGGGGGTATCGCGGGATGGTTAATACATTTCCCTACTTTGAGAATGGAACAACTTGACAAGGCTCTTTGGTTCTCTAGGAGTACTTTAACGGCAAGTATGTACACGGAGCTCTTTCTAAATATTTACAATACTTATTTATCACCGATCCGACATTTCCGTATAGGAACTTTGGCAACTACTGAATGCCCAAAATGCCACAGAGAAGCAACTGAGAATTACCATTGTTTATGGGCATGCCCAATTGCTCAATATTTCTGGCATCTTGTCCGACGATACGCTGAGGTGAACTTGATTAACTATGTACCATTCACTTTGGAATGGGCAATACTATGGATCATTGTTCCAGATACAAGAATTACAAAAGCAGGGAAGAAACTCTTGCTAGCGCTTAGTGCTGCAGCGAGGAAAACTATTTTGCAAGGATGGATTGCTGCAGAACCCCCCCCCCCCCCCCCCAAATACCTTTGTTTCTCAATAAGCTTCATTTCTTATTTAGGATGGATTGGATATAAATACTTTTGCTCAGGGATATGAGAGTGGAAAGATTATTTATAACCTGGGAGTCTTATGTAAGCACCTTACCATTAACAGTAAGACTACAAATTCACCATAGTCTTAAAAATTCAATGTGGTACTTATCTAGACTTGCAACGCAGGACCAGCCGATTTATTGGATTAATTAATGGGGTAATGATGGGGTTTTTCACCTGGGGTTCCGTGTCGATACTTTATTTTGGTTTATGGAATCACGACCTTTATTATTATTTTATTTTATTACCATTTACATTATGGTTATATGTATTTAGCTCCCAATTCACTGACAATGTGTTTCATTGTATAGTTTATTGTAAGACTATGCAATACATTGTATTTAAGATCTATTGCTATGTTTTTTTTGTTTAAATGTAACAAAGATATTTCAGTGATTGTGAACCTTTGTTGAAAAATGTTTCACTGTACTTCAATAAAAATTGTTAAAAAAATAAGTAAATAAAGACAGTACACATACACCGTAGAAAGTAAACAATGTAATACGCCATTTTTTTTTGCTATTTTATCACTTTTTTTTACACTATACCCACACAGAAGCCTACACAGATCTCACTGATCTGTGCAGGCTTCTACAAACGCGCTGCTCACAGGGCAGTATGTTCAAAAAGTTTGTTTTGACCTGAGTTTAGAGTTTTTACCAGAGTTTAATGTTCTTATGGATGTGTTTAAAAACACAATTTTTGTTAAATTCCCTGCAACATATTACTTCATATGGAAAATACTTCTTAGTTTGGCCGATGGTATATTTAATTTTGTTTGTTTCTACCCCTGTGTTTTGCAGTTCGAATTTTGTTCTTCCATGTTTGCCTTTAGTAAATTTCCATAAAAAAAACAGGCTAAACTCCCCCGTGATTGGCATCTTGGCCAGACACGGTTCTTAGCAAATTTACCCCAAAGTGCTTTCTTGATTATTATTTTAGGTAAATAGGCATTGATTATAATCTGCAAACTGTAGTCTGATATAAGACTTGGCTTATTTTAAATTCATAGATAAATGGGATGCTACTCAGAGACTGTTTGTTTGCTGAGAATTTTATTGCTAGCCCTGTAGTGTGATGGGGCTATTAGGGGTGGGGTTCAATCATTCAGCACACATGTCTGTACCACTATTTATTAATTAGTGTATAGGCTGCTGCTGATATTGGCTGCTGTGTTTTTTCTTATTCAAAGTGTTTAGTTATACAGGAGTTAAAAGGAGGTAAACAGTAGGATATCAGTCACCCTGAAATCTCTATCCTGGACACTCTATCCAGCTGGACCTTGTTGACCCAATGCTGATATAGGCTGGGGCCCTGTTCCCTGCACTCCACTGACTACTGGATAACCCCCCACCCCCTGAGAGAGGAGAGAGAAAGAGAAGAAACGACCAGTTGTTAAGGTCAAGAAATGCGTTAGAAGTAATTGAGAGTCTTTCTCCTGAACTAGAGTAATCTTTAGCGACACTAGAACTGTTAGTGTAAAGCCAGCGTGACCATTTTTACAGAACATAAAGCTGGAATGCAAAAACGCGCTCTATGGTAAGCGCTACAAGAACCGGGTATTATCCGCCCTGAAGTAAGGAGACTAAGTGGTAAGATGCGGCCACCAACTCTATCCCATTACCATCCAGATCAGCCCCCTACACATCAAAGAGGACTTAGAAAATCCTACAAACAGCCTGGACAACAGCCGGCTAAACTACTCATGGTCATCATGCTTGTTGTTTGTGATACCACCCAGGTCTGTACGCTGCAAGTGCAATGTCGATTTATGCTTCAAAAAATACTTTTTTTCTACCTCTTACACCACAGGGGAAGTGATTGGATTTAATTCTCGGAATTTTTAAATATTATCAAAGATATACTATCTATCTTTTATTGATTAATTATACGATATATACAAACTTTTATTTGGACATAAAATACTGGAGTTCTCAACAAGAGACATCTGGAAAACATGCACTAGTCTGAAAAGCACTTTTCTTTTTTTCTTGAACTATTTTATATTTACAGGATTTATCACATCTTAACATCCTTGTTTTATGTCGACTTTTCCCATATAAGCTTATATGTTTTGAGTGATTTAGTAATATCAGGGGAGTGTTATTATTTTTATAATATTATTATTATTTTTTTCTATTTTCATTCTACTGCATCTTATGCATTAAATTCTAGTAAATAATATATTAAATATCATATATATTTTCTAATTGTATTCCCTATTGAATTGTTTGTGTTTTCAAATAAGTTGGGGCACAATAATTGAAGTTAAATTGTTACAGAGTTCACTTGCGCTTCCACTTTTTCTATTTTAATGGAGGGCTTGGAGCTGCAGCTCCATCCGCCCCATTGTTAATCCGGCCCTGCACACACCAACTACAGGCCAATAATGAGTAATTAATTACCTCTAATTCATACCACCCTGCCCAAAAAGAGGGATCAGGAATTAAGGCTGCCATACACCAGGCGATTAAAGAAACCACGGCTAGTGCTGTGCTTACAGAGACACAGCCGTGTGTATATATATATATATATATATATATATTGGAGGAGGCTGAATGTTGATATTTTTATTATAAATGTGTTTCAATCAGCTGCGATATATACAGCATTGAGATATTGAGAAAGTACCTTCAGGAGAAAGAATCTTTATTATTACTTTGATATACTCCCTATATTGAATTCTATACGAGACTTTCCTTAGAAGGTTGGACATACCTTATCTGGTCATTTATATACGAGACCTTTCTCACTACTAAGGATCTCCAGGGTCACTAGTATCATCATTTTCAGTGTTTCTATATTGGTACACTCCAATATAGATTGGTTAACTATACCTCTTTGTGTCATTCGTGTATATATTTATTGTCTTACTACTGAGAGTCTGATCAACTCTCTTGCATGTAATTTATTGTGTATACAATTTTTGAATTGGCGTATAGCCTTATTACAATAAAATGCTGTTTTTATTCTATTGTATGTTTTGAACTGATGTCCCGGCATAGACTCTAGAGCGCAGTCTTTCTCTTTGCTATACACCAGGCGATTGCCAGATCCTGCGATCAAATCGGTAACGTCGATCCGCTGGTCGGAATTGCCGACCGGCGGCAAACGATGTTTTGCGATTCGTCGCAGGATCGGTGAAATTATACATGTTGGATTTCACAGATCCTTCGACCCGGCATCTCTGTACCTTAGGGTTTTTCTTGCAGAGGATGGAAAATCACATGGTACTAATAGCAATGCACTCTGTCTACCTCCTCTAATTTGCACTCCCTCTTCCATCTTCTGCAGTGTGCAGTCACATGTGGAAGTGGGTGTTTTGATCATATAGCATTGAATTTAATCAACAGTTCTAACTTAAATGGTAACAGCCAGGGCATAAATCTAGAAAGAGCTGCTGGCCACATGTGACAGCTTGCTGGGCCTCTAATGCTCTGTGGGCCCACGGTTGCCCATCAGTGTTATAGCATCAATAAAATCACATTGAAAAATATTATCTATGATAAGTCTAAAACATGTTTGTTTTTCATGCATATTTACCTATTTCTGCAACATGTGTAAATGTGTACATAGCTGAGAAATATGATAGAGGAACATTGCAGATCTATGGACGGTGAATGAAAATCTGTAGGTGTCTGTCACTTGCCAGGAAAATGGATAGAACACCAGAAATTTGCAGCCATCACTTTTAATTGAATTGCCCCCACATTAGCACAGCCTACTCATCATTCAATACCAGTGCAAACTCACTCCGCAATGTTGCACTGTAAGTTGACAGGCTAACAGAAAGTATCATTCTCCTAGAAATATCTAGTTTCTGAAAGTATTTCTGGGACAAAGAGTGTTTTGATCCAACCATTCTAACAGACTAGGGTCTTGATTCAGAGATATACATTCATCCTCTGATGAAAGTACAACTCTGATGGTCAGGGGTCTGTGTCTGCGCAGGATGTGGATGTGCAGAATGGGTCCTGCTATAACACTTGCAGGCCCCCCGAAGCTGCAGCATGATTGACATGCTGCAGTGTTTGGGGGCGGAGCAGGGACGTGGATGGTCACTGTTCCCATAAATGTGGTGGTGCCACCCCCATTTTCCAGGAGGGACAAAACCAGGGTCTGCGTCGGTGAATGCAGATTCCTTGCCTCTGAAGTGACCAGTACCTGGTCAGGCTGTGGGAAGCTTCAGCTACAGCAGCCTGACCAAAGGAGCAACCATCGGTTACAATGGTTGCGATGGTGCTTGCAAATTTGCATTAAGATGTACGGATTTGCAAAGCTGCTTGTGTGCAGGTCTGTAATTCTGTCCATCTCTGAATCGGGCCCTAGGTTTGTTTTTTGTAAGTCTAGCTGACCCGGGTCTTCCGGCATTCAGTAGGCGCTTGGAGATGATCTCTTCTCCAAGCGCCACTGTCCCCGGCCAATCAATTTGTTTTAGGCATAAGCCAGGTTATCAAGACACTTGAGCTGGGTCTTCGACCCAGGCAGCAAGTCTCGGAAAAAACCCTGCTAACGACTGTCAACCCAGGTCGCACCTTTCAGACATACACCAGACCCAGGTTGATGCACTTTCACGCGGAAAAACCTGGGTTGTAGGCTTAAGTATGAAAGGGGTATAAGTGTCAAAAACATCAGTTAAGTTGGGTATACACTATACAATGTATTATATGATGTATCATCCCAACACGGACCGGAGCAATATATCATATAGTGTATATGCCCTATCTGTCGTTTCCCGGCCGTCATTCAATGCATCATCCCATCTGCTATCCTGCATGTCAGATGGGATGATTCAATGAACATTATGGTGTAGTTACATGCAGCATGTAACAATATATCGCTGATCGTGCAGTGTGTATGGCAAACGCAATGAATTGTTACATAGCTCGCCACATCACGGGGTCTCACTGTCTTATGTTGTGTACCCAGCTTTACTCTCTAACAACCCTGTGTGAGTCAATATACCTTGAGGATTCACAGTTAGGCATCTATCATCCAACATTTTAACACCCAATACTTGAAACATGCAGTAAGCCAAATCCATAAGCAGAGAGAATGATGTTTTCAGATAAACAATATTCAGTAGGTACCAAGTAGTTGCCCCTTTGGTTGCATCAGTTTTTTCCTTGTCTCAAGGGTGCAAGGGTGTCCACCTCCACATTCTGCCAGTTGGCATTTTAATGTCCCTACTTCTGGCAGGCACCCACTTGTGGTTAGACCCATTCCATATAGATGCAAAAAGATGTTCCACACAATCAGCTACTTCTTCAGCATGTATCCTGATAGTCCAGTAGAAACAATAGCCTCTAACCAATTCTGCCAGAATAGCCCCTAGCCAGCACCATTTTTGCTCTTATTATCCACCCAAGAATACCCACAGTCCTGAGATGGGTGAATAAATGCCAGGCCACAGATACTGATTGACTTGGCACCAGAAGGCTATAATGATAGCTTGTTGACAATGGTTAGCCATTTGATACATAATCCTAGGTTGATGTGTATTAATTTACTATTATTATTATTACTATTATTATTTATTTATAAGGTGCCTCAAGGCTTCCATATCACCATACAAAGTGATACGCCTGACAAGACTAATATGACAGTATATAATTTCACATAACTTCATAATTATAATGTACAATTTGCATAATTATGTAGAGAAGACAAAAGAGAAAGGGCCCTGCTCATACAAACTTAATCAGTGGCAGATTTTATCTCGGGGCATCTGGCCCTAATAAATTCTGCCACCTCAGTGAACCAGTTGCAGTCCATGACTGCACTTGGCTACACTGTGACTGGCAGTGGCTTCCTATTGGAAGTGATACCTGCCAATCACACACACGACAGGCAGTCCCATGGGGTGGTGTTTTCTCCCCCTGGTACTGCCAGTCTAGACTGCAAATAGCAGAGAGCATGATTCCAGTGCAGCCTGTGCAGTCCCTAGAAGCAGTTGTTTTGTGTATGCATGGTCCCACACCTGGCCATACACTACAGTCTTATCCAACTATCGATACCTGATTAAAACCTCTATACAATCCTGTCTATACCTTCTAAAATCCTGCCCATACCTTCTAAAATTGTCGCTATTTAGCGTAATGAGTCGCACAGTAAATACATGCTTTCAGAATTTGAATGTGGTTCCAAAGCACAAAAAGTTATTATTCAATATAAAAACAGATGGTTACACGCTGTGACCTAAAGACAGTTAGCGCAAATAAATCATACTGACCAAGGTACAGTTGTTATATACGCACTAGCTCTGGGCCAAGATACCGGCATCAGCATTAGAAACCTCCGTCAACAGCACAGCAAGAAGACTCAAGACTGGGGTCAGAGGCCCTGATTCAGAGCCGGACGCTCTGAAAGAGCGCTCGCTCTGAATCAGGGCGTCTTTTTATTTTTTATTTTATGGAGCGGCCTCCTGGCCACCCACAGCTATAGCGAGCGGCCATGATGATGGTCGTGATGGTCAAGACCATCGCGACCATCAGGCTTGCGACTAGACCCTTGTGGTAGGGTCTCGTGGCCGCAAGCCCCAGAGAGCTTTCGGCTCAAACAGAGCCGATAGCTCTCCCACTGACATCACTTGTGATGTCAGTGGGGCCGCCCCCAAATGGTAGGCATTCTCATGGGAACGCCTCCGTCTGGGCAGCCACCCCCCTGGCCCACCCACCAAAGGGGGCGTGCTGTCACTCAACATCGACAGCACGCCCCCTTTATTGCAAGACCCGGAGCGACAGCTTGCCCGTCGCTATCCAGGTCTCGCGCATGTGCACGACGGAGCTGGCATCGTCATGTGCATGCGCTCTGGGCCACCATTGACCCGGTTGCGAGCGCTTAGCGCACATATATACTCTTGCAGGGATAGGCAATACAATAGACAAGTTTGACATGATTCCATTGGTTCTTCTTAAAGGTGCTTTTGTTACAGGATAGTTCATAGGTCAGAGATATTAAAAACAAATACCAGCACTAACAAGAGTTGCTTCTCAAAGCAGCTGCTTTAAAAGAGATAGTCAATCTCTTAGATAGAACCAAAAAATTAGATAAAAGCAGCACTACGTTTAACCATTTAATAAATAAAATCAATAAAATGTAAAAATAGAACAATAAGTTAAGTAACACATTGAATTCTGTAAATACAGTACTTACAAGTAACAGTATACGAATATAAAAGGCACTACTGAATAGAATAATAGACATGCATGTCAAAATGTAAAAGCTCACAAGAATTAGTATGCACCCATATCAGGCAATATTTACTAATCTGATGCACTTCACAGAGTTCAATTGCACTAAAGTTAGTTCCGTTTACAGAGTACATTTTAATGTTTTAACTCTCTATAGTCCATAGTTTGCAGACGCATGTTCCGATCTTCTCACCGATGATACCAGAAATCTGTTGAGACACCGTGGATCAGTACAACACCAAACACGGTCTGCTTACCATGTACTAAACCTTAGATATCAAATAATCTTTGACAACATTAATAATTACTGAATAAACCTTTAACATTACACTTTAATACTAGGGAACCTTTTATGTAAGTGTGCAGTGTGTAAGTATTGGGGAATTGAGAAAAGATGCTAGTTAGCACTGTGCAACTATGTGTTTTGTGGAGTACACTATGGTACATGTTTTGCAGGGATAATCATTTTATATGTTTTAGTGACTGTATTTACATGGTGAGGACTTTTAACTTCTTTCTATTGTGTGGGAATCGCACGACGCTAAATAATAGCATCGTCGTATGTAATAATAATGGCGAGTTTCACTAAAATGGCGCTGGGCGGCCAGTCGCAAAATGGCGTCCCATTGCCATTCGCAAAATGGCGTTGCGCAGATCTAATTTTAAACCGATCCTGTCTCAGCCAATCCGGCTTCAACAGTCCACTCTTTGATAGCAAACAACATGCTATCATACTCTGATTTTAAAATTAATTTAGGCTTACATTATGACATATTATTTAATGTTATATTATGGGATGGCACAAGGTGGTTCTTAATCCATCGATAATGTGTCCCTAGGAGGGGACATAAAACTACCCCTATACGCACACCGCGGATCTTGGGAGATCATGGGAAAGATGTGGGGATGCACCAATCCTATAAAGGAAGTCTTGAGGGGGAATAGGGACTTACATTATTTGAGATGTTTAAAATAACATTTTAACAATACATTTTATGCATGTCTAAATCTTATACATTATACGATGGTACCTTCTAGTTCAGGGTTATAATGCAGTTCTATATTTACCTCAGTATTCATATCATTACCACTGACCACCATCATAATTTCATTCCTTTGCTTCACCTTACCTTTACTTTTTCCACACTTCAACAAAATAGGAACACACCTGACACATATGCCAATTATTATGATAACACCCAGTATAAGGATCAGGAGTTTACCTATGCTTGCAATCATTTCCTGGACCCACTCTCCTAGACCTGAGAACCATTTCACTGGGTTCAACCATGAAACCCATTCCTCTACCTTCTCCTCTACTTCAGCCACTGAAGCATTATGGTTCTTTTGAAATTCCCATTTTAGCTGCAGAATTTCATTCATCTTCTGGTCTATCACCTCCTTGGGATCGCTGGTATCGTTTGTAATGTAGGTGCAACATTTTACACCAAATTGGGTGGCCAAAGTTACGCAATACCATCCAGTGACAGCTGTTAAATAATTTAACACTAGTCTATGTTGCACAAGTTCTTTCTTGAAAGCTTGCAACTCCCTACCTGAATGTGTAATCATACATCTCAGTGATATTATCTATTAATTTAGCAAGATCTTGGATATATCTAAAATTTAGTGTACCCCGAGCGATCCTGGTGGGATCCACTGCTACTAAAACTTGAAAGCCAGTTGTCTCACTAATTAATTGAGTGGCTTTATGCACATCACCAGGTATCATATTTCTTTTGTCTCTGTGTTCATACTGTGTGTGAAGATATGGTGATGGTTTGTCTTTATGAATACTAAGCATTTCACCATGTGTAAGGGTCATAACTTCTGGAATTACTCTTCCCAAATAACACAAACCTCTTCCACATATAAAATATACATCATCGGGGAGAACATAAGGAATAGTAAACATCATTATCGTCGTACACATTTCCCTGGCAAGTGATCCTACTTCAGGTTCTCCCATTTGACTCACACATATCCTGGCACAATACCCTTCTGGTACCCTACCAATCATTTCTTTGGTGGGACTCAGTGTATATTTATACCGGAAGTGTCTTCCACTCGACCTAATTGTGCGTAACAGTTCATAATTCATAGGCTCACGATCAGGTCTTAGTGAGAAGGTCCTCATCTGATTATTCCCAGTCACCTTCCAACTTCCTGGTTCATTGGAGTTGGTGATGTTTAAACATAAAAGTGATTTATCTACTTGGTACTGGTGGAGTTTAAAATGGGGTGGTTTGGTATTAAGAAATTTTCCAGCTAGTGCATGCCCTCTTTGTGATTATAGAATTTCAGAGACATTTAATGGGAATGGCACTAATCCTACATTATGCTGTCCTTGGGGCACATGAGAACACACCCAACAGTCAGTTTGGTTTAAAATTTTGCCCACCATGGTGTGATAGTCCTCTAAAGGATACCCACCCCAATACTGATTATACTTAGGTTGACCCCGTTGGATGCAATTCTCATCAATTACGGACCCACAGAACTCACACATACAATAATCCTCAGACGATAGACCTTCACACTGTCTCCGAGTATCTAAAATAGCAAATCTCTTAACAATTACAGTACTAAGATTGGTAAAACACTCCCCTGATTGGCATAGCACTCCTCCTCTTGACTCCACTCCATCAATACTGCCATTAGCTGCCATCTCCTCTACTGGTCCCCCGTCATAGAAACCAGAGATCCCCGAACAAACCAGGATGATGGAAACTCTGGAAGAGAATACAAAAATGAACACAGCAGACCAGTCCATTGCCGTAGCAAGGACCTGTAAATTTCTTTAGTTTAGATATCTTACTGCAACCTTTTAACCCTCCCAGAACAAGCTCGCGATTGACAGGTCCACGCTATCAGCCTCGTCTCTGCCTTGTTTCACCACCAGTTGGTTGACCTTCTTGCAGTGAGTGGAATGAACCCAGGTATCTCTCTCCGCCACCTTCAAAGATGTAGTACTCGTCAGCAGCACCTGATATGGACCTTCCCAATGATCAGTCAAACAACCTGAACGCAAGAAATTTCTGATCATAACATATTCTCCAGGTTCAACATCATGACAGTTCGTTTCAGGCATATCATGGGACAACAATTTCAGATTCTGCTGTTGCTGTTTTAACTGTTTACTCATTGATATAAGATACCTTACAGTTACCTTTCAAGTCTTTCTGTGGACTTATAATCAAATGAGGTTGTCTACCAAACAGTATTTCAAAGGGGGACAGATTTAGAGGGGGTCAAGGAGTGGTCCTTATGTTATGTAGGACAACGTTAATGCTTCTGGCGATCCTAGTCCAGTCTCTGCCATGATCTTACTTAATTTATTTTTAATAGTACCGTTCATCCTCTCCACCTTGGCACTGGCTTGCGGTCGGTAGGGGGTATGAAGTCGACTATTAATACCCATCAGTTTACACATGTTTTGAAAAACATCACCTGTGAAATGAGTACCCCTATCACTCTCGATAATTTTAGTGATACCGTATCTGCACACAAACTCCTGAACAATTTTCTTGGCAGTGAACATAGCAGTATTAGTGGCCACTGGGTATGCCTCAACCCAATTGGAAAGAACACCAGTGCACACCAATATAAACTTAAGATTCCTGCGGGGTGGTATTTGGATGAAATCAATTTGTATTACCTGGAAAGGTCCGTTAGTCGGAGGAATGTGGGATGGTTCGGTAGGGATCGTTTTCCCAATGTTTTTCCTCAAGCTGGTCAGACAGGACATTGCTCTCTTTTCTGCTTGAGAAGAAAACCCCAGTGCGCACCAGTATGCTCTCACCAATTTGCACATACCTTGCTTTCCCAAATGAGTCAGACCGTGCGCTGCCTCAGCCAGGCTGGGGTAGTATGCCTTGGGAGCTACTGGCTTACCTTGTCCATCTCTCCAGAGTCCAGAAGACTCTTGCCCACATCCCTTGGACCTCCAGACTGACTTTTCCTGGATTGAACACAAATTTTGCATCTCAATTAATTTCAGCATATTAATTATTTGCAAAGTCATGATTTGTTCAGTTGGTACATTCATTTTTAACCCTGCTGCCCATTTTGCAGCTTCGTCTGCCCTGTTGTTGCCCAGTGACACCGGATCATCCTCACATGTATGGGCTTTACACTTAATTACTGCCACTGCCTTTGGCAATTGGATTGCTGTTAATAGTCCTTTTATATGTTTGGAATGTGCAATTGGTGTGCCTGCTGCTGTCATAAATTTTCTCAGACGCCATAAGGCACCAAAATCGTGTACTACCCCAAAGGTGTACCTAGAGTCAGTGTAGATATTAGCAGATTTACCTTCCGCTAATTCACACGCTCTCTTTAGTACCACTTGGGCCGAGTGTGGTGGTACTAAAGGTTCGGCTTCTATAACGTCCTCGTCATTTACCACAGCATAACCTGTACATAACTCTCCAGTGTCAGTTTGTCTATGACAACTCCCATCCGTGTAAAATGTCACATCTACATTTTCTAAAGGTGTATCCCGTATGTCAGGTCTTGCAGTAAAGGTTTGATTCAGATATTCCATACAATTATATGCATCAATGTACCTGCAGAACTCACCTGTTGCCAGCGGCTCACCTCTCTCCACCCTTTGTGCATCATGTTGCACATATGGTAAATACGTAGCTGGATTTAACGTACTGCATCTTTTGATGGTGATGTTTGCAGGTGCTATTAAGGCTAGTTTCCATTTTGTGAACCTAGCTGAGGAGACATGTCTGATTTGGGCAGAGTTTAGCAGAGCAGATACAGCAGGGGCAGTATAGACAATCTTATAATGGCCTAGTACCACATCCTCACTCTTACTGACCAATAGAGCAGTTGCTGCTACACTTCTTAAACACGTTGGGAGTGATCTTGCCACAGTGTCGAATTGTGCACTGTAGTTTGCTACGGGCCTACTGGCATCACCATGTTTTTGTGAGGACACCTGCTGCACAACCATCGGCTTCCATACAATACAAATCAAAAGGCTTTTCATAATCAGGTATTCCCAATGCTGGTGCTCTTGACAGACTATCCTTAAGATTAAGGAAAGCCTGCTCTGTGTGTATGACACAATTGAGCTTTGAGGAAGAGACTGTCCTGTAATGGCAAGGCCAAAATAGAAAAACTCGGGATCCACGTTCTGCAGTATCCACACATTCCCAAGAAGGTACATATTTGCTGTTGGTTCTGCGGCAGTGTCATGTTCTGTATGGCCTGGATTCTGTTGTTTGTGAGATGTCGTAACCCCTGAGTTAGGCAGTGTCCCAAATATTGAACCCTGGACTGGCATGGCTGTAGTTTGTCCTTAGCAACCTTGGGTCCTGTTTGAAATGGGTTGCATTGGGTGGGATCTGCGTAAGAATGACAGCTGGATTTGGCACTATGGGAAATTGGCTCTCTACCACCTTGTTAACACCTCTAAGGTTTTG
Organism: Taudactylus pleione; assembly: GCA_031769625.1. NCBI lineage: Eukaryota > Metazoa > Chordata > Amphibia > Anura > Myobatrachidae > Taudactylus > Taudactylus pleione. The sequence goes on from JAUIMM010000108.1 coordinate 14,931,393, forward strand.
TACCAGCCTATAATCCCTCCCACCACTCTTCTTTACAGGAAAGATGGGACTGTTGGCTACACTTGCTGTACGGACTAAAATTCCCTGCTGTAACAATCGCTCAATTATGGGATAAACCCCTAATTCTACCTCCTATTTTAATGGGTACTGGGGAATTTTTGGAGCTTGCCTACCACTTTTTAGATTTACCATTACGGGACTTATGTTTGCCATTAATCCAGTGTCCTGTCCATCCTTGGTCCAAAGTGAATCTGGAATTTGGGATAACATTTGATCTACCTGAGATGGATGTTCACTTAAACCAGTAGAGTGATACATTATCCTTTGGGGAGTGTCCAATATATCCCTCACTTCGTGTGCAACTCTCTCTGGGATATCTAGAAATATACCATCAGGGGTACAATATATGACACATCCCATATTACATAACAAATCCCTTCCCAGTAGGTTAGTAGGAGCCGCTGCTGCCAGGAGGAAAGAATGCCTGGTATGCAATGGCCCGATAGTGACTTCTGTGGATTTTGTTAAAGGATAATGTTGCACTTTACCCATTACACCCATTGCTGGTATTGTCTCGCTGGTTACCTGTAAGTTAGCGGGAGATTTTATCACTGACCTGGTCGCCCCTGTGTCTACAAGAAAAGGATATTTAGTACCAGCTACATCAACCATCATCACTGGTTCTTCCCTAGTACTTCCCGTTAACCTGACTATCTGTTTACTACAGGTATGACCTGACCCCTAGCGTTGACTCTCACTCTCGAATACATCATTTACGGCCACAATTGGAGCTGGTGACTGTTGTGGGTTTCCTGTACTCTGTGTATATCCCTTATGGGGATATCCAGGTACTCCCTGGTTTAGGTGTCCCGCCCTCTTCACCTTACAATTGTTACTTACTTGGTTGCAGTTAAAGCATTTTCGTGAGTGGGGTGGGTGAAAGGATTACTGTGTGGGTTTAGTGAAAGGCGAAAGATGGTGCGTGTGGATAAGGATATTGAGGGAAATATGGTGGTTGTGGATAGTATGGGTTTTGTGGCTGAGTGTGATAAGTGGGGTAGGGCTGTGTTTGTGGTGGTAAAGGATTGGTGAGAACATGTAGTTGTACAGGTGCAGGTGTGTCTGTTGGCTGTGATGTTATAATCATTCCTTCTAGAGCTTGAATACTAACAGCTATTAGCTTCTCACTCTGAGTCTCTCTCTTTTTAAAAATTTTCTTATCATGTTCAATAGCGGATTCTATGAGCGTGTCTACAGTGACTCCCCTCCAGCCAGGTTGTGAGGTCTGAACTCGGGTCTTTAGGTTCACTTTTAGACCATCCATAAGTACAGTGACAATCATTCCCTGTGATGAGTGCTAGCTTTAATATCCCCTAACCCAGTGTACTGGGTGATAGCCTGCAGAGCTCGGTTACAGTAATCCTCTGCAGATTCACTCTCTTTTTGTTTTATGGTGAAAATTTTGCTAGAGTTAACTACTACTGGAAAATACACACCCAATTGAGTTATAATGAGGGAAATGTTACCTTGGTTAATTTTGTCTGTTAAGGGAACATCTCCATCCAATACGCAGTTCATGATAAACTTTGTCACGTCAGTATTGCATGGAAGACAAGCCCTTAACACCACTCGTCAATCTTTATTGGTTGGCTCGTGAGCACTACCCAAATTTTTCAAAAATCTTTGGCTTTTGGCTAATTCCTTTTTAGGATCGGGGAAATCATTCATTATGGAATTTAGCTCTGCTCTTGTCCAAGGACAATGCAATGCTACCTCCCTTGTGGGCACTACACCGTTCGCATCCGTATTCCCATTCGGAACAGTTATTGTTCGGATGGAATGCAGACCGGCCGCACTGCTACTTTTGACCTTGTTACCTGGCTGGGGATTTAGGGCCTGATTCAGACCCGCTCGCGAGCGCTGGGCGCACAAAAGCGGGTCGATGGTGGCCCAGTGCGCATGCACACGATGGAGCCGGCTCCGTCGTGCGCATGCGCGAGACCCGGATAGCGATGAACAAACCGTCGCTCTGGGTCTCGTTCCAAAGGGGGCGTGCTGTCGATGTTGAGTGACAGCATGCCCCCTTTGGTGGGCGTGCCGGAGGTGTGGCTGGCTAGACGGAGGCGTTCCCTTGGGAACGCCTACCATCTGGGGCCGGCTCCACTGACATCACAAGTGATGTCAGTGGGAGTGCTTTCGGCTCTGTTTGAGCTGAAAGCATTCCAGGGCTTGCGGCAATGAGACCCTACCACAAGGGTCTCATCGCAAGCCCGATGGTCGTGATGGTCTTGACCATCGCGACCATCTTCCTGGCCGCTCGCTATAGGTGTGGGTGGTCATCCACAGCTATACGAGTGGCCAGGAGGTCGCTCTAAAAATCAAGAAGGATGACCCTGATACAGATCGAGCGCTCTGTCAGAGCGTCCGGCTCTGAATCAGGGCCTTAGTCTATTACTGCTACGTATAGGGTTAACAACTTCCTCTATGGGTGCAGTGGATGTTAACACTTCCTGTACTATCAGTGACGAAGATGGCAGCACCACTTGTGCTTGTTGTGGTTGAGCATCTAACATGTGTAAAGCATGGGAAATGGCAGACATAACAATAGGCTCATCATCCGCATCATAAACATTTTCCTTATGATTACTTAAGAGAGGGTACAAGTTTTCAACAACTGCACCTGCACCCCCATCCGCATAGGGTGGCAGTGGTGTGCGTGAACCACTGGCAATACCTTCCGCATTGCTACCTTGCTGCACGTGCAATACCTCCTTATCAAAGCTGCCAATTCTGGGAAACGGTCTAACACTCTTCATCGTCATTTTAAACCATATATCACAGTACCTAATTGCATAAGCACCGTACTTAGTATGCATAATATGGCGTGCCGACCCAAGCGGCGCTTCCAACAGCAGCACATCATCTAACATCTCTACCGTTTGCTTGGCCCCCATCTGGGAGAACCCTAAGCTTTTCAATAGAGATTTAAACTGGTGAAAGACAGTCAAGATACTTTCACTTACCTGCGGACGATATTAACAGGATGTGCCCACACACCTTTGGAAGAATAACCAGGCTGATTCCACGCACCTAATCCCTTTTTGACTACCTTTCAACTGCTAGCATGTAGGTATTCCAATAATACTTACCCTTTTCAGTGATTTCGTCCACCCTCTACCCAGTTCACAATCACAATTTAACCAAATCTGTGCAGTTCAATTACAGTGCTCAAATAACCCTAACTGATCACTGAATACTGTAATCACACCGGGAGCCGAACCTACAACTACTACAAAGACAACAACTACACCTACTTATGTGTTAGAATGGTATCTACTACCGAGCTACTAGGTCGACCCTTGCACCTAGTCCTTAAGGGTCCTACGATACCCTTAACTAGGGAACTCTTGTCCCTACCATCAAATAATCACTGTTACACACCCTTTTCCTGCTCAGAAAAATACACGTTTTCCCAGACTATGGCAACACTGATCAATGTATTTACAACAATGCTATCTATCAATATCACTGTGCACTGTCAACGGCTTTGTTTAAAACACGTGGCAGCAATACAGGAAACACGTATACGCTATTGTGCGACTAGTCGCATACACAATAATGCGACTACTACACAACACGTATTATGACTTTATGCTATAGTGCAACTTGGTCGCATACACAATTTTGCGACTTCACCTTTTTTCACACAAAAAAAAAATTATCGATGAAGGAAAACAAACTTTTTCGTCCCTCATGCCTGGATTCTCAATCAGCACTCCTAAAGTCACAATAATAGGTAGCGGACTCTCAGCAACAAAGTGATAGCAGATTTCGAAGACACAAGGCGTTCTCCTGCTAGGCGCCTCCACCCTTTTGCTGACAGAACGCTACCGAGTGTCACCTAGTGACCGCTAGCGTGATAAACACTGCGAGCCCCCAACTATCGATACCCGATTAAAACCTCTATACAATCCTGTCTATACCTTCTAAAATCCTGCCTATACCTTCTAAAATTGTCGCTATTTAGTGTAATGAGTCGCACAGTAAATAAATGCTTTCAGACTTTGAATGTGGTTCCAAAGCACAAAAAGTAATTATTCAATATAAAAACAGATGGTTACACGCTGTGATCTAAAGACAATTAACGCAAATAAATCATACAGACCCAAGGTACAGTTGTTATATATGCATGTGCTCTGGGCCCAGATACCGGCATCAGCATTAGAAACCTCCGTCAACAGCACAGCAAGAAGACTCAAGACGGGTCAGCGGGCCTGATTCAGATCCGCTCGCAAATGGGTCGATGGTGGCCCAGTGTGCATGCACGGTGAGCACACTGTGCGTGCGCGAGCCCCGGAGCGAGCGCTAAAAGCGCTCACTCTGGGACTCACTACAAAAGGGGCAGCTGACGATGTTGATCGACAGCTCGCCCCATTTTGTAGGTGGCTTCACAAACGGAGGCGTTCCCATGCAAACGCCTACCATTTGTGGGCGGCCCCACTGACATCACCAGTGATGTCAGTGGGAGAGCTTCTGGCTTGATTTGAGCCAGAAGCTCTCTGAGGCTTGTGGCCACGAGACCCTACCACAAGGGTCCCATCGCAAGCCCGATGGCTATCATCATGGCCGCTTACTATAGCTGTGGGTGGTCATCCACAGCTATGCGAGCAGCCAGGAGGCCACTCCTAAAAAAACCTGCACCCATCCTGATTCAGAACGAGCACTTGCTTTCTGCGAGCGCCTCTGAATCAGACCCAGAGAGCGCACATATATACTTTTGCAGGGATAGGCAATACAATAGACAAGTTTGACATGATTCCATTGGTTTTTCTTAAAGGTGCTTTTGTTACAGGATAGTTCATAGATCAATTCAAATATACACAAACAGCCTCCAACCGCCCTTGTGTCCTTTTTCCCGCTGCATGCTAATCTAAGCTGCTAACATTGCAGAGTACATTTTAATGTTTTAACTCTCTATAGTCCATAGTTTGCAGACACATGTTCCGATCTTCTCACCGATGATACCGGAAATCTGTTGAGACACCGTGGATCAGGACACCAAACACGGTCTGCTTACCATGTACTAAACCTTAGATATCAAATAATCTTTATTTGACAACATTAATAATTACTGAATAAACCTTGAACATTACACTTTAATACTAGGGAACCTTTTATGTAAGTGTGCAGTGTGTAAGTATTGGGGAATTGAGAAAAGACGCTAGTTAGCGCTGTGCGACTATGTGTTTTGTGGAGTACACTATGGTACATGTTTTGCAGGGATAATCATTTTATATGTTTTAGTTACTGTCTGTATTTACATGGTGAGGACTTTTAACTTCTTTCTATTGCGTGGGAATCGCACAACGCTAAATAATAGCATCGCCGTATGTACTTATAATGGCGAGTTTCACTAAAATGGCGCTGGGTGGCCAGTCGCAATATGGCATCTCATTGCCATTCACAAAATGGCATAGTGCAGATCTAATTTTAAACCGATCCTGTCTCAGCCAATTATCCGGCTTCGACACAACCTGCAGTGCAGGCAGCAGCACCCCCCCCTCATCTAAAGGGTAGAAGCCACTGCTGCTTACAATCTATAGGGGATATGGGCGGGAACAAAGGGGTGTCGAAGCTGGATAATTGGCTGAGACAGAATCAGTTTAAAATTAGATTGGAACGACGCCATCTTGCAAATGGCCACAAGACACCATCTTAAAAATGAGATCTGCACGATGCCATTTTGCGAATGGCCGCCCAGCGCCATTTTAGAGAAACTCACACTTAAGTACATACGGCGATGCTATTATTAGCATCATGCAATCGCATATTTCACCATACCCCATACACACATTAAATATGCACCGTTGCGCTATTAACACGATGCACATTAGCGAATGCATAATACCCCGCATGCAAACGCTGTTTATTAGCTTCATGCATACGCAGCTGCCCCAAGTTAAAAGTCCTCACTACATAAATCTAACTAGTGTCTTTTCCCAAACCCCTAATACTTACACACTGCACACGCACATAAAAGGTTCCATAGCTTCAAAGTGTAATATTCAAGGTTTATTCATTTATTACTAATGTTGTGAAATAAAGACTATTTGATATCTAAGGTTTAGTAAATGCTAAGCAAACCGTGTTTGGTGTTGTACTGATCTACTCTGTCTCAACAGCTTTCTGGTGTCATCGGTGAGAAGATCGCAACATAAGTTCGCAACTTATGGACTGTAGACAGTTAAAACACTAAAATGTACTATGTAATGTTAGCAGCTTAGATTTGTATGCGGCGGAAAAAAGGAGACAAAAGGCTGTCGGAGGCTGACCTGTGTCCATTTGAATCGACCTGTTAAATGTCCTGTAACAGAAGCACCGTGACTGAGAACCAATGGAATCATGCCAAACTTGCTTATTGTATTGCTTATCCCTGTAAGGGTATATATATGTGCGTTCAGACCCCAATCTGGAGCCTTCTTGCTGATGCTGTTGACAGAGGTTTCTTGTTGATGCCGGTAACTGGTCCCAGAGCGCGTGCGTATGTAATAACTGTACCTTGGGTCTGTATGATTTCTTTGCGCTAAATTGTCTTTAGATCACAGCGTGTAACCTACTGTTTTTATGTTGAATAATAACCTTTGTGTGTTGGAAACACATTTCAAAGTCTGAAGGCATTTATTTACTGTATGACTGCGTACGCAAATAGCGACAATTCTAGAAGGTATAGGCAGGAGTGTATAGAGGTTTAAATCCAGTATCGTTAGTTGGGGGCTCGCAGTGTTAATCACACAACTGGTCTGTAACACTCTGTTACTACCATTGTTTCTGAGAGTGCGCTACCGGTTACTGTGACTTTAGGAGTGCTGATTGAGAATCCAGGGATGGGGGAGGAAAAAGTTTGTTTTCCTTCGTCTATAGGTTGTTCTTCCTTTTTATTTTGTGTGTTAAAAAGGGGGTTGTTGCATTATTGTGTACACGGCTGGGTCGCATTTTTTGCGCACGCAGCTGAGTCACATTTTTGCATACACAGCTAAGTGTAAGAGTCATAATACGGTTGTGTAATAGTCGCATTATTGTATATGCGACTAGTCGCACAATAGCGTATACGTATTTCCGGTCTTGCTGCCACATGTTTTAAACAAAGCCGTTGAGATTACATTATCAATTGTTGCCAATAACTGGGTTAACGTGTATTTTTCTGCGCAGGAAAAAAGTGTGTAACTGTGAGTATTTGTTTGGGGTGTAACACGGGACCTAAATGTTAAGGGTATCGTAGGACCCTTAAGTACTAGGTGTAACGAATGGCCTAGTAACTCGGTAGCAGCTTACCGTTTACTTTACACAAGGCAGGTGTATGGGTTGTTATTTTTGTTAGGGTTCGGCTCCCAGTGTGATTATAGTATTCAGTAATCGGTTAGGCTTATTTGAGCACTATAATTGAACCGCATAGTTTTTGGCTAAACTGTGATTATGAACTGGTGAGAGGGTGGACGAAATCAACTGGAAAACAAAGGGTATATATTGCCCCCTAGTGGTTGAAAGGTAGTCAAAAATAAATTTCTGCAGCTTTTCTTCCAAAGGTGACTGGAGGCATCTAGAGGTCTTCCATAGGGTTTGTGGATACACCCTTTTTCCAAGACGTCCACAGGTAAGTGAAAGTATCTTGACTGTCTTTCACCAGTTTAAATCTTTATTGAAAAACGTAGGATTTGTCCCAGGATGGGAGCCACGCAAACAGTAGAGATGTTAGACAATGATGTGCTGCTAATGGAAGTGCCGCTTGGATCGGCACATCGTATTATGCATACTAAGTATGGTGCTTATGCAATTAGGTACTGTGATATATGGTTTAAGATGATGATAAAGAGTGTAAGGCCGTTTCCTAGAATTGGTAGTTTTGATAAGGATGTATTGAACAATGTCCGAGATCACATCAGTCTGGTGCGTTCTTGAGTGAAAAAGGTAAAATATAACGAATGTTTAAAATTATGGCAGCATGAGGGGGATGCGTGGCTTAAAGGTGTCCAAGAGACGCAAACTAGCGTCTCGAGCACGTTACCAGAAAGTACACCCGCAGCGCTAAATTGCAATGCATGCAAGCCACGAAATAGCGCGCATGTGCAGCAAGGTAGCATTGTAGAAGGTATTGTCAGAGGTTCACGTGCACCACCGCTGCCCTATGTTGATGGTGGTGCAAGTACAGTTGTTGAAAAAACCCATAAAAATGTAACAAGTAATTTGTACCCTCTCTTAAGTAACCATAAGGAAAATGTTTATGATGTGGATGATGAGCCTATTGTTATGTCTGCCATTTCCCATGCTGTACACATGTTAGATGCTCCACCACGCCAATCACAAGTGGTGCCACCATCTCCATCATTGATATTACAGGAAGTGTTAACATCCACTGCACCTATAGAGGAAGTTGTTAACCCTATACGTTGCAGTAACAGCCTAAACCCCCAGCCAGGTAATAAGGTCAAAAGTAGCAGTGCGGCCGGTCTGCATCCCATCCGGACAATAACTGTTCCGAATGGGAATGTGGATGCGAACGGAGTAGTGCCCACAAGGGAAGTAGTAATGCATTGTCCTTGGACAAGAGCAGAGCTAAATTCCATAATGAATGATTTTTCCGATCCCAAAAAGGAATTAGCCAAATGTCAAAGATTTTTGAGAAATTTGGGTAGTTCTCACGAGCCAACCAACAAAGATTGGCGAGTGGTGTTAAGGGCCTGTCTACCACGCAATACCGACGTGACAAAATTTATCACGGATTGTGTATTGGATGGAGATGTTCCCTTAACAGACAAAATTAACCAAGGTAACATTTCCCGCATTGTAACTCAATTGGGTATATATTTTCCAGTAGTAGTTAACTGGAGCAAAATCTTCACCATAAAACAAAAAGAGAGTGAATCTGCAGAAGATTATTGTGACCGGGCTCTGCAGGCTATCACCCAGTACACTGGGTTAGAAGATATTAAAGATAGCACTCACCACAAGGGAATGATTGTCACTGTACTCATGGATGGTCTTAAAGAGACCCTAAAGACCCGGGTTCAGACCTCACAGTCTGGCTGGAGGAGAGTCACAGTAGACACCCTCATAGAATCCGCAATTGAACATACCAAGAACATCTCTAAAAAGAGAGAGACCCAGAGAGAGAAACTAATGGCTGTCAGTATTCAAGCTCTAGAAGGAATGACGGTAATATCACAGCCAGCAGACACACTTACATCCAAACCTGCACCTGCACCTGAACAGTTACACGTCCTTACTAATCCTACACCACTGCAAACGCCGCCGTATCCCACTTATCACACACAGCCACAATTCCCATACTATCCACAAACCCCATATCTCCCACAATATCCTCTCCCTCAATATCCTTACCCATACCCACCACCTTTCTCTCCTGCTCAACCCACACAACAATCCTTTCATCCACCCAACCCACGAAAGTGTTTTAATTGCAACCAGCCAGGACATCTAAGTAAGAACTGTATGGCAAAGAGGGTAGGACCCCCTAACCAGGGAGTACCTGGATATCCCCATAAAGGATATACACAGAGACCAGCAAATGTCCAACAGGCACCAGCTCCAATTGTGGCCATTAATGCTTTATTGGAGAGTGGGAGCCAACGCTAGGTTTCAGGTCATACCTGTAGTCTACAGATAGTCAGGTTAACGGGAAGTACTAGGGAAGAACCGGTAATGATGGTTGATGTAGCTGGTACTAAATATCCCTTTCTTGTAGATACAGGGGCGACCAAGTCAGTGATAAAATCTCCCGCTAACTTACAGGTAACCAATGAGACAGTACCAACAATGGGCGTAACGGGTAAAGTGCAACATTATCCTTTAACAAAATCCACAGAGGACACTATCGGGCCGTTGCATACCAGGCATTCTTTCCTCCTGGCAGCAGCAGCTCCTACTAACCTACTGGGAAGGGATTTGTTATGTAAGATGGGATGTGTTATATATTGTACCCCTGATGGTGTATTTTTAGATATCCCAGAGAGAGTTGCACACGAGGTGAGGGATATGTTGGACACTCCCCAAAGGATAATGTATCACTCTACCAGTTTAAGTGAAAATCCATCTCAGGTAGATCAAATATTATCCCAAATTCCAGACTCACTTTGGACCAAGGATGGACAGGACACTGGATTAATGGCAAACGTAAGTCCTGTAATGGTAAATTTAAAAGGCGGTAGGCAAGCTCCAAAACTTCCCCAGTACCCACTAAAACAGGAGGTAGAATTAGAGGTTTATCCCAAAATTGAGCGATTGTTATAACAGGGAATGTTAGTTTGTACAGCTAGTGTAGCCAACAGTCCCATCTTTCCAGTAAAGAAGAGTGGTGGGAGGGGTTATAGGCTGGTACAAGACCTTAGAGGTGTTAATAAGGTGGTAGAGAGCCAATTTCCCGTATTGCCAAATCCAGCTATCATTCTCATGCAGATCCCACCAAATGCAACCCATTTCACTGTCATTGACCTCTGTTCTGCTTTCTTCTCTGTGCCTCTTCATCCTGACTGTCAGTACCTATTCGCTTTCACATACAGGGGTGTACAATACACATGGACACGATTGCCCCAAGGTTTCATAGACAGCCCCAGTATCTTTTCCCAGGCCTTGCATGACTGTTTACAATCTTTTCAACCTGCCAATGGGTCTGTTCTAATACAATATGTAGAAGATTTATTGCTATGTTCTGATTCGTTTATGTCATGTTTAAAAGATACTAAACTTTTGTTGCTTCATCTCTCGCAAACAGGACACAAGGTTGCTAAGGACAAACTACAGCTGTGCCAATCCAGAGTAAAATACTCGGGACACTGCCTAACCCAGGGGTTACGACATCTAACTACTGAAAGAATCCAGGCCATACAGAACATGACACTGCCGCAGAACCAACAGCAAATTCGTACCTTCTTGGGAATGTTTGGATACTGCAGAATGTGGATCCCAGGTTTTTCTATTTTGGCCTTGCCATTACAGGACTTAGACCCTGATTCAGAGCCGGACGCTCTAACACAGCGCTCGCTCTGAATCAGGGCCGGCCTTCTGGTTTTGTAGAACGGCCTCCTGGCCGCTCACATAGCTGTGGTCACCCACAGCTATAGCGAGCGGCCAGGAAGATGGTCGTGATGGTCAAGACCATCGTGACCATCGGGCTTGTGACGAGACCCTTGCAGTAGGGTCTCATTGCCGCAAGCCCCAGAGAGATTTTGGCTCTAACAGAGCCAAAATCTTTCCCACTCACTTCACTCGTTATGTTAGTGGGGCCGCCCCCAAACGGAGGCGTTCACATGGGAATGCCTCCGTTTGGGCAGCCACTCCCCTGTCCCACCCACCAAAGGGGGTGTGCTATCACTCAACATCGACAGCGTGCCCCCTTTGGTACGAGACCCGGAGCGACGGAGTGCCGTCGCTATCCGGGTCTCGTGCATGTGCACAACGGAGCCGGCTCCGTTGTGCGCATGCGCACTGGCCCACCATCAACCCAGTTGTGAGCGCACAGCGCTTGTGACCGGGTCTGAATCAGGCCCTTAGTCTCTTCCTCAAAGCCCGACCGTGTCATACACACAGAAGAATCAGAGCAGGCTTTCCTTAATCTTAAGGATAGTCAGACAAAAGCACCTGCATTGGGAATACCTGTTATGAAAAAACCTTTTGATTTGTATTGTATGGAAGCCGATGGTTGCGCAGCAGGTGTCCTCACACAAAAACATGGTGATGCCAGTAGGCCCGTAGCATACTACAGTGCACAATTGGACACTATTGCAAGATCACTCCCAACGTGTTTAAGAAGTGTAGCAGCAACCGCTCTATTGGTCACTAAGAGTGGATGTGGTACTAGACCATGATATGATTGTCTATACTGCCCATGCTGTATCTGCTCTGCTGAACTCAGCCCAAACCAGACACGTCTCTTTGGCTAGATTTACCAAGTGGGAACTAGCTCTAATAGCCCCTGCAAACATCACTGTTAGACGATGCAGTACGTTAAATCCAGCAACGTATTTACCATATGTGCAACATGATGCACAAAGGGTGGAGGGAGATGGGTTGCTGGCAGGAAGTGAGTTCAGCGGACATAGTGATGCACATGATTGTATGGAATATCTGAACCAGACCTTTACTGCATGACCTGACATATGTGATACACCTTTAGAGAATGTGGATGTGACATTTTACATGGACGGGAGTTGTCATAGACAAACAGACACAGGTGAATTATGTACAGGTTATGCTGTGGTAAATGACACAGACATCACAGAAGCTGAACCCGTTGGTCCTCCTCACTCAGCCCAGGTTTCGGAGTTAGTAGCACTAAAAAGAGCGTGTGAATTGGCAGCAGGTAGATCTGCTAACATTTATACTGACTCTAGGTGTGCATTCAGAGTGGTACACGATTTCGGAGCTCTATGGCATCTGAGAAATTTTATGACAGCAGCAGGCACACCAGTTGCACATTCCAGACATATAAAACAATTACTAAAAGCAATTCAACTGCCCAAATGGTGGCAGTAATTAAGTGTAAAGCCCATACATGTGAGGACGATCCAGTGTCACTGGGCAACAATAGAGCAGATGAAGCTGCAAAATGGGCAGCAGGGTTAAAAAATGAATATACTAATGGAACAAATTATGTCTTTTCAAACAATTGATATGCTGAAATTAATTGAGATGCAAAATTTGTGTTCTATCCAGGAAAAGTCAGTCTGGAAGTCCAAAGGATGTGGGCAAGAGTCCTCTGGACTCTGGAGAGACGGACAAGGTAAGCCAGTAGCTCCCAAGGCATACTACCCCAGCCTGCCTGAGGCGTCTGACTCATTTGGGAAAGCAAGGTATGTGCAAATTGGTGAGAGCATACTGGTGTGCAACGGGGTTTTCTTCTCAAGCGGAAAAGAGAGCAATGTCCTGTCTGACCTGCTTGAGGAAAAACAGTGGGAAAATGATCCCTACCGAACCATCCCACATTCCACCGACTGACGGACCTTTCCAGGTAATACAAATTGATTTCATCCAATTACCACCCCGCAGGAATCTTAAGTATGTATTAGTGTGCACTGACGTGTTTTCCAATTGGGTTGAGGCATACCCAGTGGCCACTAATATTGCTGCGTTTACTGCCAAGAAAATTGTACAGGAGTTTGTATGCAGATACGGTATCCCTAAACTTATCGAGAGTGACAGGGGTACTCATGTCACAGGTGATGTTTTTGAAAATATGTGTAAACTGATGGGTATTAATAGTCGACTTCATACCCCCTACCGACCGCAAGCCAGTACCAAGGTAGAGAGGATGAACGGGACTATTAAAAATAAACTAAGTAAAATCTTGGCAGAGACTGAACTAGGATGGCCAGAAGCATTACCATTGGTCCAACATAGCATAAGGACCACTCCTAGACCCCCTCTAAATCTGTCCCCCTTTGAAATACTGTTTGGTAGACAACAGGAAGACTTGAAGGGTAACAATGAGGTAACTGTAAAGTATCTTATATCAATGAGTAAACAGTTGAAACAGCAACAGCAGAAACTGAAATTGTTGTCACATGATATGCCTGAAACTAACTGTCATGATGTTGAACCTGGAGAATATGTTATGATCAGAAATTTCTTGCGATCAGATTGTTTGACTGATCATTGGGAAGGTCCGTATCTGGTGTTGCTGATGAGTACTACATATTTGAAGGTGGCTGAGAGAGATACCTGGGTCCATTCCACTCACTGCAAAAAGGTCAACCAATCAGTGGAGAAACAAGGCGGAGACAAGGCCGATAACGTGGACCTGTCAATCGCGAGCTTGTTTTGGGAGGATTAAAAGGTTGTAATGAGATACCTGAGCTAAAGAAATTTGCAGGTCCTTGCTGCGGCGATGGACTGATCTGCTGTGTTCATTTTTATATTCTCTTCCAGAGTTTCCATCATCCTGGTTTGTTCGGGGATCTCTGGTTTCTGTGATGGGGGACCGATAGAGGAGATGGCAGCTAATGGCAGTATTGATGGAGTGGAGTCGAGAGGAGGAGTGCTATGCCAATCAGGGGAGTGTCTTACCATTCTTAGTACTGTAATTGTTAAGAGATCTGCTATTTTAGATACTTGGAGACAGTGTGAAGGTCTATCGTCTGAGGATTATTGTATGTGTGAGTTCTGTGGGTCCGTAATTGATGAGAGATGCATCCAGCGTTGTCAACCTAAGTATAATCAGTATTTGGGTGGGTATCCTTTAGAGGATTATCACAACATGGTGGGCAAAATTTTTAACCAAATTGACTGTTGGGTGTGCTCTCATGTGCCCCAAGGACAGCATAATGTAGGATTGCCTTTCCCATTAAATATTTCTGAAATTTTAGAATTGCCAAATGGGAAGACACTGGACGGAAAATTTCTTAATACCAAACCACCCCATTTTAAACTCCACCAGTACCAAGTAGATAAATCACTTTTCTGTATAAACACCACCAACTCCAATGACCCAGGAAGTTGGGAGGTAACTGGTAATAATCAGACGATGACCTTCTCACAGAGGGCCTGATTCAGACCCGCTCACGAGCGCGGAGCCCCGGGGTGGAAATAGGAGCAGACACCTGAACGGATTTAATTTGGAAAGTGGGTTTTTTAATAGACATGTATACAGATAAAATAAAGTCCAGAGTATAACGAGGAAGGTGATGACTAGAGGCTGTATTGTAGTATGAATAGGTAATGTCCAGGTAGTGGCAGAAATAATAAAAGTCTTTGTAATCCAAATGGTAACTGCAGGGCTGCAGACAGGATAATAGTCACTGATTGATACTGGTGAGGTAAAATCCAGAGGGACTATGGAGTAATTAGCATGGTAACAGCTGATGGAATTAAGTGGAGAGTAGAACTATGATGGCTCAGAGTGGAGTCAGAGAGCTAGGTAAACGGAGACAGGGCAGGTTCAGGGTTAACTGTAGACACAGGTCCTCTGGCAGGGAAAGGGTAAATAGCAGATGCAGGATGGTTCTGGCAGGAGACTGGAAGCAGGCAGAGCGGTGCAGGCTACTTGGAAGCTGGGATCCAGTAGGAGCACAGGAAAGCACTCAAACAGACAGATAATTCAAGGCACACAGACTCTCTCACAGCTACGCTGTGAAACACGTTGCACTGGCAACTATGGGAAGCTCTGAACTCCCTTAAGTACCCAGTGCAGAATTGTGATAGGTCAGAGAGAGCATGTGACACGCCAGGATTTGAGCAGCTAAGTCACATGACCAGAGGCAAGATGGCGGTGCCCATACCAAAGTGGAATGGAAACACCACCAGGCCTACCCCGGCCAGAATGACACAGTGCCCGCGGAACACTTCGCACAGCCAATGCCCGTCACCAGACACCTCTGCCGGAAGGACCACGCCACAGCGCCCTCACAGGTAACACCCGTCATCCCCTATGCCAGGAAACCCTTGTCGTGACAGTACCCCCCTCCCTACAGGTGGCCTCAGGACACTTACCAGGTTTCTCTGGATGAGCAGAGTGAAACTTCCTGATGAGTGTAGGAGCACAAATGTCTTGGGCATTAGTCCAGCAGCGTTCTTCCAGGCCATAGCCTCTCCAATCCAGAAGATATTGCAACTGACCTCTTCGGACACGGGAATCCAAGACTTGGGACACTTCAAACTCCACACCTCTCTCAGTTTGGACACGAGGAGGAACTGGAAGGACTTTGAGGAACTTGTTGAGAATCAATGGCTTGAGTAGGGATATGTGGAAAGAATTAGGGATTTTTAGGTAGGAAGGAAGTTGGAGATGGTAGGAAACTGGATTAATTATTTCAGTAATGGAAAAGGGTCCATTGAATCGTGGAGCGAACTTCATTGATGGAACTCTGAGGTGCAAATTACAGGTAGATAGCCAAGCTTGATCCCCGATTTGCATTTGAGGCACTTTCCTTCACTTCCTGTTTGTCTGAATTTTGTAACGTGAGGAGGTCTTTTCCAAATTTGTGCATACTTGGGCCCATATTGAGGCAAACTTCCGTACAGTGTCATCCACAGCCGGTACTTCAAAGACAGGCAGACTCCGGAATTCAGGGACTCGAGGGTGAAGACCATACACAATAAGAAATGAAGTTTGATTTGTGGAGGAATGGTATGAAGCATTGTGCGCAAACTCAGCCCAAGGAAGAAATTCAGACAAATTATTTTGGGAGGAAGACATGAAAATTCTTAAAAAGGTCTCGAGATCCTGATTTACTCTCACAGTAGAGCCATTTCTTTGTGGGTGATAAGCCGTAGACAAATTCAATTGCACTTGTAAAACAGAACAGAGTGCTCTTCAAAACTTCGCTACAAATTGAACACCCCGATCCGAGACAATCTCGGTAGGAAGTCCATGGAGACGAAATATATGTTGAACGAAAAGATGAGCCAGATCCAATGCAGAAGGTAATTTCTTCAGAGGTACATAGTGAACCATATTTGAAAATCGGTCTATCACGACCCAGATGGTGGTATGGCCATCAGAATTTGGTAAATCTGTTATAAAATCCATGGAGGGGTGTGTCCACGGATGCACAGGTGTGTCCACGGACGCACAGGTGTGTCCACGAATGAGCAGAGGTAAAAGTTCACCAGCTGAGGATTGACAAGGAGACTTGTGCTGTGCACATAGGGTACAGGAAGAAATGAACTCCACTACGTCAACTTTCATTGATGGCCACCAGTAAGATCTTCTTAGGAACTCCAGTGTTTTCTGAATGCCAGAGTGACCTGTGAACCATGAAGAGTGAGCCCATGAAAGTAGTTGCTTCCTTAACTGTGGGGCTACAAAAGTTTTCCCAGTAGGAGGTTGTAGTTGTATTGCAGCAAATACTTTCGACACTAACACTGGAGTACTATGCAGAATCTCAGAATTGCTGCCACAGGACAGGGATCTTGACAAGGCATCAGCCTTTTGGTTGAGAGCTCCTGAGCGGAAAGTCAAAGTAAATTGGAAATGAGAGAAACATATTGCCCACCGGGCCAAACGAGGACTCACACACTGGATATTTTTCAAGAACAGAAGATTCCTATGATCCGTGAAGACGGTAAAGGGGAATTTAGCCCTTTCCAAAAGGTATTGCCATTCCTTTAATGCCAATTTAACAGCTAAAAGTTCTTGTTCCCCTATGGCATAGTTTCTTTCAGCTGGAGAGAACTTCTTAGAAAAAACCCCGCATGGATGGATTCAATTGTCCTCAAATTGTTGGGAGAGGACAGCTCCCACTGCCTCTGAAGATGCGTCCACTTCTAACAGGAAGGGTCTATCCAAGTCAGGTTGTCTTAAGACTGGAGCTGTTATGAAAGCCTGCTTTAGAAGTTGAAAGGCTGTTTCTGCCTCAGGAGGCCAAAGAGCAGAGTTGGCATTTTTGCAGGTTAAAGCTGAAATGGGAGCCATTAAAGATGAAAATCCCTTGATGAAACGTCTATAATAATTGGCGAATCCGAGAAGTCTCTGAACAGTCTTCATTGTCTGAGGTCGAGACCAGTCCAAAATTGCTTGAACTTTTTTAGGATCCATTTCTAGACTGGAACCAGAGATGATATAGCCAAGGAATGGTACACTAGGAATGCTGAAGACACGTTTTTCCAATTTACAGTAGAGATGGTTCTTTCTCAGGCGGTACAGGACTTCTTTTACATGCTTGTGGTGTTCCTCTAGGGATGAAGAGAAAATCAAAATGTCATCCAGATAAACAACTACGGAAACGTATAACAGATCTCTGAAAATTTCATTGACGAAACCTTGGAAAACAGCAGGTGCGTTGCACAACCCAAATGGCATGACAAGATATTCGAAGTGTCCATCTCTTGTATTGAAAGCGGTCTTCCACTCATCTCCTGCATGAATACGGATAAGATTCCCCTCGTAATACGGATAAGGCCCCACGTAAATCTAACTTAGAGAATATGATAGATCCTTTGACTCTATCAAATAATTCTGTAATCAATGGAAGTGGATATCTGTTCTTAACTGTAATATCATTAAGGCCTCTGTAGTCTATACACTGTCTTAACCCCCCATCTTTTTTAGATAGAAACCTGCTCCAGCAGGAGAGATGTGGAAGATCAAATGAATCCTTTCTCCAGATTCTCCTGGATATACTCCAACATGGCTTTGGTCTCTGGCAGGGATAAGTATGACCATGAGGAGGCATCTTGTCTGGCAGTAGATCAATTGGGCAGTCCCATTTTCTGTGAGGAGATAAAACATTAGATTGTTTTTCAGAAAAGACATCAGCAAAGGTTTGATATTCTTTAGGAATTGCTGGAAGTACTGATGATGCTATTTTCCTCACTGGTCGTACTTTGGGAAGACAAGATTCCTGACAACTTGTACTCCATGAGAGAACCTGCACAGGGCATCAGTCTATCCTGGGATTGTGCTGACGTAACCATGGTAATCCTAGAATAACTTCATGGGTAGCCTTGGGTATCACTAAGAACTTAAGATGTTCAGAATGGAGTGCTCCAATATGAACCAAGACTGGCTGAGTCTCCTTAGAGACAGTTCCATTTAACAGAGGTTGTCCATCTACAGAGGTCAGGGAGACAGAATGATCAAGAGATGTACAAGGAATGTGTAGCTTGTCAACAAAACTGGAGGTCACGAAGTATCCTGCTGCTCCAGAGTCTAACAAAGCAGTGACAAAAACAGGTTTAGACAGAATTAGTTTAAAATTAGATTGGAACGACGCCATCTTGCGAATGGCCACAAGACACCATCTTAAAAATGAGATCTGCACAACGTCATTTTGCGAATGGCCGCCCAGCACCATTTTAGAGAAACTCACACTTAAGTACATACGGCGATGCTATTAGCATCATCCGATCGCATATTTCACCATACCCCATACATACATTAAATACGCACCGTTGCGCTGTTAACACGATGCACATTAGCGAATGCATAATACCCCGCATGCAAACGCTGTTTATTAGCTTCATGCGTACGCAACTGCCCCAAGTTAAAAGTCCTCACTACAAAAATCTAACTAGTGTTTTTTCCCAAACCCCTAATACTGGAGCCTTCTTGCTGATGCTGTTGACGGGGGTTTCTTGTTGATGCCGGTAACTGGTCCCAGAGCGCGTGCGTATGTAATAACTGTACCTTGGGTCTGTATGATTTCTTTGCGCTAAATTGTCTTTAGATCATAGCGTGTAACCTACTGTTTTTATGTTGAATAATAACCTTTGTGTGTTGGAAACACATTTCAAAGTCTGAAGGCATAAATTTACTGTATGACTGCGTACGCAAATAGCGACAATTCTAGAAGGTATAGGCTGGAATTAGAAGGTATAGGCAGGAGCGTATAGAGGTTTAAATCCAGTATCGTTAGGGGAGAGCAGGGCAGAGACTGCAGAGTTATGCTTGGTACACACAGGATGATCTGTTCAGTGAACGATATCGCTGAACGATCTCCCTTGAAATTCCTGGTGTGCTGGATGAACGATATTGTTCATCCACACACCAAAGATATCATGAACGACCAACAATCATTCTCCCATATGGAAAATGAACAATATCGTCCAGGTTGACATGCATGCATGGACGATATCATTATCGTCCAGCGGGAGCGCACATCGTTGGTCATTCATTGCATACACACGGAATGATATGAACGATATTTATTGTTGAACCATATATCATTGAACGATATTGTTATCATTCATATCGTTCAAAGATAACGTCTTGTGTGTATGCACCTTTAGGAGGAGGGGTAGTAAGCTAAAATGGAGAATCTGCATTATGGGGGTGATTCAAGGTCTGATGCTATGGTAATCGCAGCTGCTGCCATGGTAGCAGCTGCGATAGCACTTGTCTTGGCCAGCGTTTCTCGGCATGGTAGTCACCGGGTATTACCTGTGAGGTCGTTATGGCGGGTGGTCTCTGGCAGCGGTGCTGGTGTTTGGCGAGGGACATTGGCTGCGCATGGTTCTGTGCTGGCACATTGTCACTAGGCCTGGCGAGGTCTGGCGGTGTTTCCGTTCCGTTGGCATGGGCGCCGCCATCTTGCCTGTGGCCATGTGATTCCAGCTGTCCAATCCTGGTAGGTCATGTGCTCATTCCAGCCAGTCACAGTGCGGCACTGAGTATTTAGCAAGGTCCAGAGCCTTTCTTCATTTGCCAGTGCAATGTGTTTCTCAGCTGCGGCTGAGAGAGTACCTGTGCCTTACCTGCCTGCCTGTCTGTTATGCTACTAAGCCTGAACCTTGCCTGCTCCAACCTGCTGGACTTACCCTGCACCCTCCATATACCTTCTTACCTGAACCTGCTGTTTTCCTGCACCTTGCTTCATTTCACTGCCAGCTGGACTTCACTACCTGCCTGCATCAGTTACAGTTCACCAAACCTGCATTCACTTACAGCTCACCAAACCTGCATTCACTTTCTGCTCATCAAACCTGCATTCAGTTACTGCTCCTCATACCTGCATTGTTTTCAGCTCACCATACTTATTTACTGGACTGTTCCTGCCTGTCACTATCTGGACATTTCCCCATTAACCCCCACTACAGTTATCAAGTGCACTTTAGTGCTATACCTGGACTTTTTCATTTGCCATTCCCATGTCTTCTAAGTCACTTATAAAAAAAACTCCACTTTTCATTTGTCTGCTTCTGTGTCTGCTCCTATCACCACCCCGGATCCACAACAAATTCAGAACCTCACAGCACTGTTATGGTAATGCAGCAGGAGGCATCACGTCTCCTGCATGCATTACTGTTCCGAGCTGCATCCATGGATGCATCGAAACATCTGCGTTATCCTCTGCCGGCTTCAGTGACCATGGGGTTACTCAAGCTGGCGAGCTCAGTTGCTCAAAAGAGGCTAGGAAACCTCTGTCAGCCGACAGAGATCCTGGCCTCTTCCCGTGCCCCCAATGGTGGCGACTCCCCTCTGTTTGTGGAAAGAGGCCACCGTCGCCCCCTCCCCACCCAGAAATGGCAGCAGACTGTTAATCACTGACAGTCTGCTGCCGCTCTGCGTGCAAACACGCAGGACCCGTATTGCACATACTACTGCCAGTGCGGGCTACAATTAGCAGAGAGCATGATTCCATTGGGTTAGTGCACATCTCTTAATTAGCCGCCATATGTGAAGCATACAAGGTGGATCTGATTCAGCCATATACAGTATCTGTTACATACTAACATGCTGGAGCTTTAAGTTGCTACATTGTATTGTGACGTGCTGAATGGCCAGGCTCATTAATAAAGTCTTGCATAACACCTGTGGATAATTCCTTGTGGCTGGCTACTAACTCACGCAGCATCTTAAAATCCACTCTTAAGGTGTGTATTCACTAATAGATGGAGAAACGAGAGCACGATTACGACATTGTAATCATGCTGTTGTTTCTCCGTCTGTGATGTGCCTACACTGAACGTTCAGTCGTTCAGTGTAGGCACATCCATCATCCCATCATCCCCGTACATGCTGAACCTGACATGATTGTCAGGTTTGACCAGCATGTACGGGCGATGATAGAAATAAAAAATGACCAGCGGGCACGTGCATCACTGGTCCATTTTGACATTTAAATGCCCGATTTGCACCCGTTTACTGAGTGATTGCACAATTACGATGTCGTAAGGTCGCATAGTGGATACGCACCTTTAGGGGTATATTTACTAAAGTGCGGGTTTTTAGAAGTGGAGATGTTGTCCATAACAACCAATCAGATTCTAGCTATTATCTTCTAGAAGGTGCTAAATAAATGGTAAGTAGAATCTGATTGGTTACTATTGGCAAGAACTCCACTTCTATAAACCCACACTTTAGTAAATATACTGTACCTTATTGTGCAGTTGCTATTTAAAGGTTTGTAAGACAGATAAAATGATTTTCCTACTATTTCTATACTATACCTTATTAGGGGATGCAGTCAGGAAGTCAATGGTCGAAATGCCGACAGCTGGCTTCCCAACTGTCAAATCCCAGCAGGGTATTAATGACAGGCGTCAAAATCCTGACGCCTGTCATTAGACCTACGCCGGGAGGGACTTTGGGCTAGGCACCCCCCCCCCCCGGGAGGTTTAGGGTTAGCCTAGGGAAAGGGGGGGTTAGGGTTAGGCACCCTCGGGTGGGAGAATAGGTTAGACACCCCCCTGGGAGACTTAGGTTTAGGCCGCGGGGACGGACGGGTTAGGTTTAGGCACCTAGAGGGGGTTAGGGTTAGGCTCTATGGGGGGAGGTTAGGGTTAAGCACCTCTAAGGGAGGGTTAGAGGGGGTAGGGTTAGTATTACTTACAGAAATTCGCTGTCGGAATCTTCACCCTTGCCGGGATTCCAGCGTCGGGATACTGATTCCCTTATTAGAGACATTTATTCACCAGCATATTGTGCTTTATTGGTTCAAACTTACATGTTAATTGAGCAGACATACCTGTTTTTTTCATATTAGCATGTTTCTAGAATAGTGAACATATAATAAGTCAAGATAATGTATTGATTTTTAATATACAGTATGTGTATAGAATATTTTTTTTTTATGCCAGACTCCTACATATCGCGATTCCCACATTGTAGACACAGATCATTCATGGAATTCATGTGGATGTTACTTTGACACATACCACCTATCAAAACATTGGTGCAGACCAAGTACACTCCTTCATAGCAATGGTATTTCCTGATGGCAGTGGCCTCTTACAGCAGGATAATGTGCCACTGTCACACTGCACAAATTGTTCAGGAATGGTTTAAGGATCATGGCAAAGAGTTTGAGGTATTGACTTGCCCTCTAACTACCCCAGATCTCGATCTAATCAAGCATATGTGGGATGTGCTGTAAAAACAAGTCCAAGCAATGGAGTCCTCACCTTGCAACTTAAAGGATCCACGAATGATTGTTTTTCCAGCAGATCCTACAGATGCTCTATTAGATTGAGATTTGGGGAATTTAATGGTTGTGTTGGGGCGGCACTACAGGCTCTAGTGAATATGCAGAAATCCTAATTCAATCAAATGTTTCAGGAACTTTTTATTATTATTATTACGCTTTATTTATATGATTACACAAGGGTTCCGCAGCTCCTTACAAAGTAAATAAACAAATAAGTGAACAAGAAACCAGTGACTTACAGTACAATACAATGCAGGACAAGGGGTCTGATCAGGATCGCTAATGTAACTGTGTACGCAGATCGAGCAATTGTTAGCCACTGCACATGCGCATAAGCTTCACTGTGCGTGTGCTGTGATCGCACTGCAATTACGGACACACAGAGGAAGCCATCGTAGAGTGAGTGACAGGCGGTGAGCATTTGGGGGTGGTGACGGGGTAGTGGTCATAAAAACACAGGCGTGCCTGTCCATTTGAACTAGGGGTGAGCGGGTTCGGATTTCTGAAATCCGAACCCCCCCGAGCCCCCCCGATCCGAGTCCAATCCGAGTCAGGCTCGACTTTTCCCGCCTGACTCGGATCTGAAATCGAGGCAAAACGTCATCATCCCGCCTTCCGAGTCTCACGGGTTTTGGATCCTATATAAGGTACCCGCGTCGGCGCCATTTTCTCACTCGGCTGTGGACAGTGAAGAGGGAGGGTGGGAGTTAGGGCTGTGTAGTGTAGTGTAGTGTAGTGCTGCTGTTGTCCACTACTTCAAAGTCCATAGGGGCTGGCTGTGTTGTGCTGTGCTGCTGTTGTTAATAGGGGCTGTGTCCACTACTTCAAAGTCCATAGGGGCTGGCTGGACTGTGTTGTGCAGTCAGTTCTCCATAGGGGCTGTGTCCACTCCAAAGTCCTGTGCAGTGTCCCTGTCCTAAAGGGGTGCTGTAGTGTTGTCCAGGGGTGCTCTGTCCATCAGGGGTGCTCCCCCCAAGTGCTAAAAAAATAATATATTTTCTGTGTTTGTGAATTGTGTGCGCAGTAGCCGCACGTGCATCAACAAAGTAGTGCCAAGCGTGCGCCTGTGTCATAAGTAAAGGGCCGGCTGGCTTGACCGTTAAAGGGTGCTGTAACCCCCGAAAGTACACTCCAGTCCAAACCAAAAAAAAATTATTTTCTGTGTTTGTGAATTGTGTGCGCAGTAGCCGCACGTGCATCAACAAAGTAGTGCCAAGCGTGCGCCTGTGTCATAAGTAAAGGGCCGGCTGGCTTGACTGTTAAGGGTGCTGTAACCCCCGAAAGTACACTCCAGTCCAAACCAAAAAAAAAATTTTCTGTGTCTGTTAAAGGGTGGTGACACCTCAAAGTGTTCTACACAAACAATTAAAATATTGTTCTTTTTTTTTCGGTCTTTGTGAAATGTGTGGGCTGTAGCCGCACCTGCATCCTTAAAGCAGCAGCGACAAGCGTGCGTCTGTCTGTTAAAGGGTGGTGACACCCTCAAAGTGTGCTACACAAACAATAAAAATATTCTTCTTTTTTCTGTCTTTGTGAATTGTGTGGGCTGTAGCCGCACTTGCATCCTCAAAGCAGCAGCGACAAGCATGCGTCTGTCTGTTAAAGGGTGGTGTAACCCTCAAAGTGTGCTCCACAAACAATAAAAATATTCTTTTTTTTTTTCTGTCTTTGTGAATTGTGTGGGCTGTAGCCGCACTTGAATCCTCAAAGCAGCAGCGACAAGCGTGCGTCTGTCTGTTAAAGGATTACATCGGTGACAGCATCCAAGTAGGCATGTCAGACAGTCCGTACCTGTACTGGCAGGAAAAAGAAGCAATTTGGAGGTCCCTGTACAAACTGGCTCTATTTTACCTGAGTTGCCCCCCCTCCAGTGTGTACTCCGAAAGAGTGTTTAGTGCAGCCGGGAACCTTGTCAGCGAAAGGCGTAGGAGGTTGCTTCCACAAAATGTGGAGAAGATGATGTTCATAAAATGAATTATCAACTCTTCCAGGGAGACCAGCCTCCAGAACGTACAGAGGGACCTGTGGTTCCAGCAGGGACGAATTAATACTCTGTGAGGATGAGGATGTACACACTGAAGAGGGTGAGGAATCGGTGGATGAGGAGGATGAGGATGACATCTTGCCTCCGTAGAGCCAGTTTGTGCAGGGACAGATAAATTGCCAGCTTGTTTTGTGGGGGCCCAAACGAACCAATCATTTCAACCACAGTTGTGTGGCAGACCCTGGCGCTGAAATGATTGGTTTGTTAAAGTGTGCATGTCCTGTTTATACAACATAAGGGTGGGTGGGAGGGCCCAAGGACAATTCCATCTTGCACCTCTTTTTTTTCTTTGCATTATGTACAGTTTGGGGCCTAGTTTTTCAATGCCATCCTGTCTGCCACTGCAGTTTCACGCCTAGATGGGTCACGTGTTTGTGCCGCCCACTCGTGTCGCTTAGCATAGTCATCCAGCTACCTCGGTGCAACCTTTTGGACATAAAAACACTATTGTGAGGTGTGAGGTATTCAGAATAGACTGGAAATGAGTGGAAATTAAGGTTATTGAGGTTAATAATAGCATAGGAGCAGAAAAACCTACAAATTCTGTGATTTTAGCTGTTTTTATGCTTTTTTTCAAAAAAATACAGATCCAAAACACAAAACCCAGAACCCAAAACACGGAAGGGTGGTTTTGGCAAAACCAATCCAGATCCAAAACACGAAGAAAGATCCAGATCCAAAACCAAAACACAAAACACGAAAAGTGGCCGGTGCACACCCCTAATTTGAACACCGTTGTTTGGGCATACATAAATTAGCCACAGACAGAGCGCTCGCTCTGAATCAGGGCCGTCCTTCTTGATTTTTAGAGCGGCCTCCTGACCGCTCGTATAGCTGTGGGTGACCACCCACAGCTATAGCGAGCGGCCAGGAAGATGGTCGCGATGCTCAAGACCATCGGGCTTGCGATGAGACCCTTGTGGTAGGGTCTCGTCTACCGCAAGCCCCAGAGAGCTTCTGGTTCTAATAGAGCCGAAAGCTCTCCCACTGACATCACTGGTGATGTCAGTGGGGCCGCCCACAAACGGCAGGCGTTCGCTTGGAAACGCCTCTATTTGTTAAGCCACCCCCCGGCCATGCCTACCAAATGGGGCGAGCTGTCAATCACGATCGACAGCTCGTCCCCTTTGGTTCGAGACCCGGAGTGACGGAGCACGCGTCGCTAGCCGGGTCTCGCGCATGCGCACAATGGAGCCGGCTCCATCGTGCGCATGCCCAGTGGGCAAACAATGACCTGGTTGGGAGCGCTCAGCACTTGCGACCAGGTCTGAATAAGGCCCAGAGGACCTCATTCAGAGGCGCTCGCAAAATACGAGCACTCGCTCTGAATGGGCAGCCTGCTGGCCACTCGCTAGGATGTGGGTGACCACCCACAGCTTTAGCGAGCGGCCAGGTTGATGGTCGCGATGGTCAAGACCATTGCGACCATCGGGGCTTGCAACGAGACCCTTGTGGTAGGATCTCGTCTACCGCAAGCCCCAGAGAGCTTCCGGCTCTAATAGATACATAAATTAGCCACTGCGATACGCAGCTGGAGCACTCATTGCGATTTGCCACAGTTTCTGCGGCAGGTCAGACCTGCTGTAAATGTGCGTGACTGGCTGATGTGCCTCGATGGTAACGATGTTTATGCAGGTAAGCTACGTCATATGCATGTGAGAAAACAGTAAGGGGCGTCTCTATGCCGGCTGTGCTTTGGCAGGCATTAGCATATTTTCGCTGCTGCGTGCCATTTGAAAATGCAGCTGCGATTTCATTAGCGATCCTTACGGAATCAGGCCCATGATTTATATACGTGGCTGCAATATCGTTCATAACACTCATATAAGCAACAGGGCGTAAGCAACGAAGTGTTAGGTGTCCTAGTGGGAGAAGCATAAGAGAGGATGTGAGACTGGTGACACCGCACAGAGGGCCTGATTCACAGACGGACGCTCTGAACGAGCGCTCGCTCTGAATCAGGGCGTTTTTGTTTTTTTTGGAGTAGCCTCCTGGCCGCTCGCATAGCTGTGGGTGACCACCCACAGCTTTAGCGAGCGGCCAGGTTGATGGTCGCGATGGTCAAGACCATCGGGGCTTGCGACGAGACCCTTGTGGTAGGATCTCGTCTACCGCAAGCCCCAGAGAGCTTCCAGCTCTAATAGATACATAAATTAGCCACTGCGATACGCAGCTGGAGCACTCATTGCGATTTGCCACAGTTTCTGCGGCAGGTCAGACCTGCTGTAAATGTGCGTGACTGGCTGATGTGCCTCGATGGTAACGATGTTTATGCAGGTAAGCTACGTCATATGCATGTGAGAAAACAGTAAGGGGCGTCTCTATGCCGGCTGTGCTTTGGCAGGCATTAGCATATTTTCGCTGCTGCGTGCTATTTGAAAATGCAGCTGCGATTGCATTAGCGATCCTTACGGAATCAGGCCCATGATTTATATACATGGCTGCAATATCGTTCATAACACTCATATAAGCAACAGGGCGTAAGCAACGAAGTGTTAGGTATCCTAGTGGGAGAAGCATAAGAGAGGGTGTGAGACTGGTGACACCGCACAGAGGGCCTGATTCACAGACGGACGCTCTGAACGAGCGCTCGCTCTGAATCAGGGCGTTTTTGTTTTTTTTGGAGTGGCCTCCTGGCCGCTCGCATAGCTGTGGGTGACCACCCACAGCTTTAGCGAGCGGCCAGGTTGATGGTCGCGATGGTCAAGACCATCGTGACCATCGGGGCTTGCGACGAGACCCTTGTGGTAGGATCTCGTCTACCGCAAGCCCCAGAGAGCTTCCGGCTCTAATAGATACATAAATTAGCCACTGCGATACGCAGCTGGAGCACTCATTGCGATTTGCCACAGTTTCTGCGGCAGGTCAGACCTGCTGTAAATGTGCGTGACTGGCTGATGTGCCTCGATGGTAATGATGTTTATGCAGGTAAGCTACGTCATATGCATGTGAGAAAACAGTAAGGGGCGTCTCTATGCCGGCTGTGCTTTGGCAGGCATTAGCATATTTTCGCTGCTGCGTGCCATTTGAAAATGCAGCTGCGATTGCATTAGCGATCCTTACGGAATCAGGCCCATGATTTATATACATGGCTGCAATATCGTTCATAACACTCATATAAGCAACAGGGCGTAAGCAACGAAGTGTTAGGTGTCCTAGTGGGAGAAGCATAAGAGAGGGTGCGAGACTGGTGACACCGCACAGAGGGCCTGATTCACAGACGGACGCACTGAACGAGCGCTCGCTCTGAATCAGGGCGTTTTTGTTTTTTTTGGAGTGGCCTCCTGGCCGCTCGCATAGCTGTGGGTGACCACCCACAGCTTTAGCGAGCGGCCAGGTTGATGGTCGCGATGGTCAAGACCATCGTGACCATCGGGGCTTGCGATGAGACCCTTGTGGTAGGGTCTCGTCTACCGCAAGCCCCAGAGAGCTTCCGGCTGTAATAGAGCCAGAAGCTCTCCCACTGACATCACTGGTGATGTCAGTGGGGCCGCCCACAAATGGCAGGCGTTCGTTTGGGAATGCCTGTTTGTGAAGCCACACACCCCGCCACGCCTACAAAATGGGGTGAGCTGTCGATCACCATCGACAGCCGCCCCTTTTGTAGTGAGCCCCGGAGCGAGAGAATTTCTCTCTCGCTCCGGGGCTTGCGCACGCGCAGAGCCCAACATCGACCCGCTTGCGAGCGGGTCTGAATGAGACCCAGAATGCAAGGGCTCTGTGGGCTGCACCATTGCCGCTCCATGGCTCTTGTTTCTGGCTAGTAGGGTACCTGTAACAGCCCCCTGCAGCCAGGATCACTTGTGCAGTGACATCCAGAGCGTCATATGGATGTTCCAGATGGGCACACTGAAATCTGTGCAGCTGACCAGGTGTACTCAGGATGCCCGGTCAATGCTGCACTTAACGGTGTTGCTGGACCCGCACCTTTTGCGTAATGCATACGCGCGATGTCATAACTTTGTGCGCTTTGGGGGTGGGGCAGGCACAGGGCGCATTTGTGCCCTGTTACAGCCCTGAAAAGAAAACTGTTGTAACTAGTGCCCTGAAAAAAGGATAATGGCGACCAATGGGCCTAATAAATCCCTGAACATAATACCACAGGAGTAGATTAATCCGGAAACATCAGTCCCAGAATAGATGGCATGCAGCACTGTATGATTAATTCCAAAACACTGCCCTGAGTAGTGAGCTTTACTAAAAGCAATTACAACAGGGAATCCATCAGAGGAGGAATAGGGACTTCAAAACCAATGGCCATTGAAGGTGGTTTACAACTGACGGTAAAAACTCATAGCAAATACTGTTTTTTTGTACTGGAATTCTCTGTCGATGTCCATCGAATTGCAATTGATTGGTAATCCAACGCCTAATAAATTACCCTTTGGGCTCATATTTCAACCAGATGTTTTTTCCCATAGTGGCCCTTATTTTTGAGCATGTTAAGCTAAAACACCCAAAACACACATCCAGTATTTCTGTACCACTGAGCTTGGGTGTAAAACTCACATGAGAACTCTAATGGTGCATACACATGTCAGATTTTTCTTCAGATCTGAACGATAACGATTTAAAAAATCGTTCATATCTGAAAGAAAATCTGACATGTCTGAACGATCAACGATGAATGATGCGCGTTCCCGATGGTCAGATAACGATATCTGACATCTGATGTGTTTGCAGTCAGATTTGGACGATTCCATTCATTTTAATGCAGTCAAAAATCGTTCATAGTTCAAATCATTCGAATCGTTGGTCAAATCGTTCATCAAATCGTTCATCTGACACATCTGACAAATCTGACTGTGTGTATGCACCATAAAGGTACAAAATATGGAGAGAAAAACATCTTGCCCTTCATTCCAGTGGATCCTGCTAAGGTTACCAACAAGCAATAAAGCATGTCATTTGGAGGTGCAGCTGTATAAGGGAGGCACTGTATGGACTGAGAGAATACTGCAGTTATGGGGTATAAGGAATTATTGAGCTGTGTATCGGCATCCTAATTGATACTTCCTCATTTGCAGGTAACAGTGGAGATGTGGTCAGAATGTTGACAAGCACATTGCAGTCAATCAGCAGCATAATCTCAAAACCACTATGTCGAAATTGTCAAAATGATAATTAAAGCATTTTAATGCTGTTCAAAGTATAACTGATGAAACATGCTTTTTCCAAACAATAAATGTTTTAAGTAATATTTTCTTCCAGAGATGTAGTAGGGACACATGACAGGTTTGTAGGGGTAATTTGAGGGACACATGACAGGTGGGAGGGAATAATAGTAGGCAGTTGCATAACTACCGAGGGTGCATGGGATGCGGCTGCTATGGGGTCCTCTGCACCCAGTCACGCACAGATTGGGCCACTGGGCACAGCCCACCCTTCAATGAATGACTGACCCCCCCTCCCCCGTTCCACTGTTGCGATCGGAGCTCTCCGGTCGGGCAGCTCAGCGACGGCGGCCACCCAGCCCGCCTTCCAATAGCCTGACCCACCTCCCCCGGGCCTCCGCTCGCCCGTCCCACTGCTGCGATCCAAGCTTAGCTTTGATTGGGCAGCTGCACAGCTTCTGCGCACATGCAGAAGCTTAGTGACTTTAAAGGAAACAAAATGGACGACAGGGAGCTGCTGTGCATGTCCAGCCGCAACAGCTCCTCCAATAAGCCTTTGTGGAACCCGGGACTGTCAGTCAACACTGACGACTCCGCCTCTAGCCCGTTCACCGCTGACTCCGGAACCTCTGACCATTTCTGGCTGCAGTGCACTCACTGTGACTGCACTGTGCAACAACAAGCAGCCTAGACAACAGAGGGATAGCCGGTAGGAAACTATATTATACTGGGCTGGATATGTGCACATAACACCAGTGTGGCAGATTGTCCGTGACATAAACACCCTTATAAAAAAAAAAAAGCAACTGAATATTACAGTCTCTTCCAGCACTGAAGGGATGAATATTTGATGCTATCTACCCCTACCCCTCACAGTTCCAAACACTTCCTCCACTCGGTCCACAGCACCCCATACCTCCCCCACACAGGTCCCCTTTCCTGCTCTCTCCTCACAGCTCCAAACACTTTCCCTCCCACCTCTTTAACCACCCATGTTCATCCCCAATAGCCCCCACTCCTTCAGCTCCCTTTCAGAATGTAAGCCCTCCCTCCTCTTGTATCATCACACCCTCTTAAGTTCACTAAATTGAGTTGTCTCACCATTTCAGTCTTACCCGGGACCTTTATCAAGGCAGCATTTGTACAACGAGGCAATAATAAAGCTGTGCAGGCAGGTAGTAGAGTGCCGCCCAAAAAATATAGATGCAGAGGTGCCATACTCTGGCTACCAGGGAGAACTAGAGGGATGTAGAGCAGTATGCTGGGTATGTTTGCTTTGTTCATCTGGGGGTCCAATGTGTTTTTGGTTAACCTCATGGTGCCAATGGGGGTGAGGGGGCCTTTTCAAGAATTTGCTATGGGGCCCACAAAGTTCTAGTTACTCCCCTGGTAGTAGGGACAACTGATAAATGGGCTGGGAGTAGCAGTAGTACATACACATGTCAGGTGGTTGAAAGTAGTAGTTGCAGGGACACAGATGACAGCTGGGTGTTATTATTAGTAAGTCCAGTTTAAAGGGAAAAGGAAAGAGGACCACTGCACTAACTGGAGTACCGATCAACTAATAGGAGTACCAGTGAACCATATGGTATATAGTATGGTCAGCATTTGCTTTGACCTACTATATCTTGTGTAATTCACCCCATATTTTCAGATATTTAGTTAAGTATTCCAAAACGATCACTCCAGATCCTAAAACTGCCTATTAATATATTATTTAATAAGGAGCTTACCACATTAAAATGGTTAGTCAGTATTTGGATATATGGGAGTGATATGTGTTAATATCATAATTGCACACGTATTAGTCTTATTTGAATCATATTATATATATATATATATATATATATATATATATATATATATATACACATATACATATACACTATTATGTGCACTATACTATAATGATATATGGGAGTGAACCAAGTTAAAACAACAGTTCAACAGCATACATATTAACTACATATTGATACAGTGTGTATTACTATGGACAGGAAGGAGTAGGATATAATGTGCAGTAACAGCAACAATTATCTTTAGTTACTAAACTGCAACACATAGGAATACTGTTGCTATTGTCTCTCGTTTTGAGATAGGGAATTCACGTATCGTATGAACCCGACATATGGGAGTAAATTGTGTTGGCATAACGGTTAAACCAACATAAGTAACTTATACCCAATCAATATATGCGACACGGTATGTTTTAGAGTGTATATGAAGGTGCAGAACTTATTGGGTAAGGACAGTAGTAATTGTCTCCAGGCATAATAAAGATTGCAATAATATAGAGACATTGTTACTGCCACCTTTTATATTGTTTAATACGGAGTTTTTGGGTCGAGAGGATCAACTATTTGTCCTCATTAAGACATTTAGAACATTGCATTTAATATATATTTAAATTTTATGTTTAGATAAGACTTGTGACCGATCAACTACTAGGAATAAGAGACATAGATACTCAATAACTGATTCAATAGCATAATAAGCAGCATTCAGTGAGTCAAGTGTCTTGGTATTTTAATTTCACTTTCTATCTTTGTTCACTATTTCTTCAATCTACAGTCAGGTGCATAAATATTGGGACATTGACAGAATTTTCATATTTTGGCCTCTATTCACCACCACAATGGCTTTGAAATGAAAAAAACAAGATGTGCTTTAACTGCAGACTTTCAGATTTAATTTGTGGGTAATTACATCCAAATTAGGTGAACGGTGTAGGAATTACAACAGTTTCTATATGTGCCTCCCACTTTTTAAGGGGCCAAAAGTAATGGGACTATCAACTCAAAAGCTATTTCATGGACAGGTGTGGGCTATTCCCTCGTTATTTCATTATCAATTAAGCAGGTAAAAGGTCTGGAGTTGATTCTAGGTGTGACATTTGCATTTGGAATCAGTTGCTGTCAATTCTCAATATGAGATCCAAAGAGCTGTCACTATCAGTGAAGCAAGCCATCATTAGGCTGAAAAATCAAAACAAACCCATCAGAGAGATAGCAAAAACATTAGGTGTGGCCAAATCAGCTGTTTGGAACATTCTTAAAAAGAAAGAACGCACCAGAGAGCTCAGCAACAATAAAAGACCTGGAAGACCACGGAAAACAACTGTGGTGGATGAAAAAAGAATTATTTACCTGGTGAAGAAAAACCCCTTCACAACAGTTGGCCAAATCAAGAACACTCTCCAGGAGGTAGGTGTATATGTGTCAAAGTCAGCAATCAAGATAATACTTCACAAGAGTGAATATAGAGGGTTCACCACAAGATGCAAACCTTTGGTGAGCCACAAAAACAGGAACACCAGATTAGAGTTTGCCAAACAACATCTAAAAAAGCCATTACAGTTTTGGAACAACATCCTATGGACAGATGAGACAAAGATCAACTTGTACCAGAGTGATGGGAAGAGAAGAGTATGGAGAAGGAAAGGAACTGCTCATGATCCAAAACATACCACCTCATCAGTGAAGCATGGTGGCGGTAGTGTCATGGCGTGGGCATGTATGGTTGCCAATGGAACTGGTTCTCTTGTATTTATTGATGATGTGACTGCTGACAAAAGCAGCAGAATGAATTCTGAAGTGTTTTGGGCAATATTATATGCTCATATTCAGTCAAATGCTTCAGAACTCATTGGACAGCGCTTCACAGTGCAGATGGACAATGACCCGAAGCATACTGCAAAAGCAACCAAAGAGTTTTTTAAGGCTAAAATGTGGAATGTTATGCAATGGCCAAGTCAATCCCCTGACCTGAATCCGATTGAGCATGCATTTCACTTGATGAAGACAAAACTGAAGGGAAAATACCCCAAGAACAAGCAGGAACTGAAGACATTTGCAGTAGAGGCCTGGCAGAACATCACCAGGGATGAAACCCAGCATCTGGTGATGTATATGCGTTCCAGACTTCAGGCTGTAATTGCCTGCAAAGGATTTGCAACAAAGTATTAAAAAGTGAAAGTTTGATTTAGGATTGTTTAGTTTGTCCCATTACTTTTGGCCCCTTAAAAAGTGTGAGGCACATATAAAAACCGTTGTAATTCCTACACTGTTCACCTGATTTGGATGTAATTATCCTCAAATTAAATCTGAAAGTTTGCAGTTAAAGCACATCTTTTTTGTTTCATTTCAAAGCCATTGTGGTGGTGAATAGAGGCCAAAATATGAAAATTCTGTCAATGTCCCAATATTTATGCACCTGACTGTATATTATTTTAATTATATTTCACAGGATAAGGTTTTAATACTGTCGAACCTGGATTATTGGCTGAAACAAGATCAGTTTAAAATTGAATCACAGTGATGCCATCTTGCGACTGGCCGCAAGACGCCATCTTGGAAATGAGATCGCAAGACGCCATTTTGCGAATGGCCGCCCAAGCGCCATTTTAGATAGAATCAGTTTAGTACATGTGGCGATATTACTATTAGCATCATGCGAGTGCATCTTTCACCATTTCTCATACACACATTAATACGCACAATTGCGTTGTTAACTTGTCGCATATTAGCGAAAGCATAAGATCCTGTATGAAAATGCTGAATATTAGCTTCATGCACACGCATCTGCCCCAAGTTAACTAGTGTCTTTACTTCAAACCCCACATACTCACACATTACATATTTACATACAAGGTTCCATAAGCTTTAAGGTATAAGATTCAAGTATGCACATTTATTATAATTGCTATGAAATAAAGATTATTTCGTAACTAAGGTTTATATGTGATAAGTAAGCCATGTTTGGTATTGTACTGATGCATACTCTCTCAACAGTATTCCGGTAACATCGATGCAGAGATCGCAACAGACATTCTCAACTTATGGACCTCAGAGACTTCAAGCAACAAAATGTACATTATATTACCAACTGTTAGGATTTGCATGAGGCGGGAAACCAGAGACCACCAGTTGTTAGAGGCTGGACTGTGTCTATTTGAACCAACCTGTTAGATGCCTTGTAACATATGCCCTCACCTTTAGGACCAATGGTATTAGCAACAAACTTCTCTATTGTGTTGTCTATTTCTGGGGGGGTATAAATATGTGTGCTCTGACCCTGGGTTGCTGGTCTTCGTGCTGAATGGTGATTGACGAAGGGGTTTCTTGCTGATGCCTACATCTGGTCCAGAGAGCTGCTTATGTATAACTGTACTTGGGTCTGTATAATTCCTTTGCGCTAAATTGTACTTATAACTAGCGTGTAACTGACTATACTTTTACTTGAATAATACTTTGTGCTTTGGAACCACAGGTTCTAGGTCTGGAGTCTTTATTTACTGTATAACTGCGTACGCAAAATAGCGTCATCCTTAGAGGTTTATAGGCAGGATATCAGAAGGTATAGGCAGGGGTGTATACAGGTTCAGAGGCAGTATCGTTAATACATACCAAAAAAGGTTATATTTTATTTTCTAATTGTATTTGTGCGCCTATAGAGGACATTCTGTTTTTCCAATTCTTTTGGAATATCGATTTGTTATTATTAGTAGTAAGGACAGAGATGTGCTGGGAACACTATTGCTGGGTAAAATGACATACTCCAAACTTATTTAACTGAGTGACAGCACCAAATTCTATAATGAATTCTCTTCACTTAGCGCTAACACTGGCATTTCTGTGGTGAGAATAAGATGCTGACACTGGTATCTAATTGACTTCTCAGAATACTGTACATGCTTCCTGACATAGGGGCCCATTTATTAATGATCGCATTTTGCAATGCAATCAGGGCATCCAGTACCGCCCATGATCGCATTGCAAAATGCGATCATAGCGGCTGAATGTATGTACCGGCACATGCAGGGAGACGGGCTCCGAAAGGAACCCGTCCCTGCGATGTGGCCGGAGTACATGTGGGGCTGCTGCGCATGCGCAGTCCCGCAGTCTGCACATGAGCGGCGCCCATTGCCGGTGGAGGGATCTGGGAGATCCCTCCGCTGGCTGAAATGCGGTAGGTTGCCTATAGACTACAGCTGCTAACGCTATCTTCAGATGGCGTTAGCTGCTGGGGCCAATATCGGGAATGCTTTGCATTCCGGATATTGATACATTTGGCAGCATCGCATCCCCCATAGAAACCTATGGGGGAGGCGGCAATGGAGGGATCGCAGCAGGTATCGGAGATGCGGACCCTCCTTCATACATCTGGGGGATACTTAGTATTTGAGGTAAACCCCCGAAAATAGGTGTTTTCGGGGAATTTACCTCAAATTAACTTTGATAAATGGGCCCCTATGTCCCTTTAAACAAGCAGGACCTCGGTACATAGCTACTAAAAGGTCAACTGAATTACGGTAAGAGCAGTGTGCTGACCTTGGTAAGTGAGGGGGAGTGTGGTCGGGTGGATGAGTGAGTTAATGGAGAATGGTGATAATGAAAAGGGTTAGTGATGGTGGATGAGGGTTTAATTGTGAATGATTGTGTAAGATTTACTAATAATCATGATACTGCCATGATTATTTTGTATCTATCTTGCAGTCAATATCTTCATTTTTAATGAAAATATCCCCGCTATGTACCAAGGGGAGCTCACAGGGACAGCGGTTGTGGTAACCGAGTTATATCCCCGGGAAATTGTAGAAGTCTTTTACAGAAATGAAAGACTTCTCCGGGGGAAGCTGACACTGCACATGCACACAGCGTCAGCTTCCGGAGCCAGCTAGGGGCTGTGGGAAAGAGATCGAAAGATCTCTCTCCTTCCCCTGGAGCCTCCATAGGCTTATGCTGGGTAGAGACGGGATGATCAGTCATCAATAATGATATCGCTGGATGAACGATATAGTTCATCCAGCACACCACCAACGACGGGCTAGCGACCCGCGATCGACGATCGCAAGTCACTATGTAACCTGGACAATATAGTCCAGGTTGGCCTGCATGCACGGCCGATGGACGATGTTGTTATTGCCCATACATGCCCGCGCATCGCTGGTCATTTGGGGGTTGGAAGGCACAAAAAAATGAACAATCTGAACAATAAC
Source organism: Taudactylus pleione (assembly GCA_031769625.1). NCBI lineage: Eukaryota > Metazoa > Chordata > Amphibia > Anura > Myobatrachidae > Taudactylus > Taudactylus pleione. Next base: position 14,968,422 of record JAUIMM010000108.1, read on the forward strand.
GATATGAACGATATCGTTCATTAAATTGGTCCGTGTGTACACACCATAACAGTAGTTTACCCCATCTGAAGATGGTATAAACTACCAGGGCTAAACTCAGAAAAGCTTTGCTTTTTGGAGTTTAGTACATAGGGGTCAGATCGTAGTCCCCATTGTTAATAATGGGGACTGTGATCTTTAAGCTGCATACACACACAACGATTTTATGAACGATTTTCTGTCAGATTATCTGTCAGATTTTTTAAAGTGTAATGAACGATTTTTATGAACTACAAATGATTTTTGCATATTCCCTTAATGAAAATCGTTGAATTGACAAGTCTGACTGAACTACAAACATGAACGCGCATGAACGATTATCGTTCTTTTGACTCAGAAAGTGAACGATTTTTTTCAAACCATTATCGTTAATATCGTTTAACGATAATCGTTCAAAAAATCGTTGTGTGTGTATGCAGCTTAAGTGCTAATTAGCACTTTGCTGCAGATTTCTGTGAAATCTCCTGCATTGTGCTATTAGTATATTGCAGTTTCTGCATAATTTTATGTAAAAATTAGCTTGATACATTTGCCCCTTAATTAGAAGTGGGTTCCATGCCCTATATTCATGGGTTAACATTTGTAGTATATTTTGATAAAAAGTGCCCCCAATATATGCACAATGCAATAGAAATAGCAAGTCACAGATGATGAAAGCTACTGTAATTCTGCAAGTTCAAAACCCCTTTTCCCATCAATAAAACAACCTCAAAATGCATGCCCCACATCAGTGTTTTCCAACTTTGGTCCTCAAGGCACACTAGCAGTCTTGGTTTTAATGATATCCATGCTTGAGCACAGATGGTTAAATCAAAGTAGCTGCCACACTAATTAGGACACCTGTGCTTAAGTCTGGCTATTCTTAAAACCTGAACTGTTAAGCTGGGTACACACGTAAAAATTTTCTGTCCAACAATCCAGCTAGTTCAGTGGTTCTCAAACTCGGTCCTCAGGACCCCACACAGCGCACATTTTCCAGGTCACCCAGCAGGTGCACAGGTGTATTCATTACTCACTGACACATTTTAAAAGATCCACAGGTGGAGCTAATAATTTCACTTGTGATTCTGTGAGGAGACCAGAAAAACATGCACTGTTTGGGGTCCTGAGGACCGAGTTTGAGAACCTGTTAGCTAGTTGATTGGTTGGAATGAAAATCTGGTAACGTATGGGACTAAATGATGATCAGCAATTTGCTCCTAAATGCCAGAAAACAGATGAAAATGGTAGTCAGACAAGTTTGTTAAATGTTTGATCTAAACAATTTGTTCAAAAACAGTTTTTTATCAATTTTCCGGCATTTGGGAGCAAATTGGTGATTGTCATTTGCTTTTATACCTTACCAGATTTTCATTCCAACCAATCAACTAGTTGGATGGTTGGACAGAAAATCTTTACATGTGTATGCACCATTAAGCTGGGTACACACCTAAAGATTTTCTGTCCAACCATCCAACTAGTTGATTGGTTGGAATGAAAATCTGGTAACGGAGTGGTTCTCAAACTCGGTCCTCAGGACCCCACACAGGTCACGTTTTCCAGGTCACCCAGCAGATGCACAGGTGTAGTCATTACTCACTGACACATTTTAAAAGGTGGAGCTAATTATTTAACTTGCAATTCTGTGAGGAGACCTGGAAAACATGTACTGTTTGTGGTCCTGAGGACCTAGGACCTGATTCAGAGCCGGACGCTATTTGCGCTCGCTCGTTCAGAAAAAGGGGCTGGCTATTTAAATGAACCGTTCGCTCTTTGCGGTCTGAAAGAAACGCCCCCTGGCCGCTCGCATCATACGTCATGTCCGCTATTTATTAGAGTAATCGAGTACATCGGACGGCGTATGAACTGCTCGCTATTCTTGTGGTTGGTTTTTCCTACCACAATCATGCGAGCAGTTCTGACTATAAAACAACCAAGTGACGTGGTCAATGACGCTGCTTTGTTAATTATGCACACCCTTAAAACGCCCGTTTTGACCATTTGGCACGCCTGCGTTCGGATCTCCACACCCCGTTTTTAAGCACCTTCCCTTGTTACCACCCACAAACGCCTCATTCTGTCACTCAAAATAGCAGGCATTCGCTATTTAGTGAGCACACGATTTTCGGCCGCACTGACTGGTTCACGCATGCATATTAAAATCCGTACGCATGCGCAGTTGTGCGAACATCGGTAGGAACGAACGAGCGGCCGCTTACGAGCGGCTCTGAATCAGGCCCCTAGTTTGAGAACCTGTGTGCTAACGTATGGGAGTAAATGATGATCAGCAAATTGCTCTTAAATGCCAGAAAACAGATGAATGTGGTCGTTCAGACAAGTTTGTTAAATGTTTGATCTAAACAATTTGTTCATACAACAGTTTTTGTCCATTTTCCGGCATTTGGGAGCAAATTGCTGATTGTCATTTGCTTTCATACCTAAAGGGGGGTATCCACTTAGCGATTTAAACAAGCGATTGCACGATAACTATGTCATTATCGTGCAATCGCTTACAAATCGCGCATGCATCGGGCATGTTTTGGACGGAAGCGAACCCGCGATGCGCGTGCCCGCGGGTCACGTCCGACATCGCCCGTACATGCAGGTCAACCTGACGATCTCGTCAGGTTCTGCATGTGCGGGGATGAGTGATGTGCCGGGATTGAACGAGTGAAGGTTCAGTCTAGGCACATCACTAGCTATACAAACGACAGCACGATTGCAATGTCGCAATTGTGGTCTCGTTTGTATATCGCTAAGTGGATACCCCCCATTATAAGATTTTCATTCCAACCAATCAACCAGTTGGATGGTTGAACAGAAAATCTTTAGGTGTGTACCCAGGGCTGGGCATACACGGCCAGATAAAATGCCTGTCAGACTGACAGACATTTTATCTGGCAGCCTGCCCAGCTGCAGCTGTCCACGGCATACACTGTGAGATTTCTCACAGTGTATTAGCCCGACATCTGCGCTCCGTCCCCAGGGGAGGAGACATTTCCCTGTTCCTTCCATGGGAAGGAACACAGGAATTATCTGTCTGTCGATCGCGGCTGGGCATACACTGCCCGATGCGGCCGACAGTTTACATCATAAATATCGCATCGGACGGGCACGCTGGCCAATCCGGCATGCCCGACCGAGCAATATTTAACCCTCGGTCGCCGGCACACACCCTACAATTATCGGGGCGATCCACGGATATCGGGCGGATCGCCCCTATAATACCCCTTTTCCACCAAAATTCCGGGTCTGACCTGGAGTTGGAACAGAGTTCCTATCCGGATCAGATCCGGAATTTAGCCGGCGCCGACTCGGGATATTCCCGAATCGGCGCCGCTCACACCGGAGTCGGGTCTGCATAGACCTGGCTTTCCCGCCGTGAAAGTGGACGCTTGGAGATGACGTCATCTCCAAGCGCCACTGAAGCCGGACCAATCAGCCGGCTAGCAGCTCACTCCAGGTCATCGTGACCCAGAGTGCGCTGTTCTCGCAGCAGGGTTTCACGGGCTACGCCCGTGTTAAACCCTGCTATTTTCCTAGGTTGGATTGCCGGGTCACTCAACCTGGCGATCCAACCCTCTCCCCTTTTACACCAGGGAGTGGCCAGTTTTAGTGTGCCTTGAGGACCGTGGTCCAGAACCCCTGCCCCACATCATCTAACCCCTTTTTCTGCATTTTAGAGAAAATCAGATTAACAGACATGTCTTTATTAGCCATATGTTCTTGTTTTAAATCCTCTAAATACATTATTATTAATTGGGAGGGGTGCAGACCCTCCAACCCTTCCACCATGTAAAAAATGCTTTGCTCCTGACTTCCCTCTTAATGATTGCAGTCACCTGTGTTGAACTGATTAATTGATGAGAAGGGAGTTTCAGCATAGGTGACTGCAATCATAAATTAAGTGAAGTCCAGGAGTAGAGAATTTTGTACCTGCTGGAAGGGGTCATGTTGGAGACAATGCACTGTGGGCCTGATTCAGAGCCGCTCGTAAGTGGCCGCTCGTTCGCTCCGAGCGATGTTCGCACAACTGCGAATGCCTGCTAATTTGAGTGACAGAATGAGGCGTTTGTGGGTGGTAACAGGGGAAGGTGCTTGAAAACGGGGAGTGGTGATCCGAACGCAGGCGTGCCAAACGGTCAAAACGGGTGTTTTAAGGGTGTGCATAATTAACAAAGCAGCGTCATCGGCCACGTCACTTGGTTCTCTTTTAGCCTGAACTGCTCGCATGATTGCGGTAGGAAAATCCTACCACAAGCACTGCGAGCAGTTCATACGCCTTTCGATGTACTCGATTAATCAAATAAATAGCAGAGATGACGTAGGATGCGAGCGGCCAGGGGGCATTTTTTACAAAATAGCGAGCTCATGTTTCGTTCGCTCGTTCAGACATAGAGGCGTCAACAGACCGCAAAGAGCGAGCGCTCTATTTAAATATCCGGCCCCTTTTTCTGAACGAGCGAGCGCAAATAGCGTCCGGCTCTGAATCAGGCCCTGTGTCCTGTAATTTTTACTGGAACAGAGGTTCTCAAACTCGGTCCTCAGGACCCCACACAGGTCACATTTTCCAGGTCACCCAGCAGGTGCACAGGTCATCACTCACTGACACAGTTTAAAAAATCCACAGGTGAGCTAATTATTTCACTTGTGATTCTGTGAGGAGACATGGAAGACATGCACTGTTTGGGGTCCTGAGGACCGAGTTTGAGAACCTGTGTACTAGAACATAATGATTTACTTACTTTTTACCGAGTCAAGGGGGTATATTTACTAAAGTGAGTTTTTAGAAGTGGACATGTTGCCCATAGCAACCAATCACATTCTAGCAATCATCTTATAGAAGGTGCTAGTTAAATGTTAAGTATAATCTGATTGGTTGCTATGGGCAACATCTCATTTTCTAAAGACTCTCACTTTAGTAAATATACCCATTGGTGGCAAAAAAGTCTCCTGTTGAGACCCGTGTTAACTTAGAATTGTAATTGTCTGAGAAGATCTTCATGTCTGATGTATAGCGATTTTTGGATCGATCCTGAAACCATGATGTATTAATGGGATTGATCTAAGAACCTCAATGCTGGCAGCGATGACCTGTTCCCTGGCGTCTCAAAGATTACTGCGCATACGGAACCTTTTCTCTTTTTAACTTTGCGTGCATGAGCTGCTCTCAACGCCTGAACTGCGCATGCGCACAAATAATATCCTTCCGGAAGATCAATATTATTTACCAGATTAATCTTTATATTAAATACAAAAATGCCAAAATATTGATATGGGACTGCCGGTTGGCCATCCCTAGCTGAGATTAGAGAGAGACAGATTTCTAAAGTAAAAACAAATACACTAATCTACAATGAACATTGTTATAATTATATTAACTGGTTTCAAAGTTATTCTTATACCCTTTAAACACCAGAGCTAAAACCCGGGATATTGCAGGGTTAACCCGGGTAGCTCCTTGGTGTAAACGGGGACATGGTTGGATTCCAGGGTGGAGTGACCCGGCAATGCAGGTAACTTGCACAGTTTAACACGGGAACAACCCGTGAAACCCTGCAGTGTAAACAGCGCGATCCAGGTCATGATGTCCTGGAGCACGCCGCATCCTGGCCGCAAGGCCGGCTTCAGTGGTGCTTGGAGATGACGTCATCTCCAAGTGTCCACTTACATGCCTGAAGAGCCGGGTCACTGCAGACCCGGCTTCGGTGTGAACTGCGCCGACTCGGGAATTTCCTGGGTTGGTGCAGGCTAAATTTTAACCCTTCACTGTTTGTTTATTATATATGTACCTCACTTTTTATTTTAATTCCTTATATGCAGCCTAGGCTGCTCTTAACTAGCTCTCTTACACTGCACTTTTCTTATTATGGCGGTGCCCTGGGGTGGCTTAGCTGGGCCAGTTTGGGGGTGTCCTGCGCTCTGGATTTGAATCTTAGTATGTTAGGGAACTGATACAATAGCATAAAAAGGGAGGAAAGCGCTCTGTGGTGAGTGGTTCAAATCAAGTGAAATATATGTCTATCTGAAATTATCAGTGTAATAAAGTCAGTATGAATGATTGTTGAAAATATCTGGTCGGCAAAAACTTGGGGCTGGAAATTCGTGACAATGGTATAGTGTCCCAATTAAGAGGGAATGTCAATATTTAGAAAACTGGTGGGCAATAACTTGTGGCTGAATGTTAAATTTGCATTCAAAGTTCCTATATGGACTTGGTATGTAGTGATGTTTGTGCTTAACCAGTCACATTTAAGGCTCAGTGGGCAAAAACATCTATAGATGTTTCCCTCTGTACCTGGGAGTACCCCTCACTCACATGCATGCATACATCGGAGGACGTGTGGAAGAGTGACGGACCAGCAGAGGTACATTGTTTGGTAAGTACATTTCCTTACCTGTACCACGCTGCTTTATAGTGTCGCTGTCACTCTGACACTGCATTCATATCCCCTGAGGTGACGTGAGCAGAGGGAAGGAGGAACAACACGATTAACGACCAGGCGATTTTACTGTTACTGAACACCCAGCCGAAAGTTTTTGCCCACTGAGCCTTAAATGTACCTGGTTAAGCACAAACATCACTACATACCAAGTCCATATAGGAACTTTGAATGCAAATTTAACATTCAGCCACAAGTTATTGCCCACCAGTTTTCTAAATATTGACATTCCCTCTTAATTGGGACACTATACCATTGTCACGAATTTCCAGCCCCAAGTTTTTGCCGACCAGATATTTTCAACAATCATTCATACTGACTTTATTACACTGATACTTTCAGATAGACATATATATCACTTGCAGCAGGTAAGTCCCCTAACTCTCTCCTCTCCCTACCCTAACCCTCCCTTAGTGGTGCCTAACTATAACCTCCCCCCGTCAGTGCCTAAACCTAACCCCCCCTCCCCGCACCCTAAACCTAACCCTCTCAGGGGGGTGCCTAACTCTAACCCCCCCGATTCAAGGGTGCTAGCCTGAGTGGAAAGTGTCTCAGGCTTTCCAGGTGTGCAAAGCAATGCACTGATTACGTTTATATGGGAAATGGGCCTCAGACTGCACACCTCGGACATATATATATATATATATATATATAAAATTGGAGGTGCTACCTGTGGAGAAAATTGTTATATGCACAAAAAAAAGAAGTACAGGTGCTCAACTCCAAATTAACTGTTTGTATATAAATAAATACATTTTTGCAATGAATACAGGTTTTTGGCATAATCTTGGCCAAGGTTATGGGCCTACCCACCGCATCCGGGTGACCTCTGTCGGGTAGGTCCCTAACATAATATACACAAATGGCGGTTAGCGCTCCTGAAGGGGGAATTGGGTGGAACCACTAGCTGCTACCTCAGGGAATGTCCTATAGTTCCCGGAATAGATACAATAGCATAAAAAGGGAGGAAAGCGCTCTGTGGTGAGTGGTTCAAATCAAGTGATATATATGTCTATCTGAAAGTATCAGTGTAATAAAGTCAGTATGAATGATTGTTGAAAATATCTGGTCGGCAAAAACTTGGGGCTGGAAATTCGTGACAATGGTATAGTGTCCCAATTAAGAGGGAATGTCAATATTTAGAAAACTGGTGGGCAATAACTTGTGGCTGAATGTTAAATTTGCATTCAAAGTTCCTATATGGACTTGGTATGTAGTGATGTTTGTGCTTAACCAGTTACATTTAAGACGCAGCAGAAGGAGACGGACTTAAGTGTTGTATTCAATCTTTCTGATATTCGTGTGGGTCAATCTGAGTTAAATCTTTTGTCAAAAGGCTTAACTTTTGTACCAACATGTAGGAATAGCAACTTTGAAAAATCGATTGCCCTATATCGATTTGGCAGAACTATGAGGCTTAAAGAATTCTTTAAAAGTGATTCAGAAATTTATCTCAAACAAAAATCCTTCAAGAAACCTTCAGTATTTGATCCGCCCTCCACGAATGCTAGTATTAAGACTTATCTGCGACTTATGAATTCGGAGATCAGCACTATGAGTTCTAAAAAAATATATGACAACTTACCACCTGATGAAAAACGGGCTTTACAAACGTTGAGAGATAATCCTCATATCGTAATTAGGCCAGCAGACAAGGGCGGAGCCATTGTTGTCCAAAATTGGACTGACTATGACTCCGAAATAATGCAACAACTCTCCAATACTGATGTATATCGAAGAACTGGAAGCAATCCCATACCTGAAATTAAAGTTAAAATCGATCAGGTATTGAATACCGCATTGATGCATAGGTGGATTGACGAGGATTTATATGGTTTCCTGACTGTTGATAAACCACGTTGTCCTATTCTATACACCCTTCCAAAAATTCACAAGACACTGTTGAGACCGCCTGGGAGACCGATTATCTCAGCCCAGGGTTCCCTTTTGCAACCTTTAGCGATTTATATCGATAATATCTTACAACCTATAGTTCTGGAAGCTAGAAGTTATATTCATGATACTGGAGATTTCCTACAACAATTGAAGAATTTAGGTCCAATTAATAAAGATGCTGTATTGGCAACAATGGACGTTAGTTTACTGTATACGGTGATTCCTCATAAGGGAGGTTTGGATACTTTGAGAGAAGCCATGTCTAGCCGAGATTCAATTGGCAGTCCACTATTAGAATTTGTATTGGAGTTGGCAACCCTGGTTCTTTACAATAATCACTTCCATTATAAAGAGGCTTTCTACATTCAAACAACAGGAACCGCGATGGGTTCAAATTTGGCTCCCGCCTATGCGAACCTATATATGGCGAGATATGAAGAGACGCATATTTTTCCCTATTATCATCAATGGATAGTTTTTTACCGTCGCTTCATAGATGATGTCTTCATTATTTGGAAGGGCACTATTGAGATGTTTGAAGACATGGTGTTGAAGTTGAATGGGTTGCAGAGTCCAATCAAGTTTACCTACACATGTGATCATAGGGCTGTCAACTTTCTGGACGTGACAATCACTAACATCGATGGTATCATTAACACATCCTTATTTCGTAAGGATACGGATCGGAATATGGCTTTATTCACCACGAGCCATCATCCCCCGGCACTCAAGGACAATTTACCCATTTCACAATATTTACGGGTTATGCAGATAAACTCTAATTCTATTGTGAGAGAGGAACAATTAGAGGAAATGACTGCCCGATTCTTGGAGAGGAATTACAGTCAGGCAAAGTTAAACAAATGTCTTACCAAAGCACGGTGCATATATCAAAGACAAAATGACGGGAATATACCTCTGTCCAAAAATAAACAACGTCTGATATTTACTACAAAATTTGACAAGAGTGCCTATAATACAGCTAAATCCTTGAAGAACCATTGGCACATTTTGACCTCTGATAATTCATTGCCCTTTAAAAATTATGATCCTCCAATGATGGCCTACAGACGAGGTCCAAACCTCAAACAGTTGCTAATGAGACCGACTTTATACCCAAGAGAAGTAAAATCTATACCAGACCTGATGAAGCAGAAACCTGGTTGTTATTCTTGTGGGAACTGTATTGCCTGTGCTTCAATGTTAACTGGACCGATGTTCCCACATCCCCATACGGGCAGGAAGATCAATATTAAATATAAACTACATTGCACGATGGATTTTGTTATTTATTACCTCACCTGCCCCTGTGGATTGTATTATGTCGGCCTAACCTCAAGGAAGTTCAGAGACAGGATGGCTAATCACAGGGCATCCATCCGTTCTGCCCTATCATCTGGACATTCTGATAAACCAGTGGCACGACACTTCCTGATGCAGAGACATCAAGTAGCGAGTCTTAAATGTCGACTCATTGACTGGATACCTCCTTTACCCCTTGGGGGTGATAGAATTTCAGCTTTAAAAAAACGAGAGAGTTTTTGGATCTACACGTTGGATACGGTAGCCCCAAGAGGGCTTAATGAGAATAACCCCTTAAATGTCTTCTTGTGAATTGAGATATGCAATTGGTGAAGGTTTTTTCATCTAAAAATCACCAAGTAGGGTGCCTTAGGTGACGGTTACAGTATACCTTAGGTTGTGTTCACCCGGTATTATGGATTAATCATCACAGCCATTTTTTATACATTTGGGTCTCTATATCACCTATTAGATATGGTCTATGTTTGCACTCTGGATGATGACTTTTGGGCTACTCTATACTCGGTAGATCTCTGAACCCTGTTGGGTTGTTCTGCACTCGGTAGATCCCTGAACTCCTTGGTGATGTATAGTATACCTCATTTAGTGATTATTTTCCATCTCCTTAGATACACTATGTCTGTGTATTTCAATAAGTAGGATTTTGTGCACTATCTTTTCTTCCATATAGTTTCACTTTTTTCCTTTTTTTCCATTCATTATGTGCAGGATGTATTTGTTTGTATACTATATGGATGAGAAGAATTTGTGTTTTGCACCTAATATTGGGGCATACACAATCTCATTTTACATATAGTATTTCTGTGTATGTGTGTATTGTTTATGTATGCATATGTGTTTATTATAGTTGTTACAGTATTTTTATATGTACCACTGCTGCTATTGCGTCTGTTCAGGCTCATATTGCTTCAGCTTATTCAGAGATTTTACTTTGTATAGGTTTGAATTTTGGAAAGGCATCCTATATTTATATTTATGTACAATTGTGTTATTGTAGGTTGGCCCACAGTATTTAGGTTTCATGATGCGGAGAGCAGGGTTTCTTGATGCATACTCTGTAACCATGGCAACGCACTACGCTGAATAGTTTTCTATTATCACTCGTGGTTTGACTATAAGGTTCTTTGTCCACGTATGTTCCCCATCAGATATGTAGACTTTGAACATTGTACACTCCCCCCAGGGTTTGCCATGTTTCTATGGTAACGCGCTGGACGCTTCCAGTCGGATGCGGAGGGCGCTATTCTTTGTAGCACCTGGTCCGGTTGAGATCAGGTGATCGGAGAAGTCGCGTGGCAGTCACTTCCGTCGGGATGGGTATTTGAGCCGTCTGTGGGCTCTGCTGAAAAGTGTATGCACATTAGTGCATCCTGTTGTCCCGGAAGAACGCCAGTGACTTAGATCCCTCACGGCTATGTATGGTATACAGATGACTCGGGTAAGTGTGGTATGTTTATCTGATCGGGATTGCTGCAGTGAGAAGTCACTGCAGCAGAGTCTCTGCTTCTGGGGGCATGTTAATATATTTATTTAGGTATAAGACACTGTTGTTTCCCTGTTTTCGGATCATGTTATATGGAACTATGGCTTAACATTATTGTTGCATGGGTATATTATCAAGGATTCAGGCCATTATATTGGATAACTTATCTCCATATTATGAGCATAACGCTAGTGGTGATTGGTTATAGGATTAATAGACATTTTTCTATAGTCCAGCCCCATATGAATATGAAGAAAGGGGGTCTCTTTTATGCCTGTAATATATTTTCATTTGGTGCCCACATTTATAGTGGGTTTATTTGTCTATATGAGTTTTTCCATGAAGCTTTATAGAGCCTGATAGACAGCATCACTGTGATATATTATTTTCTGTCATATTCTTTTGGTATACATTTTATTTTAAAAGATTGATTTATTTCTTTTTTCATTTATTTTTTAGATGTAATACATAAGTGTGTGCGTTTAGCACTATGAGTATGATGTACATTTTGTGCCAGTCTTGAGAAAGGTTCATATTTTGAACCGAAACGTCGACAATACTGAATATATGGCCTATTGTGGACAACATTTTTCAATTTTGAAGATTAAATGATGACACTTTTCTGGATTCATTAGAGACTTTTATTGTTGTTATTGGTGAGTGCTCCTATCTAGGAGACTGGATCAAAAGTGGATATATATATATATATATATATATATATATATGTCTGAGGTGTGCAGTCTGAGGCCCATTTCCCATATAAACGTAATCAGTGCATTGCTTTGCACACCTGGAAAGCCTGAGACACTTTCCACTCAGGCTAGCACCCTTGAATCGGGGGGGTTAGAGTTAGGCACCCCCCTGAGAGGGTTAGGTTTAGGGTGCTGGGAGGGGGGGTTAGGTTTAGGCACTGACGGGGGGAGGTTATAGTTAGGCACCACTAAGGGAGGGTTAGGGTAGGGAGAGGAGAGAGTTAGGGGACTTACCTGCTGCAGCCAAGATTTCGATTCGTCGGGCTGCTGCTGACGGTATTTGCAGGGCCGGCTCTTGGGGTGTATGACCAGTGCGGTCGAACAGGTGCGCACCCCTCCCCAACATTCCAATTTCAGCGGGACATTACTGTCCCGCTGTTCCACCCGTGGGCCGAAGTGGCCCGCGGGTGGTCAAATCGGGAGGTTGGTGACCCCTCATTGCCACAGCTGTGCTGGACCCCGGAGTACCTGAATGGATGCTGCGCGCATGCACGCGGCATCCGTTCAGCTCCAGGAGAGGGCTGGGGGAAGCCCAACTAGTGACGGAGTGCTGGGCTTACCCCCAGCCTGACGTTCTTTGCAGGTGTGCCATGCGGGGACACCTCCAAATAACATCACTTAGGGTGCATGGCCTATGGTAATTAGGCCACGCCCCCATTTTCGGTTGCGCATGGTAAAGCCGTGCACGAGTATTGGGCACTATTAACTTAGACGGCACAGGGTGCTCCGACCTCTGGAGCCGGGCCTGGGCATTACATAGATTCCCTGTACAGCACTGTCAACCCTTGTCGTTGTTAGAGGGATGTCACACTATTTACAAGTTCCATCAGTTATAAAGTTACATATATAGTACATTCCTGTATTTACTTTAAAATGTCAAATTGTTTCAAGTTTCCACTAGTCCTTAAATGACTACATTGTGTTTCCTAAAACACAAGATTGGAAACTTTGTCATACAATATTACAGCGTCACATTTTGTTTACAGCTAGTTTGCAGACCGGATCTATATATCTTTTATTCGGCTGACTTAGTATTACTGCGCTGCAGAGAGTGCGCACTGCGCCATTTTATAATATGTATAATGACACACAGAAGATTCAGACACAAAATGTCCGCTGGTATCACAGAATAATGACAGGAATTACTCAGATGAATTTATTTATGATAACTGGGTAAAACGCGCAATAATGCCATAAATATAAATGATATAGTCAGACTATGCTACAGGCAGTGAGTGCTTCGTCCTGCCACGCCTCATCACATTATATATCGCTGTTTGTTTTATACTCGTACAAAAAAGAGAATGAAGAATGTTTCTTGCATAACGAAAACACTTATGTGTCGCCGGACAGATTCCGTGCCCATGTGTGGACGGCGGACTTTTTTTTCCCTCGAGCTTATCAAATTCCAGCTTCATTTCTATATTGATTTTCATTTCTCTGTAACGTGTTTTATTTATGGTCACGGTGCACTCATTTCCTGTAACGCATCCAATTACTCACCTAAATGACTGTGTTACTATTAATGAAGTAATTAGCCTAATTGCTCTTCTTCTGGGACTTTTTTTTTTTTAAACGCCTTCGCATTTCTGGCTGCAGCGGAAGGACACATACAGCAGATCTGCAGGGCAGTGTCACACCTTACGTCACAATGCACTGCTATAAGATACGGCCGCCGCCCAGTGACCACGGTTATTGCAGTTCCAACCGCGTAGGGAATTAGACGGGCAGGTACAGGAGGGGGCTCCGGATCAAGACGACGACGATCACCATGTCGGCGCCAGCTGCCCTGTAACGCGCTCTCTTTCTCTCCTATGTACATACATGTATCTGCTGTTTTATATTCTCCGGTTTCAAGACCCAGTTTCGTGCGTGTAAGGTATTTCTCATTTGTTCCCGCTGTCCCCGGTAATCCATAAATATACCTGTTTGCCAGTAGTGTAGGGGCCCGAGGGTGACCCAGACTGCGATCGGACTTTAAAGAGCCGTAACCCGCATTGTTAGTGATCTCCCTGTACATAGATGTTAGTGTTACTCCCTGATATCGCTGTAGTATTCCTGTACTTCACTAGAAACTCATTGTTACCAGTAGAGCTGGATACATTGTATACTATCAACTATTAGTTATTGCTACAGCTGATTATCATCATGTAGCACTTGATACATAGTATTCCCTAATCTAGTCCCTGCTACAAATTGTTAATGTAATACACGGCTTGGTACACAGTGAGACTGAAGTGACCTATAATGGTGTAATGTAGTTTTGGATAAGTCAGTGCTCATTTTAATGTCGCTCACAATGTGTAAAAACTTTTTTTTTTTTTTTTTTTTATAATTTTATTTGATGTTTAATTTCTGCCCCAGGGTCATTATGACCGATCCACGTAATCAAAACACTAATGTCTTATATAAAGTGATTATTTTATTTGCTGAACATGGAAAAGTTATAAAATGAAGAAATCAGCCTAGGCATAAAGATGGCCGCTGTACTCAGTGGAGAGGGTGGAGCTAAGGTCTCCTGGTGGCTCTGCTAGCTGGATCTGGCCTCGCCCATATATAGTCATGAGTCATGTGGTTTTGATTTTCAACAGCTACAGTGAAATGTGCCTCATAAAGATGGCTGCCTCTCAGTGGAGAGGGTGGAGCTAAGGTGTCCTGGTTCTGCTGCTTTTGGCTTCGCCCATATAGTCATGACTCATTTGTCTTCAGTAAATGTCTTCTCATAAAGATGGCCGCCTCTCTCAGTGGAGAGGGTGGAGCTAAGGTCTCCTGAAGGCTTCCTCAGCTGAAGCTAGGTGGCTGCCTCACAGTGAAGTGGGTGGTGTTAATGTCTCCTGGTGGCTTCCAGTAAAGACAAATTGCACTTGATGTTAACATATATAGCAGAAAGTAATAAAGTAGACTTCTATAATTCTAATTTTAAATCTGTATAATTTTAAATATTAATGTTCTTATTTTGCATTGCAGTTTTTAGTGAAGTAGTGTATATGTACAATTGGGTATATTTATGGATTAAAGTATTACTTCAACTATCAAGATGGGTTTTGTTTAATACTGGAGCATTAAAATGGCTGATACATGTATTATGTTTGCGCAGAAGTTTTCTTGTAGCATATTGTGTAAAAGCATCAATTCATCTACACTTCGGAATGAAAGGACTTTTTTGTAAAATCATTCCTAAAACTGAAGATTTAAAGCAAAGAAGACTCCACTGCCTGAAGTCCCGAGGAAAAGTTGATGGCTATGTGCACATTGATGTAACCTGTAGTGGATACTTTGTCCACAGTGTATTATGGATGATTTTATGGGTATATATTCTGTTATGTGAATTGTGATATGCATTTACAGTTTAATCTGATCTAAATTTTATTAGTTGAGCTTAGTTCATGGGTGCTTGCCCAAGTTCTTTCTGTAAGGGAATTCATAATCCTGTCAAATCCTTATCTCATACCATTTTACATTTATTATTTTTACTGGTTATTCACTGACTTGCCCATATTTTGTATACAGTAGGTTAAAATAAGTGGAAATGAATATCGCAACTTACTGGAATTGTTATGACTATGTAGCTTGACTACTGTATTTTTTTCTGTTTCTGTAGGTACATTGATACTGTAGGTTCCTGTACTCACGATCCTTGCACATTAATCCCCCTTAAACTCATGAGAACGTCAATGCAGGTGTCTTGTAACCATGCAGATCTTCTTGTATGTTTGCTCTTTACTTAGTTCATAGCTTCTCATACATGAAAACACATCTGGGAAGAAACTGCACCCTTAGGTGGCCCTTTTCAAAGCCCATGGGTAAGCAGGAAAGCCACCCCAGCTTTTAGGCTGTCGAAATAGCCAAGCATCCTTCATCTGGTAAGCATACCTATGTACGGAGTAATGTCTCCAGTAAACAATTGAGTTGGTGCATCACTGGAGCAAAGCTTTTTTGCACATGATTACTATGAGTATAAAATCTACCGTTATTCCACTCTAGTACTGTATCAGGCTATGCCGCTGCCTGAAACAACTTGACGCACTGTTTGTATTGTGCATATTGCACAATAACTTCTCCAGTTAGTGGAGTGGTAACTCTTTTTAAACATTGACTGAAATGTCACACCTTATTTGTGCTACACTCCTCTGGTGTTAAATAATGCTGAGTTAACTCAAATGGATATTTATCCTGCCAAATGCCAAGCACCAGGTCCCCTAGTCTGACATTCAAAATATTAAGTTTTAAATTAATGTAATGTTCAGTAACTAGTTTGGATATTTTTACATTTCTTCCTAGGTAGCTATCTTTGGTTCTATTGGCTCAGATGATTCTTCAGAAAATAATAATAAAGATGTATTTCCAAGTAAGGTGTTTCCTTGTTGTACATTTGTCACTGTTAATGATCTGTATTAGCTGTACTTTGTCATGTTGACATTTTGTTGTAAAATATAAAATTTTTATTAATTAAAGTTGTAAAGATAAACATCTTGTTTGAATGTTTTTGTTAAAGGTTGTGGTGCAAACTTCCAGTGATAATAATCAGGCAGGAGTGAAGTGAGCTGATCAAGGTGTAGTTCATATTGCTGCCAACTGCCAGTCCTGTCCCAGAATCTTCCTGCAAATGCTAAGTACACGTTCTCGTGGTTCAACTTGGTAAACTTAATGTACATTAAAATACTGTAATAAATACTGGTTTTATGGACAGACTATAACATACCGCAGACTGGCATACACATCCTCAAGTGGAAGACAAGCATTTCCTGTCTGAAAGGTTTTTGGTTTCATTTCCTTGGACAGGTTACTCGTTCTCAATTCCTTGGACAGGTTACCCATCAGTGTGTCAGGTTACTCGTCCTCAAAGAAGGCGGACAGGTTACTCGTCCTCAATTCCTTGGACAGGTTAACAATCAGTGTCAGGTTACTCATCCTCAAAGAAGGCGATGGAAACTGAACATCAACTCTTGCAGATAAGTTTATTAAAAGGTCAAATTCTGCATGCATCACCACACTTGAGGTACAATTCTCCAAGGGTTATATGAAATGTCAGGGTTACTTCTGCCACTTCTAACCTGCAGTCACATTTATGGACTTTTATATATACTTTTATATATTTGCCATTGGCACATCTCTGTAAGGTATACAGCAGAACTGTAAAGGAAAATGAAGGGATTATGGCTACAGTGTACAATTAATGGGAACTTTCCTGAATAATCAGGTCTGCGAGTTGTCAAACTAGAAGTTATAGCAACTAGATTAATTCATACAATAATCTTATGCATTTCTTACTATTTACATTACACAAATTTACGGTTAATTTCACTTTAATTGTTGGCAATAAAGTGGGGGGTAAGCATGTCACACAGTTCAATAACAATCTCTAAAAGTACTTTGTAAAAACTTAAACTTTGAATTCAACTCTTATACCATGTATCAATTATGAATTTCTTTTCTTGTCTGGTCTTTTCTTGATCCTAAATGCTGTTTAGAGATTAAAACCAAGTTACCTGTTCAGCAAATTCAGGAGCTTTTCGTGTAAGAATTGGTCATCACCTAATGGTGTGCTTCCTTGGGTCCCTTAGAATCGCTATAAAGGTATGCACATGTGCTAATCCAGCTAGGATGGGGTGAAGTGGAAATGGATTCATCCATGCATGAAAATATGAATAGTCAGCAGATTGATAGTACAATGGACTTTGGGTGGGGTTCATTCCTGGGCCCCTACTCCGCATACATTTTTCATACTTAATTGTAAAGCTGCATACACACAACGATTTAGTTAATGAACGATTTTAGTAAACTATATTTTTTTCCCTTGAAAAAATTAACTAAAATAGTTTACTAAAGTTGTTCATTTACTAAATGTAAGGAATGATTTTTATGAACTACAAACTATTTTAGCATATTAACTTAATGAAAATCGTTGAGTTGACATGTCTGACCGAACTAAACGTGAACGCACATGAACAATAATCGTTAATCGTTTGACTCAGAAAGTGAATGATTTTTTCAAACGATTATCGTTAAATGATATCGTTTAACGATAATCATTCAAAAAATCGTGTGTGTATGCACCTTAAAAGTTTATTTAATAAACGAAGAGTCTGAAGGATATAAATGGAAGCAGTTTATGATTGTGGTAGGCCTTCTATTCCAAGTATTAAGCATTACACAACAAAAGGATCTCCAAGTTTAATTGAGTACGTAGTAAGCCCCTCAACTCCAGTCTGTTTCTATTAAGTTTACTTTTAAAACTTAGTTTGAATGTGGGATCCGTGTCAGGGGCTAGTACCCTAAATGATTCCTTAGTATAATCTGCCACTGTGAATACTTAACTGCTAAAATAAAGCATGAGATTTTTTTTTTTGTAGGCAGAGTAAAAACTTGCTTCCTAATAGTGTGTATGCAAGAACCTTTGCTGTACATGTGCATGCGATTGAATGTTTTTTTTTTTTTCTAAAGAACTACACATAGCTACATTTTTGAAACTTAGAATAGGGATGGTCAGTAACTACTTTTTTTTTGCCACTCTAGACATAAAAGCATTCTGTCTGCTATATGGGAGAAGGTAAGGTGGTCTTACAGCCTTGTGATCTCAGCTGAATGACTGCGTTTTAATACAGCTCCTAATTCACTCCCCATAAGGTTATTAAAAGCATACCACTCGTGTGTCTACAAGTTACAGAACCTTTAGCAACATGCCCAAGTATCCAGGTATGGGGATTTCCACATTACTGTAAGACCTGCTCTGGCAGTGATCCGTACTGCGCCTTGTTCTGCTGACCATTCATCTTGCTGTGAGGAGAAGGTAATCCACATGTGCAGGAATGTCCTTGCACCTAAATGAGCTTAACTTGGTAATGAAGTAATGTTTTTAAGGTATGCCATTGAACCACCAACATCTGGATACCATACTATAGTTAGTGCCTTTCTACCTGGACATGCAGCTACCCCCTATATGTACTCACAAGCAAGTGTGCCAAGTGACAGTTTACGGAGGAAGGATTCATGTGGTATTGCATGACTGCAGGAAATAAGGTAATGTGGAGTATTGATGCTTCTCCAATATGAAATCAGAAGTTGGTTAAAGATCAATCCACGTTTATAACCAAGAGCATGATTAAGCTAAATATCAATGACTATCAAGATGTCAGGTTATAGTTGAATTAATGTCCTAATGGTTACATTTGTTCAACTAGCACCCACTACAAATACAGTGTGTGTGTATATATATATATATATATATATATATTATATATTTTTTTTTTTTTCCCATAATTTCAGATGTTTCCTACAATCTAGTGAAGACTGACATTTCTCCTCATCTATTGTTCCTTATTGGCTTGCATATGGCAGCTACACATGATATGCCTGCCCCTAAAATCTACCCAGTAGTCAACAAATGTAATCTTTTTTTTTTTTTTTTTTCTTTTATACTCTTCCTGAACTAGGCTAACCGTAGTCTTTCGGGTACTTATGACAGTGGATGCTTGCTCGCTTTGTTTTGTCATGGAAACACTATTAAGGTGCGTACGCACTTAGTGATATTACTGAGTGATCGCACGATTATGACATCGAAATTGTGTACTATAATGTCGGAAATGACCAGTGATGCATGCTCCCGACATCTATCATCGACTGAATGATTGGCCATGTTCAAGAATGATGGAGGGTGCCTACACTGAACGACATATCATTCAGTGTATGCATTACAGGGGATCAGGAATGACTATGTTTATATTGTAATCGTATGGTCTTTCATAATCGCCTAGTGTGTATGCACCTTTACATGATGGGATCGATGATCAGCGGTGGTGTGCATGCTAGTAATAAAAGGCTAAAAAACTGGTTTGTAGTGGACAGAATGGAAGTTGACTCATCTGCTAAACTCATGAATACTTCATATATAGGTGTTTGAAATTTTAAATGCCCATGTTCTGAAAGTAAAGGAAGCAAAAAACTTTTTACAAGTGTGAAAACTTATTGGTCTAATGTCAAACAAAGGTCTTTTGTAAATGCTGTTATGGTCTATATTTCTAATGCTGGGTATACACACTATACAATTATCTGCTGGTTGGAATGAAAACCAGGTAATGTATGGGAGAAAATGACAATCTATTATATGGTTTTAAACACTGGAAAACAGACAAAAATTATTGTTCAGATTGGTTAAATTTGTTTAACCAATTTGGCTGATTGTCCATTTTTGTCTGTTTTCCAGTGTTTGTGAACAAATATTCGATTGTCATTTGCTCCCGTACATTACTAGATTTTCATTCCAACCAGCCAGATTGGACAGATATCTGAGAGATAATTGTATAGTGGATGCCCAGCATAAGTGCTAGTTTTGTGCCACTTTGAATAAAATGATGTTAACCATTTCATATACACTCTGGGAACCCAATTCTATTCTTAAAATGGAGAGAAGGGGGCTGAAGTAGACTTTGAGGGGCCTATGTATCAAAGCTTGATGATAGAATAAAGGTGCATACACACACACAATGATTTTTTAAACGATATCGTTTAACGAAGAAAGTGAACGATTTTTATGTGATTTTTGTTCATGCGTGTTCACGTTTGTAGTTCAGTCAGACTTGTCAACTCAACGATTATCAGTAAGGGAATATGCAAAAATCGTTTGTAGTTCTAAAAAAATCGTTCATTACATTTAAATGAACAACTTTAGTAAATGACTTTAGTTCATTTTTTTCAAGGTAGAAAATAGTTTACTAAAATCGTTCATTAACTAAATCGTTGTGTGTGTATGCACCTAAAGTATTAACCTCCTAACTGTCATTTTTCAAACGCAGCCTAAGTTAGTTACTGATTGGTGATTTATATTTCACAATTTTCTCTTCCATCAAGCTTTGATACACAGGCCCCTTAAGGTGCCCACACACATACCGATCTGCACACGATCCCACGATGTGTGCGATTTCCCCTGAACTCTCCCCCGGCAGCTCCCGGGCAGCTCCTACACACGATTTGGAGTAAAAAGCATAAGATCTATCGTGCTTCTTAACTTTTTTTTTTCCCCCAGTGCATTTTGTCCCAGATTGTCAGATCTGCCCTACTGCACGGCAGATCTGACGATGCGATGTGCGACCAGCGGGGACGCACATCGCATCGTGATCGTGAGTTAGGACTCACGTTTTCCTCACGGTTTGGCCATATTTTACACGATCTGTCGTCACGATTCGTCGGAATCGGCCAGATCGTGTAAAATATCGCTGTGTGTGGGCACCTTTAGACTCTGAGCAGTGGTTCTCAGCCCTCAAGTTTACTGTTTACCCAACAGGTCATCTTTTGAGGATTTCTGTCTGTGGAAGCAGGTGGGATAATTATTAACCCAGCTAAATGGATTCACTCACATGTGCATGATTAAAGACATTTACAAAACATGACCTGTTGTGGGTTCCTGCAGCCTGGAGTGGTGGACCTTGGATCTATTGTATTATACTCACAAGTGATGCACTGCCATTTCATTGTATTTATCAACCCAAAACCCAAACCCTTTCCAGTACCATGATGGAAGAGAACAAGTACCGTTCTTACATGAGGCCACTACTGAAAAAATGATCATTGGTAAGACAGAATAGCAACTTTGGTTTATTATTAAAGTTTCACATTACCTAAATTTCAAACACTCATTGGTTATGTATGTTCTTTGGTTTAGAGCAGGGGTTCCCAACCACGGTCCTTAAGGCACACTAACAGTCCAGTTTTTAAGGATAGCCATACTTGAGTACAGGCAGCTTAATTAGTACCTCAGATATTTTGATTAAACCATCTGTGCTTTAGCATGGATATCACCAAAACCAGGACTTAGTGTGCCTTGAGGACCGAGGTTGGGAATCGTTGGTTTAGAGGCATCATGCTGTCTGCCAATGCTGCATTTGAAACAAATGTGTGTGTTTCACAATATCTCTGAAAATCTAAACATATCTGTAATATTTTGAGACTATGGGGGTGTTCATCAAAGATAAAGTACTGACCAATCTGCTCCTATTTCTTTACAGGCTGTGTTTGAAAATTGTACAAAAAGGAAAAAAGAATAGAGTTCTACTATTTGGTCCACTCTAATATACTAATGTATACAACAGATTGTTATAATATGTATTTATTATAGCATAATCTTTATTGGTTAATTTATTAAAATATATAATGGGGGTACCACATGGCGAAATATAAATAAAATTAATAACTCATAACTAAAGAAATAAACAAAATTATAAATTGTGAATGATATCAAAAATGAAGTGAGGACAGCGGTATTTGTAAAATCTTTTATTTCACTTTATTTTTCATATTTGCAATTTATAATTTTGTTTATTTAGTTATCAGTTATTGATTTTATATTTTGCCATGTGGTACCCCCATTATATATTTTAATAAATTAACCAATAAAGTTTATATGTTTTAATAAATACATAATATTCTAACAATTTGTGGTATACATTAGAGTGCACCAAATAGTAGAACTCTATTCTTTTATTTTTATCTTTTTTTTGTACATGCAATACATAGAGCTGTTGGTAGCACCATCCAAGTAATAATATACATATTGTAATAATAATAATAATTAGAGGAAAATTTGTCCTCAAACACTTGGAATTTAAAAATGAAATAATTTAAGAGCATAATATATGATTTAATATACACTGTATTCCACAATCTCTGGTGCGGGATCAGATTCTGTTTCAAAATGTATGTGTTTGAAAATTGCAAGGAGCTGACTGGTTGGTGCTTTTCTCTTTCACAATTTTCTCTCTCTCCAAGCTTTGAATACCCATCTATTTCTTAAGAGTTAAGATTATTTAACTTCAAGAAGAATGACATACACACAAAAAAAATAATAATGCAATTGTCCATTACAAATATGTTTTAATGCAGACCTACAATATGAGTGTTTAACAGCTGTGAAAGATGAGCAGTTGATGCACAAAATGAGCTGCTATTCTCAGTGTTACAGAAATCCTGGTTGCATTATGCATGTCATCCAGACAGTGGTCCAGTAAATCTTCTTTTTTTTTTTTTTTTTTAACTAAACATAAAGCTAAATGGGAACTATTTCCAGGTCATCAAAAGCAAGTTGTAAATTATACTATTTGCATCACTTCAGACAAAGCTGTTTAGATTAGAAAACATGCTAAAATTGATAATGATTGTTAAAACCCTGTGTCAGCTTAAATACCACAGTTAAAAATGGTGAATATGTTTGCAAAGGAGTTTTTGGTAAAATACACATATTCCAGCATATCAAGAGTAAAAGTGCACTTATGGTTTTCAAAGTCTATCTGGAATGCTTTGATCTGCAGTAAAAGAAAAACAAACTAAAAGAATTAATAAAAACCTGTTGGTTAGATGTTTGTGGTGATAGTAAAAAGGTAATGACAATATTATGCATCACGAGGTTATTTGCTCTTAATCTTCAAGAAGAAAAAACAAATAGGCACATTTTATGGACATTACATTAATGCAGACCTACAAAATGAGTGTCAATAGCTGTGAAAATTTCTGAGCAGTTGATGCACCAGATGTGTTGCTATTCCAAGCATTACAGAAATCATGATTATAGTATGCATGTCTTCCAGGCTTGTGAACAGACTGTGCTCCAGTAAATCTCCATACTTCTTAAACCTAGTGCTAACTGGAATCTAATAGTGTACATTTTCCATTTCTTAAGAAGCAAGTTGTATATTACAGTTTTTGCATCCCTTCAGAATATATAACAATAAAATATTTTTAGAAAAGAAAACGTACAAAATTGATAATGATTGTATTGGTTGGTATTTTATGTGGTGGCAGTTGTAAACAGAATTAAGAGATTGACAATTTTATAAATCAGGACCAAAAGAATGTTTTACATAAATAAAAAGCAGCTAATTTGTACATAAAAATATCAGGAATGTTTTTTTAATTTATGATACGAAAGATTAAGTGCATGTAGGATAAATTGTGCTTCAAAATTACATAACTTCAATGAAATTTGTAATTCCATGAGAGACACCTGTTTCAAACTTTGAGACCTCCAACCAATATCATGTTCTGTTAATATTTGGAAGCTATAAGGGAACTTGATGTGTGAAAGGAATTTTTATTCTTGATATCCAACAGTTGCGCTCAAGGCAGAAGATATACAAGGCCCAAGTTGGATGGATGATATGGTACCTTTTTAAAAATGTCTAGAATATCTCTGTGTTATCTAGAACAAACATGTTACAAAAAGGGATAAGCATGCTGCAGTTTTTGTATGTTTTGGGATGGATTTGCCTTGTTTTTCATCAAAAGATTTCAAAGAAATCACGATGCCCACTAAACATTTTAGCCATTACTCTGTCTTGATATGCCCCAACGTGTACCTTAATTTGTATTTCAAAGGCAAAAAAGAGAGATGATTGCTATGAGGAGGAATTAGTTTTTCACAGTTGTGCCTAGTTCAGACAAGAAGAAGGATGATAATTCGGTAGCTGTTTTGGTTTCCATCTTTGGTGAGTTGCAGAGAATATGGGCTGCATCTTTATCAATATTTTTCAGACTCTGAGGGGTAAATTTACTAAGATGGGAGTTCTATTAAGAAGTGATGTTGCCCATAGTAACCTATCAGATACCAGGTATTATCTTCTAGAAGGTGCAAGATAAATGAGAAGCAGATCGGAGTGGTTGCTCTGGGCAACATCACTTCTTAATAGATCTTCCATCTTAGTAAATTTACCCAGGAATGACTTAATCTATACTAAAAGACATGGATGAAGGTTGAATCACACACAAAATTGCAAGTACCTTAAATAAAGTTTGATAGATCAAATGTGTTTGTGAGGGGTTGGTGGGAATGTGCCTTCTTATTGATCTCCACACTTACCTGCTAATGCCAGGATGGACATCTTTCAAACATTGAGGCCTCCCAACTGATTTATTCTTCTGGTAAATAGTTAAATTCATTTTTGGAAGCTGTAATGGAATTTGATTTCTGTGTGGAAGGATTTTTCTTCTTGATATTCAACAGTTGAGCTTGAGGCAGAAGATATGCCAGGCCCAAGTCATATGGATGATATGGCACTGCTTTATATGAACTTCTATGAAATATCTATGTGTTTTCCCTTGATATAAAATGTTTTGTTGTACATGAAGAGGATTCTAAATATTGTATGTGTATGTTTTGGGATGGAGTTGCCTTGTATATCATCAACAGATTTCTCAGAATTCATGATGCCCACTAAACATCTCATCCACTACTGTAAGTGTCTTGATCTGCCTCAACGTTTACCTTAATTTGTATTTCAATGGCTAAAAAGAGAGGTGATTGCTATAAGGAGGAATTCGTTTTTCACAGTTGTGCCTAGTTCAGACAAGAAGAAGGATGATAATTCGGTAGCTGTTTTGGTTTCCATGTTTGGTGAGTTACATAGAATATGGGCTGCTTCTTTATCAATATTTTTCAGACCATAATTGACGTGATCTGTACTTGAAGACATGGATGTCGGTTGAATCACACACAATATTGCCAGTGCTTTAAAACTGGGTAGATCAATTGTATTTGTGAGGGGTTTGTGGGAACTTGCCTTCTTATTGATTTCCACAGTTACTTGCTAATGCCGGGATGGACATCTTTCAAACTTCGAGGCCTCCCAACTGATTTCTTCTTCTGGTAAATAGTTAAATTAATTTTTGGAAGTTGTTTGGAATTTGATTTCTGTGTGGAAGGACTATTTGTTCTTGATATCCAACAGTTAAGCTCGAGGCAGAAGATATGCCTGGCCCAAGTCGAATAGATGATGTGGTACCTCTTTATATGAACGTCTATGGTATATCTATGTGTTTTCCCTTTCTATAACTTGTTTGTTCTACGTGATGAGTATTCTGCATATTGTATGTGTATGTTTTGGGATGTATTTGCCTTTATTTTCATTAACAGATTTCTGAGAAGTCATGATGCCCACTAAACATCTCATCCACTACTGTAAGTGTCTTGATCTTCCTCAACGTGTACCTTAATTTGTATTTCAATGGCTAAAAAGAGAGGTGATTGCTATGAGGAGGAATTAGTTTTTCACAGTTGTGCCTAGTTCAGACAAGAAGAAGGATGATAATACGGTTGCTGTTTTGGTTTCCATCTTTGGTGAGTTACATAGAATATGGGCTGCTTCTTTATCAATATTTTTCAGACTCTGAATGACATGATCTGTACTTGAAGGCATGGATGTCGGTTGAATCACACACAATATTGCAAGTACATTAAATAAAGTTCGGTAGATCATTTGTTTTTGTGAGGGGTTTGTGGGAACTTGCCTTCTTATTGATCTCCACAGTTACCTGCTAATGCCAGGATGGACATCTTTCAAACTTCGAGGCCTCCCAACTGATTTCTGCTTCTGGTAAATAGTTAATTTCATTTTTGGAAGCTGTTATGGAATTAGATTTCTGTGTGGAAGAACTGTTTGTTCTTGATATCCAACATTTGAGCTCGAGGCAGAAGATAAGAAAGGATTAAGTCGCATAGATGAAATGGTACCTCTTTATATGAACTTCTATGGAATATCTGTGTGTTTTACCTTTCTATAGCATGTTTGTTCTACATGATGAGGATTCTGAATATTGTATGTGTATGTTTTGGGATGTATTTGCCTTGTTTTTCATCAACAGATTTCTTGTAACATGTTTGTTCTATGTGAAGAGGATGCTACATATAGTATGCGTATGGTCTGGGATGTATTTGCCTTGTTTTTTATCAACAGATTTCTCAAAATTCATGATGCCCACTAAACATCTCAGCCACTACTGTAAGTGTCTTGATCTTCTTCAACGTGTACCTTAATTTGTATTTCAATGGCTAAAAAGAGAGATGATTGCTATGAGGAAAAATTAGGTTTTCACAGTTGTGCATAGTTCAGACAAGAAGACGGATGATAATTCGGTAGCTGTTTTGGTTTCCATCTTTGGTGAGTTACATAGAATATGGGCTGCTTCTTTATCAATATTTTTCAGACCATAATTGACGTGATCTGTACTTGAAGACATGGATGTCGGTTGAATCACACACAATATTGCAAGTACCTTAAAACTGTGTAGATCAATTGTATTTGTGAGGGGTTTGTGGGAACTTGCCTTCTTATTGATCTCCACAGTTACCTGCTAATGCCGGGATGGACATCTTTCAAACTTCGAGGCCTCCCAACTGATTTCTTCTTCTGGTAAATAGTTAAATTAATTTTTGGAAGCTGTTTGGAATTTGATTTCTGAGTGGAAGGACTATTTGTTCTTGATATCCAACAGTTAAGCTCGAGGCAGAAGATATGCCTGGCCCAAGTCGAATAGATGATGTGGTACCTCTTTATATGAACGTCTATGGTATATCTATGTGTTTTCCCTTTCTATAACATGTTTGTTCTACGTGATGAGTATTCTGAATATTGTATGTGTATATTTTGGGATGTATGGGATGTATTTGCCTTTAATTTCATCAACAGATTTCTGAGAAGTCATAATACCCACTAAACATCTCATCCACTACTGGAAGTGTCTTGATCTGCCTCAACGTTTACCTTAATTTGTATTTCAATGGCTAAAAAGAGAGGTGATTGCTATAAGGAGGAATTAGTTTTTCACAGTTGTGCCTAGTTCAGACAAGAAGAAGGATGATAATTCGGTAGCTGTTTTGGTTTCCATGTTTGGTGAGTTACATAGAATATGGGCTGCTTCTTTATCAATATTTTTCAGACCATAATTGACGTGATCTGTACTTGAAGACATGGATGTCGGTTGAATCACACACAATATTGCCAGTGCTTTAAAACTGGGTAGATCAATTGTATTTGTGAGGGGTTTGTGGGAACTTGCCTTCTTATTGATTTCCACAGTTACTTGCTAATGCCGGGATGGACATCTTTCAAACTTCGAGGCCTCCCAACTGATTTCTTCTTCTGGTAAATCGTTAAATTAATTTATGGAAGCTGTTTGGAATTTGATTTCTATGTGGATGGACTATTTGTTTTTTATATCCAACAGTTAAGCTCGAGGCAGAAGATATGCCTGGCCCAAGTCGTATAGATGATGTGGTACCTCTTTATATGAACGTCTATGGTATATCTAATTGTTTTCCCTTTCTATAACATGTTTGTTCTACGTGATGAGGATTCAGAATATTGTATGTGTATGTTTTGGGATGTATTTGCCTTTATTTTCATCAACAGTGTTCTGAGAAGTCATGATACCCACTAAACATCTCATCCACTACTGTAAGTGTCTTGATCTGCCTCAACGTGTACCTTAATTTGTATTTCAATGGCTAAAAAGAGAGATGATTGCTATGAGGAGGAATTAGTTTTTCCCAATTGTGCATAGTTCAGACAAGAAGAAGGATGATAATTCGGTAGCTGTTTTGGTTTCCATCTTTGGTGAGTTCCATAGAATATGTGCTGCTTCTTTATCAATATTTTTCAGACCATAATTGGCGTGATCTGTACTTGAAGACATGGATGTCGGTTGAATCACACACAATATTGCAAGTACCTTAAAACTGTGTAGATCAATTGTATTTGTGAGGGGTTTGTGGGAACTTGCCTTCTTATTGATCTCCACAGTTACCTGCTAATGCCGGGATGGACATCTTTCAAACTTCGAGGCCTCCCAACTGATTTCTTCTTCTGGTTAATAGTTAAATTAATTTTTGGAAGCTGTTTGGAATTTGATTTCTGTGTGGAAGGACTATTTGTTCTTGATATCCAACAGTTAAGCTCGAGGCAGAAGATATGCCTGGCCCAAGTCGAATAGATGATGTGGTACCTCTTTATATGAACGTCTATGGTATATCTATGTGTTTTCCCTTTCTATAAAATGTTTGTTCTACGTGATGAGTATTCTGAATATTGTATGTGTATGTTTTGGGATGTATGGGATGTATTGCCTTTAATTTCATGAACAGATTTCTGAGAAGTCATAATACCCACTAAACATCTCATCCACTACTGGAAGTGTCTTGATCTGCCTCAACGTTTACCTTAATTTGTATTTCAATGGCTAAAAAGAGAGGTGATTGCTATAAGGAGGAATTAGTTTTTCACAGTTGTGCCTAGTTCAGACAAGAAGAAGGATGATAATTCGGTAGCTGTTTTGGTTTCCATCTTTGGTGAGTTACATAGAATATGGGCTGCTTCTTTATCAATATTTTTCAGACTCTGAATGACATGATCTGTAGTTGAAGACATGGATGTCGGTTGAATCACACACAATATTGCAAGTACATTAAATAAAGTTTGGTAGATCATTTGTTTTTGTGAGGGGTTTGTGGGAACTTGCCTTCTTATTGATCTCCACAGTTACCTGCTAATGCCAGGATGGACATCTTTCAAACTTCGAGGCCTCCCAACTGATTTCTGCTTCTGGTAAATAGTTAATTTCATTTTTGGAAGCTGTTATGGAATTAGATTTCTGTGTGGAAGAACTGTTTGTTCTTGATATCCAACATTTGAGCTCGAGGCAGAAGATAAGAAAGGATTAAGTCGCATAGATGCTATGGTACCTCTTTATATGAACTTCTTTGGAATATCTGTGTGTTTTACCTTTCTATAGCATGTTTGTTCTACATGATGAGGATTCTGAATATTGTATGTGTATGTTTTGGGATGTATTTGCCTTGTTTTTCATCAACAGATTTCTTGTAACATGTTTGTTCTATGTGAAGAGGATGCTACATATAGTATGCGTATGGTCTGGGATGTATTTGCCTTGTTTTTTATCAACAGATTTCTCAAAATTCATGATGCCCACTAAACATCTCAGCCACTACTGTAAGTGTCTTGATCTACTTCAACGTGTACCTTAATTTGTATTTCAATGGCTAAAAAGAGAGATGATTGCTATGAGGAGGAATTAGTTTTTCCCAGTTGTGCATAGTTCAGACAAGAAGAAGGATGATAATTCGGTAGCTGTTTTGGTTTCCATCTTTGGTGAGTTCCATAGAATATGTGCTGCTTCTTTATCAATATTTTTCAGACCATAATTAACGTGATCTGTACTTGAAGACATGGATGTCGGTTGAATCACACACAATATTGCAAGTACCTTAAAACTGTGTAGATCAATTGTATTTGTGAGGGGTTTGTGGGAACTTGCCTTCTTATTGATCTCCACAGTTACCTGCTAATGCCGGGATGGACATCTTTCAAACTTCGAGGCCTCCCAACTGATTTCTTCTTCTGGTAAATAGTTAAATAAATATTTGGAAGCTGTTTGGAATTTGATTTCTGTGTGGAAGGACTATTTGTTCTTGATATCCAACAGTTAAGCTCGAGGCAGAAGATAAGCCTGGCCCAAGTCGAATAGATGATGTGGTACCTCTTTATATGAACGTCTATGGTATATCTATGTGTTTTCCCTTTCTATAACATGTTTGTTCTACGTGATGAGTATTCTGAATATTGTATGTGTATGTTTTGGGATGTATGGGATGTATTTGCCTTTAATTTCATCAACAGATTTCTGAGAAGTCATAATACCCACTAAACATCTCATCCACTACTGGAAGTGTCTTGATCTGCCTCAACGTTTACCTTAATTTGTATTTCAATGGCTAAAAAGAGAGGTGATTGCTATAAGGAGGAATTAGTTTTTCACAGTTGTGCCTAGTTCAGACAAGAAGAAGGATGATAATTCGGTAGCTGTTTTGGTTTCCATGTTTGGTGAGTTACATAGAATATGGGCTGCTTCTTTATCAATATTTTTCAGACCATAATTGACGTGATCTGTACTTGAAGACATGGATGTCGGTTGAATCACACACAATATTGCCAGTGCTTTAAAACTGGGTAGATCAATTGTATTTGTGAGGGGTTTGTGGGAACTTGCCTTCTTATTGATTTCCACAGTTACTTGCTAATGCCGGGATGGACATCTTTCAAACTTCGAGGCCTCCCAACTGATTTCTTCTTCTGGTAAATCGTTAAATTAATTTATGGAAGCTGTTTGGAATTTGATTTCTCCTTCATCCACTAGGGGACACTGGAGTTCAAGACAGTGGGGTATAGACGGTGGTAGAGTAGAGTCTGGCACTTTAAAAAAAATCTAGAAGTGTGACTGGCTCCTCCCCCTCTATGCCCCATCAGCCCCAGTTTTTAGAATGTGCCCGAGAGAGCCGGAAGCACATCAGGCTGTCTCCAGCCTTTTTTGAGTATAATTTATTTTATTTTATTTTTTTAGAGCTTTTTATTTAAAGCATTGAGGACAGGCAGACTTACTGTGGCAGTCTGCCTGCTACGTGGGAGCCGCCGGGAGGGCACCACACGGCTACTGCAGCCTGTGTCCGGTGACCCTGAGGGGGGACTTTAAACAGAGTCATCAGACTCCATGAGGACCCGACACAACTGAAACCGGTTCGTGTCCGGGTTTCCTCATTTGCCCCCCAGCCCAGCAACCCGGCCGCAGCAGTTTGTAAGTATATCCCACCACTCCTGACTAGCTGGAGCGGTGGGCCAAAACGCTGGGCTTAGGGACAGCGCGTGCTGCGCGCTTGTCATACACAGCTCCTTCCAACCTGCCACGTGGTGGTGTCGGAGCTGCTGACGAGACCCGCCGCTGCACTCAACAGTCAGGGTCTCTGGCTTATACCTAGCCATCACCCTCTTAATTGAAGGAGGGGATGGAGCGCGGCCCCTGCAACATCAAAAGCGCGGTGATGCCGCGGCGGTCACTGAGGACACCTGCTCCTCCCTCCTCTATATAGGAGTTGTAATGCTGGGTGAGTAGATCACACAGTAATGATAGACGCCGCACTGCTGCTCATTAAACAGTACAGCGCTGACAGGCGAGGTCCCGCCATCTGCACAAGCAGTGTAAGGTGCCGGCTTCGGAAGCCAGACGAGTCCCTCTACAGGAGGCAGTGCAGCGCTGATAAGCAGCGCGGTCCTTGGCGCGCATATATATAAAAGCCGGTATTATGGAAAGGGCGCGTCATACATGTTAGCGGCGCCATCTATAGTCTGGCCCGTGCTCTCCCTCATCTGAGAGCAGCGCGGTTCTACCAGTGCTCGCTTCAGCAGATAGATTAGCTCTATAGCAAAAGGGCTTTAATGTTATAACTAACCAGCAGCTCTCCTCTAATATACAAAGGAGGAGACGCCGCGACCCTATGCTTTTTAGTGGCTGGGCTGACAGACGGAGCGGTGTCATCCCACAGCCCCCGGACGGGCACTTAGTACTTCAGCGGCGGCATGGCTTCCTCCACTAACGTGTAGCAGCCTGCTTTTGGGGGTGTTTTCCTGTTAGCGCAGCAGCGCAGACATTCTCTGCATTAGTTCCCCCGCGAAGAGGCACCCAGACGGAGTGCTGTGCAGACAGCCGCCTGCATGAGGGAAAGCACATTAAGTGTAATGGTTAGCGTTACTGCCTCACAGCACTGAGGTTATGGGTTCAGTTCCCGCTACGGCCCTAACTGTGTGGAGTTTGTATATTCTCCCTGTACTTGCGTGGGTTTCCTACGGGTACTCCGGTTTCCTCCCACACTCCAGCAGCCACCTCCCGTTTTCCCTCTTTCGGGCTGCCCTAACAGCAGGGATTATTAGCGTGGGTCTCCTACGCGCCACCCTCCCCCTCCTACGCTGGGAATGCTGAAGCGCAAAAGGTAGGGGATGCCTGTCACTGTTTGACAGGAGTAGTGCTAGCTATAGTAGATAGCTGGTTGCTAGCAGTATGGGAACTAGCCCAATACCCTTTTTGCTTAACACCGCATTATGCGGTTATGAAAGTAAATGACTGGTATTACCCCCTGTCAGGCTTCCCCTTGGTTCTATACAAAGGTTGCATAGCTTTATCTAATTGCTTGTGAAGGCTACCTCAGGGTGCACTAGCTACCCTGCCTAAATGAACATTGTTTTACATTGGCTCACCTTAGTCACTGTTCTGGTGCTGCTGCCAGAATTTATGGTTATAGCATACCCTTAACCAAGGGTTAGCAGATTATTGTGTCCCATACCCAGGTTATGGCTCACCTTATAGAGGGGCAGTACTCTTCCCATACATATATGTGGCAGCACATATACTAACTTATAGGCTGGTTTTTAAAAAACTTCTAGTTCTCACCAGCCTTCTGTGTTTACCTTAGAAGGTATGCATATGTGCATCTATATAGATTATATTTAAGGTGCTCCATTCAGCAGCACATACAAGAGGAAGTTAGTTACTGCCGGTGTGGGGGTTGGCATTGCTGCCTCACAGCATGGAGGTTGTCTTTTTGATTCCCGCTTTTAAAGTAAGTAACCAGTAACAGAAGGGTCCCAGGATAGTCTGGGATAGCACGCTGCTAAAATATCCTGCTTCCTATGCCGTAGCAGAATGACGACCACAGGCGGCACATGAGCAGTTCCCCTGCGTGGAGGTAAGCCACATGTATGTATTTGTATTTTATACTAAGCCCTGCTTTAAAATATATACATGTCTGGAGTGAATTTTGTCTTGTGGCTCAATTCCTTCCATAGCTCTACTATTGCTCATGTTCTATTTATAAATTATTATCGTCACCTACTAATCTTGTATGTAGGTATGCATGTTTGGAGATAAATATCTATCTCTTCTTATCCTTACCATAAAGGTAGAGGTAGGATCTGTTATCAGTTTTATGTCTGGTACATAGCATATTTTATAAGAGAGGTTTGCGATTGGAGGCTGGTCTCTCCTGATGCGGTAGTTAATACAATAACTCCGCTTTACACCATCTGTCCCTAAGGTTTTGTATGTGGGTATATACCTATATTCCACGGATGGGAAGCCGCCTGGGATTACCAATAGCTGTCAGCTTTATCCATATATATATATTAATGGTGGCTCGATAGACTAGAGTCAAGTTCTGCAGCTTACATAATGATAGTCGCAATTCCCTAAGGCATTGCTTCTGTTATGAACCCTATACATAACTGGGGCCTTCTTGTATGTACATGTGTATATATATATATATATATATATATATATATATATATAGTAGTTCAGATGGTGTGGTGGTTGGCGTTCCCGCCTCCCAGCGCGGAGGTTGTGGGTTCGGTTCCCACCTTTCCCACATCAGTGTGGAGTTTGTATACTCTCCCTGTGGCACTCTGGTTTACTCCAAATGTGAGTGGCCAACTTGTCACCATATAAATAACTGGTGATTATTTAATCATATGTACTTTAATCCTCCTGGGGTTATAGTTCTGTTCTTGTCAGTCCCTATCTATGACGCCCCCCTTTAGGGTGATCTATGATTATTTTCAACTTTGCACTTGGTAGCAAACTTATAAGACACTAAGAAGGCGGGATATTTGTGTTATGTATGTATATGTGTGTATAATATATGTATGTGTGTGCGTATGTATGTATATATATATATATATATATATGTATGTATATATATATATATGTAGCATGCTGATCTCCTGAGGCAGGACATGTATAGATATGGCATGCTGATCTCCCCGTGCAGGAGTCTGACAAGTAAACTTGCTGTGTAGGCACTACTCTTCCTTTCAAAGAGATTGCCTTCTCATGCAACTATGTTGTCTGTGTGTATGTGTGTATATATACTGATATATTCCCATTCCTTGTATGAATATTTTCTAATAATTGGAAAAACCTGGTTTTTAACCCTATGGGGGTTATCACTACAGATATATCCCTTCTTTTCTGGGGATAACGAACGCACTCTGTCTATGTACAGGTACCCTTCTCCGTATAGATTCCGGTACTCCATATTATTGTCTTGTCACATATTTTAATACATGAGTGTCTAAAGGGCCCCTAGGTACACTCTATCTGTACATAGAGCATCCAGGTTCTATTCCATCCTCAGGGCTTCATTTGTTAAATTAAATGAAGGCCTAGGGCCACCCCCTGATATAGGCAGGGTCAGGCCTGGATTGTATTAGATTTGTGGGCGTAATACACACTTCACCTTTATAAGTGTTAATGTACTGATACTTACACGAGCAGACCGTTTTCTGTTTTATGAAAAGTTTCTATATGGATACACATCCCTAATATAACCAGCTCAGGTGCAGAGTACTGTTGTACAACCTTCTTGTCTCCACTAACATTTTGCTAGTTTATACAGTGTTTTCTACCTCAACATCTCCAGGCTGAAGTCCGTGCTGTAGAGCATAGGGTCTTAGCCCACTGAAGCTACTCCCTATACCTGATGGGGCAGATTGCTGTGAGATGGAAAAGGTCAGTGACATTATACATAGCGTCCAGAGGGCTTTTGGACGCTCATAGGTAAGCGGGCTTACCCCACTAATGCCCAACCTGACATGGCATAGCCGTTATTCTCCCTTATGCACCCTAGTGGTGGTCCTAGCAGCCATCCGCTCTGTTAATCAGTTGGCTCTACATTTTAGAGCTTCCCTGGTGCATAGTTTTAACATTGAGATTAGTGACACTATTCTACTAGAATCTGTTGACTGGTACCTGACTGGTACTTTCAGGGTTGTCCTAGTGCTCTAGCCTTGCTGTATGGAATGCTTCCCTATATTGGTAGCTCTCCCTGGGTGGCTGTTGCATACGTGCTCTTTAACTGCTAGGGTATCCTGTGTGTTTCAGAATATGTTCAGGCCAGCAGTTGGTACTGTCTACGCACTTCTATCATGTTGGGAATTGTCTGTTGTTTTGGAGTTTATGGCTGTGATTTTCTTTTCAGCTGCAGGTGTTCAGTCGCTGTTTTCTACTCTGTTTTCGGAGTGGGGTTCTGCTGTCTGACCCTCTGAAGGTATTGTAATCTCAATCCTCTAGATGCTGCCTCTGCTTCGTCCCCAGTGTGATCTCCACTCATGGTCTTTTCCTTCTGCTGGTTTACAACTTTGTAGTAGTTGGACCTCCAGAATGGTTGATGGTGACTGTTCGGCCTTGACTTTTACCTCCCTGCAAATCTCTTTGTTAG
Organism: Taudactylus pleione; assembly: GCA_031769625.1. Taxonomy (NCBI): domain Eukaryota; kingdom Metazoa; phylum Chordata; class Amphibia; order Anura; family Myobatrachidae; genus Taudactylus; species Taudactylus pleione. The sequence continues at coordinate 15,004,212 of JAUIMM010000108.1, forward strand.
GAGTCTGTGGACAGGATCAGCACTGTTTCTGTAGATTGGTATCGTTATACTTGTATCTATATGATTATGTCCAACAGTGCTGGTATTCTGCTATCTGCGACAGCTGCAGTTTCCTGTTTCCGAATCTGGTACGGTTTTCTCAAATTTTGTTCTCGGGTTACTGCCCTTCTCATATGGATTCTGGTTGGAGCTCTCTGCTCCCAATAGTCTGGTTTGGTCTGTTTTCAGCTGAGTTTACAGGGTTCTGATGCTTCTCACCTGAGGGTGTTTTCTCGCTAGCCACTTATTCCATTCTATTTACGCTGTAAGTTGTGGAAGTTCTGTGTCTGTTCCGCTTGGAGTTCTGATTGTCTCCTGGCTCACTACACTTGATCCTCCGCTCTTGCCTTCCATTGAACCTCTGGTTCTTGGCGGTCCCTGTTTCTGTTGGCCAAAGGGTCGGCATGTTCTCCGCGCTTCCCACCCAGGAGGTTGGCTTTGGGACGTCCCCACTGTCTTGAACTCCAGTGTCCCCTAGTGGATGAAGGAGAAAACAGGATTTTGGTACTTACCGATAAATCCCTTTCTCCGATTCCACAGGGGACACTGGACGCCCGCCCAGCGCTGCGTACCTGCCAGTTGTTTGGTTCCTTCGATGGTTGTGTGACTGCATAATTCCCTGCAGTGGTTTCCTCTGTTCTCCTTCAGTCGGTCTTGTTTCGTTCTGTGGTCTTCTCCTTCTCCTTGTTTTCCTGTTGTCCTCCGTCTCCTCTCGGGCTCAGTTCTTAAACTGGGGCTGATGGGGCATAGAGGGGGAGGAGCCAGTCACACTTCTAGATTTTTTTTAAAGTGCCAGGCTCTACTCTACCACCGTCTATACCCCACTGTCTTGAACTCCAGTGTCCCCTGTGGAATCGGAGAAAGGGATTTATCGGTAAGTACCAAAATCCTGTTTTCTATGTGGAAGGACTATTTGTTCTTTATATCCAACAGTTAAGCTCAAGGCAGAAGATATGCCTGGCCCAAGTCGTATAGATGATGTGGTACCTCTTTATATGAACCTCTATGGTATATCTAATTGTTTTCCCTTTCTATAACATGTTTGTTCTACGTGATGAGGATTCAGAATATTGTATGTGTATGTTTTGGGATGTATTTGCCTTTATTTTCATCAACAGTGTTCTGAGAAGTCATGATACCCACTAAACATCTCATCCACTACTGTAAGTGTCTTGATCTGCCTCAACGTTTACCTTAATTTGTATTTCAATGGCTAAAAAGAGAGGTGATTGCTATGAGGAGGAATTAGTTTTTCACAGTTGTGCATAGTTCAGACAATAAGAAGGATGATAATTAGGTAGCTGTTTTGGTTTCTTTTTTGGTGAGTTACATAGAATATGGGCTGCTGTTTATCAATATTTTTCAGACTCTAATTGACTTGATCTGTACTTGAAGACAAGGATGAAAGTTGAATCACTCACAATATTGCAAGTACGTTAAATAAAGTTTGGTAGATCATTTGTTTTTGTGAGGGGTTTGTGGGAACTTGCCTTCTTATTGATCTCCACAGTTACCTGCTAATGCCAGGATGGACATCTTTCAAACTTTGAGGCCTCCCAACTGATTTCTGCTTCTGGTAAATAGTTAATTTCCTTTTTGGAAGCTGTTATGGAATTAGATTTCTGTGTGGAAGAACTGTTTGTTCTTGATATCCAACATTTGAGCTTGAGGCAGAAGATAAGAAAGGCCTAAGTCGCATGGATGATATGGTACCTCTTTCTATGAACTTCTATGGAATGTCTGTGTGTTTTCCCTTTCTATAGCATGTTTGTTCTACATGATGAGGATTCTGAATATTGTATGTGTATGTTTTGGGATGTATTTGCATTTAATTTCATTAACAGATTTCTGAGAAGTCATGATGCCCACTAAACATCTCATCCACTACTGTAAGTGTCTTGATCTTCCTCAACGTGTACCTTAATTTGTATTTCAATGGCTAAAAAGAGAGGTGATTGCTATGAGGAGGAATTAGTTTTTCACAGTTGTGCCTAGTTCAGACAAGAAGAAGGATGATAATACGGTTGCTGTTTTGGTTTCCATCTTTGGTGAGTTACATAGAATATGGGCTGCTTCTTTATCAATATTTTTCAGACTCTGAATGACATGATCTGTACTTGAAGGCATGGATGTCGGTTGAATCACACACAATATTGCAAGTACATTAAATAAAGTTCGGTAGATCATTTGTTTTTGTGAGGGGTTTGTGGGAACTTGCCTTCTTATTGATCTCCACAGTTACCTGCTAATGCCAGGATGGACATCTTTCAAACTTCGAGGCCTCCCAACTGATTTCTGCTTCTGGTAAATAGATAATTTCATTTTTGGAAGCTGTTATGGAATTAGATTTCTGTGTGGAAGAACTGTTTGTTCTTGATATCCAACATTTGAGCTCGAGGCAGAAGATAAGAAAGGATTAAGTCGCATAGATGAAATGGTACCTCTTTATATGAACTTCTATGGAATATCTGTGTGTTTTACCTTTCTATAGCATGTTTGTTCTACATGATGAGGATTCTGAATATTGTATGTGTATGTTTTGGGATGTATTTGCCTTGTTTTTCATCAACAGATTTCTTGTAACATGTTTGTTCTATGTGAAGAGGATGCTACATATAGTATGCGTATGGTCTGGGATGTATTTGCCTTGTTTTTTATCAACAGATTTCTCAAAATTCATGATGCCCACTAAACATCTCAGCCACTACTGTAAGTGTCTTGATCTTCTTCAACGTGTACCTTAATTTGTATTTCAATGGCTAAAAAGAGAGATGATTGCTATGAGGAAAAATTAGGTTTTCACAGTTGTGCATAGTTCAGACAAGAAGACGGATGATAATTCGGTAGCTGTTTTGGTTTCCATCTTTGGTGAGTTACATAGAATATGGGCTGCTTCTTTATCAATATTTTTCAGACCATAATTGACGTGATCTGTACTTGAAGACATGGATGTCGGTTGAATCACACACAATATTGCAAGTACCTTAAAACTGTGTAGATCAATTGTATTTGTGAGGGGTTTGTGGGAACTTGCCTTCTTATTGATCTCCACAGTTACCTGCTAATGCCGGGATGGACATCTTTCAAACTTCGAGGCCTCCCAACTGATTTCTTCTTCTGGTAAATAGTTAAATTAATTTTTGGAAGCTGTTTGGAATTTGATTTCTGAGTGGAAGGACTATTTGTTCTTGATATCCAACAGTTAAGCTCGAGGCAGAAGATATGCCTGGCCCAAGTCGAATAGATGATGTGGTACCTCTTTATATGAACGTCTATGGTATATCTATGTGTTTTCCCTTTCTATAACATGTTTGTTCTACGTGATGAGTATTCTGAATATTGTATGTGTATGTTTTGGGATGTATGGGATGTATTTGCCTTTAATTTCATCAACAGATTTCTGAGAAGTCATAATACCCACTAAACATCTCATCCACTACTGGAAGTGTCTTGATCTGCCTCAACGTTTACCTTAATTTGTATTTCAATGGCTAAAAAGAGAGGTGATTGCTATAAGGAGGAATTAGTTTTTCACAGTTGTGCCTAGTTCAGACAAGAAGAAGGATGATAATTCGGTAGCTGTTTTGGTTTCCATGTTTGGTGAGTTACATAGAATATGGGCTGCTTCTTTATCAATATTTTTCAGACCATAATTGACGTGATCTGTACTTGAAGACATGGATGTCGGTTGAATCACACACAATATTGCCAGTGCTTTAAAACTGGGTAGATCAATTGTATTTGTGAGGGGTTTGTGGGAACTTGCCTTCTTATTGATTTCCACAGTTACTTGCTAATGCCGGGATGGACATCTTTCAAACTTCGAGGCCTCCCAACTGATTTCTTCTTCTGGTAAATCGTTAAATTAATTTATGGAAGCTGTTTGGAATTTGATTTCTCCTTCATCCACTAGGGGACACTGGAGTTCAAGACAGTGGGGTATAGACGGTGGTAGAGTAGAGCCTGGCACTTTAAAAAAAATCTAGAAGTGTGACTGGCTCCTCCCCCTCTATGCCCCATCAGCCCCAGTTTTTAGAATGTGCCCGAGAGAGCCGGAAGCACATCAGGCTGTCTCCAGCCTTTTTTGAGTATAATTTATTTTATTTTATTTTTTTAGAGCTTTTTATTTAAAGCATTGAGGACAGGCAGACTTACTGTGGCAGTCTGCCTGCTACGTGGGAGCCGCCGGGAGGGCACCACACGGCTACTGCAGCCTGTGTCTGGTGACCCTGAGGGGGGACTTTAAACAGAGTCATCAGACTCCATGAGGACCCGACACAACTGAAACCGGTTCGTGTCCGGGTTTCCTCATTTGCCCCCCAGCCCAGCAACCCGGCCGCAGCAGTTTGTAAGTATATCCCACCACTCCTGACTAGCTGGAGCGGTGGGCCAAAACGCTGGGCTTAGGGACAGCGCGTGCTGCGCGCTTGTCATACACAGCTCCTTCCAACCTGCCACGTGGTGGTGTCGGAGCTGCTGACGAGACCCGCCGCTGCACTCAACAGTCAGGGTCTCTGGCTTATACCTAGCCATCACCCTCTTAATTGAAGGAGGGGATGGAGCGCGGCCCCTGCAACATCAAAAGCGCGGTGATGCCGCGGCGGTCACTGAGGACACCTGCTCCTCCCTCCTCTATATAGGAGTTGTAATGCTGGGTGAGTAGATCACACAGTAATGATAGACGCCGCACTGCTGCTCATTAAACAGTACAGCGCTGACAGGCGAGGTCCCGCCATCTGCACAAGCAGTGTAAGGTGCCGGCTTCGGAAGCCAGACGAGTCCCTCTACAGGAGGCAGTGCAGCGCTGACAAGCAGCGCGGTCCTTGGCGCGCATATATATAAAAGCCGGTATTATGGAAAGGGCGCGTCATACATGTTAGCGGCGCCATCTATAGTCTGGCCCGTGCTCTCCCTCATCTGAGAGCAGCGCGGTTCTACCAGTGCTCGCTTCAGCAGATAGATTAGCTCTATAGCAAAAGGGCTTTAATGTTATAACTAACCAGCAGCTCTCCTCTAATATACAAAGGAGGAGACGCCGCGACCCTATGCTTTTTAGTGGCTGGGCTGACAGACGGAGCTGTGTCATCCCACAGCCCCCGGACGGGCACTTAGTACTTCAGCGGCGGCATGGCTTCCTCCACTAACGTGTAGCAGCCTGCTTTTGGGGGTGTTTTCCTGTTAGCGCAGCAGCGCAGACATTCTCTGCATTAGTTCCCCCGCGAAGAGGCACCCAGACGGAGTGCTGTGCAGACAGCCGCCTGCATGAGGGAAAGCACATTAAGTGTAATGGTTAGCGTTACTGCCTCACAGCACTGAGGTTATGGGTTCAGTTCCCGCTACGGCCCTAACTGTGTGGAGTTTGTATATTCTCCCTGTACTTGCGTGGGTTTCCTACGGGTACTCCGGTTTCCTCCCACACTCCAGCAGCCACCTCCCGTTTTCCCTCTTTCGGGCTGCCCTAACAGCAGGGATTATTAGCGTGGGTCTCCTACGCGCCACCCTCCCCCTCCTACGCTGGGAATGCTGAAGCGCAAAAGGTAGGGGATGCCTGTCACTGTTTGACAGGAGTAGTGCTAGCTATAGTAGATAGCTGGTTGCTAGCAGTATGGGAACTAGCCCAATACCCTTTTTGCTTAACACCGCATTATGCGGTTATGAAAGTAAATGACTGGTATTACCCCCTGTCAGGCTTCCCCTTGGTTCTATACAAAGGTTGCATAGCTTTATCTAATTGCTTGTGAAGGCTACCTCAGGGTGCACTAGCTACCCTGCCTAAATGAACATTGTTTTACATTGGCTCACCTTAGTCACTGTTCTGGTGCTGCTGCCAGAATTTATGGTTATAGCATACCCTTAACCAAGGGTTAGCAGATTATTGTGTCCCATACCCAGGTTATGGCTCACCTTATAGAGGGGCAGTACTCTTCCCATACATATATGTGGCAGCACATATACTAACTTATAGGCTGGTTTTTAAAAAACTTCTAGTTCTCACCAGCCTTCTGTGTTTACCTTAGAAGGTATGCATATGTGCATCTATATAGATTATATTTAAGGTGCTCCATTCAGCAGCACATACAAGAGGAAGTTAGTTACTGCCGGTGTGGGGGTTGGCATTGCTGCCTCACAGCATGGAGGTTGTCTTTTTGATTCCCGCTTTTAAAGTAAGTAACCAGTAACAGAAGGGTCCCAGGATAGTCTGGGATAGCACGCTGCTAAAATATCCTGCTTCCTATGCCGTAGCAGAATGACGACCACAGGCGGCACATGAGCAGTTCCCCTGCGTGGAGGTAAGCCACATGTATGTATTTGTATTTTATACTAAGCCCTGCTTTAAAATATATACATGTCTGGAGTGAATTTTGTCTTGTGGCTCAATTCCTTCCATAGCTCTACTATTGCTCATGTTCTATTTTCAAATTATTATCGTCACCTACTAATCTTGTATGTAGGTATGCATGTTTGGAGATAAATATCTATCTCTTCTTATCCTTACCATAAAGGTAGAGGTAGGATCTGTTATCAGTTTTATGTCTGGTACATAGCATATTTTATAAGAGAGGTTTGCGATTGGAGGCTGGTCTCTCCTGATGCGGTAGTTAATACAATAACTCCGCTTTACACCATCTGTCCCTAAGGTTTTGTATGTGGGTATATACCTATATTCCACGGATGGGAAGCCGCCTGGGATTACCAATAGCTGTCAGCTTTATCCATATATATATATTAATGGTGGCTCTATAGACTAGAGTCAAGTTCTGCAGCTTACATAATGATAGTCGCAATTCCCTAAGGCATTGCTTCTGTTATGAACCCTATACATAACTGGGGCCTTCTTGTATGTACATGTGTATATATATATATATATATATATATATATATATATATATAGTAGTTCAGATGGTGTGGTGGTTGGCGTTCCCGCCTCCCAGCGCGGAGGTTGTGGGTTCGGTTCCCACCTTTCCCACATCAGTGTGGAGTTTGTATACTCTCCCTGTGGCACTCTGGTTTACTCCAAATGTGAGTGGCCAACTTGTCACCATATAAATAACTGGTGATTATTTAATCATATGTACTTTAATCCTCCTGGGGTTATAGTTCTGTTCTTGTCAGTCCCTATCTATGACGCCCCCCTTTAGGGTGATCTATGATTATTTTCAACTTTGCACTTGGTAGCAAACTTATAAGACACTAAGAAGGCGGGATATTTGTGTTATGTATGTATATGTGTGTATAATATATGTATGTGTGTGCGTATGTATGTATATATATATATATATATATATATATGTATGTATATATATATATATGTAGCATGCTGATCTCCTGAGGCAGGACATGTATAGATATGGCATGCTGATCTCCCCGTGCAGGAGTCTGACAAGTAAACTTGCTGTGTAGGCACTACTCTTCCTTTCAAAGAGATTGCCTTCTCATGCAACTATGTTGTCTGTGTGTATGTGTGTATATATACTGATATATTCCCATTCCTTGTATGAATATTTTCTAATAATTGGAAAAACCTGGTTTTTAACCCTATGGGGGTTATCACTACAGATATATCCCTTCTTTTCTGGGGATAACGAACGCACTCTGTCTATGTACAGGTACCCTTCTCCGTATAGATTCCGGTACTCCATATTATTGTCTTGTCACATATTTTAATACATGAGTGTCTAAAGGGCCCCTAGGTACACTCTATCTGTACATAGAGCATCCAGGTTCTATTCCATCCTCAGGGCTTCATTTGTTAAATTAAATGAAGGCCTAGGGCCACCCGCTGATATAGGCAGGGTCAGGCCTGGATTGTATTAGATTTGTGGGCGTAATACACACTTCACCTTTATAAGTGTTAATGTACTGATACTTACACGAGCAGACCGTTTTCTGTTTTATGAAAAGTTTCTATATGGATACACATCCCTAATATAACCAGCTCAGGTGCAGAGTACTGTTGTACAACCTTCTTGTCTCCACTAACATTTTGCTAGTTTATACAGTGTTTTCTACCTCAACATCTCCAGGCTGAAGTCCGTGCTGTAGAGCATAGGGTCTTAGCCCACTGAAGCTACTCCCTATACCTGATGGGGCAGATTGCTGTGAGATGGAAAAGGTCAGTGACATTATACATAGCGTCCAGAGGGCTTTTGGACGCTCATAGGTAAGCGGGCTTACCCCACTAATGCCCAACCTGACATGGCATAGCCGTTATTCTCCCTTATGCACCCTAGTGGTGGTCCTAGCAGCCATCCGCTCTGTTAATCAGTTGGCTCTACATTTTAGAGCTTCCCTGGTGCATAGTTTTAACATTGAGATTAGTGACACTATTCTACTAGAATCTGTTGACTGGTACCTGACTGGTACTTTCAGGGTTGTCCTAGTGCTCTAGCCTTGCTGTATGGAATGCTTCCCTATATTGGTAGCTCTCCCTGGGTGGCTGTTGCATTCGTGCTCTTTAACTGCTAGGGTATCCTGTGTGTTTCAGAATATGTTCAGGCCAGCAGTTGGTACTGTCTACGCACTTCTATCATGTTGGGAATTGTCTGTTGTTTTGGAGTTTATGGCTGTGATTTTCTTTTCAGCTGCAGGTGTTCAGTCGCTGTTTTCTACTCTGTTTTCGGAGTGGGGTTCTGCTGTCTGACCCTCTGAAGGTATTGTAATCTCAATCCTCTAGATGCTGCCTCTGCTTCGTCCCCAGTGTGATCTCCACTCATGGTCTTTTCCTTCTGCTGGTTTACAACTTTGTAGTAGTTGGACCTCCAGAATGGTTGATGGTGACTGTTCGGCCTTGACTTTTACCTCCCTGCAAATCTCTTTGTTAGGAGTCTGTGGACAGGATCAGCACTGTTTCTGTAGATTGGTATCGTTATACTTGTATCTATATGATTATGTCCAACAGTGCTGGTATTCTGCTATCTGCGACAGCTGCAGTTTCCTGTTTCCGAATCTGGTACGGTTTTCTCAAATTTTGTTCTCGGGTTACTGCCCTTCTCATATGGATTCTGGTTGGAGCTCTCTGCTCCCAATAGTCTGGTTTGGTCTGTTTTCAGCTGAGTTTACAGGGTTCTGATGCTTCTCACCTGAGGGTGTTTTCTCGCTAGCCACTTATTCCATTCTATTTACGCTGTAAGTTGTGGAAGTTCTGTGTCTGTTCCGTTTGGAGTTCTGATTGTCTCCTGGCTCACTACACTTGATCCTCCGCTCTTGCCTTCCATTGAACCTCTGGTTCTTGGCGGTCCCTGTTTCTGTTGGCCAAAGGGTCGGCATGTTCTCCGCGCTTCCCACCCAGGAGGTTGGCTTTGGGACGTCCCCACTGTCTTGAACTCCAGTGTCCCCTAGTGGATGAAGGAGAAAACAGGATTTTGGTAGGGGGGGGGGGGGGGGGGGGGGGGGGGGGGGGGGTACTTACCGATAAATCCCTTTCTCCGATTCCACAGGGGACACTGGACGCCCGCCCAGCGCTGCGTACCTGCCAGTTGTTTGGTTCCTTCGATGGTTGTGTGACTGCATAATTCCCTGCAGTGGTTTCCTCTGTTCTCCTTCAGTCGGTCTTGTTTCGTTCTGTGGTCTTCTCCTTCTCCTTGTTTTCCTGTTGTCCTCCGTCTCCTCTCGGGCTCAGTTCTTAAACTGGGGCTGATGGGGCATAGAGGGGGAGGAGCCAGTCACACTTCTAGATTTTTTTTAAAGTGCCAGGCTCTACTCTACCACCGTCTATACCCCACTGTCTTGAACTCCAGTGTCCCCTGTGGAATCGGAGAAAGGGATTTATCGGTAAGTACCAAAATCCTGTTTTCTATGTGGAAGGACTATTTGTTCTTTATATCCAACAGTTAAGCTCAAGGCAGAAGATATGCCTGGCCCAAGTCGTATAGATGATGTGGTACCTCTTTATATGAACCTCTATGGTATATCTAATTGTTTTCCCTTTCTATAACATGTTTGTTCTACGTGATGAGGATTCAGAATATTGTATGTGTATGTTTTGGGATGTATTTGCCTTTATTTTCATCAACAGTGTTCTGAGAAGTCATGATACCCACTAAACATCTCATCCACTACTGTAAGTGTCTTGATCTGCCTCAACGTTTACCTTAATTTGTATTTCAATGGCTAAAAAGAGAGGTGATTGCTATGAGGAGGAATTAGTTTTTCACAGTTGTGCATAGTTCAGACAATAAGAAGGATGATAATTAGTTAGCTGTTTTGGTTTCTTTTTTGGTGAGTTACATAGAATATGGGCTGCTGTTTATCAATATTTTTCAGACTCTAATTGACTTGATCTGTACTTGAAGACAAGGATGAAAGTTGAATCACTCACAATATTGCAAGTACGTTAAATAAAGTTTGGTAGATCATTTGTTTTTGTGAGGGGTTTGTGGGAACTTGCCTTCTTATTGATCTCCACAGTTACCTGCTAATGCCAGGATGGACATCTTTCAAACTTTGAGGCCTCCCAACTGATTTCTGCTTCTGGTAAATAGTTAATTTCCTTTTTGGAAGCTGTTATGGAATTAGATTTCTGTGTGGAAGAACTGTTTGTTCTTGATATCCAACATTTGAGCTTGAGGCAGAAGATAAGAAAGGCCTAAGTCGCATGGATGATATGGTACCTCTTTCTATGAACTTCTATGGAATGTCTGTGTGTTTTCCCTTTCTATAGCATGTTTGTTCTACATGATGAGGATTCTGAATATTGTATGTGTATGTTTTGGGATGTATTTGCATTTAATTTCATTAACAGATTTCTGAGAAGTCATGATGCCCACTAAACATCTCATCCACTACTGTAAGTGTCTTGATCTTCCTCAACGTGTACCTTAATTTGTATTTCAATGGCTAAAAAGAGAGGTGATTGCTATGAGGAGGAATTAGTTTTTCACAGTTGTGCCTAGTTGAGACAAGAAGAAGGATGATAATACGGTTGCTGTTTTGGTTTCCATCTTTGGTGAGTTACATAGAATATGGGCTGCTTCTTTATCAATATTTTTCAGACTCTGAATGACATGATCTGTACTTGAAGGCATGGATGTCGGTTGAATCACACACAATATTGCAAGTACATTAAATAAAGTTCGGTAGATCATTTGTTTTTGTGAGGGGTTTGTGGGAACTTGCCTTCTTATTGATCTCCACAGTTACCTGCTAATGCCAGGATGGACATCTTTCAAACTTCGAGGCCTCCCAACTGATTTCTGCTTCTGGTAAATAGATAATTTCATTTTTGGAAGCTGTTATGGAATTAGATTTCTGTGTGGAAGAACTGTTTGTTCTTGATATCCAACATTTGAGCTCGAGGCAGAAGATAAGAAAGGATTAAGTCGCATAGATGAAATGGTACCTCTTTATATGAACTTCTATGGAATATCTGTGTGTTTTACCTTTCTATAGCATGTTTGTTCTACATGATGAGGATTCTGAATATTGTATGTGTATGTTTTGGGATGTATTTGCCTTGTTTTTCATCAACAGATTTCTTGTAACATGTTTGTTCTATGTGAAGAGGATGCTACATATAGTATGCGTATGGTCTGGGATGTATTTGCCTTGTTTTTTATCAACAGATTTCTCAAAATTCATGATGCCCACTAAACATCTCAGCCACTACTGTAAGTGTCTTGATCTTCTTCAACGTGTACCTTAATTTGTATTTCAATGGCTAAAAAGAGAGATGATTGCTATGAGGAAAAATTAGGTTTTCACAGTTGTGCATAGTTCAGACAAGAAGACGGATGATAATTCGGTAGCTGTTTTGGTTTCCATCTTTGGTGAGTTACATAGAATATGGGCTGCCTCTTTATCAATATTTTTCAGACCATAATTGACGTGATCTGTACTTGAAGACATGGATGTCGGTTGAATCACACACAATATTGCAAGTACCTTAAAACTGTGTAGATCAATTGTATTTGTGAGGGGTTTGTGGGAACTTGCCTTCTTATTGATCTCCACAGTTACCTGCTAATGCCGGGATGGACATCTTTCAAACTTCGAGGCCTCCCAACTGATTTCTTCTTCTGGTAAATAGTTAAATTAATTTTTGGAAGCTGTTTGGAATTTGATTTCTGAGTGGAAGGACTATTTGTTCTTGATATCCAACAGTTAAGCTCGAGGCAGAAGATATGCCTGGCCCAAGTCGAATAGATGATGTGGTACCTCTTTATATGAACGTCTATGGTATATCTATGTGTTTTCCCTTTCTATAACATGTTTGTTCTACGTGATGAGTATTCTGAATATTGTATGTGTATATTTTGGGATGTATGGGATGTATTTGCCTTTAATTTCATCAACAGATTTCTGAGAAGTCATAATACCCACTAAACATCTCATCCACTACTGGAAGTGTCTTGATCTGCCTCAACGTTTACCTTAATTTGTATTTCAATGGCTAAAAAGAGAGGTGATTGCTATAAGGAGGAATTAGTTTTTCACAGTTGTGCCTAGTTCAGACAAGAAGAAGGATGATAATTCGGTAGCTGTTTTGGTTTCCATGTTTGGTGAGTTACATAGAATATGGGCTGCTTCTTTATCAATATTTTTCAGACCATAATTGACGTGATCTGTACTTGAAGACATGGATGTCGGTTGAATCACACACAATATTGCCAGTGCTTTAAAACTGGGTAGATCAATTGTATTTGTGAGGGGTTTGTGGGAACTTGCCTTCTTATTGATTTCCACAGTTACTTGCTAATGCCGGGATGGACATCTTTCAAACTTCGAGGCCTCCCAACTGATTTCTTCTTCTGGTAAATCGTTAAATTAATTTATGGAAGCTGTTTGGAATTTGATTTCTATGTGGATGGACTATTTGTTCTTTATATCCAACAGTTAAGCTCGAGGCAGAAGATATGCCTGGCCCAAGTCGTATAGATGATGTGGTACCTCTTTATATGAACGTCTATGGTATATCTAATTGTTTTCCCTTTCTATAACATGTTTGTTCTACGTGATGAGGATTCAGAATATTGTATGTGTATGTTTTGGGATGTATTTGCCTTTATTTTCATCAACAGTGTTCTGAGAAGTCATGATACCCACTAAACATCTCATCCACTACTGTAAGTGTCTTGATCTGCCTCAACGTGTACCTTAATTTGTATTTCAATGGCTAAAAAGAGAGATGATTGCTATGAGGAGGAATTAGTTTTTCCCAGTTGTGCATAGTTCAGACAAGAAGAAGGATGATAATTCGGTAGCTGTTTTGGTTTCCATCTTTGGTGAGTTCCATAGAATATGTGCTGCTTCTTTATCAATATTTTTCAGACCATAATTGGCGTGATCTGTACTTGAAGACATGGATGTCGGTTGAATCACACACAATATTGCAAGTACCTTAAAACTGTGTAGATCAATTGTATTTGTGAGGGGTTTGTGGGAACTTGCCTTCTTATTGATCTCCACAGTTACCTGCTAATGCCGGGATGGACATCTTTCAAACTTCGAGGCCTCCCAACTGATTTCTTCTGGTTAATAGTTAAATTAATTTTTGGAAGCTGTTTGGAATTTGATTTCTGTGTGGAAGGACTATTTGTTCTTGATATCCAACAGTTAAGCTCGAGGCAGAAGATATGCCTGGCCCAAGTCGAATAGATGATGTGGTACCTCTTTATATGAACGTCTATGGTATATCTATGTGTTTTCCCTTTCTATAACATGTTTGTTCTACGTGATGAGTATTCTGAATATTGTATGTGTATGTTTTGGGATGTATGGGATGTATTTGCCTTTAATTTCATGAACAGATTTCTGAGAAGTCATAATACCCACTAAACATCTCATCCACTACTGGAAGTGTCTTGATCTGCCTCAACGTTTACCTTAATTTGTATTTCAATGGCTAAAAAGAGAGGTGATTGCTATGAGGAGGAATTAGTTTTTCCCAGTTGTGCATAGTTCAGACAAGAAGAAGGATGATAATTCGGTAGCTGTTTTGGTTTCCATCTTTGGTGAGTTACATAGAATATGGGCTGCTTCTTTATCAATATTTTTCAGACTCTGAATGACATGATCTGTAGTTGAAGACATGGATGTCGGTTGAATCACACACAATATTGCAAGTACATTAAATAAAGTTTGGT